>OZ020268.1:10241031-10846031 GCA_963971225.1 Melieria omissa
CGCTAACAATGAGCTTATAGGTGACCTCTGTGCCATCTCTCCCCCCACCACCACCCAGCGCCGCCTCACCGAAGTGAGCTGCCGTGACGCTGCTGGCAATTTAATTAAATTAAGCGCGGCGCGCGGCGTGGCGTGGTGTGGCATGAAATTAGTGCGTGAATTACTAAAGATTCATTTTAATTCAACGCACAAGTGCACTTGTGAATCATTCATTCATACATACACACATACAGACATACATATATTTTCTATGTGTGCTGTTGGTTGCCATAGAAATTAGCTGAACGCACTACTACGCTGAGGTGTTTGAAATATACAGTTTGTGTGTGTGTATAGTTGTAGCTGTCGGCATTGTTTTGTATGTATGTGTTTCGTAGATTTCTACGTGTGGCTGCGCTAATGTGTCATTTAAGCGCGCAATCCGTCTTCAATTCTGCAGCGTCAGCGCAGCTCTCACTCCACGCGCGACACAATTTCGCAGCTTCCAACCACCCACACGCACATATATACACACACACAGGCATACATTTACACTGTGCACTGTCGTGCTTTCACCATCATAATAGCCGCTTAGTAGCGCTGCTTAATGTCCGCGTATATTTTACGAGGACTGCGCGACTGCGTCTGTTTATCGGCATCTTTCTTCTTATAACACACACACACACGCACACACAACAACCACAACTTATTCGTACAGGTTGTGCTGCTGCTGCTGCTTCCTTCCTTCTTATTCTGGTTTTGTAGTCTCGCGTTTGTTTGCGCTTTAATGACGCATTTTTATTTTCTGACGGCATGAGTTGACTTTCATTTCGTCAAGTGTTTTGTAAATAACGCAGCGAGATTTGTCTTGAAAATCTCTGCGGTATTTATTACGTGTAATTGTTGTTGGCAATAGCTAACCATAAAACTTGGCCAACGTGGATCCGTCTGTCCGGATGTGCTTTATGGTTTTACATTCTGCTCTTCATTACACTTTTTGTGTGCTGTGGCCGGACAGACAAGTAGTGTCCGACCGAATAGTCGGTTTCGGCCCAAAAAAGTGGTTTCGGTTGGACTGAGCACTGAGGGTAGTTTGAACGATATAAAAATTTATAAAAAGAATTGAATCAGCAGAAGAATCGAGTATTTATTTATTGGTCCGTTCGTTTGTAACTCATCTAAGAAGCTGCAGGATAACTTCTGAGGCAGCTGAGATATCAAAATGGAACTGAGACACAATGGCACACATAGGATTTCATTGGGTGCATACAACTTTTGAACTAAATTCCATTTGAAACCATATTTTGCACCAGGAATTTTTGTATCTGCGGAGGTTTGAACCTCCAAAACCCCCTGTGTGCACCACGGTTGGGATATTTTAGGGAATATTTAAATATGTATCTGTATATTTGATGACCTGGTCATGGTAGGCATTGTTCCAGGAGGAGATTCATTCGTATTCGTTTGTTTCAACAAACTATTGAATAGGGACTTGCCACACTCTCTTCTGGCATCGCACACTCTCTTCAAAACACAGATGCCTCCGATGTTTTAGTCGAGAAATAAGAAAGTTGAATGTCTTACCTAACCTAAGTTAGGGTAGTTTAGGTTAAGTGGTTACTCCTAAGGCCCACTGTGATGTCAAGTAAGTAAAAATCTATTAAATCTCTCGATGATGATTTTTTTTAAATATATCTATTTCCTTTTTTAGAGGCATTACCTCTCAACAAAAGTAAAAGTAACTTTGTTCCGTAACTATGGATTAGTTAAACACATTTCTGAATTAATCCAGTGTTGCCAAATTAGAAACTAAGTGTTTCATGGATTGCAAGTTGGAAGTGATTGGGACTCGTTTCCCTCTCTATACAAACCAATAAGCTCTGTTAGTGACAGGAGACTCAGATCTTTCCCTTTGCCAAGGTCTACAAGCACGGAGACCGATAAAAAAGTTATCCAGGTGGCGCTGAATCGAACCTAACCTAAAAAATATAACTGAGTCATCGACCAAGAATTGAGAATAAACCGGGTTTAGTTAGCCGACTTTAAGCCAAAGTTTCCATATAATCATATTTAATGAAAACTTACTCGTAATACAGGTTTTTCGCTAAAGTAAAACTAAAATCAGAGAATTCTGACAGATCTCACTGCATAAGGGGCATCAATATATAATGAAATTATAAGATATGTTCATTGTATGTTCCAGTTTTTCATAGTGATTTAACCCAAGTGTGTGTGCTGAAAAACTACCCTTACCCATGTGATGAGGTACCCGATATCCGGTACCCAGTACAAATTGTATGAAAATGTCTAACTTTTTGTTTGCAATGTACAAAATGTTTCCGTTTCTGTTAGTTTTGAAGCTCTCAGTAATATAAAAGTATTCGATATAAGAGTGATTTGTAATATAAAAGTAATATAAAAGTATTCGACATAAGAGTGATTTGGGTACCCGGATACCCCATCACACACATAAGTGTTAAAGACGGCACCTTGGAGCAATCACGAGCTCAAGAAGTTATGGTTCCAGATGCCAGTCCAGTGAAAATCGAATTCAGTTCAAAACTTCCAATGTTTTCCTCAGAATTTGGTCTCCACAGAAAATTCCAAAGAGTTGTCAATTTTAAATTTTCAACGTTTTTCCTAAACCTCTTAAATTCTTTTCAATTTACTCTTAAAACATATTTCACATTTCTGTATATCGATCAAAATTTTTTAAACCGCCTCAATTGCCTCAAATCTCGACCTGAACTTGCTTTGTGACCTTTTTTCCCAACGAACAATAACAACAATGCTTCCTTTGCTCTTTAATACTAAATATGTCAACGCCCGCCGCTTTCTCCTCTCGCCGCCCCTTCTATAAAGAACGAACTTAATCCATTTGTGGCAACTGCCACAACCGAGCATTCTGCGGCAACTTGAATGCCAGAACACAACAAACTTGCCACCACAAAATTATGGAGCAATGCAAATGTCCGCTAAAATGTAATAAAAACAAGCGCCATAACTTTTTTGTGGCAATTTTTATTTGGTAAATCTTTGCCAAAATGTCAACTTTAAACTTAACAAATCCGCATAAAGTTCAGCGCGAACATTGCGCAGCAGCAGCAAGTGACAACGAAATGCGATGATGGCTTTGCGTGCGAGGGGCGCAACGAGTGGCGGAGCAACCATCAAAGACTTTCAATTTGCGCAAATAAACAAAAATCAATTTATCAACAACAGCGGCAGCGCATTTCTTGAGTAGTTTCGCTCGCTGCCGCCTTATCTGATCTGATTATGCTAAAGCGCCGAGCGACACAAAAAGCCGAAGCCGAAGAAGAAGACGAAGAAGAGGCAAGGCGCAAAAGGCAAAAGGCAATGGCAACGTCATTGGATCAGGCCAAAACTTGTCAACAAATAAATTATTAAAAGATTAATCTGTGCGGCAGCGTCAAAAGTCCTTGCAATGTGCGCCGGTCGCAGATGGCAACGAGCAATACGACGCAACGTTGCCGCGCACAACTTTTTAAGAACACTTAAAAACTTTAAAAATTCTTTTTATTTCCAAACTGTGCAAATTCGCATTTGAGACACGCGCAACACACACACACAACACACACGCATACACTGACATGTGCATGTAAAAGCAGAGCAGCTCACACTTGAGCCTACACGCTCACTGCGCTCTTCAAATGGTGCTACATGTATGTGTGTGTGTGCAAGTGTGGGTGGGTGTGTGTGCATGCTTGGGTGAGCATCTGCACTGCATGTTCTTGCCTTATCGAATATATTTTAAATTCTTTATTTTTCCAGTTAAAGTTTTTCGTTTATTCAGAACGCTTGGCAATGCGTTTAACGCTCACCATGCGAGGCAGCTATTAACTTTTGGCAGCACCGAAGAAAAAATAGGAAATTTAAGAAAATAATCTCTTGGAATTATTGTTCTATAGTTTTAGCTGCACTAAATGACTTGCAAATCGCCAGTTTCCAGCTGAATAATGGATTTTTTTAAGTCGCAATTTTTTTATTTACTCATCCAAATGCAAATAAAGTACAATTTTCTTTTAATTTTTAATGATTTGCATAGTGAAAATTTAATAAACAAACACTTAGAAAATCAGCAGAAACTGTAGGTTGCAACTTATTCCCAAAATAACTAAATAAAATCTAATCTGGCGTTGGGAAAACTTTATACAAGTTTAAAAAATATTATTAGATTTTTTCTTTCATTTATTTATTCAAATCAAAAGTCTGTTTGCCTTTTAATTCACCTCAAGTATTGGTTCGGTTAACCCTTGAATCGGTTTTAAAATTGTTTTGCGCATTATTATTTTTTTTCGTTTTTTTTTATTTTTTTTATTTTATCAAAACACTAGTAGCGATTCTTTACTCTCTATTTGTCGATAGTTATAAAAATATATTAATTTTACTTTTTAATTAGTTATAAAATTTATTGGCCAATGAAATCAGCTACGGAGAGCTGAATACCAAAAGTAAACAAAATATTTAAACTAAAAAAATATAAATTTTATTAGTCAATAAACTTAGCTGGGAGCTTAGCCTCCAAAGACGGTTCACAGGTTAAGCTATCAAGTCACTGCTCAACTTGGCTCATTTAAAGCTTCTCTGTTCATCTGCAAGGATTAAACTTAACTTTATTTTAAAAACAAAAACGGGAACTAGAGGATTAAAGCAGCAATAGTGCTTCAAATTATCCAAGAAGGCACTGCAACAGCAGTGAAGTTAGCTCGTGATCCAAGCAGCTCAAATACGGTTCATGGGTTAAGCTATGAGACCTCTTCTCAACTTGGCTCATTTTAAGCTCTTCTGTTCATTTGCAAGAACTAAACATAACTTGACTTTAAAAATGAAAACGGGAACTAGAGGGTTAAAGCAGCAGTAGTGCTTCAAATTGTCCAAGAATCCCTTCTTCTGAAGCAACATTATACCAACATTTCTCATATTTTTACTGCATTTAAAATATTTCCCAATTAATGATTTCATATTCAAATATTTTTAAAATATTTTCCATTGAATGATTTCATATTCAAATATTTTTAAAATATTTTCCATTGAATGATTTCATATAAAAATATTCTAAATAAAATTAAGTATTTATTATTTTTTATATTAGTTTAGGTACTTCCAATTTTTTTTTGATTTAATTAATATTTATTTGTAATGTAATTTATATATTTATCATCTTTTATGAAATTAATTTTGTAGAACTAACCAAATTTATTAATTGTTTTTTTAATCCCTTCTTCTGAAGCAACATTATACCAACATTTGCCATATTTTTACTGGATTTAAAATATTTCCCAATTAATGATTTCATATCCAAATATTTTTAAAATATTTTCCAATTAATGATTTCATATACAAATATTTTTAAAATATTTCCCATTGAATGATTTCATATTCAAATATTTTTAAAATATTTTTCGTTGAATGATTTCATATAAAAATATTCCAAATAAAATTAAGTATTTATTATTTGTTATATTATTTTAGGTAATTCCAATCTTTTTTTATTTATTTTTAATGTTATAAATATATTTTACATCTATGAAATTAAATCTAAATTTAAAATTAAAATTAAATTAAATTAAACATCGATCGTTAAGTATAATTTAAATTAATTCTTTTTTTAATTTTTTCTGTACTTACTACTTTTTTAACTATAATTTTATTTTAATATAATTCTTATTAATTTTATTATTAAATTATTAAATTATTTATTAATCAATTAAGTTCATTTAATATAATTTCTGAAAAAAATATTGAGTCTTAACTTTAAATGAGTATTTTTTTAAAGTTATTTCTTCCATACTTGACATTACTTTATAATCAAATATTAATTTAATTATTAACTATTTTGTATGTGTTTTTGTTTAATTGAATTTATATTAAATATTATTGTTTTTTTTTTTTGAAAAATTTAAAATTAATAACGAATTCAGAATTCTATACAATTTTTCATAAACTTACTTATCAATTGCATTATTTATAAAACTATCTCAATCTAACATAACTTTTAGTACTAACTCCATTTCGAATCCTAATCCACGTTCAAGTTGCTCAACTTGTTGTGCAGTCAACTCCGCGCTGCTTTGAACTATACTAAGTCCGCTTCGCTTCGCGCCTCAGGTCAGCATGTTGCGCCGCACCCACGTTATGTGCTTCGCAATATCACAGTAAATCACATAATCGTTGAGCTTGCAGAACTGCTGTGCGTTCTGTCTGAGGCCCGTCTGGCCCGCCGACACCACGCCGCGCAGCATCCAACGGCCGTTCCGCACCAACATCAGACCGCCGCCCGAGTCGCCCAGACATGGGCCGGTGCCATCGCGTTTGCCAGCGCAAATGGTGCGCGGCGACGTCAGCCGAATGTAGATCTCGCCGCCAGTGCGCAGACATTCCTCGTTGTTGACAATGTTCGTGTCGACCACTTTGGGCAGCGGACTTACCTTGTTGCCCGCCTCGTCTTCGCCCCAGCCCGCAACGAACGCCGTCTGGCCCTGCACCAAACGCACGTCTGAGTCCTCGTTCCACAGACAAATGGGCGTAATGTAGCGCGAAAAGCTGCAAGAGACATTAACAAATCAAATAATTGGTAACTGACACAAGGTGGCAACTCCAGCCAGCAGTAGCTGTACCTGACTGACGCCTGCAGATGCAGTATGGCCAGATCGGCATCGGGAAACGCCTCGCTGTTGTAGTCCTCGTGTATGACCAGCGAGCTGACATCGCGCGCCATTACGCCGCTCTCGCTATAGCTCTCCAGATTGTGCCGCCCCAGGTAGACGACGGTGCGCTGCGCCGTCACTTTGGTCAGCTGGAAGCAGTGCGCCGCCGTGAGCACTGTGCGCGCAGAGATAAGCGAACCGCCGCAAATGAAGATCACGCCGGTGGTCTCCTTCTTGTAGATGGCCGCCAGCCAGGGGTACTGGCCGCGCGTGGTCACTTCGCCACCGTACAGGAACGGACGCACCGACTCGGTGACGCCGCAAACCGAATTCAGGTTGGGTGCCGGCTGTGACTGCGGTTGTGGCACGGACGCGGGCAAAAACGACGGCCGTTGTTGCCGTTGTTGCTGTTGTAGCAGCTGTTGCTGGAATTGCTGGATTTGCTGCTGTTGTTGCTGTTGCTGTTGTGTTTGCTGGTTTTGCAAAACTTGGCTAAACTGCGACGGAAAATTGTTGTTGAGCCCATTGAAATTCGAGCCCGTACTCGGAAGCGAGAATGTGGCGGGCCCATTTGGCAATGAGGGAAACGTATTGGGAAACGTGTTGGCCACATCCGAACGACTGCTCAAGGGATCCAATATGAACTGGGTGGATGTTTGCAATCGATTTTGCAGTTCGATTTTGGTGCTGGGCGGTGAATCTGGAAATTGCAACCAGTTAAAAGAGCGGCTTCTTCTGCAAGACTGAGCTGCCACTTACATGCCGAGCCGACGCAAATTGCAAAGCCATTCACTGCAATCGAAGTGATCTTGGGAAGAACGTTTGGCAGCGGAAAATCCACGCGATACGAAATGGGGCTTCCACCGCGTAGACTGCGAAGTGTGCTCTGCTGATCTTGGAACAGTGAAATTCTGCCGTAGTAATTCTGAAAACAACAACAATTCAAAGCATTAGACGTTGTGTACTCTCGGTGGTAATTAACTGTGCATTTAGTGCATTTTTAGTGGCAATGAAATGATGTCCACAGTTTGCTGACTAAAGACTTGAACATGACTTGACTCAAATCGATGTCAGCGAATGCCACATTAATAATTTAATTGAATTCTAGCAGTAAAAAATCAATGAAATCATGCAATTTTATATTCTAAGCAAGTGAGAAGAACACTTAAGGGGAGGTTCTCCTCTTTTTTTTTTCAAAAAATCAATTTTTTTTTTGATGAAATGAAAGGTATGAATGTCGAGAATATGTGTGCAAAAGGATTTTTCGATCCGCAGCATATTTATCGCATAGGAGCGTCTCTGATGCGTCGAACTTTCGCGCGCGGAGGAACGCTCTGGTGCTATTTTACTGCGCGGCCAAAGATGTTTACGCGTTTATCTCAAAACCATTTTTTTCATCCTAACGTCAAGCGTAACTCATGATCTACTTATCCGAGTTACTTCATCTATAGCATTTCTTAAAGGGTATGATTTTTTATATGACTTATACCTAAAACAAATATAAACAAATGTGTAATAATAGTCTTTTAACAAAAGAAAAGTCGAAAAAAAGATGGTAAAAATTGAACTTTTTCTATGATTATGCATAAATTAGATGATTTTTTATAAAAATTATTCAAAAATAGGTATAAGTCATAGGGAATTTAATATTCTTTACTATAAAAAAAAAATTTTTGATTTCAGTTCACTACAAGTGGCTACAGCCTTGACGTTTCCGAACAATGTCTCGCTTGCAGAGGTTGACAAGACCCGCCATTTTTGGGCCGCCATATTGGATTTTGTAAAAAAAAAATTTTTTCTTGTATTTTAGAAAGATGGCTTAATAAATCATCAAAACCGTCTATTCGTGAGTCGTTTCATTATCCGACAGTAAATGAAAGAATTTCGCTTTATTTTCGGCCGAAAAGAGGAGAACCTCCCCTTAAGGTGTTCTAGTGTGTGGTGGGTGTTCAGTTCTAGCTATGTGATATGTCACGAGTGAACTAAGCTGGCAAATGTTTCCTTTTTCAGTATATTTATTAATTTTTTTTCGTTTAAGTTAGAATGCATTGCATTGGAAATAATTGCGGAGCCAAAAAGCGGCGACTTACTTAGATTTGCCAAAACGTTCTTAAAAAACTACATACAGATCTGAAGCTCCAGAATCTTTTGATATCACTATGGAACACTACTTGGTCCATGTGAGACCCCCGTGGGTCAGCCAGCCTAACCTAACCTAGAATGCATTGCTGAAAAGTTCATTTAGAAATGTTTCATGCAATTGGACACCTCTTCAATAGCTGAATGGGGAACAGCTGGAAACATAACCGCAAATTCTCACCAAAGCGTGAGATCGCAGCTTGGTTCATCCGGATCGAAGAAATGTCCCTTTATGTCTTAACTAAGATAAAGTTTCTGCGCTTCTTGACAGTAAGCCTTGACTAAAACTTTCTGTGGCACTGCCCAGTTCTTTAGGAACCCCGATTCCACACCCTGGGATCAAGATTCTTAACGGACTTATCTAGCACCAAAATCTCGGATCTGATCTCCTTCCTCAAGATCTGTGCCACACATATCCTTCTCTACCTTACCTAAGCTAAGTTTAGGTTAGAACAATTCTAGCTTTGTGTTCCTGACAGACCAAGCTAGGTCAAACTGGTTTGACCCAGATTGAAACTGGGAGAAGAAGTGTCTCTAAGTGAAAGTGTGGTCTTTCAACTCATATTCTTCCCTACCTTACCTAACGTAAGTCGAGGCTAGAATAATCTTAGACTTGCACTCAAATGTTACGAGTGATCCTTGAGTCATGTGGAGGAGTAAAGCAATTTGTAGAGGAAAAAGTTTTAAACAAATATCTCCAGTATAACCCTAATTTTTTAAAGAGATGTGCTTTGCAACCTTTTTGACTGTCCTTTTCTTCCTAAAACTTAAGTGCTATCAGCTGCTTAACCTGTAAGCTTGTGAAAAAAACTCTTGAAAATATATTTTTCGACTCTTTTAATAAAAAAAAAACGTTTACACTAAATGTGTTTGGCAAACTGTCCCTAACTAATGTATTTGAGCCACCAGAAACCATTAAAAAAATATTTTTTATTCACAAAATGTAGAGTATTGAATTATGATTGAATGTACTTCTCGACTCTTTCAATAAAAAAAAACTTTAACACTAAAAGTGTTTCGGAAACCTTCCTTAACTAATGTATTTGGGCCATCAGATGTTAAGAAACCATTAAAAAATCGTTTTCATGTACAAAGTGTAGAGTATTGAATTATGACCAATGAAATGTTCCAAGAATTTCAAAGAAAATCAACCAAATGAATGCGTCAACAAAGAATGTATTGGTTGTACTTTTTACTTCTTTAAAAAGCAAAGAGCTCAACAAGGCTTTTCCATCTCGTCGCCTGAGAAAACGATTGTCGTATGTGCTATTAAATTCAATGGAACATACGACATTCGTTTTCTGCGGCGACGATCTGTGAAGCATCCACACTATAATAAAAACACACAACTGCGTGTGATTTACATTTGCATTCGTAGTTGTTGTTGGACAACCAACTTCACAACCGTTAACTAATTAACAACTTTTTGTTTACACAAAAACTCACTGAGAAGTCAAATACAAAGCTGTCATCACATTGCAAATTGCACTAATTAAGTAAACGATTTTAAGTTACAACAACAAGTTTATTGTGCCATTAATTTTACATGCATGCAAAATTCATCTCGGAGCACATTTAATACTGATAAACCGCCAATTTATAACATTTTTAACCAAATTTTATTTTCCAGTTTTTAGTTACCAAATTATATTTGTAAACATGTAAATAAAAAACCAACTCAAACTGGTTTCTCAAGTCGCACTCTTCATTACAAAGCTTACATACGCTGCGTTCTTCATTTAGAAGTATTTTTAGATTTTTTTATTTGTTTTTTTTAAGTGTAAATTGGCAAAACTTTTCATGGCAAAACTAGCGATATGCCAAAAATAAATAAAAGCAACAAAACACAAAACTTAATATTACTTACTGGCCTATTTATTTATTTTTTCAATTTATTTTTCAATTATACGTAAATTATTGCTCAAAAATTGCTCACTTGTCGCATGAAATCTCCACCCAAAAATTTACAAAAAAACAAATAGACGACCGTTTTGATAACCCAAGTTCGAGGAAACTTTTTTTGTTGTGGTATTTGTAATGTATTCACAAACATCTAAACAAATTCAAAAAAAACAAACACTACGAACACAAAAATATTCATGAAACCGATTATCACATTGGGTGTGATAATGCGGCGTGCCATTCGTGCCATACAACAACAACAACAACAACTAACAGTCACCATTAACTTGACTCATAGCCTCTTCGCCAATCGAGGGAGTTTTTTTCGACACGCGTTGTGCGTGAATTCCCCACTGCGTGCAGTGTGGGTTTTGCCAGCAATTCCCAAACGCTTGCAAACTTCAGACATAAGGAACATTAATTGGCAGCGATAAAGGCGGAGGAAACATGGAGATTATGTGCTTTTTTCAAAGAAATACTAAAACATAGTTTTCTTAATGTTCAACATAATAAAACTGACTGCAAAAGCAATCACGAATGGAGCTTCGCTTTTTATTCGATTCGTTGACGTCTGTACTGGCTTCATTTAGGGCCAAAAGATTTAGCATTTTAATGCTAAAAAAAAAGGTCTTCGACCTGTTAATGTCACTGGCGGCAATAATCTTTGTTATTTATTTAAAATTTATTTCATTAACACAAAACGCCTTTCAGCTATTGTAGAGACAAATCAATTCATACATTTCCATATTGTGCAATATGAATTTAATATTGATGCAATATTACACAATGACGCGTTTTCATGAGCAAAAGAAGATAATGAGCCAAATGAGAGAACCGTGCTGTCATTAAAGATCAATGTACCGTATGCAACTCAAGAAAAGAATCTTGGTTTTCACTTTGAAGTGCTCAGTCTTTAACCCTTTCGCTACAGGTTTTTACAGGGGAAAGTTAACATTTTAAATTTTACGTTTTAGGCTTCTCTGTGGTTATATTAGCAACATTTAAAAAAACAATTTTTAATTTTTTTACTCGGACCCTGTATTTTAGAGTGTTTTTCTATGAAAGAAAACTATTTACTCATACGAAAATTTTAATATTTCTTCATTTATTTCAGCCAAAATTAAAAAAAAAAGTATCTAAATTGAAAGAAAACGTCAAATTAAAAAGTTATCAAAATTGTCTTCTTCTTCTTCCTTTACTATGTCAAGATATACCATTTAAAAAACGTGTATACTTTCCTTCTTTAAACTTTCATATTCAGTTTATTAATTTCGTATTTTTTCTAAAACTTCAAACTATTCTAAGGACCAACAAAACATGTATTCTTGAAACCACAGAGGGCTCAGACGCCCAGAAAGTAACAATGTGCCATATGGGCATCTCCCAGTGGCACGGACGCGACATTCGCACGCTTTCAATTACACCAAAAACAAGAAAGAAACACAAAAAGTCTATATGTTTTTTTAGTGTTCTAACGCGCTGAAATGGTGCTACATTTTAGAAATATATTGGAAAGATTTAGTACAAATTAGTACAAAATAAGAAGCAATTATGCAATGAAACGGACGCGACAAAAAAAAGAAGTTTTTTTGAAGCTCTTATAGAAATATACAAAATTTAGCGATTTTTGGGAACTTTTTTTTTATATATATACATGCAAATGAAGGTCAAAGGATAACTTTTCTTCGTAGACTTATGAAACATGAGAATTTTGTTTTATCTTTTTTTAATTAGGTATATCATGAATACGGACGCGACATCACGGACGCGACAAATTTTTCCAAGGGTATTCCCCTTACTAAATACAGTAATCGTTTTCATTATAACACTTCAACTTGTAATAAAAAATAACACATAACAAGTTAAATTCAAGTTACAGCAATCAAAATAAGGAAAAAATAAAGTTAAAAGTTCTTAGTGTGGTTTATTTAATTTTCCTGAGGAACTCTATTGAAATTAGATCGCGTTTAATATCGCGCACACAGCTCTTACAATCATTAGCAATGCACCTTTCATTCATCACATCGCAGCAAACTGGTTTTAGAAATAACTCAATAAATGAATTAAATTATATTATATTAATTATTTGTACAGTATTTTTCATCAACCCTTTCCGGAAATTTGTATGATATATCGTACAATTTTTTTTAAAGATTTTTTTTGACAGCGAACGTTTTTTTTATGAAACGGCTTTTAAATTCTTATTAAGTAGGTGTTATGTTTTACCATTCTGTTTGAAAATAAACATTACAAACATTAAAATTTAACGATCACATTGATTACACTTTGGGAAAAATTGCAAAAAAAATTTGGTTTATGAAACGAACGTGTAAATTTTTAAGTAAAAAATACAAAATCATGGTATATAGATCGATAATCGAGCCACACTTTATCTATTGCCCCACAATATTTTTCATTATGAAAGACTCTCAAATTAATAAATTGCAAAAAATGCAGAACAAGGCAATGCGTTTTATCCTTAAAATGAGGTATGATGCTTCGGTAGTGAACATGTTACATTCCCTTAATTGGCTTAGTGTTAGGCAGCAAATATTTTTCTATACAATGAAGTTTATAAATAATCTCAAAAATGGCTTATTACCTGAATACCTAAGCACTAATTTAGTTTTAATCAGCAATACACATAATGTGAACACTCGAAATAAACATAATTTTAAGCTACCATTTTTTAGAACCGAATCTGATAAAAATATTCTTTTCTATAAAGGCCTTAAGTGTTTTAATAATTTGCCTGAAGAACTTAAAAACGGTGATAAAAATATGTTTAAACGAAATCTTTTTAATTACTGTAAAACTTTAAATATTAGGTAACTGTTAAGTAGGAATATTAGTATTGTTATATAATATAATATCCTATTTTTAGTAGTGTATGAACTAGGCTTAATGTAGCCGTAAGAAATAAATAAAAATAAAAAAAAATATAAACCACAATAGCCGTGGCTATACAGTGTGAGTGCGATTTGTAAGCAGTTCTTTGCAAGAATTTGGCGATGCGATGCTTCTGCGGAGGAATTTTTGAATATGTAATACTTTTTAGTAGCAAAAAGACAAACAATTTCAAAGTTTGAATCTCAGTTGATTTATAAAACTTATTAAATTTAACAATTTTTGCTTCTAAATATTTTTCCCGAGCCTTTAAAAAATTGTACGATATATCGTACAAATCACACAAGGGTTGCAAAGCTTTGTACGATTTATCGTACAAATGGCGGGCAAAGGTTGCAAGTGATGTTAGCATTTTTTTTTAAGTTATGGATTGGTAACAGAATTTTTCTGTTTGCTTGAATACCACGCCCATCACTAAATCGTATGACTAATTAAATTCGACTAATCGACTATTTCTATTCAGAAATAACAGTTACTTAACGATTTTGTGTTTCACTGGGCAGACACAGATTATGTAAGGTTAGACATGAGTACTTGCCACTCCCACTACGATAATAAGAATCGGCTATATTCGGTATCTTTCTACAAAGCTTGGTGTTTAGTTGATTCTGTGTTTTATTGAGGGGAAAAGGGCTTTGCAACAGCAATAACGGTTTTATAAGGCCTGATAGATGTTACTCAATTGTTTAAATATATAATTTATATAGTTTTCGATCAAAATGACATCACGTTTTGATTTTTGTTGTTACATTTATATTTTCTTATCAAATAAGCCAATGAATTGTTCATAAAATTAAAAGAACCGAAAAAAAAGTTTCATGCATTTTTACTCCTTTGCGCACCATCGTACAAAATTGATGAAGCTGTTATTCTCAACCAAAATTATTTTTTTGATATTTTCTTGTATTTTATTGCTAAAATGTTCAATGAGAGTCAATATTTTGAAAATAAAAAAATTTATCTCAAGAAATGCGGAAATTTACCGGAAATCGAATAACAATCGAATCGATTCAGAGCTTCCGGTTACGGACGCGACAAATTTTAAACACCCATAAAATTTTTTTCCGATTTTGCCGGGAACCAATTATTATATTTTCCTAACGGGAATAATGCACCTATTTAAAAACTGACAGCTACTTGCATTTGAAAAGTTTGTCCACTAATGGCAACAACTAATAAGGTTTTTTGGGCACGGACGCGACAATAGGATACAGGAAGAAGCAAACTAAAAAAACTTCCGTTCTTCGAACTCCAGTTTCTCTCGCTTTCTCTAATACATAAGATTGTTGTTAGTAGAAAACTTTTGCATTACAAGAAAAATATAATATTACTTGAATAAGATAAAAACGGAACGACAAACTGTGCATATAATTCGTCAAAAGGCTCAGAAAAAATTTTTTTTTCTTTTAAAGTAGTATATTTCGGTCAAAAATTAAAAAAAATTAAAAATTCTTTTACATTTACAAAATATAGGTATTTAAGCTGTATTATTGGATAATAAAAAGTTTTTCTGAGCAATTTGAATTTTTCAGTCGTGGTGGACCTTTTTTGGGAGATGCCCATATGGCAACAAAGTAGCGAAAGGGTTAAATAATAAAATATCTGATCTGCTGACTTCTCTCCCTGGTCTTCGATTTATAGTATTAGGACAGATCTCTGTTTGGCAATGATATGAAACTGGTGAGGTCAGGAAGTCACAGCCAAGTTGTCGTTCCAGCATCTAGAACTAAATCAAAAGTAATCTAGAATTGTTTGGACTCGCTAACATCGCCTGCTCTATGCTAGATTCCCCTGAACGGAGGCATTGAAGTGAATGAGTCAGCTGACAAATTTGCCAAAGAACATGTGTAAGAAATTACAGAAAAGTTACAAGGAAGATGACAGAGAGAAGTAATAACTTCAGACTACCAATGTTTTCATCTATAAGGAAGTGAACATGAGAGTGAAAAACGTACTGAAATCCTTTTGAACTGATATCAGTCATTGTTGCCATAGTTCTCAAAGTGGAAAACAAGCTAAAAGACCATTCTAAATCATATATATGCGACACCTTATAGATATTATTGCTGAACACTGCAACATTGACTCTAGTTCGTTCGTTTAGTTCAGTTTTATCTGTTCAAACTATCGATATGAAGAATAATACCACTTACATGATTCTCAACTCGGTTGAACACGAACACGATTGTTTAGCTTTGTTTAAAGCGAAAGTTTGTTTAAATCTTAACTTTGATCCAGTTTTCTTTATCAAATCATCGCACTTCAAACCAAGAGACCGAGACCATAACTGTTTCATAAAAAAACTTACAAGACTCTTCGAGTGAAAGTGTTCTACTTTTGTATATATCCTTCTAAATCTAATCTAACATCATAGATCCTTTTACTCTCCTAGGATTTACAAGAATTCAACAAGGTTTTTCCATGTAACTCTATGTGGAGCCATGTTCTTCACAATGTCCCATGAAGTGTTTGTTAATAACAACTTATCCTCAACAGTTTTTCGGTCGTCTGGGACTTTCACTCTCTTCAGGTTTCCAGTCAAACACTATTCTTGTAGCTGTGGATTATTATTACATAATTTTATATATATAATTTTTTCATAGCTATTTGCAACAATTCAGTTCGGACGCTTCATTTCAGGGACTGAGAACTTTTTCAAACGAAAATATGAATTTTTCTTACTTTCAGAGTTTTTTCAATTTCTGCTGGGAGTTCAGAGGAGTAGTGGTGCCAAACGCAAAATTATTTTTTAATATAATTTGGTGAGGATCAGGTTCGCCGTCAAAGTCCGCACCTTCAAACTTAACCCTTTCGACCCCGAATTTTACTGTGTCTCGATGCAAATTTTTTTATTTAAATCATAAATTATTTGAACGCCACGCCACGCCTCTTTGTAAGAGTTCTATAGCCAGTTTACTTTTAACAATTTTAGCTTATAATGGGTTATATACATTTTGTATGAATAAATTTTAATTAGGTACAGAAAAGTTATTTAATATATGTGGATAAATACAAAATTATCACTTTTTGATTTTATTTAACCATTATTAAAGAAACCGGGTTCTGACCAAACGCGCCCAATTCGAAGACTTCAATTAGAACACAAACTTTCCCTGATATTGCTGTAAAATATTGGAAATTATTTTGGGAATAACAGTAAAATTTTTGTAATTTGCATCGAATTCACTTCTAAAAATATAAATTTGTTGTTGTTAAATTAAACCCATAAATCAATCGTAGCTTTTGCTATAAGATGACAAATAGGAGAAGGTGCTCTCAGGAAACTTTGGGGGTCGAAAGGGTTAACATTAGGAAGACGGCAAGTTTTCCATACCTACAAAGACTACACATTACACCTAATTCTGTTTTTACACGGTCTTTTTTACACGGTTTTGATTTAACACGGTTTGAAAGTAAAACAAAATTTTAATTTTTTTACACGATTTTGTTCCATTTAGCACGAAAAACTAAAAATATTTTTTATTTTCAAATCGTGTTAAATCAAAACCGTGTAAAAAAGACCGTGTAAAAACAGAATTAGGTGTATATCCGATGATATCTAGAAAAGTATATATCGGATTTGGAATTGTAATTGTAGAACTCTCATTGTGGAACTACTTGTAGAACCCTTTAAAAAACAGAATAGTCATCAAGCAGAAGTTGATAGAAATACTAAAGGAAATGCAGATATTTCAAAATAAAAATCCGTCAAATCTGCAATGGTCTTTCTAGTGTTAAACACTCGGTTTAGTGCATTAATTATTTAATTGCAACGCCAAACTGAAACAAAGTTGAAGCCGAAACTTTGCTATAAACAGAAAACCATTCATTGTGTAGCAAAACAAATTCACACAACTAACAACAGTTGAACAGTATAATTTTTTATCATTATTTTTTTGTATTAATCATGATTATTTTTTACTAATTCTATTCTATCTTGGACTCACAAAAATTCAAGAATTAACTAAACGATAATTCAATTCAATAATCCCGTTTAATTCAAATAGAATTGAATTTAAAATTCAAAACTTCCTACCGACAAAATAGACACCAATAAAGTCTATGTTGACCGCTGTAATTCCGAGAATCATCTTTATCGCCACTCAACCAGCCAGGCAACCAAACGAATATGTAAACAAATCTCGTCTTCATTAAGTGTGCTTAATTTATTAGTTTTTTTTACGTATTATTTAAGTTATTCGCCGCTTTGTTTTGTTTTCTTTTGTTCTTCACTTTTTTCGGCGCAAACACTCAATTAAGTTGAAGGCACGAAAAGACGTGCAATTTGACAACAAAAGCGAACACGCCCACAAGCAGATGCTGCCGCACTTAAGCGCACATGCCACGCCCCCAATTACCGACGTCAGTTTAATGGCTTTTTACCAGAAACAAATCACCGCTTTTGTTTGCACTCTCCGCCAATCGAGTGTGACGGTACTTACCCCCTGGACGGGTATGCGCTGCGAGAACTTCACTTCGACCAGAATCTCGGCGGTGCCGGGCGGCACCACGGGCAGTGTGATCTTGCCAATGTACTGGCCGCCGTACTGCAGGTACTGGAAGTACTGCGGACACGCTACGGCGGGCACGTCTTGGCCGCGGCAGCCCTGTGCGGCCACCAGCAGCAGCCAGAGGAGCGGCGCCAGCTCGCGCAACATGCTTGGCCGGAGTCGACGCAGAACGATGATGATGACTGGCGTTCGCGCCAAATGCACTTAAGTTATTCTTGACTTTTATTGTTGTGTTGTTCAATAGTTTCACTTTCCCCACTTTGATTTGTTTTTTTCACACACACCGATGAGTTTTAGATGGGGAAGTACCGCGCGTTCACTGCGTTCGCATTTACTGTGCAACGATTTTCGTATCTCAACGCTTCGAGCGTCGCAAACTGAATGAACCGCCGACTGCCTTTGGGCTCACTCGAGCAGCGGCAGCAGCAGTGCCACGAGCGAGTCAATAATTTGCCGCCTGAATTGCTACGTTCAAAACATTCTACTTGTCGCTGATAAGTGTCGCTGCGACTGAGATTCAACACGAGTTCCGGCTACCGGCCGATCGACGTTCGCTCTCTGCCGTCCCGTCAGCTCAGCTGATAGCGAATTCGCAAGCTGTGAGCCAAGTTGTCCAGCTTCTGTTCGATGCTTCTGGGATGCTGGAGATATGCAAATGTTCTGCTCAACTACGTCAAGCAGACTTTTTTGTGCTTTAGAGAACTTTTGCTTTTGTTTTGTTCCAACTTCGAGCCAAAAAAAATCGTTTTGTTTCGATTTGGCGAATCTGCAAACCGGTTGGCGCTGAGAGGCATAGTTTTATTTTTGGACTCTTTGTTATTCTTTCTTTTTATAACATTTGTTGTTGTAATTCATGTTCTTTATTTCTAATAGTTTTTTGTAAACACGTTCTTAAATTGCTTGACTGAAGGCGAAATTAATGTGATTATGTCAAAATTTCACACAAAAACACTAAGAATTCTAAGCTTCAAAAGAATTGTTGTTTTTTCCAGTTGATTGGAC
The DNA here is from genome assembly GCA_963971225.1 of Melieria omissa. Lineage (NCBI taxonomy): Eukaryota > Metazoa > Arthropoda > Insecta > Diptera > Ulidiidae > Melieria > Melieria omissa. The sequence goes on from OZ020268.1 coordinate 10,260,140, forward strand.
AACAATTAATGCCGTTTAAATTGACTTTTTGGCACACATACATATATTTTATTAATACAAAAAATTATAATCTTTATTTGAATATTTTTAAAACCAGAAACTGACGTACAACCATTGCAGTGACCAGGAGCGTAGCTGGAACTTTGCCAATTATTCTTCCGACAATTGATTTCCCGCTTGTTCCAGATAGCTGATTTTAACCCTTTCATTACAGATTTTTACTGGGGAGAGTTAAAATTTTAAATTTAACGTTTAAGAAATTTTTTAAGTTGTATACTCGGACCCTGTATTTTAGGGTTTTTTATGAGAGCAGCCACATCGTCGTGACTATAATAATTACTTAGACTTACTTACTTTTTACTTTTTAATTGAAAAAAAAAGTCAAATTAAAAAGTTACTTATTTTTTCTGCTTCTTCTTTCTTTACTTTGTCAAGATATACCATTAAAAAACCTGTATTCTTCTCTTCTTTGAACTTAAATATTCAGTTTATTAATTTCGTATTTTTTCCTAAAACTTCGAACTATTCTAAGGACCAAAACAAATGTATTTTTGAAACCACAGAGGGTGCAGAAGTCCAGAAAGTAACATGTGGCCATATGGCAACAAAATAGCGAAAGGGTTAAGCTGAATTGAGCTAAAATTCTTTCTTTTTAATCGATGAACTCGAACAGAGACTAACTGCGTTGAAGATGGGACATGGAAGCATCGAGAAATTCCCAGCACAGGTCAAGTCTACTGAGGAAGAAACCGTCTCATAGTTCATAAAAGACAAAGAGATAGCCAGACTCATAGTGGGTTGAAGATTTAGATTGATTTTCTGATCGTTCCAGATATCTAATATTCCGCTAAATTAAACTAAAGATCTTTATTTTTAATCAAAGAACTCTAACGACTAACTGCGCTTAGACAGACACCCGGCACAGGTCAATTCAACTGAGGAAGAACCCTTCACATGATGCATAGAAGACAATGAGACAGCCAGACACATAGTGCGTTAATGATTTTGAGTGATTTTCCGATTGTTCCAGATACAAGTTTTCCGCTGAATTGAACAAAAAATCTTTTAATCTTCTTCTTTAGTTTTAATCAAAGAACTCTAACAGAGACTAACTGCGTTGAAGATGGGACATGGAAGCTTTGAGAGACACGCAACAGAGATCAAATGTACTGAGGAAAAAGCCTTCACATGATGCATAGAAGACAACGAGATAGCCAGAAACCCACTGTTAATGATTTTGATTGATTTCCCGATTGTTCCATATACAAATTTTCCGCTAAATTGAACTAAAAAAATCTTTATTTTTAATCAAAGAACTCCAACAGAGACTAACTGCGTTGAAGATGAGACATGGAAGCCTTGATTAAGAAACTTTCATATAGTTCAAAGAAGACAACAAGACAGCCAAACCCATAACGTGTTAATGATTTTCATTTATAATTAGATAACAAATTTTCCCCTTAATTGAACTGAAAATCTTTATTTCAAATCTACTGAGGAAGAACCCATCACATGATGCATAGATGACAATGAGATAGCCAAATACATAGTGGGTTAATGATTTTGAGTGAATTTCCAAATGTTCCAGATAAAAATTTTCCGCTGAATTGAACTAAAAATCTTTAGTTTTAATCAAAGAACTCTAACAGAGACTAACTGCTTTGGATTTGGAAGATGGAAGCTTAGATAGACACTTGGTACAGGTCAAGTGAGGAAGAAAGCTTCACATGGTTCATAAAAGACAACGAGATAGCCAGGTACATAGTGGGTTAATGATTTGGATTGATTTTCCAATCATTTCAGTTAACGCATTTTCCGCTGAATTGAACTTAAATCCATTATTTTTAATCAAAGAACTCTCAACAAACTTGAAGCTGGGCCTTGAAGCTTAGACAGATACCCGGCACAGGTCAAGTAAGGAAGAAACCTTTACATGGTTCATAGAAAACAACGAGACAGCGAGGTAAGCAGAATGAAGAATGTACATTTGGAGTTATGGAACAGCAGACACAAAGATCTACTCGAGTTAACGCACGAGAAAGTTATGTGGATTGAAGTCATTGGTTACAACTTTACAGCAGAATTCTGTATAGCGAAACGCAAATTACTTTCTTACTTAACTGACCAATTACTAAAACCTCTGCTGTCCCAGTTGATCAAACCAAGAGATGAAAGACGGTCTCCTTCTTTGCCATTGACCTGCAACTGTTGCATTGCACATCTTTTTCGCCGAAGCTTCATTGGCTAAACACGAATTTGAGTGTGGACAATTTTTAGTTCGATGAGTCAAATCCTCTGATTTAAGCCAGTAAGAATTCAACATGCTAGCAAAATGTGGTTTATGCTAACAAAACTCCGAGAAGAGAATGGAAATTGGTTTATCAATATATGACAATTTCCACCTTCTGCACAAAACAAAAAGAGATTTCAAAAAGATGAGTGGGATCCAGATAATATAGGATAAGGTTTAATAGGATTTCATTTGGTTGTTTCAATGAGTCCAATACCATTTGAAATCATATTTTCCACTTTCAGTTTTTGCATAAACAAATAGATAGATGGATTGATAGATTGATTAAGACTATACTCCACAGGATCATTTATGTAGTTTTCATTTACTTTCTTTGCAACAAACAAATATTTGGGTGGCTTGAATCCCAAAACCCCTCTTGCATGGAAAATGTGACCGAATTATCCGCTCTGTGCTCGAAACAAAAACAAAAAAAAGACTAGATGCCTTGTAGGGCTGGACTAGCAAATAATTCACACACTCATTGGAATCTTTATTGTGCATTAAAGTATCAGTGAAATACCAGGAAACTTTGGAATTTCCTAGAATGAAGAAAAAAGGTTATATCTGCAACATCTTCTCTGCAAGTGTGCTGCTTTTTGAATTAAATGTCTTGGTTAGCTTAGCGTTTAAACACTTGAAAAGTCTACTGTCAGTTGAATGCGTTCGAAACTCAAACTGATTTCTGGCAAAGAAGTTAAAAAGTCTTAAAGTCGATAATTCTCTTATTCTAAAAGAAACTTAAACAATTTACTCGAAAACTTTAAATATTTGAGAAAACAAATCGCATATAAAGCTTCCAATGAAACATGAAATCTTTTCAAAATATGTTCCAATAAAACGTGTGTGTGTGTGTGTTAGGATGCAATAAATTGTATAGAACTGTTGCTTCCATAATTGGCTTCCGCACTGGAACACATTGTGACTACTGAAGCGAAAGCAAATTTCAATGAAAATTCCATTCTACGCAGCCACAGTGCAGATTAAATACGCACCAGAGCCAAAAGGTAGTTGAACTCGGCACAAGCATGTGTGTGTGTACATTTACACATACACACTAAAACACTACACTCACACACCCAATCGCACTCACACCCACACACGACAGCGCTCGGTTGGTTTAATCAAAAGGCTAAAATATTACAATGTGTCAGCTTGTAAAACGCACAACAGCATCCATAGCAACAATAGCAACATCAGCAACAACAATAAAAACGTCCGGTAATGACAATGGCAGCGACGGCATTAGGCGCACAAAATGCGTAATCTATCATCAGACGCGAGCGGGCGGTAATTACACGCAGCAGCCCAGATACGATGCGAAGCGTCAGCGCCACAAAGAGCGCATTGAGGCGAATTTTTAATAACACTGAACGAACGCGGCAAACAGTAGCAACAGTAACAGCAACAGCCACAGTGACAGCAACATGCGCGCGTGCATCAAATTTAAATTGAAAGCATAAATAATGAACTTTTAGGCGCAAAATTATGCGCCTTTACGCGCTTTAACATGTGTGTGTGCGTGTGTGTGTGAATATGTGAACATGTATTTCACATGCATACATACTCGTGTATGCATGTGTGAGTGTGCAAAATTATGTCTCTATGCCTGACGATGGCACCCATAGCCGAAAGCGGCATTCGAAATGCGTTAGCAACAAATTTGAACTCCAAATTGTCAAACATGTCAAAAGTGAATCTAAAGTGTTGCCATACAATTTTGCAAAATGCTAAATATTAACCGCCATAAATCCAACAATGTGTGTGAGTTGACATTTGGGCAAGGCAACAAATTTAGGAGGTGACAAAAATTTTTGTCAATCAACGAAACTGAATTTTACCGTGAAAAATAAAAGTCCATCATTTATTAAAATAATCATTTGTGTAAAAATTAGAACTAAAAACAATTAATGCAATTTTTTCATTGACAAAATGAACTCTGTAAGAGTTAAAAACTGATTAGCGAAAGTATTTTATTTTGGATCAAAGATGATTGTTTCTGGTCCAAAGAGCAAAAGTATCTACATATGTAACCTCTAAAGTGTCATTTCAATCCATTAAATTTAATGTATGGTACAATATCCTTTTGATATATATATTCATTATAGAATTTAGTAAAATTGTGGTCTGAAAAGTTTCCGACCTCACCCTGAAAATAGCAACACTCGACAACAAAAGGTAGGAAATCTGTTTGCGGCTCTTTTGAAAGGTTTTTACTAAAAATTCTGTAAATATGGATACATAGTTAGTAGTTGTTTGACAGTGGTTTCAGTCTGATGGTTTCAATATGAGTGTTTTTGTGAGAGTCATTTGATATTTGTTTATTCCAAAGACGAGTTGGACACATAACTCTGAGGCAGCTTTGGTCGCTATAGACATTCGGGACGTTAAAAAACTGCAACCACTAACGATGACATCGCTCAAGTTCACCAAATGATGCTGAACAACCGTTGAATTAAAATGAGGGAGACACAGCAGAGGCTATGAATATGTCCACAGAACGTGTTTGTTGCATATCGAATCAAAATTTATTATTTATTATGTACAAGTTATACATGAATGCATTCAACGACATCAGCAACTCACCACCTGTCACCGCTTGAAGGCACCAAGGTGAACGTGACCAAATTTGATGGGTCAACAAATTGTTCATAGCTTTAAGGCAATTCGAGTAAGTTGAATGCAATAAAAAAGTAAAAAAAACATAAAAGAAATAAGTAAAAAAATATCACAGAACCAACTAGCCGCCTTTTTATTGAACTCGCGTTGGGTGGCGCGTTTACTCACAGTTAATAAAAAACGTGTTCGACTGAACATTTCCAACGCTGTCTTAATGCAATTTAGGCGCAGTAAATCTGAGTTTTGATGTCAAATAATTTCTTACAGAAAAATTGTGTGTTAAACACAGAAATTTAATAATTAAAAATCAACTTGAAAATAAAGCGTCTTGTATCATTGTTAAGTTGAGATCTTTCAGACCAGATTCGTATGATATATTTCATAAAATATTGTGAATTTTCTTATGTAGAAAGTATATATACTATATGTATATGTATATATTTCTTATGTAGAAAGTATATATCGTAAGTATATATATATGTATATATCGTGTATAGAACAACATTCACAACATAACTTATACAACTTCACATGGAACAACTTACACTCAGCTTTGACCTGAGCATTCGGCACAGTCCACAGTTCAATATGAAACTAAGCAATAATAATTTAAAAAACCTTTAAATTAAGCAGTTGCAACATTTTTATTACCAAACACTTGCCCCATCAATTTCAAATTTTTAAATTTTTTTAAGTTTTTCAATTTTTAATTTTCCAATTAGGCAGAAAAATATCAACACTTGTAGATGCGCACACAAAACTCCAACCAAAGAAAGCGAATGTTCTGCTATGACTTGCGCCATTCCACCCCACCGCCAACACACCTCACGATACGACACAACACGACACGATGCTTTGTAGACGCACAACTTTCTTGCCTTATCATTAAAAAGTTTAATTTTCTTGTTTTTTTTTTTGTCAACAGCAAACTTTATCAAACAAATAATTTATATGAAATGAACAGAAATGCCTTGGACAGGCATTAAAAAAAAGTCGAAAGCACACAAAATGAAATGAAATAGAAAAAAATCTAAAAACGAAAAACGCCAACAACAAATGAATTGAATAAACAAGCAGAGCGCAGCAAATGAAGCGCACGAACGGCGGCAATGTTGCACGTAAATAAACAAAAGGCCACCAGTCAGTATACAATTAAATTTCTAACTTGACATGTCTGGCGCCCACAAACGCACACAGACACAACGGCCAGTGACACTGTGTAACAAATTATATGCACATTTATTTATTTGACTTTGTGCATTGTCCAGACGGCAGCTGCCTTCACGCTTATCAGCAGTGACTGCACACAGGAAAACACTTTCAGTGCTGCAAAGTAAAACTTTGCTTTTGAATTTTTATTGTGACAAAACATTAAAGTTGAACGGAGTGGAAGCCACAGAATTGCAATGCACTGAACTCATCACAAATTTTTAAAGTAGTTAAAAAAAAACACAATTTCCAGCGTTCTTGCATTCTTGTTCTTGTTTCAGCAACAGCTAACGTTGGTCCTTTCAGTGCAGTTGGCCCAGGCACAATGCTTTTATGGATACATCACCCAAGGCAGCGTCTGCAGTTTGATTTTAGTAGAAAGAAGCACACAATCATTTCTTGTCCATCTGACTTTGCAGTCTCCCACTACGACACCGACTCAACGTCAACGCATCATTCGGACGACTGCTGCTCTGTCTGCATCATCGTTAAGCTGCGCTGCTTAGGTGCTCATCCTTATCTGTGTTTTTAGTTATGTATTTATGGTTGTTGTTGCTAGTTGTAAATCGCCTTTGGACATTTTCAGTGCAGCAGAATTATGCAAAATCTCTGCAGTGCACTTAACTCGCCAACGAACGCCACCAGCGATTGCAATGTTTTTTCTTAGCATCTCTGGAGCAACTGAACTTTGCGAATATATAAGAAAAGTTTTATAAGTTTTAACATTACAGTCAACAGTTTTAAACCCAACAACTTACTGTCTGTCTAAGGCGTTTTCTTAAATGTTGCTCACCATTAAGCAACAAACTGTCAAGTTTTGCCGCAACTCAATTGCAATTTCTGGCATTTTTAATTCTCCATTGTAATGCGCAAAATAATTACTTGCATTGCCCATGAGAAAATTAATAAAACTCCTACGCAACATTGCAAATATTTGCAAGTGCTGCAAATGACCAAAGGAGCTAAGGACACGCGCTTTAAAGTGCCCGCTGCCATTTTTACGATACTTTGCCACAATGAAAATTGTTTGGCAATTGCATTGAGTTTACACATTGCAAAGTTATGCAATTTCAAAGTTTAATTAAAATGCTCAAACATTACACATAACCTCACATTGCTTGTGTGCATTTCAACGCCCAAATTGCATACTTTTTCAGACTTCAATTGCAATGCATGTGTGTGGGACATTTCAGACATTTGGACAGTGGCTGCGAAAATTATCAAATCTACAGCTGTGTGTATGTGATTTTTTTGGATTAACCCTTTCGACCCCAATGTTGACTGAGAGTAACTTTACCTATTCGTCATCTTATAGCAAAAGCTACGATTGATTTATGAGTTTCATTTAATTAATATTTTAAGAATTGAATCCAAAGCAAATTACAAAAAATTTACTCTTATCCCCAAATAATTTCCATTAATTTGTTGCGACATCAGACAAAGTTTGTGTTCTAATTGAAGTCTACGAATTGGGCGCGTTTGATCAAAGTCGTGTTTCTTTTATGATGGTTAAATAAAATCAAAAAAAGATAATTTTGTATTTTTCCATAAATATTAAGTAATTTTTCCTTAATTAAAAATATTGATACAAAATTTATTTAAATTTAAATTTATTTATTATTTAATTTATTTTAAGCTAAAATTGTTTAAAAGTAAAATAGCTCTAGAGCTCTAACAAAGAGGCATGGCGACTTCAAATGTCGTGTGCACACTTCTGTTTCATGATTTAAATACTGTTACGAAAACGACTTCTCTAAGTTTGTATCTGGATTGTGCTTGAAAAATAAAACCACATCAACTATTCAGCGCAAACGCAGTCAAAAACCAACAATCACTTTACTTACAGATTTTCACTTTGCTTGTATCTACACTTGTTACTACTTTGCTTATTCAACTAAGACTTGATCCTCTACGCTGCATATTGCTGCCTTTTATACTTTTTTGGTTTATTGCGCCGATGGTTCTTGCACATTCCATTATCATTCGCGAACCATCCTTGCCTTGAGACACTGGGTAAAATTCGGGGTCATAAGGGTTAAATGAGTTTATGTCACGAGCAATGCAGTTCTTTCTTCTTCGAGATTAAAAACTGAGCAGCTGTTGTGAATTTAGATATTTAAAACTCCAACTCATACTTAATCTAACTTATGTGAATGTGTCAGTGCACATATTTTTATATGGTTCGACATTTGTATTAAATTGAAATCCCTCTTGTTTTCTGTGGACATGTTTTCCACATGTTTCCTGTTTCATGTTCAAAAAATCAAAAAATTCCACTCAATTTTAATTTCAACATTTTCCGACACAAATTCATGCAACTAACTATTCACCCTTTTCAAATGTATCACTCTCGCACAAATCAACCGCTAACGTCAATTCGAAATTGATTTTTAATTGTAAACTGCGTGCGGCATTTGTTGCACTTTCAATTTCAATTACATTCATTTTCGTGCTGGTAATTGGCGCACGTATGCAAGGCAAATGCTTGTTAGCAAATACCAAATATTACACAATAAAACTGATATTCAATTTGCATTTTCAAATACGAAATAGCAGAAACAATTATTAAAATTTTGGTATTTTTCAAAATTGCACTCATTGATGGCAGCCATATGCTGCATTCCGTATATTGTTTTGAACTCAATACGTTTGGATACAATTTTGAAATAATTAAAATAGATGGACAGGTGGAAATCGAGACGGGAATCGAGCTTCGATGCGCTCACTAAAGCCATGGAGGTCTATTGTGATGCCAAAATAATTGGAATAATTGAAATAATTGGAAGACAGAACCAATTTAGACTTGAACCAAGTGAACTGTGAATCTTTCTATTCGCTGGATCAACAGAATTATCCAAGAAGATGTTGCCTTAAGTGAGTTCTACTTTTTCTAGAGAGTACAGTGCAAGTGTAGAGAAGATGAAATACACTTCCCTCTGCTTCCTGGTAGATGTAACGCCAGCAAAAATCATTAGATATCGGTGCCAATCCTTATTCGTGGGTAGATTTCAACCATTTTAGTTTGAGCAACTCTCTAGACCGACAATGATTTAAGAGAGACAAATATGTACCCATGAAAAACCTGTTCTTTTCTTCTCACTACATGCAGAATGATTTAAGGTGGAGAAACATATATTTACTCATGAAAACCCTATCATTTTTCCCAGCGCAGGAAGCTCAGCAAAAAGGATTGCAATGAGTTGGAATTGGTTTCCTCACAAAGCAGTTTTATGCCTGAAAAATATTTTTGTGCTTATGATCAAAGCGAGTTGTACAATGTTTTATGGGGCAGTAAGTTGTTGCATTGCTTGAAAGAAATATTAATATTAGTAAAACTGGCTTTAAAGACAAACCGCTGCCTTAGTTTTTGCACACCAGAAAGTATTTAAAGATAGTGAAATAGTGAAATCAAAGAAAAATCGTATAGACAGCAATAATCAAGCAATTTTTGCCTCACGTACACCAACTCACTCACACAACCCTATGAACCAATACTTCTAAGAAAGACAACGCGCTACATTTTCGATCGAAACTCACTCTAGCGTCGTTGGGCAATCAGCCGACGCGCACAACAGGCCACAAAAATCCATCATTGCAGCCAAGATAAATCAATTGCAATCTTCTGCTGCGATGCTAAAACAAACCAATAAAAACGAGTGCACTTTGCCTAAGCGCCAACTAAGAGCGCAATTTTCTAAATGTGGCATCACTCAACGACAGCTTAAACTGCCACACAGCCCAAATAACTGCAGTGGCAGACAACCATTGCAAAACCATTTTCAATAGCCGGCCACAGCAACGCTCCAGACGTCACCAATGGCGAATGCATTGAATCTGGACACGCACACACACACACACAGCATAGCAGCAGCTTGCAACACACACAATTTTGCCGCTGCCAATGGCCAATGCGCCGCTGTCACAGCCATTCGTTGGAGTGGAGTTGAGTAGAATTGAGTCGAGTCGATGGCATGGTGACCATTTTGCAAATTTCTCGCCCTCCATGGTGCCGCACATTGAGGAATTTAAATATTTGAACGCCTTTGGAAATTGGACTTAATGTGCTTAATGGCCGCAAATGGCGCACAACGGATGCTCGCTACAACAGCCGCCAAAGCCAACGCCAACGCCAACGCCAACGCCAACGTCAACGTCATTGCCACGTCCAGCAATAGCAACAGCAACGGCGACTAACGGCTTCCACTGCCAAAGCCAGTGTCAATGCGGCGACAGCCTGCAACACTTCAACGCGCACACAAGCTGCTTGCATCCTCAGCCTCTCCCCCCTCTTTACACCTAACTCTTTTCGAGGCATTTCTCTTCTGTTGCGTCATTTTCATTTCTAATTTCACTCGCTTCGTGGTTGCTGCATCTGTTGTTGTTGGTTGTTTTTGTTGTTGCACTGCAGCAGCGCATAGAAAATTAAAATGTTTTTGCTGACGACCTCTCGCGGACAGCCAGCGGTTGCACCACTGCACCCGTCTCCACTCGTCGTCCCCCTGCAGACGTGCAACCGCTGCCAGCGTGCATGGCATTTGCGTTTTAAAGTTATTGTTTCGATATTTTTTCAACAATATTTTGCCGTTGTTTGCAGCTGGAACAGCAACTGAAACCGAAACTGAAACTGAAACTTTTGCGCAGGTTCGCGCTGAAACGGAAAGTTTTCACCAGCTGCCCACCGCCGACAGCTAATAGTTTCAGTTGCCCGACGCACAGCGTCGCAGTGAAGCCAACTCGGCACAACTCTCTGGCGATTTGTGGCTTCTAGCAGCCATGCTTTCTCTTGCTTTTTTGTTTAATTAAAAACGAAATTGTGTAGCGTTTAATTATGCTGCACAAATTAAATTTAACTAAATTAAATGAAAATGGAGCAACGCACAAACCCCAAAAGCGAAGAAGCATCAACGAAACGGAAAAGCAACGGCAACAACGGAAGCGTCGCACACCGAAACATTTTTGTTGGCATATTTAAATTTGTTTTCATGACCGGCACTGAGCGCTGCGTGTGTGTGTGCGTGCGTCAAAAGGAATGTCTGTCATTGCATTTGTTTTGGCCAGTCGTGCGCCGATAATTGGCCTCATATATCATGCAGCCAACTCATATTCCTGGCCGCCATTTTTAATTAAAACGTTTACGTCAATACTATAAAAGTCATTGCCGTTTTGTTTTTGGTATTTTTTTGTTTTATTATTTTTCATTCTTCAAGTGTAGAAGCGGCGCGTGTGTGCCGCTGTTGTCAGTGCCGTTTGTTATTAATTGTTTTCAATTTTAAAATGCCATTGATTGCACAGCATCGCCATCGCCATCCCGTTTTCAATATTTATGCACATTTCCATTGCCATTTCCATTGGCATTTCCATATCGTTTGAGCGCCATTCAATATGTGTCACTTGTCAGAAAGCAAGCAACAAACAATTACAGTAAAAGTAATCGCCAGGTTGCGAGTGGCGCAAATGTTATGCAAGCAATGTCGATGTTAAACGTCTGTCAGGAAAAAAGTAAACAACTTTTCAACTTGCATTTCCATGGTTGTAAATCATTTTTTGAGGCACACTGTTCTCTGTACTCTACCTCTGGGTTCGAGTCAGAGCTACTTTGGATTCTGGCCAAAGACGTCAAATAATTACACTGTGCGTGAAATTTACCCTCAAAAATTCAGACATGGGCAGACCTTCTGAGCGACTTTCTATAGGTATACTGAGTTAAGATCCACCAGCCGTTTGGCTGGATTGACTCTAGTTTAAGAGAAATCCGACTTTGAAGTTTACTCATTTTAGTCGAGTTCGTTGCTTAAGTCTTCGAACGTGTAAATGCTAATAGGTCCTAAATCGTTCCGAATATTGCCTTACTCTCTTCGGCAAGTTTGTAGATATTTTAACGACCAACAAATTTGCGTAAGTCACCAATCCAAAAAAAATACATTCAAATTGTGTTTTCGACAAAAATGACCCAAAAAAAAAGTTACCAGTACCCGAAATACATTTGGTAGCACTAGGAACCGAGTTCCCAGACCTAATAGCGCTAACGAAAAATAGTCTACTGGAGTTTTTGAAATCATGGTTAGGAATTAGAAGATTGTAGTTTCGACTTGTCTTGCGAAACAGAAGTTTTTCACAAAGGTCGCTGGGACGCTTCGTGTGTATAAGTTTATGTAAAAACATACAGTTTCGTGCTTCTAAGTAGCTTTTGAAGTCAAGACCAAGCAAGTGTCTACTATAAGAAGAAACGTGATCCCCCTTATTTAAGCCATAGACGTAACGTGCAGCATTGTTGTAGACAATAAGCAGTTGATGTTCCGACTTAGAATCAAGTTGGCTGTAAACAACTTCCGAATATGTAATTATGGGCAAAATTATCTGTAAAACCAGTTTTCGTCTTGTCTCACATGGTACGAATGCAGCAGTCATTCTAAGATTTCGTAACGTGAGGTATATTTTGCTCACGACCGAGACAACGGGGAATTGATCCTGAAGTCAAGGTTATTGATCCGGTCCACGAACTGCAGCTGAGAACCATTGAAATAAATTGGAGGAACATCACAAATGGAGAGCGGTGATTTGGAAATAGTAAGAACGTAGGACTTTAGTTGATTAAGCTTGAATTGGTTTTTGCAGCCCCATCTATAGATGGCACATAGGTCTTCATTTACCCTCACACATAAGTCCTCAACAAGACCTACAGGCCTAGACACATAAGGTTGGATGTCATCCGCTTATGCATGCATATTAGACTGGAATTAGTGGAAGATTTTTCGATTTCGATGCTCCGCAACCTCTCATTTTATGGGGTTTGGTAAAAAAGTGCATGAGCCAAACAATTTTGGAGCTAGGGTGGGGCTAAATGGCATCGCATCGAGCTCAAGGTTCACAAAAAAGCTGGGAAATTCGACAAATTACTCCAAGTTGCTCTTAGAGGATTAAAATTTATGACCGACCCCTCTAGTTTTCCTTATTGAACATTTCTTTCAAACATAGTCATCCCCTATCTTCAACCCTTAATGAGGCTCCCATACAAAATGGTCGTTTTTATTAAATGGGCTCCCATTGCTCCCAGGTTGCCCCCAGATGTATCAAATGTACGACCGATACCCATTAATTTTCTCTTCCGAATGTTTTTTCCAAACATACCTAGCCGCTAACTCCAAGTCTTAAGGGGGCTGCCATACAAAATTGACAATTTTATATGCCATTGGCTCCCCGCTTGTAGATGTAGTAGTTAAGTAAGCGAGAAAACATCGTATCTCGGAAACTACTGAACCGATTTCAATGATTTATACAGTGATCACCAAAATTCTTGAGTACAAAAAATACAAAATTAATTAAGGTTCAGAAATTCACCACTAGAGGGCGTCTGCCATACGAACTTTTGGGTTTCTACAAAGCAAAAATCAAAATATATTGCCGAAACCCCACTAACCTCCCTACTTTGAATATAATTGCAATCGTGAGTGTTAAGAAGAACTTATTAGATTTTTGTGAGAAAATGTGAATTTTTTTATTCAGCTAGTTTTGACTCCCAAAACCTGCCCTTTGGCTACGCCCTTGACTTTCTCCAATAGGCTTTATTGCACAATTCAGGACATTTCAAATGGATTTGATGCTTCACTTCAGTTTTCAGGCCAGTTTTCATCAAATCGCGCAAATAATACAAGAAAAAGGTACTAGAGGATAGGAAAAGAAGTATTTGCTTTTGCTGAGTTTCCACATCTGTTGAAGCTTTTTTAAAATTTTTTTTTTTTAGGTTTTTTTTAGCGGAGTTTTTGCTATCACCAAATCTCCAAATTTGTTTTAACTTGTTACATTTTTTTATGACATATTATTGTAAACAACTTAAAGTGCTCAAAGATAACACGTCCCATTAATATGCAAACACTCTACAAACTTTGAAAAAAAAACTAAATATAATATATGTTTCATTCAAACACTAAACTCTGAACCTCGACCTGTATGTATGCGGCCGTTTATTGCCACATTTCGCCACAAGTTCTGCCGTTTCAACATCTTCATTACTGCGCGAACATGCGCGCATTAACAAAGTTGCACGTAGTCGTTGCACCGTTAATATGCTGTGTGCAGTATGTGTGGCAAGTGTGCTGTGTTGCATGTGTTGTGCCACTTTTGGATGCGGCAAAACTTTTCAATGAGTCACGAAACAACAAAGCAGCAGCGAAACACTTTTTGGACAATTTCAATTGGCTGCGAATTGATGCCAGCGCACAACACGTTGTTGAAGGATGTGTGCACCCACACGTACACACACGCACACACACGCACACACACGCTTGCATAATTTGCAGCAACTGCACTGCAACGAGCGAGGACGACATGAAGACCAAATGTTGCCGCTGTCCTTCGCCCACAAACATTAAACAATAGCGCGCGCGCACTCTTGCCGCAACAACATCAACATCAACACCAACAACAACGCTCAGCAGCTGCACTGCACATACGTTGGCATTAGTTGAATGCAGAATGAGCGGCACGTAGACGCGTTAAATTGCAGCGAAAACAATTTCCCCGAGATTCACTGTTTCTTATTCTAAATAGCCGCACGCCAGCACGCCCCCACTGCCACGTTTCCACAGCCACGCCACGAATGCCACATGTGTACGTGCAGGCGCATTTAGCGGCCAAAGCAGCTGCCAACGCCACCACTCACCACCAACACAACCTTTGTGTGCGTTTCCGTTGCATTAGTTGTGCTGTTCGTTATTTCTGACAGATTTTCGCATTTTAAAGTGCAACTTTTAGTTAGTTAACACATCGATGCCGAAGCGCCATCGAATGATTTGCTTGCACACAACTCGAACAATGTTGCTCATACGCCATGGCGCACGCCACAATGTTGCGCATCAAATTTACTTGAGCAAAGATTTGCCGAAAAAATTGCAAAGCAAATTGATGAAAATTTGTTTTAATTGCAAGTTAGCGTGAAAATTGCTTGAGTGCAAAGTTGGTTTTTTGCTAATTTCTTTCTTTTCTAATTTTGCTAATAGTTCTTGATTTCATATATTGAAATGTTCTACAAGCATTCAATCATAGTGAGTACGTTGTAAGTGGCATTTCAATCGACCTCTCCGGGGTATAAAATATCTCTCATATCCCTTTATGGTGGCCTCCCTTGTCCTTAGATGCTAAGGTTTTCTGTCCTGTCCTGTGTTGTCGCAATTCGCAGCGTTGCTGATGTCCAGGTGTCCAGTCTGACTGTGATTGGCTTCACTGTCACTGGCTAAATAAATAAATAAATAACATAAAATAAAATAAAATAAAATAAAATAAAATAAAATAAAATAAAATAAAATAAAATAAAATAAAATAAAATAAAATAAAATAAAATAAAATAAAATAAAATAAAATAAAATAAAATAAAATAAAATAATATAAAATAATATAAACTAAAATAAAATAAAATAAAATAAAATAATATAAAATAATATAAAATAAAATAAAATAAAATAAAATAAAATAAAATAAAATAAAATAAAATAAAATAAAATAAAATAAAATAAAATAAAATAAAATAAAAGCAAATAAAATAAATAAAACAAAACTTAAATGAAAAATAAAATAAAATAAAAATTAGATTTTTATCTCAAACCGCAGAGAATCTACCAATATTCCAGTCAATAAATTTTGATATTTATTTTCCTATAAATAAGTAAATAAATTAGTTATGAATATTTCTTGTCTGGAGCCATTTCGTTGAACAAAATGTTACATCAGAATTAAACTTCAGTAGAATCAACCATTTTGTTGATTTCTTTTTTACATATCAAAGCCCACAGCATACAATTTTTGTTAGATTTAAGTTACAACGAATATGAGTTATTAATCTGATTCTGCTACCAGTTTTCTTGACTAGTTTTCGATTCCATAAATATTGCATTTTGTCCGCATTTTGATTTTTTCCCCCATTCATAACTACAGATTTCATTGAATAAAATTCATATATAACAGAAGCAAAGTTCAGTAGAATCATTGTTGGGTTCCTTTAAACTCACATCGCAAAATTCTTGTTAAAGTCTCTTTTCCTCAACAAAAAAATCTGCGAGCAAAATACGATCGATTCACCACAACTTACAATTTGCAAAAACAAAACTAATAGAGTCTAGCAGTTCATTTTTTAACCATCGGAAATTCGCTGTAAATTCGCTCTTGCACTCAACATTAACAATTTCATACAACTTTGATGTATGCAATGCACACACACAAGCAGAATGAAAAAACTTTTTACAAACATGAAAAAAAAACTGTTAATACCTCTTACGTATAACAGAAATAAGTAAATAAACCTAAAAATGCAGCGCACTAAAGCAAAAAAATACATTGACTATTGATTGCGAAGCAGTGAATTGAGACCGCTTACAAATTTCATGAATTACCACCGAGCGACAAAATCAATTGGAAAAGTTCAATTTCAAAAACGTAACAAGGCCAAAAAAGGAATTTGCGGCCAGCAGCGCGTCGAGCCACTCATCAGTGCGGATGAAATAAATTGCGGTACAACATGTCGTATGAGTGCTGTCGCACGATCTATGTGTGTGTGTGTGGGAGCCACAACGGACATCACTGCCCGGACGAGTGATGTGTTGGTGTGTATGGTTAAGCATTCAATTGCTTTCAATTTGTCGATGCGTTGCGCGTCCCCTGCACTGGCAGCGTGCCGTGCTGAACTTGAACGATTGACGCAGTCGGAAACGGAGATCCACAACGCGACGCTGCAGTATTTGTCGAAACTTTTGCCGCAGTCCTTGGCAATCCGTTACACTTTTGCACGCTTCTGCTCGTCCGCCAGCGCATACGTAATAATGTTGACCGCAGCACATCCAACTGCACATCCACCACGCCCCCCCGTTCACCATCTCCAGCGGACAACTCCTGCTGCTGCTGCTTTAGCTGTTGTTGGCTGCTGCGGCTGGCTGACCGTCACTTCAAAGCTTCACTTGTTGGGAAAATTTAGCTTTACTGGCTTCTTGTTGTTGTTGTTGTTGTTGCAGTGTTGTTTTTGTCTTTGCATTGAGAGTGAATTTATATGCGGCGAAGGTGTAGCAAATGCTCGCGTCGCCACATCATTATTTCACTTGAGTAATTGTGCGAAAACTCCGAGCTGCTCTTGTTGTTGATATTGTTGTTGTTGTTGTTGTTGCTGTTGTCTGTAACATACAGCGCACGCCACAACATATGGAAAGGAGCGCTTAGAGTCGTTGGATAAGCAGCTAATGCAGCCACTTGAGCGCTGCCCCTCTTGTTTCGCTTTAGCGCAGTGCGCCGCGTCACATGGCGACGATACGGTGCGACGAGGACGGTGCGGCCATTCTTCTGGTTTTAACTTGGTGCACATTATTCAAGCAATTCTCATTTTCGTTGTGTTTTTGTTGTTTGACATTCGTTCTGCATGTGTGCGTGTGTGAGTAATTACAACAACCATTTTTGGGTGAATAACAAAACAAAATGTGGTCAAGGTTGTGTCGTCATAAATTTATTTGTTTTGAACGCATTTTTATCGCAAACAATTTAGCAATGTAGACGCATCGTTGGAGATTAGAACGAGTTGTCAATGCAATTCAATGCCGATGGCTTAAAAACATTGTTTAGAAAGTTAAAATTTATTTATGAAATATGTGATTGTTGGGTGTACAAAAATATCTTTAAATTTGAAAAATAGAATAATGCATATTTAGTGTGACAATTATGTATTAAGACTGCCTCTAGAAAACCCAATTAAAACACGATATCTGCTAATTTTTCAGTATATTTATTCGAAATATTCTCCTCCTGATTCAATACACTTGTTACATCGATTTAATAGTGGTTCAAACGCGTGTTCCAACTCATTTTTCTGAATTTCCTCCAGTGCCCGAGTTCCTCCAAGCCCGATGTATGGTCTGAATGTCATTAAAAAATCATCCTTTCAGCTTCAATTTCAGTTTCGGGAACAAAGATAAGTCTCACGGTGCCAAATCAAGTGAATACGGCAGATGATTCAACACACAGTACAGTGATTCGTTCCATAGACAAAATTCATAAAATTTATAGTCTCAGAATTTAACGATTTTGATGTCATTTCAAAGGTAAAACACCAACTAAGAAAAACATATCTGTGCAAAAAATTAATTAGTGTGTGTGAAAAAGCGGCTCAAAGTTGAAACTTTTTTCACAAAAAAATCTTTTCTGTGTTTTAGTCTATTGAGGAAAAATTGTAAAAAAAATTTTAAAAATACATGGTTACCAAGAAGTTGCTGAAACTTTTGATATAGATTAAGAAATGATGTGGCCATTTTCGCTTTTAATGTTATCTCAAAGCTGAGGCTTTTACATCACTTTTAAATCAAAATATTTTTCCAAATAAAAAATCTGAAAATTGGCAAAACTTAGAGGAAAATATCTAAAAAGTATGTGAAAGTATGTTCCTGGATTTTTTGTTATTTTAAGAAGCATTCTTTTTTTGTCGGATAATGTAATTATATCCTCCGATATCAATGCATGTGTTGAATTGAATTGTTTTGATTTTTGGTGGAACTTTTCGTGTTTTTTTGGCTTGTGGTGAGTTTTTTGAGTTCCATTCCGCAGTTTGACGCTTTCCGCACGAAACACCCGTAACAATTGTTTTCAGGAAGTTTGGATCATTTTCTGCGGCTGCAACGATGTCTGTAGAAAGACTGACTCTCATTAATTTTTGCTCCTCGTTCAATGTGTGTGGAACAAAGACCTTTGTTTTGCACAAATCCTCATGAAGAATGAGTCGGATAGATTCTCTGTTGACGTTTAAGGCCTCTTCCATCATTTTCAGTGAAGCATTGCGGTCTTCTGCAATGAAATCACGAACTTTCTGAATCATTTCCGGCGTCCAAACTGAACTTGGCCTTCCTTCTTTTATTTCATCTTCCAGCAACTCTCTGCCATCCACAAAACGTTTATGCCATAAAAAAACATTTGATCTTCATAAACAAGCATCGCCATACGCTTGCTGCATCATTCGGAATGTTTCTGATGCACTTTTATCAATTTTTGAGTGGAATTTAATGACAGCTTTCTACTTCATGTTAAAATTTCAACATCAACCGAAAATGTGTTTTGCAAAATAAATTTTAATAAATATTAAATGTCAACCAAATGTCATGAAATTTTGACAGTTAGTAGAGGAAGGTTGAAGCTTCAAAACGCATGTGCTCGCACATAGATGGCGCGCTTAGTTGCTGAGATATGAGAATCTTAATACATAATTGTCGCACTGTGTATGTCAGCAATAATCACAAACAAAAACCCCTTATTGTTTGATTTGTTATAGGTTGGATTTTTCTGTTGCTGCCGAATGTTGATTATCTGAACGTTCTCCAATTTATTGTTAAGATTAAGCATTCGACTTGCAAGATTTAAAAAATTACGTTTTCATGGAGAAGTTGCTGTAGATTTAATACCTAAAAAGAAGATAAAAAACAATAAATTAAAAAAGCTGTCTACATTATAAATGGGTCTGTTGCATTGCTTTTAGTAACTAATTTCCATTGCATACTTTTAGGAGAAGCTCGTTATAACAAAACCAGACTCTATTGCCGTTGTTACCCATTAAATAAAAATAATTTTCTTCACCTTTAATTTAATTGACTGCAATTGTTTAACAATTTCCATGTTGTTTGACACGTTTCGTTCTACTCTCCTTAATTACACTCGAAGCTATAATCCTGTTGAAATGCTTATAAATATTTCAAAACAACAACAAAGCACAGCTTTCATTGCCAACACATACTTGGCCACATAGCCACACACCAACGCCAACACGTTTACATTTGTACGCAAGTATGTCTGTGAGTCTGTATGCACGCGTCTTTCTCTGTTTGTCTGACTTGTTTTGTTTGCAGCGCTGTCTGCGCGTTCATGTCTGGCTTGCAATTTTAATTAATATTTAATGATTTCAACAATTTAGCGCACATTGTGCCATCATCATTCTCATCAGCAGCAACAACAACAACAACAACGACAATAGTCCAACAGCCCATCAACAGACCCGCATTTTTGCGCATCTTGTCGCCGAGGATTTCCGACGTCGCGCACAGTGTGGAGGAAATGCCGCCGACGCAGTCTAAGCGCGCCACTTCCGGTGCTTAAATGTTGGCTGGCGGGGGGGTTGAGGCGTTTGTTTTTGCACTGCACATCAGTTGATGATAATGACGACGATGACATGCGAGCATAAAGTGTGTGCAAATGCGTTTGTTGCTGCGACCCTTTTACATGCGTTTGTGTATGTGTGCGTTTGCATACTTTATGGCTGCGCCACATGCAGACATTATTTTTGAATTTTTGCTCTAATTAGATTTTTGCTGCTGGCAAATTAAATGTCAAAAAAAGTTTAAAGCAGATAGGAAAAAATATTTCGCACACTCATTCGCACATAAATATGTACGTGAATGTGTCAGTATGTTTCCATGTGTAGAGATATTTGTAGAGCGAAATAAATTACTGCACAAACAACTTGTGCAGACAAATTCTATCCTTTTTCTAGAAAGTTTTACAGGTCACTGCAAATGTCAGGTGAGTTCAACGTGATTTACCTTTTTCACACGGCCCCACTCAATGCAGTGCTGTCTCACCAAAAAGATTTAAGTTTTGAACGGTTTTTCTTGGAGTTCGTTGCCAATGCAGCTGAGCTGAGCTCATGCAATGTGCTGATGAACATTGTCTGTCGGCCATGCCAGCTGCTATTTTAATGTGTCAAAAGACGGTAGTTTCCAGTTAAGTGGGCAGCAATACAATTATTTATAAATTGTTGTTCTCTTTAGTCATATTGCTTAGAAGCATAGGGTCTCAACAAGGCAAATTTCTTGTAGCGGTTACTTTAATCTTTACTTTAATTTAAGCCTCACAGGATGAAACCAACCTGAGTGTTGTACAATCCTGGCAATGTCCTCCAGTGGCCTCCCGTTAGGCTTGCAATCCAGGACTTTGCTGTCTATGATGAGGCTAGCAGTCCTCGGAAAAAGGCTGCAAACCAAAAACCCGCAGACCACTGAATCACAACGATCGTCCATGAGTAGTTGACTTTAAGTCATCTATCCTAATCCATAGAAATTCCTTAATCTTTTATTTCTCAAATTTTTGGTTTTATTGAAAAAGTTAGAAGCTAGTTTGGAAGAGTAGATGTATTCTTTATTCGAGAAAAATTGTTTAAATTCAAAATGGAAACGTATTAGGTGACTGAAGATAGGTAGAAGTGACAGCTCTCGATACGGCAGGAGACGTAAGCTAATTAGGATCATTGTGGTCGCTTACCTTCTTCTTTTAGGTCTGCTGAAATAACAATGATGTGTACAAATTACGAAGTCTTAAGAGCCTAAAGTTTTCCGCTTCTTCTTCCTTTACTATGTCAAGATATACCATTACAAAAACGTGTATACTTCTCTTCTTTAAACTTTAATATTCATTTTATTAATTTCGTATTTTTCCTAAAACTTCAAACTATTCTAAGGACCAACAAAACCTGTATTCTTGAAACCACAGAGGGCTCAGACGTCCACAAAGTAGCAATGTGCCATATGGCAAAAAAATAGCGAAAGGGATAAATGTTAAAACCGCTTCGTATCTTTTTTGTTTGGTGAAGTGAAGGATGGACTCTTCCTCCTCCCCATCTGGTGTTGGAATCGTTTAGTCAGCTGACAGCCATAATCTTCTTCAAAAATACAAAAATCCATAATAACCTCGTCATTAACATTTCATTTCCTCTTCCTCGTTAAGCTGACTTTTAATGCACTTTTTTCAAATTTTGACTCGATTTGTTGCATTGTCTTACATGTTTCTGATGCCGTCTTTTCACATTTTTATCACTTTCTCTATTAACAGTTTGACGTTCCTCAGTAAAATATGCAATTTCTGATCATAGCCTTGTCAATAACCACTTAGTTTCCTGAGATCCCATCCAACGCTGCTCAACCATATCAGCAAAAGATTGAAGACAACTGTTTCACTGTTCTTTTACTATTTCTATAACTATTCTTATCACTACTTTTTACAACAGAACATGACATACCAGTGTCCTGGTAGCCGGTTGGCTGTCAAAAAGTATGTCAATACATCCTCCTCAGATGCCACTTTGATATAAAATTATTACTGTGCCCCTTAAATCATATTTTTTATATGCTCAGGTATTGATTCAGACCCTTTTGCAGTATCGGATTCTCGGGTTCTCTTCAGCGAGACTATGTATCTCCAGAAACCATGCACGTGTGTTTTTTTTTTTTTTTTGTTTTCTGACGGAGGTGGAAAATCTTCGGAAGATACCGGAACTCCAGTTCGACGGCATGCCGGATTTCTACCGACTAAAAACCACCCCCCGCTATCCACCCCTGCGGAACCGCCTTCCGGCATCTCTTCACAGGGGGAGACGTCGCCTTATCCTGGCTCTTCTACTATGCGACGTTCGTTTGCGCGTCTACTCCTTTCAGTCTCGCGCTGCTTTACCATCACTTCCGCCGCGTAGAGCGCTACTGCGTCCCAGCCGGATCTGGACTCAATCATTTTTTCGACTAGTGAGTGCGGTGTGGGCGTGCCGCCGATCCTACTCGCTAGGCGTCGTCGTTGGCTGTTGTATCTGGCACAGTTGAAAATTATGTGCTCGGCGTCTTCAACTGCTTCGCTGCAGAAATCGCAAAAGGGGTTCCGCTCATATCCCCACCTATGCAAGTACGACTTAAAACAGCCATGGCCCGTCAGCAGCTGCGTGAGGTAGAAGTCGACCACCCCGTGCTCCCGGCTCATCCATGTATGAAGGTCACTTATAAGTGCAAACGTCCACCTTCCCTTACGCGAGTCATTCCAACGCTGTTGCCACTTATTAAGGCTCAGCTCCCTGTACGTCTTTCCTTGCTGCGGAGCATCCTTCTCCTCGTATTTTGTGCGTGCTTCCTCTGCTAAAATGTCAATTGGGACCATCCCCGCCACCACGCAGGCGGCGTCATATGACGTCGTGCGAAATGCGCAGCACACTCGTATTGCGCTGATGCGGTACACGGATTCTATGTGGCTCCGGTACGACTTGACCCTCATCGCCGGAGCCCATATTTGCGACGCGTATAACATTGTCGCGGCTGCTACTTTCATTAGCAACAGACGCCTAGGCTGCCTAGGACCGCCAATGTTCGGCATGATACGCGAAAGCGCAGCCACCGTCTTCGCTGCTTTGTTGCTGGCGTGCACGAGGTGGTGCTTAAAGCACAAGCGTGTATCAAGCATTACGCCGAGGTACCTAATCGACGGTTGCGACTGTATAATGTGGCCCCCCACCCGGACATGGGCTGTCTCTACAACCTTCCGGCTGGAGATTAGCAGGACCTCCGTTTTTTGCTCTGCGAGCAAAAGGCCCACGGATGTCAGCCATTGCTGCACCGTTTCCACCACGCTGTTGCACGTCGTTTCAACCTCGTTCAGGAACTTGCCGGTCACAATAATGGCTATGTCGTCGGCGAAGCCCACAATTTTTGCCGCCTTTGGTACTTGTAGCCGCAGAACACCGTCGTACATGGTATTCCAAAGGGTAGGGCCTAAGACCGAGCCCTGTGGAACGCCCCCTGTGACCGAGTGGCTGATTTCTCCCTCGTCTGTAACGTATTTCAGCACTCTGTTGCTGAAGTAGCTGGCGATGATGTCCACTATGTATCCTGGTACCTGCAGCCGACGCAGCGCAGATAATATGTTGCCCCATCTAGCGCTGTTGAAGGCATTTTTTATATCTAAAGTTACCACGCAGCAGTACTCTTTAGTTCCGTTCTTCCAACGCTGGCCCTCGATTGCTGCTTGAGCGGCTCTGACAACGACATCGATCGCGTCTACTGTAGACCTCGCCTTCCTAAAGCCAAATTGGAGATTTGATAAACCGCCTGCCTCTGAGATTGCATCCTCGAGCCTGTTGCAAATTAGCCGCTCTAGCAGTTTTCCTGCGGTGTCAAGCATGCATATTGGCCGAAACGACGACGCCCCCGACCATGCACGTGTGTGTGTCAGCTTCATTGCAGAATCAGCATGACATGTTTGTAGAGGTTGAACCATTTAAAGGCTGAAACTTTCAGTTGAAAAAAGCTGCATTGGTTCGACAGTTTAAAAGAATAATTTCTACTAAGTGAATCTGAGAATGCAACTTGAAGCCCTCGGTGATGTTCGCTTCTGCGTCACTAGATTCAATTAACTCATTTCGTACCTTTGATTCGTTAACAAATCATAGAAATTAGTAGTTTACTGTTTTTTTTTATTACGAAACGCCTGTGTAATCATAAGTTTATGTTTTTATATTCTACTTTGATCTATTGCCGATCTAAATATTTGTTTGCCACTCAATGCATTTCCTATTAAAGCTGGGCGGGCATTAAGAAAACCTCATATATAAACTTTTTTGTTAAATTCTGTAAAAATACGAAAAATAACCAAATCTGTACAAAATAATTGCAAAAAGAATGATTGGGAAAATATCACACTAATTTTGTATAATAATACATTTCTTTTAGATCTGTTAACCCACTTTTTACATTTGATTCGTTTACAAATCATAGAAATTAGTTATGTTTGCAGTTTTTTTTATTACGATAAACCTGTGTCATCCAAAGTTTATGGTTCTATATTCTACTTAGATCTATTGACTTTCTAGAAAAATATTTGTTTGCCATGCCACGACTTTCCTATTAAAGATGGGCGGGCATTGAAAAAACCTCATATATAACCTTTCTTTCTTAAATTCTTTAAACATATTAAAAATAATAAACTTGTACATTACTGACAAAGAATTATTGAAAAAATATCACACTAATTTTGTATAATAATAAAATTTGTTTAGATCTATTATCCCATTTTGTACCTTTGGTTCGTTAACGAAGCATAGAAATTAGCAATGTTTGCAGTTTTCTTTTATTACGATAAACATGTGTAATCTAAAGTTTATCTTTTTATATCTTAGACTTAGATCAATTGGATTTCTAATAAAATTAGTCAAAATTGCCGCCACGACTTTCCTATTAATTACTTTCTTTTAATTTTTAAATTATAAATTATTTTAAAAGTACTAAAATTAACTTCACTTGTGTAAAACCGAAACACAATGGTTGGGAAGACAAAATTTGGATTTTTATACTACTGTTTATTTATATTTTATTATTTACTTTTATTATTACAATAAAATACGTTTAGATCTGTTCAAATGTTAAATGAAAATGTTGAAACAAACCAAATTTTAATCTGCGATTACGGACAAATGCCATCATCAGTCTTGCTCAAACTCATTTTCCGTGCCTTTTTTCCTGATTCGCTCTCCTATTGCAAACCATTTTAAAATAAAACCTTTCGCAATATATCGGCACGAAATGGGTTAATAGATGCCAGTTACGCCAATCGAAATTAACCAATCAACCTGTAACACATAACCAGTGCACACACAGGATTTCATTTTGGGGGCAGACGGAGGTTTTGAGTTCAACTTTTGAGCAAATACCAACCGAAACCGCGGCCTCGATAGCCCAGCCGATAGCGTGCTGGCTTTGCATAATGAGGCCCCAGGTTCGACTCGGCACACGTGCGCTCTTGGTAGGTAATGAAAAAACCTCCAAGTGTGAAAGAAAAAATGCCAATCGCCGTTCGGATTCGGCGTTAAACTGTAGGTCCCCTCCCCTCCCTTTCCCCATTTGTTTGAAATGTGTGAAAAAAAAATCGCTGTTCGGATTCGAAACTGTATGTTTGAACGCCCAAAACTGTATGTTTGGCGCCCTTGTCGTGCGCCATTGCATACTTAAATTCTCAATGTCGTCACAACCACTCAATTGGAGGTTTTTATTATTTTTTCATTGCTTTTTAGAAAAAAAATTCTGTGTGACTTTTATTATTTTTCAAGGCTAAGTTAAATAAAAAAAATTAAAAAATTTTTATGAATTCTGTATCATAATTTTATAGTGGAATTTGTGATAGTTCAGATTATTTATTTAGTACGTTTAGTAGTATTTTTTGTAAGTAATAGCACCTTTTTTATTCTAAGTAAAATGCGCCTACTTCAAGGCGCCTGTTTCCATCATGGAATTCAAACAATTCACCAAAAATTCATGCGTATACAAAATAGCTTTAAAAATAAATTCAATGCAAATGACAGAGGAGTTCGCAAATAAATTCAACGAAATAAAATACAATAACGAGTCAAGAAAAACATGCGAAATTCAAGGAGGATGCAAATAGAAAAAATTCAAAAGATAAAACACATACTCGTATAAATACAAATACAACAAAACCCCATTGCAGACTCAACTAGGCCGCTCACCTGTTAGTCGGCGCTCCGCAAGTACACGAACGCACATTAATTTCGGCTGCTTGACGCGCATCTTTAGGCATCTTCGGTCCAATGTGTGAGTGCGTCTAATATGTGCCGCGCAATCATCGCTGCATGCGCATAAATTTCGGCAGCGTGTCTTACGTGCAAACGAAATTGCTTTCATTTCGTTTGCGCAGACAGTTGGAGGAGAAATGCGACACTAAAGGACAGCGAAGCGATACGGTGAAAGTGCCAAACAGACGTTCGCGGTGCTTAATTCATTTTTAGCGCTGTGTCTACGTTCGGCCGGGGCTGCTGCACATTTCGAGCGCAGGCTAGAGTTCTAATTAAGTTTATGTCGCCGCCGAAGCGTTGTGTGCAGCAATTGCGAGGCGGGACGAGGCGGAGTAGCAACAAATTATTACACCCCATTTGTGCGCTGAGGTATTTAGCACATTAGCATCTCATTTATTGCTATGGGCGAGTCAGTGCCTACGTGTGTGTGTGTGTGTGCGTGTGGCTGTTGGCTTTATTGCCACACATACGCACACAAATTGCTCTAAAGCATTTGAATTTACTGCCCAACAGTCAGCGAGCCAACAACTGTTCGGCCCTAACTTGGCCACGTTCGCAAATGCCGTTAACTGCAGTCGCCTTTCTCTGTTCGCTTCAGCCTGTTTATGTGTGCTAATGTGTCTGCTGTGTTGTTGTTGTTGCGGCACAGGCGCAACTTGTGCACACACACACATATTTGTTGCCGCTGGTATTTGAGCATTTTTATGTGCAATTTTCCAGTTTATTTACATTTGTTTTAGATGTGCTTAACAAAATGAATGAAAGCGGCAATTAAATGCGACTCGACCTCGCTCGCCATTGTGCACAGCAGCTGCTGAACGCCGCGCCAACATGCTTCGCATTTATAACGCTCATTTGTTGTTTACAGCTGTTTCATGGCGTGTTTCGTGTGTGTGTGTGCGTGGTTGAAGCTGGCCAAATGTTCGGCTTAACATGTCAGTCAAATGTTCGTGACACGCGCTCAACTGGGCTGCAACCACATCGGAAGCGCCATGGCGCTTAATTTGTTTGACTCTGTTGCAATCTCAAATAAGCCTGAAAGTATGCTATGACATTTTTTAAATATTACCCTTAACACTACAATGGCCAAGCGAGTCTAAATGACTGAGGTAATTTATTATTTTATTGCAGGACTTTCTTTTGAAAGCGCCATGGCGCTTAATTGGTTTAACCCTTTCGCTACAGGAATTTACTGGGGAAAGTTAAGATTTTAAATTTTACGTTTTAGGTTTCTATGTGGTTATATTAGCAACATTCCATAAGAAATTTTTTAATTTTTATACTCGGACCCTGTATTTTAGAGTGTTTTTCTATGAGAGCAACCACATTGTTGTGGCTGTAATAATTACTTAAACATAAAAATTTTCACGCATAACGAAAATTTGAATATTTATTCATTTACTTTAGCCAAAATTAAAAAAAAAGTATCTAAATTGAAAGAAAACGCCAAATTAAAAAGTTATCTAATTTTTCTTCTTCCTTTACTATGTCAAGATATACCATTGAAAAACGTGTATACTTCTCTTCTTTAAGCTTTAATATTCAGTTTATAAATTTCGTATTTTTCCTATAACTTCAAACTATTCTAAGGACCAACAAAAAATGTATTCTCGAAATCGCAGAGTGTTCAGAAGTCCACAAAGTAACAATGTGCCATAAGGCAACAAAATAGCGAAAGGGTTAATTAACTCTGTTGCAATCTCAAATAAGCCTGAAAGTATGCTATGCAATTTTTTTACCTATTACTCTTAACACTACAATGCCCAAGCGGGTCTTAATGATTCCATTGAGGTCATTTATTATTTTATTGCATGGCTTTCTGTAAGAAAAGCTTTTGTAATTTTAATAGAAAAAGAGTGAAAATGTTATTTAAAAAAATTAAACCATTCATTAAAAAACTAAACCCTATTCAGACAGCCAGTTAAATTGAGCAATTAAGGAGTTTGCTCAATTTATGCTCAATTTAGCTCTAAGTTGAGCTCAATTTGTCATACAAAACTCTCAATTTAGCTAATTGCATTTAGCGCTAAATTGACCATAAATTAAGCTCAATTCTCTATGCAACCCTGAGTCGTGCTGATAGCTATAAACAACTTCATTCACAATAGACCGAACCAAAACGAAATTAATAAACTGAGAGAAGCGAAAGACGTTTGTTAAGATTTGTTTGCTTTGAAATTTAGTTTAAAAATTTGTGTGCATCAGTTTGGTTGTTGAATAAATATTATAATACTTGATGTTCAATAAATGTTTTCAAGACCGTTTCGTCCAAATAAAAACATGTTCGATAGCATTTTCGATAACAGCTAAATTGAAGTATAAACTAAATTGAGATCTGTGAACAACAAAAGCGTTAAACTCAATTAAGAACTAAATTGCCTCAATTTTTCTTGGCTATCTGAACAATTCATTAACGGAATCATGATTTATAATGATGATTAAATTGTGTGTGAATTAAATAATTTTAATTAAATAACTTTCAAATTAAATTAAATAATTCGAAAAATCTATCAAATTACATGAGAACTAAGTAATTTCTTTTCAATTGCCAACGAAATTAAGATTCAATCAGTATCAGCAATAACTTTCGGATTCTGATAAAGGGGCCAAAAACAAAATATCTAGGAAAATATATATTGTAGGAGATTTTAGTACCAATTTCTATTAAATACGAAATAAACACTTAAACACATTTTCAGTTTTGGCTTAATTCTGGCGTTCAAGTTAATTTTTGAGCTTTGATGTATTCAGAGACCTATAGTAGAGTTTTATGGCGAATATTTTCGTGGTACAGTTTGTTCTTAAAAAGTCCTGTTTTACAGGACATTTTTGGCATTTCAAGACAAAAGGGTCAAATTGACCCATACAAATCGGAGCTACAGGGTTAAAATGCTCCACAAAAATGTTCTTCGTAGTATATTACATCAAATTGCTGAACACATCATATACCTAAAATGTGAGGTTACATGGTTTTCGTATGCCGATTCACCATAAGAATGTGCAAAAAGGGGAAAACTTTGAACCCCCTAAGAAAAATGTAGACGTAAACTTTCAAAACGCCGATACGCGTATATTTCTTTTTTGCCCACTCTATCAGAATCCGCTGTCAGAACCTTGTTTTTTTTTGTTTTTTGTTGTATAGTGTAATCAGAAATGGCATCACAAGGTATCATATTTCTTAACACAACTATAAGCTGTGTATATAAAAAAAAAAAAAAAATTATAAAAGGAAATTTGAGAAGTAATTGAACCAACAGAATCCAACTTTCATTCAGACATCTTGTAAAATTAAGATTCAATCAGTATCAGCAATAACTTTTACTCAGAGAAACGGCATCACATTTCTTAACAAAACTAGAAGCTGTGTATGAAAATTTTTTTTTTAAGTTATAAAAGGAAATTTGATAAGAAATGGAACCAACAGATTCCAACTTTCATTCAGACATCTTGTGAGATTCAGAACATTTGAATTATTATTTCTTGCAGGAACTTTCGAAACAGAAAGCCGCCTATGTAAAGAGTTATTGTTCCAGAGACGACAATCTATACTATTATTTTTTAAAAAAATTAATACTCTTAAAATAATTTTTCTTGTCGGACATGCCCAAGAAAGATAATAAAGATAAATAGATAAAAAGGTGCAAACAAACTGTCAAAATTAAACAAAAAAACAGCAAGTGTGAACGCAGTTGATTAAGTTGAAGTAATTTATCTCAAATTAAGTAAGTTATGTCATAATGTGAACTTAGTTTTAAGAATTAAACTGAACAGAATTAAACTGAACTAAAGAAGAAGACGAAGAAAAATTAAACTGAATAATATTTTCTCTTTACGCAACAACTAACCACAGCCATTCAATATGGCTGCCATTAATTAGCACATTGGTTCACCTCGTTTCAAATCCCCGTTCAGCGCAATAAATGTAAAACACCAAAATATTCGAAATAGTGCTATCAAAAGTTTTCCTACGAAATTCACATTCGAATGCGCTCAAGTGCAATTATGCACAATTAATGAGCGCAGGGAATATCGTTTGAGTCATTTGCCGACTGGCACAAATGTCTGCGCTGGAAATGTTGCAAATGTGCAACAAGAATCTGCACACAACCGACAACTCCCCGGTGCGCATTTAGCAACTTTCAATTGCAACAAAAAGCAATTGTGAATTTTTTTGCATAATTTCAACACACACACACACACACTTACGCAACGATAACAGCACCCGCACCCGCACACACACATGCATAGAGCTGCAGCCAGGCAGTTAACATTAGAAGTGCGCGCAATTTTATGCAACTAATTTGAATGTTCACGTAAGCGTATAAATTCGTCTTGCATCCATCGAAAGCCGGCTACGTTGCACTAACAACATGCAGGGCAACTCTCGCCAACCCGGCACGCAACTGCTGCTGAACTGCTGCACCATCAAGCGGGCAACTACACTGGCAACGCTGCGTTGTGGTGGCAACCGCCAGCAATATTTACACTTTAACACAAAACTTAATTAGTTTTAGCGCAACGTAGAATGGCAGCTACGCCAATGCACACTGGCGCAGCGCTGTTGTTATTGCTGTTGTTGTTGTTGTTGTTGTTGTTGTTGTACTTGTTACTGGCAACAACCGCATTTGCCTCGCGGCCCTAACGCGTATTCGGCGACTTTAGTTTTGGTATAAAATATCGTTAAATGAACGGTAAATGAACGTTTGCGCCTTTTACATTGTCAGAGTAGTTGTGTCGTTGTGTATGTTTGTGTTTGTGTTTTTGTTGCTTGTGAAATAGTTATTGCCAAAATATGTTATTGTTGTCTATTGTAGTAAATCACACGTGTTTTGTAAGATGTCTGACATGTTCCGTTGCTCGTTGCCGGTTGCTGGTTGTTACAGTTGCAATTTGTTGTTGGCTGTTGTTGCTGCAACTTTTTAATGATTTAATGTCTGCTGGAAAAAGGAGTTTCGAAAACAAGCGCCAGACGATGTTTTGTTTGCCAGAAGAGCAACAAGAGACGCATTGGCGGCTACAAGTGGCATTCAGCCAATAAACAGACGAATTAAAGCCAAATAAAACATTATAAGCAGTTGATGCTTGTTGGCTCAACGATTGTTGGTTGGTGGCATTTTTTATGCACAGCAAGAAATAAAGATGTGCAAATTTGTATTCAATCAAATGAAAGTTACTTAAAGCTTGTGGTAAGAAGGAGAAAGAGACTATACGTCATCTTTACCAGATCAGGAGATATCCTCCTAGATTTAGGAGATTCTTGGCTTTTTAGGATTTTTAGGAGGAAGAATTGTTTAGGAGAAAGTTTGGTCGGTTTCTATTTTATGTTAGGGGATAGGATTAAGGATACGAAAAGTATCCTTAATGGAGTTTTGGGAAATTTTTGGATAACGAAGTATTGGAAACACTGGCAACAGAACATATTTTGGCAACTGTTTTCATAGTCAAAACACGCTGTGTTAAAAACTTGTAAGCTTACAAAACATAAGCTCGTTCTATCTCGTTTTCACTTATTGCTGTCACAATGAAATCCCGCCACAAATGACACTTTTAGCTTAGTTCATTCATATAACATATGTTTTGTTTTTGTTGTTAAGCTGAAGATGAATAAAAAAAGGCTGCATCAAAAAAGTTATGTGTATATATTTTTATTTTTTATGAGAAATTTAATTGCTTTAAAATTACCCAAATTATAAAAAAAAAAAAACTTTTGGGAGGAAATTTCAGTATGTGTGTTATTTTATTTTTATTTTTTATATATTTTTTTTATTACGTTATTTTATTTCTTTTAACTTTTGGGAGGAAACTTCAATATTTTTAATTTTTTTTATTTTTTTTTATTTATTATTTAGTTTTTATGTTTTTTTAACTTTTGGAAGGAAATTTCAGTATTTTTAATATTGTTTTCATTTTTTATTTATTTGTTATTTATTTTTTATTTTATTTTTTCATTTATTGTATTTTTTTAAGGAAAAAATCACTTCAGGTATCTGGCAACACTGACCCGGTTTTCTCTAGGCGAAGGTGTAAATCCTTGCTTTGCTTTCTTCGACAACTCGGGCCACCTCGGAGTAGTCAACGTAAGAGAACTGCCAGGTTTTATTCTCAAAACAAATTGGTTCGTGTAGATACACCGACTTGCAGTATGTTAAGTTAGATCACTTTGCGTGCAACTTTTGAGCCCAATACCATTTGAAACCATATTTTGTACCCGAAATTTTTGTATTTAGGGGTCCCTGCATAAGAACCCTTTGAGGAAAAAAATTTTATTGTCATGACAATCATTTCATAATTTTGTTCTCAGTTCGGTACCAAATTAAAGATAAAATTTACTGAATTTTAAGTAAATCTTGCTCTCTCCTTCAATTCAAAGTAGGTAATCGTTTCACTTTCTAATAGAAAGTCAATGCTCTTTTAGTACGAGAACGTTTTGGGAACTAGAAGGGCTGACAAAATTTAATCAATGCTCAGAATGGCTTAGATCAGTGATTGACAAACTTTCACGTTCTTGGAATTTTTTTAAGGAGAGCATATATTTTAAGGCATCGTGCTAGCGTCCATTTTTGCTTGACAGGAAGAAATTAATACGATCTTTGTTGTTGCGGCCGCAAATACTTGTGAACACCTTAGTTGTCAGAGGGGCTTACTGAGCTGAGTCGTAGTGAACCCTGGTTTTGATCATCTCAGGGAGAACACTTGACACTTGAAATGGCACTGTTGCGGCTGGATCGGTGTGGTGAATCTTAAATCTCCAAACGCTGCTTCGATTTGAATAGTAGTTATAGGATAGTAGGATGTTGTCTACTATTTAGTAGATTACTTTATGGTAGTTATGTATAAAAATAGTTGCTTTGTTTTAAGTTGAACTGTTTTAAGTTGCTTTTCATTTTATGTCAAATTATAGAAAACACATTTTTTCAGTCTCATTCAGCGATTGAACGAATAAGTAACTTAAGGATTGAATTTTAATTTGTTTTTCACAATTGTGTTTTGTGTAATTGTAATAGTTTTTAGATATAAAGCCTCCTCTTTCTTCTTGAACAATTAAAAATTAAATATGTTATCCTTTTTCGCTGGACACGCCGTCGAAAATAACAGTCACGCTCACCGCAATGAGCCTTAATTGGCCAATGACTATAGTTTCTAATTGATTAGCAAGATTTTTTAATAATCACAGTACGGCAAAATATTTTCAGAAAATACCTGTTTAAAGAACCTCCTCCGAAAATATAAACTTTGTTAACTCTAAGAGTCTAATTTTTTTTCATAATGTCAAACCCGAACTCAGTTCTCTGCATCGCAATAAACTTTAAATCAATTTTTTGCTGATGTTCTTTGGTTTTGGTGCTGGGCTTTTCCATTTTTTTTTTATTTTTTACTAAGACTTTTTCTAGGCACTGACCAGTGCTTTGTTCATATAAAATCATTTGACATAATGTAGCAACTTGTTGTAGAGCGTCAAAAGTTATTTTCCAAACAAGTAACTTTAAACGTGCCTTATTTGAAAACGGATGAACAAATTTTGTTCTACGCTGGTGAATACCTTACTGCAGGTTCACTGAATACAACACATTTGTAATTTTTCATTTCAATCACTATGAAGCATCAGAATCAGGCCCATTGTAAATGGCTTCTAAAATATGGTTTCCGCTGCCGAATCAACAATTGTTGACAGTGAAAATTAGGTAAAGAGTTCTGCATCACTGGAATACTAAATTGAAGAATCTATCAATCAAGTCGCCAAACCTTATCTTATCTTATAAAATCTTCTTTTAAAGCTTCAATCCAATTCTAAAAACTTCAAAGACAGCAGTAATTTTTTTTAAATAAATTGTTTCACTTTTATCATTTTGTTTTCAGTTCAAAGTTTTATTTTCCCTTTCTCTCTCATCACTTTTCAAGTCTTAATCGACAACACATTAAAGTTTATTACAAGTATTCGAATGCTTTTAGCATTCTAGCAATTTTTCCCCCAAACTTTGCAACGCTGACGAGTGTTAAATTAAAAGCAAATACCAAATGCCGAAATCAACAAATTGATTTTGAACCAACAACTGAGTTTTGCAACACTTTGGTGCGTCACTAAGTGCAGAGCACACAGCAGTCGTTGACGCAACTTCAACAATCAGCAACTAAAGAAGCAACTAAAGGCACACAAACACACACACACTCGCGCAAGTTCACACTCTGCGCCGCTAAGTTGGCACCTTGAAGCCCAACACAACAACACCAACACCAACACTCTAACAATGCGACACTAACACCAACTGCGACACAAAGTGTGCGACGATGACGCACAGTGGGGCTCGGTGGGGCGTGACTGCGTTGCTAATTAGTTGTGAGTAAAAACAGCTGCGAGGTGCCAAAGCGCCATCAGCAAATGAACTCCGAGAGATGCGCGACGCAGGCTGCGGCGGTGCTGGTGCTGCTAGTGAAGCCAAATGCCAAGTGGCGCGGCAAGTTAATGTGTGTGAAGCTGCAGCGCCCAAACTGGAGTCGCTGCCGCGCTGAAAGTTTATGGCGGCGATAAAGCAGCCGCTGTGCGCCAAACACAAAACAAAATGGTGGCGCAGCGATATTGGAGTGTAAGTGTGTCGGTGTGTGTGTCGGTGTGTGTGAGCTCAGGTGTTAGTTGGCACTTTTTCGATGGCAAACGCACGAACGACGCATAACAAGTAGAAAATTTGTTGCCAGCACACAAGAAAAAACTCAGCACACACAAAGCAATGAAGAAATAAAAGCAACAAAATCATAAAAAATAAAATGAAATGCCGAATTTAGTGTGGTTTCAAATTCGCGCAAAGCCAAACAGATAACAGATATATAAACTACAACAACAGCGCGCAACAAACAATCAGCAGACGAGAACAACGAGAACATCCCCCAGCAGCCACAAACGAAGACGAACCGAAACAATAATTGAGACTCAACCGCAAATGAAACGTAAAAAGTACACACAATAAATACAAAAACACACAAAGATACAATAAAATAAAAATGGGGGAAAAATAAACCAAAAGCAGAATTGAAGCAAATATACAAAAAAAAACAAGAAGAAAACCGCTGAGCCTCCAAACGTGGCGCAAATAAAATAAATTAAAGTAACATGCCAACAACAAGTTGGGAAAAATTGCCTGAAACGAACAAACAACAACAGCGCGCAGAAAATCGCGCTGAAAGTAGAACACCGCATAGCACAAACGATAAAGTTTTCACGCGAAAATTGCGTTGAAGGACTTTGCCGCTCATGAAACTTGGCAAAATGTTGATTTTTAGTTATCGCCAGCGCCGCGTAATGGCAATGAGCGTCACTCCTCTCGAGTGCGAGAGAGAGAGACGAATAGCAATCGCGTGTCTTGCGGCACTGTCGCTGTTCACTGCTGGCGGCCATAGATTTCGGCAGAATTTTTCTATTTTTACCGAAAATGTTTCTTGCATTTGGCCGCAACGCTCTTGGACGCGCGCTCCTACGTGAGACGAAAACGTAAATTAGCCAAGCGGAAACCGCCAGTCAATCGCTACGAACTGCGAACGCAGCGCAGCGCCTCGGACAGCGCACTGTGCGCGTTGCATGCGGCACCGGAAATTAGCAAATTTGTCACACTTCATCTTCCATCAAAATCATTATGGCGCATAGTTGGCGTTAGTCACAGCCACCAGCAGCCGCGGCTGCAATATTGCGTTTGCAAAGTTTTTCTTAGTTCTTCATTTACAGTTTTTCTATTTGTTTTTGTTGTTGTTGCACACATACATTCATATTTGGAGAAGAGAATTCGATAAATAGCGCAGGACCCACTAAAAGTTGACAACTTTATAAGTCGCGCACAGCGAATGGTCGTCGAAATTGCAATGGAGCCGGCGTTCGACCAGTTCGACAGTTTGCAGTTTGACAGTCGAGTGCGCTAAATGGCTGTTCAGTGTTTGCGCGAGCGTGGCGCGTGTTTTTACATTTAAATAATGAAAAAACGCAAACTTCAACTCGGCGCAACTTCCAGTAAAAAACTCATACACACATTTATGCGTAAATAACAACAACAACAACAATGATGAATATTGTGGCCTTGACGCTACCAAAATTTTAATATATTTGCTGTCTTTGAAAGTCAACTTTCAGCTGAACTGATTCAATGCGGCAAATAAACAAGTCATTACTCGTTTACCATTTTATTCTCTTACTCTTTTACTTTATATTTTTGAGTTTTTCTTTCTATACTCTATACTCTTTATACTCTTTATACTCTTTATACTCTCTATACTCTATATACTCTTTATAGTCTTTATACTCTTTAAACTCTTTAATCTCTTTACACTCTGTATACTCTTTATACCCTTTATACTCTTTATACTCTTACTCTTACTTATTTCGTACTTATTACTCTTACTCTTACTCTTACTCTTACTCTTACTCTTACTCTTACTCTTACTCTTACTCTTACTCTTACTCTTACTCTTACTCTTACTCTTACTCTTACTCTTACTCTTACTCTTACTCTTACTCTTACTCTTACTCTTACTCTTACTCTTACTCTTACTCTTACTCTTACTCTTACTCTTACTCTTACTCTTACTCTTACTCTTACTCTTACTCTTACTCTTACTCTTACTCTTACTCTTACTCTTACTCTTACTCTTACTCTTACTCTTACTCTTACTCTTACTCTTACTCTTACTCTTACTCTTACTCTTACTCTTACTCTTACTCTTACTCTTACTCTTACTCTTACTCTTACTCTTACTCTTACTCTTACTCTTACTCTTACTCTTACTCTTACTCTTACTCTTACTCTTACTCTTACTCTTACTCTTACTCTTACTCTTACTCTTACTCTTACTCTTACTCTTACTCTTACTCTTACTCTTACTCTTACTCTTACTCTTACTCTTACTCTTACTCTTACTCTTACTCTTACTCTTACTCTTACTCTTACTCTTACTCTTACTCTTACTCTTACTCTTACTCTTACTCTTACTCTTACTCTTACTCTTACTCTTACTCTTACTCTTACTCTTACTCTTACTCTTACTCTTACTCTTACTCTTACTCTTACTCTTACTCTTACTCTTGCTCTTACTCTTACTCTTACTCTTACTCTTACTCTTACTCTTACTCTTACTCTTACTCTTACTCTTACTCTTACTCTTACTCTTACTCTTACTCTTACTCTTACTCTTACTCTTACTCTTACTCTTACTCTTACTCTTACTCTTACTCTTACTCTTACTCTTACTCTTACTCTTACTCTTACTCTTACTCTTACTCTTACTCTTACTCTTACTCTTACTCTTACTCTTACTCTTACTCTTACTCTAACTCTTACTCTTACTCTAACTCTTACTCTTACTCTTACTCTTACTCTTACTCTTACTCTAACTCTAACTCTTACTCTTACTCTTACTCTTACTCTTACTCTTACTCTTACTCTTACTCTTACTCTTACTCTTACTCTTACTCTTACTCTTACTCTTACTCTTACTCTTACTCTTACTCTTACTCTTACTCTTACTCTTACTCTTACTCTTACTCTTACTCTTACTCTTACTCTTACTCTTACTCTTACTCTTACTCTTACTCTTACTCTTACTCTTACTCCCTCTCTGTCTCTTTTACTCCCTCCCACCCTTACTGTCTCTCTTACTCTCTCTCTCTCGCCCCCATACCCTTACTGTCTCTCTTACTCTCTCTCTCTCGCCCCCATACCCTTCCCTCTCGGATACTTCACTTCTTCATTCCTCCCTATTACCACTGCCACCCACATTCCTCCCTTCTTGCCGCTTCATCGCATTCTTACCACCCATAATTAGCCACTTTGTATGCATCTCGAAACCCCAAAAAGTGCCAAAAATGTCTGTAATTACTTTTAATCTCTTTAAAGTCTACAATCTGCGCTTTATTTTTTTTAGCTTTTCATTTCCCCCTCGCGTCAATAACGCATATGGCAACAACTGTTATGATCTCATGTCAAAGCAAGAACAATGCAATTTTTTTTAGAAAATTTCCTTTTTCAAGTTTTTTCTCTTATTTTTGAATTTAGAATTCATTCTCAGTAGAACTTCCTGAAAAAATTAGACCCCGAAAACCACAAAAGCGACTACAACAACGGCCGCAAAACAACACAACGCCTCCCGAAAGTGTAACGAGAATATTTGTTTGTAATTTATTCTAATTAAAATCTTCATCAGCGGAAATTTGTAATTAGCGTTTGAGCAATTACTTGAGGCACGTTGCGCGGCTGCTGCCGCCACCCACACTGCCGTCGGCGTCGCAGTCGCAGTCGCCGCCGTAGCCGTGTCTGGTCGCCTCATTTGCTGCATTTGTTAACCGGGAAACGAGGCCGCTGGCCGAAATCAAATACGAGCATCGCAGCCTCGCTTAGTTGTTGTGCGCCAACAAC
Source organism: Melieria omissa (assembly GCA_963971225.1). NCBI lineage: Eukaryota > Metazoa > Arthropoda > Insecta > Diptera > Ulidiidae > Melieria > Melieria omissa. The sequence continues at coordinate 10,298,991 of OZ020268.1, forward strand.
GATTTGCGTTTTCGCGCCTGAAAATATTCCCAATATGCACACACACACACACACATCCATACATAAAAAAGCAGCATGGGGAAACCCCCCAAAAACACTTTCGATGCCCGCAAATATGCGCCTCGGGAGCGGTCGTGCGCTCAAATATTGACGCGTTTGGCACTTGCGGGTGCGCGGCGTCGGCGGCGGCCGCTGTCCATACCACTGCCGCAACTTTGTTTTGGGCCACTGTATTCGTGTGTGTGTTAAAGTGTGGATGTGTGCGAGCGTGCATGTTTGCTGTGGTATACCCCAGATTCGCAGCAGTGGCGGCGGCTGTTGTTGCTGTTGCTGCTGCCGGCACTAATGGGCCACAGTTTGCGCACCGCTTTCCTCGCTACCACCCGCTTTGTTTGCGCTGGCCTCGACAGCTGTGCGCCGTCGCTTATTGAACACATTGCCGCACCCGCACACACACACACACACACACACTTCAGCACACAATGCTATATTTTGTTTGTGCTTTGCCGCTTCACTGATGTTATTCGCACTGGTCGTCCTGCCGCTTCACGCCCTCGCTCCTTCGCTGTGCATCACGTTGTAACGGCAAAATTGCGTGCAGGCAAAGCTCTCAAGTATCTTTGCACTGTTGCCCGCACCGCAACACCCTCGGCTGCTCAAAGTGTGTGAAGTGCTGCGTTGGCGCGCCGATCAACTGGCCGGGCGGCACCAACAAACGGCTGCGGCTGCGGCTGCGGCTTCGGCAGTGCGCGACCTCAGCGTGAACTTGTGGTTTTTCAATTTTAATCGATAAAGATTTAAATTGTTTTTCGGCGGGGCTTTTGTTAATTGCGCTGATTTGAATTGCTGTTTTAGTGTTCGCCGCGTTCAGGCAGCCATTGAGTTTGACTTGAATTCAACACATTTGGCGCGTTTTGCATTTTCAATTTTTCCGCGCAGCAGCTTGAATTTATTATCATTATGGGTCGCTGGTCGCACTGTCGGCGTGTCATCTTCAGCTCGAATGCAAAGGCCAAATTTTACAGCGTTCCAAATCGCCAAAGTTTGCCGCATAAATTCGCTGTTTAAACAGCATTCAAAATGTTACGACCGAAATTTATGCGCGTTTTATAGCCCATTAAAATAGTTAAGACGAGTATGGAGTTCACTTGGACCAGCTTAAGCCAGAATGTCTTCATTGGTTGCGAAAAATACGATTTCCATTGAATCATGTGAACGCTAAGTACTTGCAATTACTTATTCTTCATTTATGTATCTTTCAAGATTGTCAACAAAAGCGATGAAATTGATAAAAGTTACGAGCAAAGAAATTCCTATAAATTACGAGCTTTTTTAGTTGTGTGTCTCAAGTTAAAACTTACATAAATTAAGTTCTTGAAAGTTATGATAATCAAATAATGAACATTTTTTATTTCTCTTTGACTTAGTTGCTTTATTAGCGAAGAATTCATTCATTCAACTGCACAGTTTTGAGAATTTCCACTAACTGAAAATCACAGAAATGTCACAGAAATATCACAGAAATATCATAGAAATATCACAGAAATATCGCAAAAATATCACAGAAATATCGCAGAAATATCACGGAAACATCGCAGAAATGTCTGGGATGGTCTACAATAAGTCAACGGTCTTTGATAATCACAGTAAACCACGTCCCTTTCTCTCCATTTTAAAACTCTGCAGGTTAAACTATCTGAAAGTTGCGACAGTTTGTCCATAGTTCTGTGATATTTGGATTTTTCTCTAATTATTTCATTCTCTAGTTAAAATTTCTGCAGTCCTGTTCTTACTGTAGCCAGGCCAGAGTATTCTGCTGACTTTATCGGGTTCCATTCTTCCAGTCTTTTTATTTATTTCCATTTCTATCAATTCTTCATTTCTTTCTGATTTTTGTCGATTTATTTCACTTTTTTGTTAAGAGTTCTGCAGTGTTGTTCTTATTGAAGCCAAACCAGTTTCCTCTGCTAACATTATCGGGCTACAGCCGATCTGTCAGTCTGACGATTACAAAAATGTGTCTTCAGTTCTTTCTGTTTTTTTCTATTTCTATCAACTCTTCATTTCTTTCTGATTTTTCTCGATTTATTTCATTTTCTAGTTCTGAGTTCTGCGATGCCGTTCTTATGTGTCAAACCCAAAGTGAGCTGTTACAAACATTAACAGCTTCCATTCGATACCATCTGCTGCTCACATTTGCGAAATAATAGTTGAAGTACTGTGCCAGGCCTGAGTAATCTACTAAGATAATCAGTATCCATTCAAAGCCATCGTATAAGTAATTCTTGATGACTGCGCCTCACTTTCATCAAGAGCGAAGCCTCCTCAAGCTATTCTGTTGTCATCCATGTTGCTGTACCGATGCAACCTGATCAGGTTTCACCTGATTAAGCAACTCTAAAAACACCTTTTTTACATTTCTTCACTAGTTTTAAGCAACAAGTAATAATAACTAATAGTGAGATTAACGTTTCTCTCATCGTCCCTTAAAATGTCATCGGTTTTTTGGTCTCGTTTGCGTTTTCTCAAACGTTGACAATTCTGTGGTCAAAAGCAATAACCGCCTAAGTCGAAAATTGTTGTTTCGAGCAATCTCGTTTTAAAGATTTAGCGAGTAGTGTGTTCGTTATGGGAATGCAAATAGGTTTTTATTAATAACTTTTTTTATTTTAAAGTTACAAACTCCCCGACAACGTAGAGCACAGTCAAGGGAACGTGAAGGCATCCATAACTCAATTTCTTCTTAAGTCGACTTAAACGGATCGCTTTTGACCACAGAATTGTCTCACACACTATGCTCTCAGTGAATTTTGACTTTTGCAGAGTCAGTCATGAATGTCACTAACTATGAATTTCTTCATACTGAAATTACTTTCAGGACCAAATTATGTCAGGTATGGAAAACATACATGTTTTGGATTTCAGTCTGTAGATTCATGCATCTAAATTGTATTCTATTTCAAAGTGCTGGAACTTCTTCGGAAGTTTAAAATAGAAAATTAAAAAGGAGACAATTTTCCTCTTTCATATGATACCCATATCTTTATCATTGCGCAACCGCAAATATTTAAAAAAATATTTGAAATGTTTATATCCTTAAAATTGTAAAGTCCTTTAAGAGGGTTTTTGGGTCAGCAATTGAAAAACTGACTATGCCAGGATACTATAAATGACCTATAGTTTCACGTCTATATGACATTTGAATGGGTCTTGGCAAAAAAAAGAAATTTCGCACGGTGTAATAAATGTAAAGTTAAGTTGGTATTTTCACTCAGTGCATCATAACTTTGTCATTTTTCTTTCAATTCTATTGATGTTGGGCTTAATATTTGCTCACATAATATATCTTTCATCTAAGATTTTAAAACCAGAGGAAATCATTTATTTTATCTTAAAAAAGACATTCCAAAATTTACGATTTTTTTAAATTGGTCGAAAAATTCATTTTTTTACAGCTTTCACCATCAGTAACTTCCCCAAATCTCATCTTTGGACAATCTGTATATCTCTGGAAAGACTAAGGTATTACCTTCTGATTGACGAACAGCTTGTGTTAATCGGATGAATCGTTTACGAGATATATGCTCATAACTGAACCAATAGGAAAACAACTGGTTTTTCAAGGATTTTTCGAAAACGCTTCTTAACAAAATTTTTTGATTTTCATTTTCGTGCTCAGCGGCCCAAAGTTAGTATAGAAAACACTTTTCTTTTAGATGAATTTTTCTAAAAAAAAAAAGTTTCCTTTTTTCATTTTTCGAGTAGTGTTATTCAAGTGAACCGGGTAGAATAACGGCCTCTTTTTTATATGACAAAAAGAGAGAGTTTTGAAAAATTATTTTCCATTACCACAAATAAATAATAATAATACTAATAAGAAGAAGAAAAACAATTTAAAAAATTTTTTTACTTGGTGGAATTTCGGACAAAATTTAAAACCACAACAAAAATTCTAGGAAATTGTTACAGCACATCTTACAAGACAATTTTTGTAGTGTCCAGTGTGGTGACTAATCGCATTTCAATGAATCAGAAAACGATTTGAGGGGTGTTGGGTTAATGCAAGGGAAAAACTTTTTGTCAAAATATTTGTATCAAAATCTGGTCTACTGTATACTGTGGAACAAACGACGATTTTAACATTTGAAAAAGCAGTCTTTAAACTTTTTATCACTTTGTGTGTTACATTATGATTTTAAGGTTAGGACAACCACCTTTCTAGCTCATAGAAACTATTTTTTAATATTTTTCTGCGCTCACTCTTTCTCTCTAAGTAATGCATTGTACTCATCTATTAAACTCTCTTCTCCTCAAAACTTTCTGCTAAAAACGAAAAGCGACAAATACTTTTTCTTTGTAATTAAAAAATTGTAATTAAACCCATAGCCATAGCCACGGCTGGAACAGCCAATTGGCCAGCGAAAGTGAAGGCAACAAACAAACAAGTGCGCTCAAGAGTGTCACGCGCGTGCAATTAGGATGACACTCGCCAAAACAAACGACGGCTCGTAATGGCTGCCGGATGCGCCGCACCAACACATTAGACATTTCAGAAAAAGAAGGCGTCCTTCGTCTGTGATAGAGACGTCTGTATATTTATGTGTGTGTGTGTAAAAAGTTTGACAGCATTGTAATTTGAATAGTTTTGTACATGTTTCGGGCTTTAAAAGTTGTTATTGTTGCTGTGGAGTGGGAAGCGTGCGAAATGTTGCAACCAAAACAATGACAAACTGTTTCCATGTGACGATGGCAATGCGACAAAGTGAAGCAAAGTGCATTGCGAGCGGAGGGGCAGAGACAATTAAATGTGCAATGCAGCAAGGAAGAAGCTACTGCTGAAATACCAACAACAAGTATAACAAAAACAATGGCAGTGCAACAGCAACAACAACAGCTGAAAACAATTAGAGCAATAATGCCGAAGCAAAAGTTGCGCAGATAGCTAAACATTAAACTATCTCAATAATGCAATAGCCGCAGCTGCAGCAAGCGGCAACAACAACAACAGCAACAACAACAGCGCCTTGGCTGTAATAGTTGCGGCCATAAAGACAGCAACTCGGCGGCAACTTTAATGAGTGTGGGCGGTAGGTGTGTGTGAGTGGGAGAGAGCGGGGTGCATGGGCGCGTAACTGCATGTTACAGCTACAGTTATGTGTGGGCGAGTATGTGTGCGTGTGTCGAGTACGTTTTAATTTGCATCTGTGCCATAGTCGCAAGTCTTAATTTTATATTTCACATAATAACCAAAGTAATTTCAAGTTTGATGTCATGTACTGTGCCAACAAACACCAACAACAACAACAACAATGCCAACAGCGAAAACAAAATGCTGCTGATGATAATTACAACAATGATGCTGATAATAATGTTGCTGCTTATACAGTTGTGGCTGCGTTGCTTGCGGTCGTTGTGATGCTGCTGTTTTTTTGTTGCTGCCGCTAGTGTTGCTGCTGATGTTTCTGTTGCTGTTGTTGACAATAAAATGCACAGTGCAGCTGGTAATTAAAAACTTTCGCTCAAGTATTTTTGCTGCAAAATTTAGCAATTTTCTGCGTGCTGTCTGCGCAATGTTTAATTCTTTTTAATTTAAATTTTTTTACTAACAAATGGCAGCACATTCTGCATGCGCAATGAGCATTGCACTTTGCTGAGAAATATGTACATAAATAAATGGTTAGATGTGAATATTGAAGATGTCTGGATTGTTGGGTTGTCAGAAAAGTAGTTTTTGGAATTCGTGTTAGTGTTCACTTTAAAGTCTGGAAAGTCGGTTTATATATGAGGATTTGGTGAATCTTGGATCTTATTTAACACTAGAAAGACCGCCTTTTCCATGCCTACAAAGACTACATATCATATCTGCTGATTTCTCGAAAAGTACACATTCGATTTAACTAATTTTTCACAAAATAAAATTTAAAAATATATAAAATATATAAAAGCAAAAGTTGATAGAAATACTAAAGAAAATACATATATTTAAAAATGAAAAACCGTCAAAATTACCATGGTGGTCTATCTAGTGTTAAAAACTGATTTTTTGCTACATATAATTTTAGAAAATTTGAAATGTTTCGGTCTGCAAAAAGTTATTTGAAAAAAGAAAATGTGACGAATAATGAAATATTTTCACGAAACATTCTACACCATTTCAAGATCGATTTCAGAAAGCGTAAAAGCATTTTCAGAAAACGTAAAATTATTTCCGAAACCGTAAAAGCATTTCAGAAACCGTAAATTCATGTTCAAAATTCGTGTTCAAAAGAAATTTCAGAAAACGTAAAATGATTTCAGAAATCGTAAGCGCAATTTCAGAAACTGTAAATTCAAATTCAGGTATATAAATTCAATTTCAGAAACCGTAAATTCAAGTTCAGATATATAAAAGCAATTTCAGAAAACGTAAAATGATTTTAGAAATCGTAAACGCAATTTCAGAAACCGTAAATCCAAGTTCAGATAACATACATTAATTTAATTTCAGAAATTGCTTTTACGGTTTCTGAAATTGAATTTATATATCTCAAACTTATAGTGGAGTGTGTCCAGTGGAAACCCCCCCGAAATATTAGGATCGACATTAAAACTACATACAAATTAAAAGACAATTTATGAATATCAAAGAATTACTTTTTGAAACCCCCCCCGAAATATTTTTCTGAATCCGCCCCTGAGTGTGTCAGTCGGAAAAGAGGCCGAAATCCGATAGTCTTCTTGGACACGACGAGACTACTTCCCCCCCCCCCCCCCCGTTTTCGAGGGTGCTGAAGACGATGGTGCTGGGCAATTTGCTTTTTGGGCGGGGGAAGACCCTCAAAAGGGTTAAAAACCCCCTTATTACGCCCACTATGGTAACAAAACTCATCTATGGAAAGCTTTTGTAAGGCAACATGGGTATCAAACGATTCAACGTGTCATTGCGGCAAACATAGGCTATAATAAAATCGGCCACGCCCACTTTCCGCGCCCACTTAACTAACAAAACAAAGCTACACTATATGTTTGTAAATAAATGTTGATGTAAAATGATTCTGTGTTTCATAGGGCTAAACATAGGTTATATGAGATTGACCATGCCCACCTGATACGTTTTCCCGCCACGCCCACTATAATGACAAATCAGCCATGGTATATTTGTCATAGCAATATGGGTATCAAACGATTCAGCGTGTCATTGCGGCAAACATAGGCTATAATATAATCGACCACGCCCACTTTCCGTGCCCACTAAACTAACTCATTCAAAAAGCTTCCCATTACAGCTCAATAGTAGTTCAACATAGGTTTTACTAAGCCCATTCTATTAGTGTGCGATTCAAAATTTGTCTGAAAAACATGTGTCTACATATACAAGTGTGTGTGTGTCAGTGTGAGTTTTGTAGGTGGTTGAGATATGGAGGGGAAGAAAGCCTAAAGATATACCTTCCGAACAAAAAATGTATCGCAATACCTCAAACACACTGCACATACGAATTTTTTAAATAGTAACGTTGCGTATACGCAACAGAGGAAGGAAATGGGTTAAATGAAAGTTGTACTCAGGCTAACCGAACTAGTACTAAAAGGGTCTAAGATCGTGGAAAAAGTTAGAAAAAGATCATCACAAAAGCTTCCGTGATTTACTCAATGAGTCAGCAAACAATTTTAATTTGAAAAATCTTCACTTCAAACTCTACATATGAGTACAACATAGTCTAAAGACAATAGATTAAAATTCTATAAAGAAAATTTTAACTCAATTTCAAATTAAACTGTCTACTTGTAGTTAAATTGCTGCGCATAATTTCAAACTGTAAATCGCTGCTGAAAAAAATAAAATTACTTTTTGAACAACCTAATATGTACAGTGTAATGTGTATGGCGGAAATTCCCCACCGGAGCCGGAAACATAACAAGTCGCTTGCAAGTCGTCAGTCTGTTTTTCTATTAGACCGATGGTACGTGAAAAAATTCAAAGAAGTTGAGATATCAAATAAGATGTGGTGTGAATTGTACTGAAACCCCATCAAAGACAGTTTTACTTAACTAGGTTACTGCCTGCCACAAAAGTTCTCTCCAGCCACCTCTGCTTTTCGCGAACCTTTTCCATAGGGCGTCCTCAACTTGGTCCGCCCACCGGAGACGAGATCGCCTCTTCACCGCTGACCTACTACCACTGTGTCGAACATCTTTTCCATCGGAGCTTTATCGTCCAGAGGGGAGACAGCTGTTTCGTTAGAGCACTTCCAACATCTAATCAGTCATATCGAGTCTTGTGTCTCAGATCTCAATTCAACCAACTATCAACAAGGAAAACATACTTTCAACTACTTGTTATTTCTTATTTTCTTTTTTTAACTTTATTGCTGAAATTTTCTATGAAAACAAAACAACAACAAAAATCTCTGAAACCTCGTTTTTACTATTTTTCACAAACATTATTAGTCTTTCCGCCTTTTTGTCTGACAATCTTTATTGCAGCAAATTTTCACTCATGTCACTTGCAAGCAGGGGCCGTGCAAATTGCAACTTCATAATATTTGAATTTTTCATAGTTGCCACTCGTTGTTAGTCGCATAATCGTGTTGTATGTCAGAGGAACACGCAGGCCACACACTGAGCAAAGAGTCTTGGCTCGTATCCGATTGAATTTGCATTTTTATAAACCGTCGTAATAACGCAGCTTACCGCATTACCACAAGCACTTAAGACACTCAGCCCCGCTGCCTCTTTGCCCTTCTTGCAACAACTGAGCACAACTTAACGCCCGTTTGTGTGTCACTTTCCGCATGCAACACTAACTTACGGCCGCACTGAAGGCCACATTATCCACAGCTGCGCATCTGAGTTATTGTGTCCATCTTGCAATTTGCCCCCAAAAACAAAATGCAAAAACAATAACAATAACGAGCAAGTCGACAACGACAATGAAGCTGCCAGAACGTTGAAGGCGCAGTCGCCTTCGGTCGCACCGGGCAAAAGTCGATGGCAGAGGCGAAGACATCTGAATAATGGCCACCCTTGAGTGCCACAAGGCTTGTGCCGCCTGCACGACACAATCACAATCATCTCATATGCTGCTGCAAAGCATGTGAAGAATGCAACAACAACAACACCCACACACAAGCTGCAGTCAGTTGGGAGCATTTCGCAAGCAAACAAGACAAACAAAGAGCAAAAAGCGCATCGTGGCACATTTTAAAATGGCTGAAAAATTGCACAGCAACAACAATAATGCATAAATTGTTTTTGTTGTGTGCAGCGAAAATTGCCAAGTGCGCACAAAATGGCCGCAAGTGTGCCGTGCGCCTGATTGCCGATGGCCACCAATTCGGGTTGGTTGGCTGGCTGGTGCACGAAATTGGCAAAGTTAGATGGACAGTTCGGGAGGCAATCAAAGTTTTCGGGTGCAGAGTTGGCGCACACAATTTATGACACTTCAATTTTCATTTTTAGTTTTTATTATTATTTTTTTTATTAAGTACTTGCAACTCTTTAACTTTTGAAACCACTGCAGGCGTGAAGTAAAATGTTCAAGTTTCAAATTTCTTCGTGTGCGGCAACGCATTTAGCGATTTCCTGCTGCTTGCCGCAAATTGCATTTAACGCTCGCGCGCCAGTAATGCAAATTCCAGCCAACGCAGCGTCTGAGTGCGCAGCCAAAGCAACAACAATAGCGCCGCCACTGCTCCTCGGGGAAATGGTGAATATGAAGAAAAAATGGCGCTGTGCCATTTTTTGTTTTCCTGCTGTTACCGGTCGCTTTTGTTGGCATTGTTTCGCAGTCGTCGTCGTTGTCGTTGTCGTCGCGATGACTATTGTTGCTTTTGTCATACATGTAATGCTTGTTGTTATATTTTGTTTGATTTTTTTCATACATTTATGCAAACCGCAAGCGCACATACACAAACAAAAAACACACACATGGCGCTGACCAACAGGCCAACAGATGCAAGCAAAACCCTACCGCCGCTTTGCCACATCGTTCACTGTTGAAGTTTTGCTTGTTCTTCCACGTGCACACTGGATTATTCTTTGCCATTCTGTACCATCGTCTGCCCCTTTGGTGGTCCGTCCTCACGTCTGTCTGCCCTTTTCTCATCTTCCATTCCATCGTCCAATGCTGTTTTTACATATCACTGCTTTGAATTTGCGCTACACGACTGCATCAACGTGATATGCAAAGCAAATCACATTCGCTGCATCCTTGAATCCTGGCAGCATGCAACTCCTTTGCTCCGTATGGATACACAACTATAACTCGAAATATATGTGCGTATGTGTTCAACACTAGAGACGGAGATTTTACAGTCTAAGAATTGTAAAATGGCAGAAGCTGTTCTCAATGCTTTTGAAATGCTTGAATATTGGTCCAATGGTGAAATCTCTAAATCATATTACAGTATTTTAACAAAGATTTTTTAATTCAAAGAACTGAAAATGTTGTGTTTTATTACAAAAGCTGTCAGTGTTTTCGAACCAAAATTATTATTCCTTCGTTTGATACTGAATGGAATGTTGAGTTTACCCAGGAAACATAATTTGTCGTATTTTCTTCATAACACTGCACAACAAAATCAAATTTTTTGTAAAAATAACAAGGTTGATACCTTATTCTGGTAGAGGGAGCCAAAAAAAAATATACGTATATCGGCGGTTTGAAAGTTTACGTCTGAATATTTTTTTATGGGGTCAAAGTTTTGCCCTTTTTGCACATTCTTATGGTGAATCAGCATACGAAAACCATGAAACCTCACAAGTTGGGTATATGATGTGTTCAGCAATTTGATGTAAAATACTACGAAGAACATTTTTGTGAAGCATTTTAACCCTGTAGCTCCTATTTGTATGGGTCAATTTGACCCTCTTCTCTAACATGCCAAAAATGTCCTATAAAACAGGACTTTTTGAGGATAAAATGTACCACGAAAATATTCGCCATAAAATTCTACTATAGATCTCTGAATACATCAACGCTCAGAAATCAAGTTGAACGCCAGAATTAAGCCAAAACTGAAAATGTGTTTCGCACTTAATCAAAATTGGTACTAAAATTTCCTACAAAACTTGCACGTGGATTAGCAGATGGAAGGGCAACCAATATCCCAAAAAACAAGCCGAGAGCTGAAGCTACATTAGGCGAGCATAGTATAAAACTTGGAGAAGACAACTGATCAGCCAATGATGACACAATTAGGTGTGATTCATTCGATTTTGCTACTCAGGTCAAATAAAAAATAAATCATGACAAAATAATTTAAAAAAATTTAGGTATTTTTCATGTTTTTGTAAACAGATTCGTTCAACCAACTGACTACTAACTACGAAACAATTTTCAACCATTGTGTGACTCAGTTCACCGATGAAAGCAAGTAACTTTAATATGAAAGAAAAAAATAGGCAAAATAACTGTGTAGAAGTGATCAAGAAAAATAATATAAAAATATTTTGAGTGAAAAATATCTAATATTCTTAAGAGAATTAATTATTGAAATATTAAAAATAAGAACCATTCATGAAATATTCTTAAGCGAATCAACAAATGCTCTAAATTTAATGTGGATCTGCATCTGCTTTCTTAAGTTATTAAGTATATATGATACATCTTTATCAGATTTTGAATGGCATTACAAGACTCTCTGATGAGGATTGTCCAAGATGTTCGAACAATGGCGAAATTAAGGGGGTCTTCTACCTTGTGGCCTCGTTTTTGATACTGTTTTTTGACAATAGATTGTAGGGGAACCAATAATGCAATCAAGGTTCGGTTTTTTGCATTGAATTCGTTTATTTCTATACTTCCAACATTAATTTTTCTGAAATTTTACTGTCTCTAGTTTGACCGTGATTTGACCTTGAAATGTCCCTTACGAAAAATTTATACTAAAACGGTTGTCACGATTCAGCCCATGAAAGTCGTCTGAAACAAAAAAACCAAAATGATTTAGTTTCTTTATGACTTTGGCTATCGTTTGACACGAGGTTTTTGAAAAATTCCAAAATTTCACGAAACAGGCAACAAACAAACAAAAATGTCTACGTTTTCAAGGTCAAGAATAGCTGTAAAAATCGTTAAAATGAAAAAAATCTAAAAAAGCTCATGTCAAACGATAGCCACATGTTTTCCGCAAATTTTGATATATCACTTTAGTTAATTGATCAATTAGTTCTCGAGATATCTTGCCAACCAGTTGCAAAAACACAACTTTTGGGAAATTGCATTTAAAGTGGCGATGAGCGCTGCGATAACAGCATGCGGAGCTATATTCGATGACTCTAAAAACCCCGAAATAATAAGATTTCGGTTATACCCTTTGAATATTATATTTCTAGTACCTTCTAGGCCACAAAACTGCAAAAAAAATAAAATCGATTTTTTTGAACCAACAAGGTAGAAGACCCCCTTAATGCAATTCCACGCTGTCAAACCTGAAACCATCAGAGTTCTCTCTGTTGACATGAATTCAAAGCAATGGGCTTTAAGTTAATTTAAACAAATTTTCGTTAATCATTCTTATGAAAAAATTTTATAAAATCCAAGAGATCAAATAAATTCGACACAATGGATTTTAAGAGTAGATAGGATTTGTACCTTCTGGCGCAGGAGGAGGAGCAGTTCTTATCAGCGTGAGGATTTTGTGGTGAGTGTTTTGTTGTTGTGTTCCCACGAACCCCTTATCCACCTAACCACAAACAATCATGCGCCACACACCTTATCAACAACAACAATACATACAAAATACTTTCCACAACAACAGCAACAACACACTCACCACAAAATTCTCACGCTGATAAGAACTGCTCCTGTTCCAGAAGGTACCAATCCTATCTTCTTTTAAGTAAAGTTTAGCAAAGTTTTGTTAACCTTTCTTTTATTTCATTTTATTCAATAAAATTTTCTATAAATCCTCAGCTACCGCCGTGGCTCAGCTGGTTGGTGCAATGAACCGCTAGTGTGAAGCGATGCTGGATGTAGTCAAAACCAAAATTTTTATATTTTTTGTAACCCATATTTCTTCCGAAGGCTCAGGACATCACCAACATCAAAGACTGAAAGTCCCTTTGAAAAGGCTTTCAACTCGCCGTTCGAAATCAGAAAAAACTGTACGTAGGTACGGAAATCTGGGCTTTAGTCTCGCTATTGAGCTGTCCTGCCAGTTATGTATGAACATAGGTAATTCTTCTTGTCCAGACCAGACCATTTATCAGGCAGTATGTCTCCCATAAAACTTGAGTCTTCAGTCAAAAGCGAGACGTATAACGAGACGTGTATTGTACGTTCTTCTCAATTCTCTTATATTATTTGGCTTCTCTAATATTGCCCACCTGTATTTTAATAGAAATTGAACACTAAATACTTAACACAAAAAATCTCTTTTGCTGCATTCAATATTTGGATCTTTCAAAACTCAAACATTTGAAAACTCTTTTCCCAAAAATTAATAAAACTTGTCATCCCCAACTTGTGCAAGTTCGAGCTATAACACATATAGTAGTAACTATGTATGTGTTTTCTATGCATGTACATATGTGTATGTGTTGCTCTAAATTTTATTTAGCATGTTTATGTTGTTGGTATTTTTGCATTAAGTCGCTCTTCCGGCTCTCGTTGCGCTGCTTCCTCCCAGCCGGTTTCCGCTTTGCTTTTGTTCTCGTTTTTTCGGTTGTTTATTATTCCGTTAGCAATGTTGTTTGCAGTTGTTATTCTTTACCACCTTTTTATCATTTTTATTATGCCATAGTTGTTGTTGTTATGGTTGTGGCTGTAAACTGCTTAGCAAAGACAATCAACACACAAGCATATGCAAACTTAAAAACTGAAAAAGAAGAAGAAAAAGCACTAAATAATGTAGCCAGCAGTGTTGAGTTGAGGTGAAAAGTATTAAAGAATAAAACAAAATAAACAAAACAGAAAAAAGTGTATAAATAAGAATATAAATTTGTGCTATATTATACAAAATACATTTACATCGATGAGGATTATATTTAAAACTATGTCAAATCTGGCGATCAAAAACAAATACAATTATACACACACATCTCTAATGTGCATTAAGAATTTCTTATTAGAAAAATTATAACTTTTTATTGGAAATTGCGTATAAAACTACTTATGACACGTGCTTATAGACAGAAGTATTATATATTTTATATCCTTAAAGTTAAAAAAGTTAGACGGACTAAATTCCAGAATATTGTAATGTACATATTACTCCTTAAGATATATTTTTTTCAAAAGAAAACTATTGCAAATGTCCAAGGATATGCAAGGATAAAGTTTTAAAAGAACATTTTCAATACCTCTTCGTCATTTTGCACCAAAACATTAAACTTTTTAAGATTCTAAGGTTTTTTCTCTTTCATTTGATACCATATTGTTATTCTACAATGCGCTGAGTTTTTGAAATAATTCCTTCAAATAAACATGTCCTTGAAATTTCAAAGTCACTTTAAAAACAATCCTAACGTCAGAGAGAAAACCTAAAAACGCAGTTTTACTACACTTGGCCCCTAGTTTCGCAAGTATATCAAGTTTTTCGTTTGTTTTGAAATTTTTTGATTTTTGTCGCACGGTGTTATTAGAGTTAATTTGTTGTTTTATTATGAATTTTATACTTTTAGCTATGAAATCATTTCCAACCTTTATTTTTATTTATTTATTTTGATTTCATTTGTTGTTATTTAATTTACTAATTTCCATTTAAATGTGTTTAACTAAAAGCAAATTTCAAACCTCACATTTACTATAAATGTCAGTGTGTGTGTGTGTGTGTGTTTAACCAACCTGCCATTGCAATTTGGATCAATTTGTGACCAATTTGAGTTATAACCTCAGTCAAGCGGAAGAACTAACCATCACACAAACAAACAAACAAACAAAAAGCAAACAATTCAGTGTTGTCGCATTGGAGTGAAGCATTGAAAGTGCATAAAATAAAATGGAAAATAAATCATTCATCCACTTGTGCAGCAAATGGGGGAAAAATATTAATGTCATGCCTGATATTTCGCATATAAATATATATTCGTGTGTGTGTGCTAAAGCGATCTGACACAAATGCACGACCACATTTACTATGCCACGTGGCATTAGCATGTGGACACTCGCGTGGAAGCGAGGCAACAACAACAGGAGTGCAAGATTGCTGGAAACTCCTAAATCAAAAGCCATTAAGATTGCAAGTCCGCACTTGCGAATCCGTCTACGTCCAAACATATCCGTTCGTCTGTCCATGTGTGCATGCGTCCATCCGTGCATGTGCGCAGCGTCCAGCCGGGCAGTCACACACACCCACACACATACTGACCACTCGAGTAGTTTGCGTTATAAAGCAAGTGAAATAAATTTGGTGTGCGCTCATAACGGACCGTCATTGCGGAAATGCTAAATGTGAAGTTAGAGCAAGTGCTAGTCAACTAGAAAAACAACAACTAGATGCTAATGTGCAATGCACGTACAACACTTACAGTGCGGCCAACAAGTAGTCAAACAAAACCAGAAAAAACAAAAACTAAAAAGGATAGTAAAGCAGGCAGATGAGTCGCCGTAACGTTGCTGGATGCGAGATAGAAATGTCAGCTAATGTGTCTGCCATGCGATAAGTTTTCCTCACACGCACACACGCCACACACACGTAGTGTAACAGACGGACGAGCAGCCAACGCGAGAGACATGATTGCCATTATTACACGCAGACAACAAATGCTTCAACATTCATGTTTTTTGTTTTTACTTTTATCTGGTTTCTTTTATTTGCAAACATTTGTTTTAATAATTCACTGCGCTTGCAGCATGCAGAAATATTTGATTTTTTCTTGTTTGTTGTAAAAAAATATCACTTAAGTCAAGTGCAAAATATGTAAAAACGATTGGAAATTGTTTAGTGCAGTTAAACGTGAAAGCACAAAACACAAAAGATTGCGAAAAGGTTGAATCGTTTGCAATTGGGACATCTGTCTGCCTGATAAATAAAATATAGAAATACCCTTTTAACTAGTCAGTGTAATAATTTTTTTGTGTTGAATGGGAGAATTTCAATTTTAACATGTTTGCATAAGTCGGAGTTGTTAGTCAAACAAACAAGTAGAGACATACTCGTACTATTTTCTGATTTACTTGATGATTGAATTCAATATTTTTTTCTGGATTCTCTAAATATTAAAAAGTTTTGTCATGAAAGTCAGTCAATACAGTTGTATTACAGTCTTGTTATGGCCTTAGTGCTGCTTTTTATGGGCCTGGAGTGGATACAAATTTCTGAGGTTAGCCTCCAATTTGGCCTAAGTGTACTTTTGTTTCGAAATGGCCTTCTTAACTAACAAAAATTACGAAAATTTACACAGCGTCGAAGAAGAAATCTATCTCGATTAAAATTTTTAGTCAATCTCGTGTGCTCCAGGCCCATGACTAAGTGTCAGGTCCAATCAGTCAGTCCAAGTTCGATTTTAAGCAGAACTAGTATAAATAAATTAGTAAAAAATAAATAAAATGAGTAAAAAAATAAAAATATTAAAAAAATATAAATTCGTAAAAATTTCAATTTTTCGTGCTAAATAGAATAAAATCGTGTAAAAAAAATTAAAATTGTTTTTATTTTCAAACCGTGTTAAATCAAAACCGTGTAAAAACAGACCGTGTAAAAAAAGAATTAGGTGTAAAAACAGACCGTGTAAGAACAGAATTAGGTGTATCTTCATCCCAATCCCTCGTAACACTTTGCCATGGCCAACATCTGGCAACACTATCGCGGCGCAGCATGTGAAATTTCGATATCGAAAACAGCTGATTCACCTGCTTCACCAGCCACACTCAAATTACCCCAGCATTTTCTTATAATTTTGTGTGTAAATTTAATAACTCAACAAAATGCCGTTTATGAAAGGACGTGCGCCCATACGTCGCACCATCGACTACCTGAGCGGCGGCCGGCTGGTGCTCAAGGATAAAGTGAAAATCTTCAGCGTCAATTACAACACCTACGGCGAACACCACGACGGCGCCAGGTGCAGCATCGCTAACCCACAACTCACGTAACACTCCACACACACTAACAGCGCTTTCTGCTTTTAGGGATTTTGTCTTCTGGAATATACCTCAAGTTCAGTACAAGAATCCCGCTGTGCAAGTGGTCACCTTCAAGAATATGACGCCTTCGCCTTTTGTGCGCTGCTATTTCGAGGACGGGCGCGACATGCTGATCGACATTGATAGCCGAAATCGCGATGAAATAATGGACCACCTGATTCAGGTGGTAGGCAAGTCACAGTGAGTAGCGTCTGCATTTGTAGCGACTGCCAACCGTTTTTGCCTCAACACACATTTCGCTTTTATTTCGCCTGAACAGAGCACAACTGGCCGCAGAGGCGCATTTGGCTGAGAGTAAAGACAATCCGGCAAACTTTGGCTATGGCTGCGATAGGCATTGTATCTGCGAAATACCCGGCCAGGTGCCCTGCCCTGGCACCATACCTTTACCGGGAGCACTACGCGGCAAGTACAAATTCGCGCCCAAGTAGACTGCTCTAATGTATGTAGTTATTGTTAAGCTTTACAGAAAATTAATAAATCACATTTGTTTTTAGCAATTACAAACAAGTCACTTTATTTGGCTTACGTTTGCAGTAAAATGTGAACACAATACGTTTAGTATTACATAAAAATAGGCTTGGAGCAAATACAATATATGAAAATTAAGTCTAAATCAAGACAAATAAATACGAGAGCGATATGAGGTGAGTCACTAGTGGGTAAACTGGTCTAAGATGCCCGCCTACTCTATCTGCGCTTCGGCCGCTGATTGCGATTGTAGGGCGCGCTGGATGGCTTATGTGTGTACGTGCGACCTGTATGCATTGGCCGCTGCCCGCTGAAGCTGCCGCTGGCATCACGATCCTTGTTGAACTGATAGCGCTGTATGAAGGGCACTTGCGAGCCGCCACCGTTGATTGTGTTGATCTCCAGGTCATCCTCGCCGTGACGTTCCAACATTTTCAGCTTTGCTTCTATTGCGCGTATGGCTTCCTCTTTGCTGATCTTGCCCTCCCGTTTGCCAGTGCCCAGTGCAGGTATCTCTATGCGGGGTTTGGTTCTGTTCAATTCATCCTTAAAATTCAAAACATATTAATGAATTTAACTCTAAATTTGTAATGCGCAAATAACCTACATAATTGACATTCTTGGCCAAGCGCACCGCAATCGGCCTATTTGCCACCGGAGTTCCATTAAGTCTATCCAATGCTTTTAATGCGCCCTCTGGCTGCAAGACAAAACCAAACCATTTATATTTCGTCTCACCTGATAACAAAATGATCAAAACTCACTGTGGCAAATGTGACGAACGCGTAACCTCGCGACTGCCCGACCAACGGGCCGCCCTTGTGGAAGAGCATGTCGAACTTCTCGATGGGACCGCATTTTTGCAGGATTTTTAAGAGTTGATACCAACATTAGCGAAGGAGAAACACAAGTTTACAAATTAGTGTTTGCCATACACAGCTGAATTTCAGCAGCCACCCAAACAGGTGCAGCGCTTTTAACTTACTCGGAGAGCCGCGGATCAAGGTTGCCCACCCAAATGCGTCGCTCATCCAACACACCGCCGCCAGCGCTCGTTGTGGCCGTTGTCTAGCAAAATCAAATTTAGAAAAGTTCCGCACAACTATGCAAACACTCACCATTTTCAGAATTCACTATTTTCGTTTGCTTTGTCAACAACAAAACCTGAGTCTATTTACGAACGCACAGACAATTTCGATTGCAGAATAATCAATAAAGTTCGACAGCCAGTGCTGCCAATGTCAACGCTTCGGGAGCTGTGTGGAAAGCGTCTACTCAGCTGTTGATTTCGCCGCAATCGGAAGGCCCAATGCGCGGTTACAACAAATTGGCCGGCACCAATTAAATTACAACCATCCAAGTAATCGACAAATAGTTGTGCACCACAAATGGAAATCACGCTGGCGCTGCTTAAACCGCATGTGGTGCGCAACGTCTACGCCTTCCAGCAGATCCAACAGCTCATCAGGCAGAATTTCAAAGTGCTGAACTCCAAGGAAGTGCACATTACGAAACAACTGTCGGAGCGTTTCTATGCGGAGCACAATGGCAGATTCTTCTACAATCGCTTGATCACTTTCATGGGCAGGTGAGCAACTGTCCAACCAAACTCGGCACTTACATTCAGTACGATTTCTCTTTGCAGCGGCCCTTGCTATGCGCTAATCCTGCAGTCCAAAGACTGCATTTCCAAGTGGCGCGCGCTCATGGGACCCACGAAAGTATACAAGGCGGTCTATTCGCATCCAGATTGTATACGCGCTCTGTATGGTCTCTCCGATACGCGCAATGCTTGTCATGGCTCTGATAGCGAGGAGTCGGCCTTACGGGAAATTTCCATAATATTTCCTGAATTGGATAAGAATGCACTGGCGGCCAAGAGCTAAGATTGCAGGGATGCCTGAAACAGCTGATTTTTGTTGTGGTTTTGAGAAAACTTGAATCGAGTGTTGACAGCAAGAGTGGAATCCATTTTCATTCATGCAGAGGACTCATTGCATATTTGTTCCTGAGATCGAGTGTCATGCGGTAATAATTTTTTATGTACAGAGTTCTAATTTGTTGTTCCTTATTAAGTAGCTTTTAAAAGTTAAAAAGTTGAATAAGTAGTTAAATACAGCATAAGAAGTATGTTTATATTTGAACAAAAATTTAGAAAAAAAACTCTTTTTCGCACACAGTTGTAAGTGTGTGTGTGTGTGCAGTAACCGTTTGCAGGTCAAGTCGATTAACTTCTATTGAACTCACTGAGCTTTTAGTGTGGGTTTTGGTGCAACTAAAAAGACAACATTTTAAAAGTATGATTTGTCTTGATCCCGGCTTATTTCTATATACCATTTACAGAAATTGTGTTATATCTTAGCATTATAGATTATAGAGACATAGACAAAATCGTATGTAAGAATAATGCGCACTAAGTAAGTTCTAATCTAGACATTAACCCTTCGCTGCTTGAATTAATTTCAGTGAAGAAAAAACAATTTTATCATATAATTCTTGTTGCTTGTTAAGTTCTGATGGTAAAAATGAAATTTTGTTGAATTCCTGTATTGCTTTGCGGGCGTTTTCCGTATCCTGGTGAGAACGCTACCGCAGAAATGAAAGTCGGATTTATCTATATTTTAGTGTTGGCTACTACGGGGAGTCGAACAGTGGACAGCAGTCGCTGTACACTCGTAATTCAACGCACTAAACAGCTGAGCGACGGCGACCGCCATATCACCATCGCCATCGATAACCAAAATTATTTCACCAAATCGAAACTCTTGTTGTTTTTTCGATTCTTTTGCACATACTTTCAATGTTGTTCGCAAAATTCCGTTAGTAATCAAATGTTTTAACAGCTGAAGAATGAATGACTGTAAAATGGTGAAGAAAATAGTTTCCAAATCTATGAAAGGTTAGCATTGCATATATGCAATGTCATGCAGCGAAGGGTTAAACGTTAAGTTAAAGTTAATCCTTTACGTGCCTTTGTTTTCATACATTTAAAATTTTAATTAATTTTAATTTAATAATAATGAATTTAAGTAAATAAATTAAATAATAATTGCTTGTAACAAATAAATTTCAACAAATAGAAATCTATAATATATTTAAATGTTTGTTTGCAATATTTTAAGTCCTCTTTGCCTTTTAAATTTTTGTTTTCATAATTTTTTCATTTATATATCAGATATTACATGAAAAATTACCCTCGGTTATAGAATAAAAGTCTCCAAAACTTAGTGTGCTCATAGTAGAACTCTGGCAATAAATCGTCCACCTTCATTAAGTGCTGCATCAACCCCATTCTCTCTTCATCCATCTTCTAAACTTTTTAAACAAAATTGCATCAATTATGCCCACTGTCGCATATAGATAAAGTGTTATTCACTCAGTGCAGGTGACATTGTAAAAAATTCATACTGAAGCGGCATTCAAGTTTCTACTATCACAGGGAATTAAGATATTAGCCAACATTTTCGCGTAATACATAAAGACATCATTGCCTGATGATTCAGAGTTGCAAATATTTACTACTGGATTTTGAATTGCTATCATTTTTTAAACAAATTACTAGATTTTAATACTCCACAACAGTAAACTGCAGGCAACGATAACACAGAAACTATGCGAATTGAGATAGTGATATAATTATTTATCGTTAGGTGATTAATTATATCAATTGTTATAAAAAAATAGTACTTTGTATGCAATTTTATTACAATTAAGACTGAATTTCGAAATCATTTAACAATGATTTCAAAATACATATTTTCTTTAATCGTGTTACTCAGTGCTCTACTCAATTTAAAATATTTCCCAAACCAACTTTCCCAAATATATTTCCCAAACCCATATCAAACTTCATTTAAAAACAACAACAACGCCGTAACAGTTTTTGCTGTTTATTTTTATGCTTTATTGATAAATTCTCAATACAAGATATTACAAATATTTCATATAGCAAAATAATAAATTCCATAAAGATTCTAACAAAAATACTATCAAATAAATCAGACAAAACGTACAAAATTCTTTTCAAAAACGTCTGTTTTCGTTTTCAATTATCTTAAATTGTCAAATTGTTTGCATATAGTTTAGACCTTACAATAGTTGTTCTATGGTTGAGTGACAATGAAACAGAAATCTCATGAAATTTCGATCAAGTGGTGTGAATTTCAAATGAAAACCTAAAACAAAAATATTGACGAAACGATCTGTGATGCAGCGACTGTGTGATGAATCAGAGAGTGCAGGTAGTTAAATGGTTAAAGGACTTTGTCTTTTCTAAACTTATAACATACGATTTGTTGGCAATATGCGTTGAGTACTTAAATGAAAAGTCATAACAAAGGCTATAACAAAGTTGTAACACTTTTTTATGTTTGATTTTTCCATTTTTATTACGTTTTTGTGTTATTTAAATTTTTTTTGCATTTTTTTGGTATTTTTTGTTTTCAGTTTTTGTATAATTTTTTTGTTCACTTGTGTTGTTGCCTTCTGTTACGCTCAAGCGGAACTATTTCTAAGAAATAACAATTCACTTGTATCTCGTTTGTTTTTTTGCTTGTAGTTTAGTATATCAATTCAATTCATTTAATGTCTACTGCAGTCCCAAAAAATGTCACAATGGATCGTTTTTAATTCCGAAAATATTACAATTAGACGAATACCTAAAATTTTCAGTAATAATATTGCTATGCGTCAGAGCTCTCAGATTCTTGTGTTGATTCTTGCTTGAATGTTACATCATTGTTTTATTACTATTCATCGTTTATAGCACACACGTTTCAACTTTCAGTTCCAGATTGTTTTTTGTTGCTTTGAGTCTAAGTTTTCGGATAGTTAGAGAAGTGTTCGACGGCTTTGATGTGGGTGAAAGAAATTTAAAAAATGTGACAAAGCACACAAGGAATCAGTTTGAATTCAAATTGCCAAATATTCCAAATTAGTTAGGTCAAGAAAATATTAAACAATTTGAAGCTATAAATAGATCATCTATGGCATCTTTTTAAGATTTAAAAACTATGTTCAAACTACACTTTGTGGCACGAACGTCTTTAGATCACGTCTAGATTGATTTGAATATATATTTGAATCAGTTTTGTAAGAAAAACTGTGTTAAAAGTGAAGTAAGTTGAAACAATGTTACTTTGAAAGTTTCAATATTTTGTAAACCGGACAGTAGATATTGTAAAATATATTTTAAAGTGTTTTATAAGATTATAAAAATGTTAAAATTTTACACCCAAACTCATTCAAACACTTTGAATCATAGCAACATTACAACATGCTCTCTCATTTTTTTTTATATTTTCTATGAATTTTTTTCTCAACATCCTCGTCGCTCTCTCTTTTAATTTCTCATTTTTTATTTTTTCCTTTGATTTTCATCTTTCCTGTTGCATGTCTCATTTAACACTTTATGCTCCTATTAAGTTTAATATAAAAAATAATAAAACCATTCTAAGTCTACCCATATTTTCAGTAATGCTAAAAGCAATTTCATTTGCCAAGTGTCAGCCACTCTTGAGAGCTCAATGTTTCCTGTTTTTTGTTTTTGTATGTTTTATGTTTTTGAAACAATAACATTAAAGTATGCAGTGGGTAGGTGAAGGCCGGCCTACCTAACGCTCAACTATAATCAAAACTCTCGCTAAGCTTTGACAACAATTTGATCTTTTTGACGTTTACTATATGCTTTTTGCTTACACACTACAAAATATATATAATAATAATTATATGTCGGTAAATATATATGTATGTTTTTTTTGTTTGTTTTTAATTTTAAATTGAATGTTAAAACGCTTTTCTCTTGAATATTTGTGTCATCTTTTCCTTAACTAAGCTTATTTGCTTATGTACTCGCTTCTCTCTCAGTAACTTCTCCCTTGCTTTCTTTTACGAATGATATTTTGGTTTTGTTTTGTCTCAGTATTTGTTTTCATAGCTGTTGTTGCTAAATCTCAACTGAAGCATACGCGAACTTCCATTTATTCGAACATTGCCATAGACGAGGTGGGTACAACTTCCAACAGCAATTGAAAGAATAGCGTCACTTTGTCTGGAAATGGAAATTGAAAAAATTTTACAAATTACATTGATTCAGTTAACAAGCTTAACATTAACTAATGACTATGTTTGAGAATGGTTTTTGATATGTACCCAGCTATTTTACTCTCTGGCTCTTACAGACTTCTTAGATTATCTACTTAGTTATCAATGAACATTTGTAAAAACCTTCTTGCTAACTCGCCAGTTTTCCGTAAAATTTGTCGACTTCTTTCCCTTCTTTTCCCTTCTTCCTTTCCTTTAATTTCCTTTTCTTTTCTTTTCTTTTCTTTTCTTTTCTTTTCTTTTCTTTCCTTTCCTTTCCTTCCCCCTCTTCCTTTCCTTTCCTTTCCTTTCCTTTCCTTTCCTTTCCTTTCCTTTCCTTTCCTTTCCTTTCCTTTCCTTTCCTTTCCTTTCCTTTCCTTTCCTTTCCTTTCCTTTCCTTTCCTTTCCTTTCCTTTCCTTTCCTTTCCTTTCCTATCCTTACCGTTCCTTTCCTTTCCTTTCCTTTCCTATCCTTACCGTTCCTTTCCTTTCCTTTCCTTTCCTTTCCTTTCCTTACCGTTCCTTTCCTTTCCTATCCTTACCATTCCTTTCCGTTCCCTTCTTTAAAGCTCATTCGTAAAGGCTTCTGATTCTGTGCAGCAGTTTTCCCTTACGTTCTCTCACATATGTTTCTGTCTTTTAGGGTCCCTTTTAATCTATCTGGCGAGTAACCAACCATCCCACTAACTCACAAATTAGTTTAGTCTTAATGTGAACTCAAAACCCAGCCTACACATTCCTTACATTCTTAACGTTATCAGTATATATTGAAGAACAAGAAAACTCTCTCTCTCTCTCTTAAAACTCTCACAAATGTTGCTGCTTTTCCAAGTCTCTCTTAAATCTATCTGCCCAGGAACCAACCGACCAACTAACTCATAACTTTGTTTGGACTAATTGTCAAATCAGGGCTCAACTTGGGGTTTTCTAAACATTCTCAACTTTAGCAGTTAATGTTGAATGTTTTGGAGCAAGAAAAACAATTCAATCTTCTCTTATGCCATTGAACGGAAAAATTACGATAGCCGTACTCCCTCCCGTCTAGAATGGAAGAGAGGGAACATCCTCAATAACCTGAATACCACAATCTACACTGATGGCTTCAAAATGTAATGCGGAGTAGGAGCAGGAGTTTTCTCCGAACATCTGAAGATAAATGTGTCTTTCCGTCTCCCCAACACAGCAAGCGTTTTTCAGGGGGAAGTGCTCGCTATTAGGGAAGCATGCAGGATGGCATTCGCGGACACATTCTACAAAACACATTACAATACTTTCCGACAGCCTATGCACGATCAAGGCACTGGAATCGTCGATTCTATAGTCAAAATTAGTGCGGGAATGCAGGAAGCTCCTGATACATAGAACTAGTTCAACGGTTCAGAGTTAACCTGATATGGGTGCCAGGGCACAATAACATTGACGGTAACGAAAGAGCCCATAAGCTAGCTCGATGAGGCTCCGCTCTTGATGAGAATTAGGCGCTGACGCTTCACGCCCCACTGGGCTCTATCAAGAACAAGGTCTCGAAGGACTTCCTCGCCAAAGCCAACACTAGATGGCAGAGGACAGACGACGGATCAGCAGATCACTGTGGCCAACATACGACAAGAATAAGACCGAGGAGCTCTTGAACAGAGGCCAACGGGATGTGGCAAGACTAATGGCAGTCATCACTGGCCACTGTCCCATTGGAGAGCACGCAGCAAAAATGGGGATTCCATACAATACGACCTGTCAGAAGGAAAGAAAGGAAGGGGAAGGAAACCGTTCATCATTTCCTCTGCGCCTGTCCAGCCTTAGCAAGAAGAAGATGAAAAACGCTGGGAAAACCGATATTTCAGACTTTCGAAGAGATAGCAAAGTGCAGCGTAAACTCACTTCTATCTTTCATTAACCTCTCGGACTGGATATAAAGGATACATATGGATAAATACGTGGGTGGTCCGAACTTCTTTAACCCGTCTGAAAAATACTTTTCTGGAGGCCTCCGTGGCGGCGATAACCTCCTCACTCGACTCAAATTTCTGCCCGGCGAGTGACTTTTTCAAGTTTGGAAACAAAAAGAAGTCACATGGGGCCAAAGCTAGAGAATACGGTGGATGGGGCAGCTGTTCGTAGCCTAATGCGACCGATTTGGCGAATCACCGACCGATATTGCTCTTTTTCCATGTTTCTAAAATCCGCGGACACGTTCCTTTCCACACGCGGTCAAAACAAAACTACACGATAGTATATTTCTCTTACGGTAGTGGCACCATCGGGCGGTGGAGCTAAGTACTTATCGGACTGCCCACGTACATATAAGTTCAGAAGACAGCACACAATATACCTTAGGATACCTACCGAGAATAATGGTATCAAAACGGCGCTTACGCGCTAATTGAATATTGGAACATTGCCACTTGAACCCACCAACCAACTATGCCATGGAACTCTTCAACGAACCAACAGACCAACTTACTAACTAATTAAGTTCAGACTAAGTCCCAATGAAAAACTTAACCTAGACCACAGTTAACTCAATTTAATGGCACAAAGCCATTGTTTGATAAAAAAAACCATGGTGGTTCACTTTCAATACTTCCAACCTATACCACAACATACTCCTAACTAATTTATTTCTCATTTATGGAACCATGTGCCAATCAATCATCAATCATTCCAACTTACTCATAAAACGCGGCGACATGCCCAGCTTGACGAATGGCACATAGAATATGAGGCCGGCGAGGATGAACATCAACGCGTACAGGTATTCGATGCGCGGCATGTCGATGATGGGCGCCACCACCAGATACATGGAGATCACCAGAACCACAACGGGAATGATAATTGGCACTTTGTATGGCCTTGGATAGTTGGGTTTGGTGAAGCGCATCACGATGAGCGCCAGCATGGCGCCGCCGTAGAATATCCACGCCGTGAAGCTGAAGAAGTCAATCAGCGAGCCAATGGTGCCCGAGAGTACCATGGCAGCAGCTATGAGTGACTGCAGAAACACAAAATTACACAAATACATATAAGAACCTGTTACTTGGAAGGTTTGAAAATTATGAGCTTACGTGAAAAATAAGGCCGGGCGCTGGAGTGAGACGACGCACGTGCACATACGACAAGATGCCCAGCAGATGTCCTTCACGACTGGCGGCAAAGCACAGTCTGTAATAATTCAAAATTAATCAATTAAAACAAAAATTATTTGATGCTATTCATGCCAAAAGTATGCTTCACATTTTGCATAGCATATTTCTAGGCGTAATGCATGATTATTTCTGTATATTCTCCACTCACCGTCCGGCTGCAAAAAGCGTTCCGTTGGCGCTGCCAAATGTGCTGACTGTCACGCTGAGCGGCATCAGCCACGCCATGGCGCCCAGTATGCGATTGCCGAAGGTGACGGCCACTGCCTCGGAGTCGATCATTTCGGTGGGTGACATTGCCGCCAGATAGGAGATATTGATGAGCGCATAGCACAGCGTCACCAGCGGTATCCCAATGATGATGGAGCGCGGCAGGTTCTTGCTCGGATTCTTGATCTCCTCCGTGACGTAGTTGAGATTGTTCCAGCCATCGTACGCCCATAGGCCCGTGTAGAAGGCGGTGGCTATGGCGCCCACAGTGGGCGCGTCGCCAGTAAATGCATTCGACAGGTGTTGTGTGTTGCCCTGGAACAGCTTCCAGGCGCCGCCGCAAATCACTATCAAGACGGCCACCAGCTTGGCAGCGGTGAATATGTTCTGCACAGCCATGCCCAAATTAACACTATAACAATTCACGAACAGTATCATAACTATAGGGGGCGGGCCGTGCCAAGACGGGCGGGGCGGAGCGGGAAAGCGGAACCAAGGTTGGAGGACGATTGAGGAACGGATGGACGGCGTAGTAGTTGTAATGGTGGTAGTAGTAGTAGAAGAGAGGAAGCAAGGTAAATGAGAGAAGGCAGAACAATTAAAATTTCGTGTATATTTCATTTGAAATAAAAATTAAACAACAAAAACACAAACACAACACAGAGTCAGAATAAAAGCAAAATGGGACAAATGAACACGCGCGACCAGATCGAGACCAGACTAGACGATCACATTGACACTTACCAATAGCCAACAGGGCAACCATTTTGACGACCGATGTCGGTGGATCGCACTCGGACACGAACGCCTCCACTGCATACTGTGCAAAGGAGAGACAAATTATGGCCATTTGCGATGGCTTGAGGACCAATGTCGATACCCATGAGAACAAAAATGCGGGAGCTGGCCCAAATGCGTCCATAAAATATGCCCACTCAGCGCCGGACGATGTGTTCATCGTGCCCAGCTCGGCGTATGCCAGAGCGCCTGAAATTATGCAAACGCGAATGTGGAACGATTAGAAAATTGATTGAAAAGATAAAAAATTTAAAATGATTGAATCATTGAAATTGAAATTGAAAAGATTAAGAGAAATAAAAGAGCAAAACTAAAGTGAGAAAGGAGTGAAAATTAATGTGAAGTGAAAATAAATTAAGAAAAAGGAGGAAAGAAATTGTAAAAACAAAAGTGTGCGAAAAAACAAATAAATAAGCGAAAATAATAGCTGAACAGAAAGTCTTGTAAAACGTAGAAATCAAACGTAAAAAACAAAATATATTTATACTTTAACTACGCGTTAAGAAATTTAACCAAAAGTTAGCAGAGAAAATTATTTCAATTCCTGCATAATTAAATTAATTACAAGCTTTGACAAAAAGCCATACAAATCTTTTTGCATTCATGGCCTCGTATGATTCCTTAACCCCACAATGCCTTCTTTGCACGTTGGCCCTCGGCGAAAGCTTCCTGCATTTCAATGCATCAACCAAATATTGCATGCGATATTTTCAACATGAAGCAACAACACTTGTGTGTCGTTGCAACATTGACTCTTCTTTATTCAGACAGCTGAAGATTTGTAAAACAACAAAAACAACAACTGGCCCGTGGCAAATGCAGCAGTGACAAGCAGCGTGAAAATGTTTGTCAATGTGCCAACCACGAGTGCCCAAACACACACACGCACCCAAGAACATATGTATGTATGTGCATAGAGCTCATCATAGCAACAACAAGAATGCGGTTACGTGTTCTGTGGTGAGGAGATCATGTGCAGCGACGATGGCAAATTCTTGGTGCAGGTGAGTGCAGCCCCAAGCAATAAAGACACATGAGTGTCACCATACAGCAACAAAAACAAAGTTGGTCAGAGTCAATTGTTCGTGTATTGCTAATACATCGTTCATTTGCATTTAATAATACATATATATATATACTCGTAGTAAATATCGGTCTGTGTGTAACTATTTACTGTCTACTTAATCATTTTGTATGTGTGTGTGTCTACTTGCAAGCCGAGACGAAAAATACGTCTCAATTGAAATACGAATTGTTGACACGTTCTATATTTATATGCGGTCTAGAGTGTTAAGTTTTTCGTTCATATTAACAATCGCCATGGCTTTGACTGTGCAAATTGTTTATGTCGCTGCGAATATGGTTTATACTTTGGTTTTTTGTTTTATGTCAAATACAAAAACAATGACAATAGTAAAAAATAAAGGTTGACATGTACTCACCCAACAACGAGAGCAAACCACAGGCCAGCCATATTATGAAGCTAACACCAACGGAACCAGTACGAACTAGTAGACCTGAAGGTGACACAAATATTCCAGACCCTAGAATGAGATACGAATGAATTATTGTAGTGGATCATAGCAAATATTGTTGTTATTATTTATTGTGTATGTAGTATATTTTTATACATAAGTATTGTAGTGTTTAAAAAGTAAATGCCTAGAAACTTGGTAAATAGATACTTAACCCTTTCGGGACGGAGTTTAATTTTGAAAACCAAAATACTCTTGGTAGAAATGTTCCCATGCTTTCAACATTATGACTACAAAATTTTGTTGCATACTCACAAATTCTTAAAACATCCTTTTATCTGAGGACATACAATTCGAACAATTATTCTGCGTGGGTCATGAGACCTGGATAATTATTTTGAGGGCTTTAAAAACTTGCTGGGACGTGTTATCCCAGTAGTTCCGTAAGGGTTAAGATAGATTACTCTTTTACTTTTAAGCTCACAATAAAAGTAAACTAACTTAAGCATTAAAGTACCTAAAAAGAATTTGTTAAGAACTAAATCGGATTCACGATATATTTTTCAACAGATCTTTAGACCTATGTATAAAGAAACTTGCATATCATGTCATATGCAAACTTAAACTTGTGAAAAGATAAGCATAACTCTAAATTTTTGATACCAGAAATTGTGTAAATACTAGTCATACCATAGTTTAGAAAAGTGTTCATTGAAAATGTTATCTTTTTGACATATTTTTCAACAGATCAAAAGATTTTTGTCTAAAAATTTTTCATATTTTTCAACAGATCGGAAGATTTGTGTCTAAAAAACAATTAAAGTTAGTGAACTAACTAATTTAAGCATTAAAGTACCTAAAAAAGATTTGTTAAGAACTAAATCGGATTTATCGGACTTATGTATAAAAAAAATTACAGATACATAATTTCATATGCAAACATAAACTTGTGAAATGATAAGCATAACTCTAAATTTTTCATACCAGAGATTGTGTGAAAACGTTATCTTTTTGAAATATTTTCAACAGATCGAAAGATCTTTGTCTTAGAAGTATTTCATCTTTTTGAACAGATCAAAATCTCTTTGTCTGAAAAATATTTCATATTATTTCATTTGCAAGCTAAAAGTTGCCCAACTATTAAACGTCATCTATTTGCAATATATTTCAACAGATCGAAAGATCTTTGTCTATGAAGTATTTCATTTTTTTGAACAGATCAAAAAATCTTTGTCTGAAAAATATTTCATATTATTTCATTTGCAAGCTAAAAGTTGCACAACTATTAAACGTTATCTATTTGAAATATTTTTCAACACATCGAAAGATCTTTGCCTAAGAAGTATTTCATCTTTTTCAACAGATCAAAAGATTTTTGTCTAAAAAATATTTCATATTATTTCATTTGTAAGCTAAAAGTTGCACAACTATTAAACGTTATCTTTTTGAAATATTTTTCAAAGATCTTTGTCTTAAAAATATTTTATATTTGTCTAAAAAGTATTTCATATTATTTCATTTGTAAGCTAAAAGTTGCACAACTATTGGCTTTATACACTGAAGATAGTGTTAATATTCGTATCTAGGTATATAGATCAGATATGATATGGCAAAATTATTTTCTTATAAATTCATTTGCGAGCTAACTTTTGTAAAAAGTTAAGCTAATCTTTAGAGTTTTGGAATCTGAAACTTTATCAATACATGTTCAATTTATATCTTTATTCTATATATAACTGTTCTTTTAAATCAAAAACTGAGTTCCTTGCAATTTAAATTTGATCACATTTGAGTTGATGATTAACATTTTGCTGGAATCAGAATTGGAAGTTTTTCTTGTATATTTTACATATATGAAATTTGTTTGAATTATTACGATTTTAGTTGTTTTAACTCATATATGTAATACTTCTATATTGACAGTAAGCTCAAGGTACATTAGCCTACATCACAGTACAGCAATAGTGAAATATGAGCGAGAAAGCGTATAAACGAATGTACCTTGACAGCTGTCAAAAGTGGCAAAAAGTCAGGTGCGTTCAGGCGGGAAAAAAAATGACTGGAAAAAAATAAAATTTTGTCGAAATTAACTGAAACTTCTTCAACCGCCCCTGGAGCAGTTTGACAGTTGTTCATGTATAGAAGTGCTCATGTATACACGCATAGAAATACATTCACAAAATTTCGTGTTTTCTGTCTCATCGCTTGTCTCCCTTTGATTTCCGAATGAAAACACATTGTGAAGATAGGTTGCTGCCAATATAGAAGTATTACATATATGTTTTAACTGTTATCGAGTAGGTAACCCTTTACACCCCTTCTATGACCTAACCTAATCTACCTCTCGTCTTTGGTGAACCCTCGTAAAGTCTTCCAGAAAATAATTTTACGAAACATATGAATGCAAAACTTTTCAAAGTCATTTAGAGGAGCACTTTTGAGGCTTTTCGAAAGGAACAAAGTACCCATAAAGTTTAAATTTAGTAGTTTAACCCTTTCGCTACAGATTTTTACTGGGGAAAGTTAAAATTTAAAATGTTACGTTTTAAGCTTCTATGTGATTATGTTAGCAACATTCCATAAGACATTTTTTAATTATTATACTCGGACCCTGTATTTTAGAGTGTTTTTCTATGAGAGCAACCACATCGTTTTAGCTGTAATAATTACTGAAACATACAACTTTTAACGTATAACGAAAATTTGAATGTTTCTTCATTTACTTCAGCCAAAATTAAAAAACAAAAAGTATGTAAATTGAAAGAAAACGTCAAATTCAAAAGTTATCTAAAGTTTTCTGCTTCTTCTTCCTTTACTACGTCAAGATATACCATTAAAAAACGTGTATTCTTCTCTTCTTTAAACTTAAATATTCAGTTTATTTAATTAATTAATTAATTGATTGGCACAACAGCCCGCTTACGCGAGACTAAGGCCTTGCTACCCGCAACCACCCGTGTTGTGCGTGTGAATTTTGTACGCGGGTGGAAGGGACCTACAGTTTTATGCCGGTTCCGAACGGTTGGGAGCTTTTTCATAGGCAATTTTTACTCTCAGAGGTTTGCCATTTCCAGCTGAGAGGACAGCCACCGAAAGAGAAAACGAGTTTCCCGTTATTTTTTTTAGGTGTTACAACATGCAGAATTCGAACTAGCGTCGCTCTGCATGCGACTCGCTTGGACCGCGCACTAACCAACTGAGCCACGGCGGCTGCCGTTTCAGTTCATTAATTTCGTATTTTTCCTAAAACTTCTGAGGACCAACAAAAAATGTATTCTTAAAACCATAAAGGGATCAGACGTCCACAAACTAGCATAGCGAAAGGGTTAAAAGCTGTTGTAAAAACAAATTTATTACGAGAAACGATACATCACAAATGTTAATTTGCACCAAAATGTGTACATAATACGTAAAAAAATTAACAAAAAAACCTATTTAGACTTAAAAAATGCATTGAAATAAAACAAAACCTATGTTAGGTTAGGTAAGAAAGACTGTGTATAGTACAAGCTTTACTTGCACTCTGAGGCCTAAATAGAATCGCACTGGAGATAATCATCAATCTTTTCAGAGCAAACCAATTCAATCTCTTTCTGAAGCAAAGCAGAACCGAAATTTCCACGTTCTCTTCATTCTAGCCAGGTAACATATATCAGAAATTCGAATAAGAGTTCATATCCGGGTTTTTAGAAAAGACAGGCTGTATGGTTTCTACCTCTTTTAATCTACGCAGCCTCTGCAAATACCACCCACGAGAGACGCCATTAAAGCCCAAATAATTTGAAATTGTTTATACTTTTAACAATTTTCCGCCCCAATACTTTTAGAGACCAATTAAAATATTTAGAATTTATTTATTAATCAAACAATGAAGTTCCTTAAAATTGCTCAAAGGAAATGCCAACGAACCTATAGCACTCCGTCGTCTAATGATATGACATCCTTTATCGAATGCAATAAACCAGAACTCTGTAACCCAAATTTAATTTCAATTTGTTTCACTTTGTAATTTCTCAAGTTTTCAAATATTTTACGCTACAAAAAATACCCATTTATTTATGTTTTATCTTAATGAATTCAACGTTGCAAAGAAGTATGAAAAGTGAAATTGCCCACAGCAACAACAGCGCTTGGCCAAAATACATTTGATCCGCAGCAGCAGCGATTGAAGCATGAAAATCATGAGTTCGCCTAATGTGAGCAGAAATTTTCAAAATAAACATGAACATTTTAGTGAACAAATTATGCAAATCATTTGCTGCAAGAAAAATGTGCAAGAAACCAAATTACAGCGAAAATCCTTTCAGGCAACTTTCTTTCTTTCTTTTGTGTTTCTATGCAAACGAAGGGGCGGCACAGCATCAAAAGTGCTGCCAGTCGTGCGCTTTCTGCCTAATAAAATTCATTTGCATTTGTGCCGCCACGCCACCCGGCAATACACGAGTAATGAATTTAAATTTTTAACAAGAATAATTGAATGTTTGTGAAAGTTGTTTTTGTTTTGAGTAAATTCTTTCAATTTCATTTAAAATATGCCCTGCCAGGCATTGCGTGCACTGAATACTGAATAAATATGGCCGACATGGCGTTGCTGCGACCACTTGACATGTTCACAGGCTGAGTTTTCATGCAATACGCGCTAAGATCAAAGGTTGTGCATATATATAATGGGTATATATGTACTGTGCTATATACAACATATACGAAGTTTGTTTATAGAGTCATAGGTCATAGCGATGACACTAGTTTACAGCGATTTGTGGCTTGAACATTCATGGCAATGGCCACAAGAAGCCATAATGTTGAATGCTTATAACTTTTTATTAAAATTAGTTTTATTTAAAATTATAAGGATTTTGTTTGGTTTATTTTGTTTTTGTTTTATTGTGTTGTTTGTAGTACTGTTTTTGCTATAAATATGAGTATTAAATTTGGTCACCGAGTGCATAAAATCAAACATACAGAAATTAGGTGGAACATTTTTTGCTATATTCGAAATTGTGGTTTGACTTAATTACTAATAATTCTGGTTCTGCTTGAGTTATCAACATTTTGCAATGTTATAAATCAAATTAAATGTAATTAGATGTGCTATTAGCCGTTTTTACAATACTTTTCAGAACAATTAATGGTTTATGACGATTCATTTTTAAAACAATTTCAGACAAAAATATTAAATTTTAGCTTTAATTACACAAAGAAATATATGTATTGGTGGTATTTTCTCTATTTGTTGTTGAAGCTTGATCCATGATAAAGAAAATAAGTGGCAGTATATTCAAATCGCATAATAAATGTAAAAGTTATAAGCATTTTAGTAGAAACAATGCAATTATTTCTGTACTTTTTTGTGTTTTTTGGTTAATTTAAAACTTAAAACCCACACAGCGCAATGAAAAACATCACAAAAATTGCCATGAATATTATGGAGAACGTGTTGTTTATTATTTATAGTTTGTGTTATTTGCACCAGTTGGACTTTGTTGTGGCCCATAAAATGAATGAAATATGCCACGTGTCTAAAAGTGAATGACGACTACGTGCTGGCCACAATTATATTTGATATCCTGACAACATCAAAAATGATTAACCCTTTGCGCCATGGAAATTGCACTGTTTCAATCAATATTTTAGTGTTTGTTTTGTTTTCTTTTTTTGAGCTAATAACACATGTGGCAACGCCACACACACAAACTCTTCTCACAGCAGAATTGCACTAAGTGAAATTCAACCAAATAAGTGCTCAGAAAACTGACATAAAAAGTTTTAAAATTATATGAAAAAAAACTAAAACTTAAGCGAAAAGCGTGCAGTGGCGTGTGGCAACCAAATGTTGTGCATTGCCATAAAATTGCAAAACTTATGGCAAAAACGGAAATGCGCCAACGCAGCGCGTGTTAACGATTGGACACATGTATCATATATAAATATTGTTTATAAATGTATGTGTGTGTGTGTTATTTTATTGAATGAAAACCTCATGGCGTGCTTAACTCTATTTGCTTTTATGGACAATGTTCCGCTTCTGTTGCCCACCTAAGGTCAAAGGCTGCCAACCCTGCAGGAAAGAAGTAGTCAGTTGGCAAAAGTAACTAATTTTTAACTTATTATTTGACAACTAATTTGTAACTGATTGAAAAATCATGCATGGCTACACAGTTCACGAGCGCATGCACCGTACTCGTTGCGTTGTTCGTACAAACGACAAGTCGCCATTGGCGTCTCCGCGATGAACAAGGGTTGCCTATTGTTTGAAAATTGATATTTTCTGGGGTCACGATTTCGATCCTTACAATTTGTAAGTGAATCCAATGGGTTGGCAACATAAACGACGCCATATCGTGTTTTTTCGTCAAAGCGTGCGCGTGAAAAAGTGTAATTAAGTGCGTAGTTTAAAGAGGTGTGTAAAATAAAATATTTAATTAGTAAAACAAATGCCTTAAAATCAAAAAATATTTGTCGCAAAATAGCAAAAAAAGAAGTGGAATTGAAAATGCGGCTGAAGGCACGACTGAAGACGTGCAAGTGGAACATTTGTGCGCGGAAAATTACAGCGTACCTGTAAGCTGCTGTCATTGTAGCCGTGAACATTTTTGGGACTAATGGGAAACGGCTTAAGAAGGACTACAACACATTTTTTAACGTTTTGCTTGGTATGTATGCACGTACACATATGCAAAATTACATTCACTGTGCATAATATTCCCATAACTTATTCTACAATTCGTTCCTCATTTAACTAGATTCAATAAATGCAGCTGATCCCATGGAAGAGCTGAGAGCAGCTATTGCCGGCGTTAAACTTGAATTTATTTAATATCTTAGTGCCTTAAGTGAGCTGGCTGAAGTGTTGTTTTCTTTTACTTTTCTTTCTTTAAATTAATTTTTCTTGTAAAATGATTTGAACTGTTATTTTTATGAAATGTTTTAAATTTTTGCTGTTTTGTATGTAATTAGTTGTAAATATTATTTAAAAGGAGTCTAATTTGTTTTTGAAAACATTTAATAACACAATCGTATGAATTAAATTCAGTATATTTGAAAAGCCCTGGCTCAGTTGGTTAGTGCGCGGTCCAGCGAGTCGCATGCAGAGCGACGCAAGTTCGAATTCTGCATGTATGTTAGTAACACATAAAAAAATTAACGGGAAACTCGTTTTCTCTTTCGGTGGCTGTCCTCTCAGCTGGAAATGGCAAACGTCTGAGAGTAAAAATTTCCTATGAAAAAGCTCCCAACCTGCCGTTCGGAACCGGCATAAAACTGTAGGTCCCTTCCACCCGCGTACAAAATTCAGACGCACAACACGGGTGGTTGCGGGAAGCTAGGCCTTAGTCTCGCGTAAGCGGGCTGTCGTGCCAATCAATTATTATTATTATTATTATATTTGAAAATTCATTAATGGGGTTATATGCAAGTAATTTTTAATTGGTTACTATTTGACTAGTTTAAAATCAGTTACAAACTAACTAATTTTTAACTAGTCACAAAACAACTAGTTTTAAATCAGTCCATTGCGGACTAATTATTAATTGGTTTGGAAACAACTAGTTATAAACTAGTTGGGAAGTCATGCAGAGGTAGACAATTGATGTGCTGCTAGGACATCGCCACGTTAAAATAATCACTTCTTTTCAAGCAAAATAACTAATTTGTAATCAGTCCTGTACAGAAAAGGACTAGTTATAAATTAGTTTAAAATTAGTTACATTTCCTGCAGGGAATCTACTGCATGTGCATGTGTGTGTATGTGTTTGTGTGTGTACATGTAGTACTTTCTCTTTTCGCTTGTATTACACACATGGCACAAATGTCATTACAACCATTTACTTAGTAGTAGCGAATTTTTGTTTTATTTGTTTGTTCAGCAATGTCAGCGAAATTGATAAAAACTTATCTCTAACACTTTCAGTGACATGTTTGCTTTAGGTATCTTTAGCGCTCCCCATAGAGATTTATATTTAACGGTAGCAGATGTGTTCGCGGGAAAAGTCAACAATAATAATAATGCAATCAATCATCACACTTGAGTGCTACAACTGTTGGTACAACAGCAACAATATTGAAAACATATATAATGACGCAGTGACAATATTTTTAGTCAACACTGCATAATCCATATATTTTAAGTTATAGTTATCGTAACGATAAAAAACCACCAATAGATCTAATAAAAACAATTAAGCGCTTTTTCAACCCTAGAAACCATTAATTTCCCGTGGGATCACCTCATACGAAAGTGAAAAATCTTTCTAACTCAACGCAAGCACATTTTGTGGGAGCATGCGTTATAAAAATTTTCCATTCTTTTTCTTCATCTGAATGTATTTAAAAATAGTTGTTTCTTAGATAAAACGAAAAATTTCCATTCGGTTTGATTTCTCTTGAAATTCTTATAACTTTATTGTTTTTTGTTGAGGTGTTTGAACTATCAGACTACAAGTGACCTCGTGGCCACATCAGCACTGCTCATTAAACTAATGTCTCTATTATCATTCGCATTTGATTTCCTTCAAACAATTTGCAGCAACCATTCCCCCACGAGGGGGGGTCACTTTGTGACACGTAGCACATCGCACGTCGCACGTATGCTGACGTTCTCATGTATAGCTCGGTTTTTCTGTGTGTCTGCCTGCCTCCCTTTAAAACTTTTCCCACGCACGAATATGTAAAGTTTCTAAATTTAATACTTTCTATACATTTTTCAAATGATTGTCGCAGCAGCGCGCAATACTGCACATTTATCGTCTCAGTCAGTCCCTCTGTCCATGAGCTGGGCGCCTTATGACACCGCTACACGCCCACCTATGCCGTCGTATCGACAGCATAGGTATAGCTACAGTCAGTCAGATTGCTCGCCAACGTCACCAGGCGCTTTCATTAATCTTCATGCTGACTGAAATCTTAAGAATCGATGCTGCTCTCGCCACATTTTGCTCGCCAATGTTCAGCCAACTTTTTCTAATTTCATTGCTGTTGAAACATGTGTGTGTGTGTTTTTTTTCTTCACCCGTTTATGCGTGTGTGTGTGTGTGTGTGTGTCTATGTGACTATAAAAATGTGCGTATTTAAGTTGCATGCCCCAATTTTTTTCTATTCATTGTTTTTCTACTCGCTACAATCTTTCAAAACTATTTCGTTATTTTCTGTATGTTTTCGTTGACAATGGCGTCGCTTGGCGTTTTTCAGTGATAATTTTTGTTTTTAATTTATTTATGTGTTTATTTCGGTTTGGTTAGGCAGTAATCTTTAATAGTTTAATTTTAATTTATAGTTCCATTAATTTGCGTCAAATATTTCATATGCTTTTGTGTGTTTTTTTGTGTTTTTATGCAAAGCTCAAATTTTTTAATAACACGTGGAGTGTTTTGTTTTTTCATTTCTTTTGTTCTAAAATGGTTGCAAATTTTCGCATTAACTACCAAATTAATAAAATCTTGTATATATGTAAATGTAAAGGAATTCCATGGGGAGAGCGAACACTCTAATAGAAACTTAAGAGTTGGAAAAAATTATGAGCGAAATTATGCACAAACAATTTTAAGCGGATTTGCTTTTCACGCTTTGTGAAGCGTGAAGTCAGTACGAAAAATTCTGTGAATAATTGCAGCAAATACTTCTACTTCGCACTTGATTCAATTTAATGAGGAAATTTTTGCAAACCAAATTATCTGCATAATTATTCAGTATTATATTTAGCTCATTAATTTCAGCTGCAAACTGTGTTTTTCAAAATATTTTAAAGATCAAACTGTTAAAATGCTATTTTCAAATAAAGTGGGACAAAGTTGTTCGAGAACTACAACTGATTAATTTAAAGGAATTTTTTAAACCAAATTTGAGACAGAAGTGCTTCAAGAGCTGCAAGCAGTTAGTTTTGGTGGTTTTTTAAAAACTATTTTAGAGATCAAACAGTTAAAATGCTATTTTCAAACCAAATTAAAGTTACTCGAAAGCTACAAAAAGTTTATTTAGAGACTTTTTCACGCCGAATTCAAGATCGAAGTGGTTCGAGGTCTTCTTAACCCTTTCAGTTACAATGTCCAATATATTGGACTACAGCCCATACAATTCATACAGAACGTGTTTATTTTCATGTCGGAAAGGGTTAAAATCTATTTTATGCCAAAGAATTGAGAGTAACAAACAGTTTGTTTAGAGAGTTTTTTCAAACTATCAGGTGTACAACTTTGCTTCCGCCGTTTTTTTCCAAAATTAAAAGCTTTTTTGCGAAAAAGTGCTTACAGATGTATTATTCAAAGTATTGTCCGTCGCTAGCGACAACTTTCTCCCATCTTTCCGGCAATTTTCGGATCCCGGCTCGAAAAAAGGAGTCCTCTTTTGACGCTATCCATGAAGCAATCCATTTTTCCAATTCTTCGAAGGATTGAAAATGTTGATCTGCCAGGCCGTGTGCCATCGAACGGAATAGGTGGAAGTCAGAAGGGGCGACATCTGGGGAATACGGCGGGTGGGGCAAGACTTCCCATTTCAGCGTTTCCAGGTACTTTTTGACCACTTTTGCGACGTGAGGCCGAGCATTGTCGTGTTGGAGGATGACTTTGTCATGTCGCTCTTGATATTGTGGCCGCTGTTCTTTTAGCGCGCGACTAAGGCGCATCAGTTGCGTTCGGTAGCGATCTCCTGTGATGGTTTCACCCGGTTTTAAGAGCTCGTAGTAAATCACACCGAGCTGATCCCACCAAATACAAATCATAACCTTGGCGCCGTGGATATTCGGTTTTGCCTTCGACGAAGAAGCATGCCCGGGCTTTCCCCATGATTTTCTGCGTTTAGGATTATCGTATCGAACCCACTTTTCATCACCGGTTACGATTCGATGTAAAAACCCCTTACGATTTTGTCTTTGAAGCAGTTGCTCACATACAAATAGACGGCGCTCGATGTCCCTCGGTTTCAACTCGTACGGCACCCAGTTTCCTTCTTTCTGAATCATGCCCAGGGCCTTGAGACGTTTTGAAATGGCTTGCTGACTCACTCCCAACGATTCGGCAAGCTCTTCTTGGGTTTGGCACGAATCTTCATCAAGCAATGCTTCTAGTTGTTCATCTTTGAAGGTTTTTTCTCTTCCACCACCATGTTTGTCTTCGACATCGAAATCACCATTTTTAAAACGTTGAAACCACTCCCGACACGTTCTTTCACTCAGAGCAGCATCACCGTAAGTTTCTGAGAGCATTCGATGCGCTTCAGCTGCATTTTTTTTCGAATTGTAACAGAAAAGTAAAACTTCCCGCAAATGGCGAGAATTGGGCACATAAACGGACATTTTCGAGCGTGAATAATACGAAAACAAGAACAACTGTCACTGAAACGGCGATGACAATTCGTTAGGCACTGTCCACACTCACTTTAAAGGCATTACCATCTATGTATTTCAACCAGCCTCAGCCGGTACAGCCACCTATCGGAAAACGGCGGAAGCAAAGTTGTGCACCTGATATTTCAAAGATCAAACAGTTAAAATGCTATTTTCAAACCGAATTAGAATAATTCGAGAGCTACAAACAGGCTATTTTCAAACCCACTTTGATATCGATGAGACTCGAG
Organism: Melieria omissa; assembly: GCA_963971225.1. Classification (NCBI taxonomy): domain Eukaryota; kingdom Metazoa; phylum Arthropoda; class Insecta; order Diptera; family Ulidiidae; genus Melieria; species Melieria omissa. Next base: position 10,339,802 of record OZ020268.1, read on the forward strand.
AGCTGCAAACAATTGAGATCGAGTTGAGTTTTTACTATTTAAAAAAAATTACCAAAGTTGGAAAAGGAGGCGCAAAGTGACCTTTATTTTCAGAAAGATGCCATTTTCTTCAAATTTTTTTTTTAAATCAAATGGACATAGCCAGATAATTCTACATCCTTCTTTAATAAGAATTTAACTACTCGAAGAAAGTTAAGTACCTAGGGGTCACTCTAGTCAATAAATTCAACTGGAGACCCCACTTAGACCGCATGCTTACAATAGCAGATACTGCTCTCTGGAGCTGCAAGAGGATCTGTGGAAAAAACTGGGGTCTGAGGCCGAAATGGCTTCAGAAGATTTACACACCTAGTAATTCTGCCAACTATCACTTATGGAGCGATAGTCTGGTGGAAGAAAACCACAGAAGTAAAAACTGCGACTAAGCTAGAGAAACTACAAGGACTAGCGAATACCTGCATATCAGGATGTCTCAGAACCACTTCAACTGCAGCTCTTAATGTTATATTGGGAATGCTACTGCTGGAACTAAATGTGCAGATGGCAGCAACCAACAGCACACACAGGCTGATGCATAATGGATTCATACCAAGGAATGCACAGGCAATCTTCCACCGATCTCTGCTGAGGGACAGGAGGCGGGATGAAGGCTTTTGGATGCCTCTGGACCAGATGCCTCAGAAGCACCTCTTCAGAAAAAGCTACGCAACGTAAATACCTCACAGGTTGGACTGGGCTGATAAAAAGATCAGTCTCACGTGTGATGACATTGTCTGGTACAATGGTACGATGGGTCCAAGACGGAAGAAGGAACTGGGGGCAGGAATCTTTAGCTGCGGTTTCCACTCTTCTGTAAGTCTTGGCGATAAAGCCTCGATTTTTTAGGCTAAGGGGTGTGCCATAAATGTGTGTGCCAGGAAAGTACTAACGCTCAATGTTAGAAGTAAAGGGATAATCATAATGTCAGACAGCCCGGCGGCAATCAAGGCCCTGAGCTCGATAGCATTTGACTCCAAACTGGTCTGGGAGACAGCAAATGTTCTCCAGAATCTCTCAAGGGAAAACCAAGTGATAGTACACTGGATCCTTGCACACTGTGGGCACGATGGTAATGAGGAAGCGGACAAATTGGCAAAGGATGGGGCTGCTAGCCGGCGCTACGGACCTGAACCAATCATAGGTGTTAGCAAGTACCATTACAGACATTGTGTTAAACAGGAATTCATTAATCGAGCAAACCACAAATGGTCGAACACAATGGGGCAACGATGCTCCAAGCTTTTCTTTTCAGCTTACTCGGAAAGGAAATCTAAGTACCTAATTGACCTAAGCAGAAAGAAGCTCAAGATCATGACGGGGATACTAAGTGGACACTGTCTGCTAAATAAGCATAGGGCGCGTCTGGGACTAACGGACAGCGGGATATGCAGATTTTATATGGAAGAGGAAGAGACTTCTGTACATAACTGAATGAACTGAAAAGCGAATATTAGGGAAGGAGGTAATACAGACGAGAGATTTGTCTGAAATTAGTCTAAGGAAACTAAAAGAGTTCCTAGATGACATTGGAGGACAAGAACTCCTCCAGTAAATTAGAGGGATATGACACAATAGTTCATTACTTGAACGCAGTGTCTCGTGCAGATGTTGTCCGAATCCCAAATCTAATCTATCTATTAACTTTATTTTTATGTTTCAAATCATCAGGAGGATTGGAAACACGTCAACCAAGAGACAACTTTTTTTGTGAGTCCCACTTTGACGGCCTCTACCGACTTCAATTTTTAATTTTTTTTTTTAATTGTTATACATTTTTAAGTATCAATAAAAAACTGATCAAAACATGGATGGTAAAAATGATTACTGTTTCTTTAAATTACGTAAAATTACCTCAAAATCGCGCCTCTAGACTAGAATACCTCCTTAAAAATATTTTCTTTTAATGTCTATTTTTATTTAAAAATGTTTTAGTTTTAAATTATTTTTTTTTTTATACCTAATCGATTTAATTGTATTTATTACGAAATATTTTCAATTTTTATTTTTAATTTTTATTAAAAAATGTTTTAGTTTTAAATTATTTTATTTTGTTTTTTATACCTAATAGATTTAATTGTATTTATAATGCCTGTAAAATCACCTCAAAATCGAGACTAGACTAGACTCCTCTAGACTAGAATACCTCCTTAAAAATATTTCCTATTTTGTTTTTGTTTTAATTTTATTCAAACATAGGTAATAATAACTAATTTTAAATTATTTTATTTTATTTTGTTTTTATACCTAATAGAATTAATTGTATTTACCAATAATAATTAGTTATATTTTATACTATATGTAATGTTGTATTTTTCCACTTACCTATCATAGTCCCGACAATTAAAGCCACCCCACTGAAGAGTCCCACCCGTCTCTGGAGGTGAATAGCGTCGTTCGGCGCTGAGCCCTTCCTCTCCATCGACTTCCGCATCCCCCCGGTCCCTGATGAGTCGGTCTCTGTCTCGGGCCCTTCTGGCCCAAGAGACCCATTGGCACTCGTTGTCCCGTTGCTCGTGACTTTAATTGGCACATTATGTCCTGCAGTCGGCAAACATTCATCATTCATCGTCACAATTCATTTGTATTCCATCAAAGGCAAAACGCGGCAAGTTGACATTTTCGGCATTTTTGAAGAGAGAGAAAAACATAGAAAGAGCACAGAGAAACACAATTAGTTATGAATTTAATAAAAAACTACTTAAAATCATTATTTTTCATTATACAATTTCATTTTGTCATTTTATTTGTACTTTAATTTTATTTTATTTGTATTTTTTTTTAATACATTTTTCAAAGCGATTTGATATAGAAAATTGATTGAACATTTTTTCGTGGCGCTAATTACATACGAGCACATTATTTGCTTTGCTTATTATTGCTGAGTTTGTGCGTTTATTTTGTTGTGATTGCTGGTTTTGTACTTAGTCGCCTGAAGTAAATATTTTTTAAATATTTAATATTTTTTTTGTTATCTGTTTGATTCGATAAAACAAAAAAAAAGGCAAAAAGTGACAAAATTGTTGTTAAAGACCTAATTGAGGTCACCGATAAGGCTGGGAAATCTGTGACGGGCACACACACCTCGATTATCTGTTGTATTATTTTTGCATGCGTTCGTTTGCAAGCAAAATAGTTGAGATATTTTATCGCGCATGGCATGGACGGATAACAAAGTGTACAAATTATTTCGCCGCAAATATCGACTACGAGCGAACGACGACAACGACGGATTTCAGCAAACTGTTTGCCTATTTTTACCGCACGACACCGTCTACCGTCTGGCAGGCGAGGAGCACTTGGCAGCGACGTCAACGGACGGGGCCAACAAAATCTGTGCGCAACGAGTGCGACACGGCTGCCGGCAATGGCGCTAGCTGACGTTGCCGCTGACGCTGACGCTGAGCGGTGGCTGAGGAAAGGCCGAGGCGTCCGAGCAAGGCCGATGGGATGGAAAAGTCAGTGTTCGGCTCACAACCACTTCGCGCTCGCAATTCTCCAACGAAAGACGAGCGTCGTGTCCGAGCCTCGAGCAACGGATATCCAATACAGATGCGCTCGCACGCTGGACGACGCTGCGAGTGTGCTATTTGTTCTTGTTGTTGTTGTAGTTGTTATTACGCTTTTCTGATGTAAGAGAAGCCAAGTATTTCAAGAATTCGGCGTGAAATTTGCAGAATTCGCCGCGTGATAACAACTGGTACACGATTTCGAGTTATTCACGTGAAATTTCGCTATCGCTGAAGACTTTCTCACGGCGTTCGAGACGAGTTCTATCAATCAAATCAGTTGAGTGCGAGCTTCCTTTGGGTCTTCGTGATGCTGCGGCGTCTTTCTTTTTGTTCTCCGTTTTCTGTTGCTAACTTTTCCTTTTCTTCTTCTCAATAATTATTTGCTTTAAATTTTTATCTCGTTTTGTTGATGAATTTATGTGTTTTTATGAGCACATTTTCTTGTTTCCACAATAACTTTTAAATTCTTTTCACAAAGTCAAATGATACGTTTTCTGCGCGCTTATTATTTGTTTGCGTATTTTATCCATGTGCTGCCTCTTTTCTGTAACTGTAAAAATCTTCGGAAACCTTCGGCGCTCGAATCGCAATTGAAGGTGATGGCATTTGCGCGATAAATTAAGAAAATCTTCTGATTCCACTGTCACTGCTGCCACTTCTACGTTTGCATTATTATCGTTGCTATTGTTTTTTTTTTTTTTTATCTATTTAATGTTATTTGTTGTGCGCTTGTGTCTCTCGGCCGCGCTATTTTTAACAAAAAAACATTCGCTGCCACTTTTTAACGTCTTGAAATTTGCGATTTTCGACTTTCGAATTTTTGTCTATCATATATAATTTTCGTCTGTATTATTGTTTATTTAGTTTTTGTGTTTTTCACTCGCAAATTTTTCAATTTGCTGGCAATGCGCGATTTTTTGCTTGTATCTTTGTATGCATGAAGACGCAGAGAATTCTTCGAATATTTCTACACTGCTCGTCTTCGGTGGTGCATTCGCTTTAGACACTTTTGTACAACTGAAACTGTAAATTTGCAACAAGTGCTTCAAATATTATTATTTTAGGGTTAAAATTCGACTCGACTCGCTCAACTGGCTCACTCAATTTGAGCGCTTCTATTTGATGTTCAATTTACTTATTGAGCATTTCTGATTACTCTTCAATTAGAACGTTGAGTTGTGTGCCGCTTTGTGGCCGAATAAGATTCAGATTCGGTTCGATTTGATTGCCAGCAATTTGTAGCATCTTGCGCCAAATATAGCTGCGCTCACATTTACTAATTGCTTAAATTTTTCAGAATGGTTTCTGATTTAAATTTACCGAAAATTATAATGCATGCTTGATTTTAAATGATTACAGACAATAATTTGACATTTTTATGTATTATTTTATTATTTTTATTATTTATTTACAGTAGTACATTTATTGAATTGCAACTCAACTAGTTTTCGACTTGGTGCCTTTTTTGATCTTAACCCTTATTCCCAGAATTTTAAAAGTAACATAAGCCCAGAAGTGAGACTGTCAGGCTTATATGAGCTAATTTACTGAAAAAATTTTTTTAAAAAGTACAAAAACTGTCTAAAATATTAAATTTATAAATGCAATATAATTCTAACATTCCATTAGAGGATTACATAAAATAATGGAATCGAAAATCTTTTGGATTTATCACCATTTGAAATCTTTAGTAAGACTGTGAGGCCCACTTCTGGGAATAAGGATGAAGTATGTTTTAAGTGAGCCCTTAACTAAATCAATTTGTCTATTTTTTCATTGGTTTTTATTAGCTCCAAATCATTCACACTTCCAAACATTCCACACCATCAGAGCACGTTGCATATTCTGTGCACCAACCACTACCTTAGCGAAGTCTCAACCATCCGCAACATTCACCACCACTCAAAATCAGTTGAATGCACAGAAGGCTAATAAATTAACGATTCTAATCAAAATAACTAATCAAACTAACATAAACTTTGTTGAGGCCCTATTTAGCATCTTTCAATAGACCACTTTAGAAAAATAGAGGTTCCGCTCAGGTTCTGCAGAGGTTCTGAGTGAGTACAATGAGTACAATGGTTGTGGACGGCCCATGCAGATTGGCATGTGGGCAAAAATTTTACCCTGTCTACCCTGGCTTGCAATTTCCTCCCTACATAGCAAGCAACGAGTCCCACTTCCGCTAGTGACTATCGTTGGCAGACCAGAGAGAGAGAGATTCAGTGGCCCATGAATATTACCAGACACTCTCTCGGTAAGCTGGAGTTTTGCTAGCTGTCGCAAAGCTAAGCATGTCCAATAACTTAAAGTCCAGGAGCTCTTCCTCCCGAAGGATCATACTGTTAACTGCAGCCTTGTGCTCAAAAACGTTGCAGCCAATCGCTGGTTCAGATCCTACGAAACGGACCGTAGTTGCAACTATGACGTACTTGTCTTCATTTGTATTGCCCTCGACACTAGAATGCCCTGGTACCTACAGAAGTGTGAAGCCGTTTTTAGTGCCTAACTCGTTCAGCCTCAGACAGCTCCCCACACAATTTTGGATTTCGTTTGCATTACTAAACAAGCCTCGACAGACGCTTGACTGTCTGAGCAAATGTATATGTATGTCACACTCAAGCCTTCCCCTCCTATAGTTCGGCACTCTTACATTCTCGGAAACAATACTTTACTAAATTTTAAGGCCCTAGTAGCACTGTGAGGCAGTTGAAACCAAATTATGTTCGAACAAACGTTGATTTATTAAGAGAGCATAGTAGAATTATTTCTAATCAGATATCATTAATTTCGATAGCACAACAAACTTTGCATGCCAAATAAATTTCAAAAACAATTACCATTGCACCCTGTAACTTTTGTACATTCGCATGTACGTATTTTTCTGAGTCAAGGCTTCGTGCAGCTATTTCGATTTGTATATTTTACGTTGCTCGGCCATCGACGCCCACCGCAATTTCTACATTCTTGCATCCCGCCTTCTATTTCTCCTCGCATCGCCAATCAGTCAGACAGGCCACATAAACAGTAAAGTAAACGCAACGCAACGCAACTTCCCGTCATCTTCTACTATTTCTTTGGCTACACTCGACGTTCGACAATTGGCACAAAACATTCAGCATTCAATGTTTATTTCCCATACAAACGTAGCCAACACAAACATACAAACTTATTACATGCATACACATTACTTAGGATAAGCAAACCGAAGCGAAACTTAATAGCGTTGTGCATACATCCAAAATTATGCACCAATGCACGCATACATACGCGTACCACGTACTGTACGTTTGTGTGCATGTGTGCGTGTAGCAGCTTCATTCAAAAGTACGCACGTCATGTTTGACTTGCGCTCACAATTTCGTTAACCTCGCTACACCGGCAAATGTGCACAGAAAGCCAAAGATACTAACAACAAAACCAAAAAAATCACAAAAACCAAATCTCAAAATTGTAGTTCGCTTCATTTTATTTAAATAATTTTTTTTTGGCAATTTTTATTTATTTTTCGTTCAAAACGTAACAAAAATTCGTCAGCTCTTCTTCACCGCAGACCCATTAAGTTGGTTTTTCTTTACTTTTTATGCGCTCCCGCTCTTCGAGCACTCAGCCTACGTAAGTATATACATACATACAATTGTATCCATTAGATATGACAACAACAAGAATTGCCAACAACAAATAGTTAGCAACAAAAAATGCTCGTGTTGTTTGCTTTATTATTATTATTTTTTTTTTTTGGCAGGCGACAGCGCTTAATTTTGCTACTCATTTTTTTATCTTTTGTTTTCTTTTTCTGTTTTATGATATTTTTTTGTTTTTGCTGTCGGTCTGTTTGGTTGTTTTTGCATTTGCACGCCCGCAAAAAGAAGGCAACAAAAAGCCTTCAGCATGTGTCGCCGCTTTCGATTTTTACTTTATCGCAAATTACGATTTGTCACTCGTCGTTTCGCAGTTATGGTCAATTTTTCAAACTATGAACAAATCACAAATCGTTTCTTGGCGTGACTGACTGGTAGCCTGTCTGACTGCCGGATGATGTCGACGATGACAGACTAAGCACATGAGTGGCGCTTCCACAACGAGTGCAGACGCCAAAAACTCATTATTACTGATATGCGAAAGCTTCTGCTGTTTGCTGCTGTTCTGATAAATGTTGTTGTTAAGTGGTTAGTTATAGCTTTGCAAATTTTCTCACGGCAGCTGGTGCTGTTTGCACTCAACACAGACGGCAGTTGTGTTTACTTCCTGCGCCTCGGCGGCGTATACGTAACACACAATTCAGCCGGTAAGCGTTGGTCATAAAAAAAACAAATTCCCATGCAAGCAAAGTAGAGCTGTGATATTCAGTTTGACTGCCGACTAATGGCATCATGTGAGTACTTAAAAAATAATTCGTCATAAGAACTCAATAAAAAAATTAACGACACCACCGCAATCGGCTTCGCTAATGTGGACACAAAATTGTGAAATTGAGATTTAATGAGTCTTGAAGGCATAACACAAAGTAATTGGGCATTTATCTGGCGGAAATTATGATCGAGTTTTAAAAGGTGAGAACGTATAATATCAACAATTTATATATATGTAAGAGATTGTTAACCGAAATAGCAATCAGTCGCACGATTTGATTGAAATTTACATTCATTTGAAATGAAGTAACACGTTGCGATTACTTAAGCAGGTCTAAAGTTAGTGTTGTTACTCCATAATTTATAACTATTTTATAATTTATCATTGTCTATCTATCTATCTATCTATCTATCTATCTATCTATCTATCTATCTATCTATCTATCTATCTATCTATCTATCTATCTATCTATCTATCTATCTATCTATCTATCTATCTATCTATCTATCTATCTATCTATCTATCTATCTATCTATCTATCTATCTATCTATCTATCTATCTATCTATCTATCTATCTATCTATCTATCTATCTATCTATCTATCTATCTATCTATCTATCTATCCATCTATCCATCTATCTATCTATCTATCTATCTATCTATCTATATCTGTCTATATATTCTTAACTTCACAGTAAACACTTTTTACTTTATAAAAACCTTTCTTCCAAATGTCTCAAATTGCAAATATTCTAAATAACAGTCGACCTTGACTCAGTGCAGCGCATTTAAACTCTTCGCAACACAAACCTATTTCGTAATTTTTCCTCATTTTCCTAATGCTGCTTTTGTTATGCCAACGCAAAATGAATGTATATGCATATATTTTTATGGAAGTGTCATGGAACAAAAAAGAAGCAATAAAAAGTGAAAAAAGTTTGCAAATTAATGCCAGAAGAAGCCGCTGAATTCACGTGATTCATTCATCTATTGTTGCCAGCTTTCTGAAGTATACAAATTTGTAGATTGTGTGAAAAACATTTTATTTTGTGCCACACTCACTTCAGCCTCTTATAACAATTTAATATTAAAGTTATTGCTTTGAAAATCTTTATTCAGTTGTTTAAACCTATTTATGAAATGGAAACGATTCTGGAGATTTCAAGAGTTGGCTTGGAGTTGTAGAAACCGTAGGGATGAGATAGAAGAGTAGACAATTCTTCACCTGATCTGCACTTGTGCAGCTTTTTGTCAGAAACACAAAAATTATTCCGGGTTCTTCTTATCAGAAAACCTCTCCGACATCTTCAATGTCAACATAAATGGCTTAATAACAGAATAAGTTCCAGAGGGTTTGATTTTTAAGTAGCACTAAATCTTGAGAAAAACAAAACTAAGTCTTGATTAATGTAACCAACACAAGGCAATGAGTCTTGTGGAGACACTATGCTCCAAAAAGAAGTGAACAAGAGGAAAACATAATAATAATCTTGAGTTATCACAAGAGGCTAAAAAGTCGATGAGCCTCTGAGTCGTTTACTGCCTCTTTCACCTACCAACCTAAGAAATTCCAGATGCTCTGACATCAAAAATGATTTGGTATTGAATTAAGATTCTTTTGAGACTTTTGAGATATTCAAAAAGTATGCCCAAGTTTTCTCAGCTACTTTTCCACGTTCCTGTACTTTTCATGCAGCAGGGTTTTCCATCGATTAAAACTACGATTCACATATCTGAAGCAGATGTTTTAAGGATTTTTCATTGCTTCGGTATCACTGAAACAAACTTACGGCATAGAAACCGCCACTGTTTGTTTTGAAATCGTCCATCTGCTCTCAACAATTAGCGGCATTATTCAACACATCTGCTAACGACCCCAATCCACTGTGTTTTGTTGTAGAAACCACACATTCGACCACATTCTGAGTGTAAATATTTAGTTACGTGTATATTATGTGGTAAAAGTTTAATTGATTTTAAATTGTTTTATTCAAAGGTATTTGATGAACTTAATTACCTATTTTCAAATGCCTACACACACTGACACAAACATGTATTCAATATTTCAATTAAAAAATGTATTTATTTGTGGTGGCAATGCACACGAGCGACATCAAACTAATTAAAGCAATAATGGCCATTTTGCCAATTTGTGGATTTTCAGTGTATTTTTCGCATCAATTTTATGCTCGTCTCCGTATTCATTGCCACTTTTACCACAAAACCATGCGGCAGCATGCTGTCAACATGAATGTACGTCACCAGCGTCACACACGAACGTCACGAACGGCGCTTAACGTCGGAAACGTCCCAACGCTGCGCCGCTCAGCCGCAGGCTAGAAGCGAGAAAAGTTTCCTTCCATTTTGCAGCTTTAGAAAAAAACTTGAAATCTGTGACTGACAACAATGACGAGGTCGCCAACTAACTAGCAACAACATGCATTGTACTCTGTGAGGCGGCTTTGGGGCGCGGTTAATGTTAATGGCATTCAAGTGGGGGGCAATGTCAAGGTCAAAGGGTGTTTGTGAGGACTTCAACTATTCGCAGTTGGTGTGTGTGTGTGTGTCAGGGGCTGTCAGGTGCACACTGCACGCTTGGCAGGCGATAATGTTGAAAAGGCTTTACAGCGGTTTGGCGCGTGCTGAATGTATGCCAACTGCTGCGGCAAGAGGGAACGAGACAACAACACACACACACACTTATGTACATCTATGAAATGGATATGCCGAAATCCATTCCAAAACTGCTCTGGCATTGCTGTTCATATGGAATTGCGCACTTGCAACGCGTCTACAGCTTCCCAGTTGCGGCCTATGAGCCGCGTCCAGTGCCTGCGCCGCTGTGCACTTGGCATTGACATTGTCTGGCAGCGCATAGGGGCGTCTAGCCACATGCAACAATTGCCAATGAGCGTCTTAATGTATCAAACACACACACACACATATATACTCATATAATCAGGCAGTTGATTTTTATTAGATAATCCGTCAATTTATGGCTTTTCTAATATTCGACAAAAATTTTCGCGCCATTTTCCTCTAATGCTTTATACATCTTGCATGCTGTTGTTGTTATTGTTGTTGTGTCGCTGTGCGCTCTTCGTTGCTTGTGTGCATTCGACTGTGACCACTGTTTGTTGCGAATAAGTATTCGAAATAAATTGAACATTATTGAGTCAAGTGATACATTTCAATTGAGTTTGTTGAAACATTGTGACAGCTTTTAATAGAAGTCGTTGAGGCATGGCAACAACAACAACAACAATAAATTTCGTGCCTTGTTGTATGCACCCTGCACAACCCTCTCCAATAACGATTTTATTAACAATTGTACTGAGCTGCGGCGAATATTTCAATTATAAATTAATCACTTGAGCTTAGAATTACTCAACAGCGACAGCGTTCCATATGGAAATTTCGAGCGCATAACAGCTGTAACCTCTTAAACGTCAGCCAGTTCGCAAGTCGATAGAAGAAGAAGAAGAAGAAGATTTTGTGCGCTTGGCCTTATTTAAGATTTAATGAATGAATAATCAATTGTTTTATTATTAATGGGGAAAAGTTGCTCTTTGTGCACTCGTGCACGAACAATGTTAGGTAAAAAAGTTGAAAATACTGTGAATAAAGTCATCCAAAACTGGTTGCCATTGAAGTCAATGGGTTAAGCTCGAAGTGGTTGGATAGTTATTCTTATATAGTCCAAATATTCATGGTACTCATAGAACTCAGAATACATAACCCAAACAAAAAACATTACATACCAACATCATGCAACTCATAAGACTCGGAAAATATTACAGAAAAACTATGGCAAATCAAAATTCCCAAAGAAATCAACAAAACCTAACTTTAACCCTTTCGACCCCAAAGTTGCTTGAGAGCAACTTCACCTATTTGTCATCTTATAGCAAAAAGCTACGATTGATTTATGGGTTTAATTTAAGTAGGCACCAACAAATTAATATTTTTAGAAGTGAATTCAAAAAATACAAAATTTTACAAAAATTACAAAAAATTTACTGTTATGCTCGAAATAATTTCCAATCATTTGCAGCGATATCAATGAAAGTTTGTGTTCTAATTGAAGTCTACGAATTGGGCGCGTTTGATCAAAACCACATTTCTTTAATAACACTGTGCAAGTCGAAAACTCCAACATGGGTGCAGCTACTGAGCGACTTTTCTATAGGTATACTGTGTTGCGATCCACCAGCCGTTTGGCTGGATTGACTCTAGTTTAAGAGAAATCCGACTTTGAATTTTGCTCATTTTAGTCGAGTTCGTCGCTTAAGTCTTCGAACGTGTAAATGCCAATAGGTCCTAAATCGTTCTGAACATCGTTTTACTGTCTTTGGCAAGTTGGTAGATATTTTAATGACCAACAAATTTACTTAAGACACCAACACAAAAAAAATGCATTCAAACTATGTTTTCGACAAAAATGTCCCAAAAACCCCACTTTCGTCGAGGCATAAAAACAGTATAGCGAACCCTCGTGAAAAAAATAAATGAGTATACTTTTATATAGAAGGTTGGCTCCTGCATCTAACAAACTAAAAATTTTGCCTGGGAAACGCCCATAAAAGGCGTGGCTCTGGGTCAAAGTTCAAAGTTGTTATCAAAAAAACTCAATTAATCTCCAACTGATTTACACGATATGGGTATCAAACGAAAGGTATTTTTCATACCTTTCTTGTGATGTGCAACATTAGATACGTAAGATGTACTAATAAAAGGTTTTAAGCGAAAAAACATTTTTTTATAAAATTTTTTTTTTACGGATTTTTTTCTCGAAAAAATCCATTACTAAGGTACAATAAGTTTGCTACCATATTGTAGCCTGTGAAATTCCCTTTACAATTGTCAGCTGCCAATCACCTAACTGCTGGTCCTTGCTTTATTAAATGTTTTCTAACCCACAATTGCAGGTCCCTCTTCTAATAAAAAGCTCCCAAGCGAACCTCCCAATTGCAGGTATTTTCTATTATGAAAAGCTTCAAACGCAAATCCTTCTATTCATGTAATTATTACATATTTTTATCATATTAAGTTGCAACATTTTTTAATTTGTTTTCAGTTTTTGGCTCAATAGTTAAATCGCCAAATAAGTGAGACGAACAAAGAAAGACGAATGTCTTTCATGTGTTTGCCTAATGCGCAATGATCACATGACAGACAGCAACAATGAAACAATGAATTGACGTAGGCGCCTCCTCTGCGCTCCGCCACAGGTATTGCAAATCGCAGATATATACACACACACACACACATGCAGCCATATACAAACGAAGATGCCATCTTAACAGAGAAACACTACAATTGTTGCCAGTGTTACCACCATTGGCTTTGCAAATATTTATGCAAAAATTCATTTCACCTCAACAAACAAACACAACAAACCAAAATCAACAACAACAATATTGTTGTTTTATAATTTTCGCTTGATGTGCCGCATTATCTTTACATCTCGACATTGAATGCATTTATTGAATGCCTGTTACTTGTTGATGTACTAAAACGACAAATAATTCTTCGCCCTGGCATGCAGATATCTGTCTGACGTTGTGCATGTATGTATGTACATATGTAGTTTTTGATTTTTTCGAATTAATAAAAATGTATTTAAATTATTTTTGGCCGCCAGCCAAGTGACGAAGAAGCGCTGCGGCCAAAGGAATCGGCGTACAAACATACATATGTACATTGTATCTATGTGTGTTGGTAATATATACGCCAGCAGATAATTAACTACACTTGGTGGCGAGCAAGGAGCGCCAGGCTTGCGGGGCGTGACAGCACTGGTGGCCGGCCGCACCTCGTGACTGCTTACTCATACGTTAGCTGGGCAGCTGTCATGCTGGGCCACGCCACGTCGTCAATCCCGAACGTAGCGCAGCGCTAACGAGCGTTACTGATACTTTGAGTGGGATGGACAGGAGCGTTCACATATGTAGATATAAATAATTATATATAAACATCTCTGATGTGTTGTTGTACTTTTGTGCGGTAAGCCGAGTTACGCATTTGTCTACGTACATACTTGTGTTTGTATGTATGTCTGGTACTTTGGGTAGGTAAGGGCCCAGTTCAATTGATACAACCGATTGACGATTTTCTGTGTCTTGTTTATTTCATGTGCTGATTTTCTCTGTGAAATCTATCTATCTATCTATACAAATTTAACTAAAAATTATTATTGAATAAAATTCTATACTTGGAATATTTCCAATTTCTTTAATTGTAAATAACTCATTAAATTATTAACTGCTCATACCGTAAGGTATAAACTTTTCTGCAATTCAATAAAAAATAAATAAATTATAATAATAAATGAATTTATTGAAAATCCTTAGATATTTGTTTAAGTTTTTCAGTTAAATTGAAATATTTCATTTGAAAATCTTTCTCTCAATTGTGCTAGAAATTGCTTTAAAAACCCAATCTGGCCTAAGAAGTCTGCAGCTCATAAAATGCGCCACTGCTCGCCACCATTGTGACGTACTTTTGCTTGGACACGTCTGCCTGCGTTACTTAGATGATTAAAAAAGTTTGTGTATTTACTTTCTGGCTCATTCATACTTATAAGTTCCGGTGCTGCCGCGAGACTTTACTTTGTCTTCCTATTCTTTTGCAGAGTTTCCACAAACCTATTTTTCATTGTTTTTTCCCAAATAATCAAACAATTTGTCATTTCCTCATTCACAAAACAATTAAACTTGCTTGAATACGTCTTTCGAAAAATTTAAGTCCCCATTTTACTGCTCTTACGTAATTTAATTATTTCTATTCAAATCTGACGCATCGATCTGCAGCACCAAATATGTGTGTGCTTGGTCTGGTGCGCGAAATGGAAATATTCTATTTTTAATAGCAACTGTCACAAAAATAAATTCGCCAAAATTTCGTCCATTGATATGCGTCGAGTTTAATCTGTTTACCTTGAAAGATGTTCTTGTGCGAAAAAACAAAATCATATTGTTGACAGTGGGGAAATTTGAAAATTTCAAATTTCAAATAAATATAAAATTTCAGATATATATGTAAGATATATATATATAAGATATATATATATAAGATATAATTTGCATTATTTGATGAACTAGAGAACTTCCCTATAGAAAATTCAGATATTCCTGTTGCATATCCCTTTGTAGTTCTTCTTAAATCATTGGGATGGGGATTGCGTACAACTTTTGAGCCCATTACCATATAAAACCATATTTTGTACCAACAAGTTTTGTATTTAAGGTGTATAAATCTATATATTAGTGTATAAATTAGGACTGCATAGAGGTACACCTTCTGAATCAAAAGATAAATGCGGCTTGGAATGTTTAGAAGCTATGGATTAGTCTGGTAGTGGTGTTCGGCATTTAAAAAGTGAGAAGCCGAAAGGGAATGCAATGTGTGTAGAAGAAGAGAGAGGTTCAGCAAAAGAAGATGAACGGAATGAACGCTCGAACTGATTGCCCCGAACACATTGGCGACGGCAGCGACACAACTCTACTTGTAAAAATATACAATCAACGTTCTTATGGAGACGCTTGCAAGAAGTTTGTGGCTTTTTTAAACGAGGAAGAAAAAGAAATTACACTTCTCTCTCTATGCCTTGGCCTGCTTTATTAAGAAGAAATCTGAACAACCTAGGCTTCTTCTAACTTCTTCTTCGACAATCTTGAGGACCTATTCTGAAAGACAATTCACTGTCTAGTAAGAAGCTCAAACTGATACCACGAGTGACCGGTTTCGAGCTCCAATTGAGTGTGATATCACAATGGGCCTCAGTAGCATCTGCCTTGGGAACAGCCCCTTCTACCTATCCACCTACCCAGGGAGACAAATGTTTTGATAGGTTAGGTTAGGTTGCGGTGGCTGCCTCTATAAGAGACACACTTGGAGGCCTGAAAGGCCCATTGTGATACCACATATTTCACCCGTTTTGAACTGTGTATGCAACACTGTTTTTGCCAACATATGTTACAGCACACATTTCAAGCGGATGGTGAAAGGGGGGGAGGGGACCTACAGTTTAACGCCGAATCCGAACGGCGGTTGGCAATTTTTTTTTTTTTTCGTTCACACTTGGAGGTTTTTGCCATTGCCTGCCAAGAGCGCACTTGTGCGATTCTTGTAAGAGAAATGTTTTGATAACAACACAGATAAATGACCAACCACAGTTGTAGCCGTCGCCAATCTAAAAACTTCATAGGCGACAAAACCAAAGCAATTTTTTTTTTTTGTAACACGAACATCGTTTCGACGTGGAATGCATGGGCGCCAGTGTTCAAACGGGTTGCCCGGGGGAATACCCGGAGTGATGGCTTCAAGCTGCTCATCTCCACTGAGCAATTACCGAAAAAGTATCGGTAAAATAACACCACACATGCCACGTTTCGACGTTGTTCTAAGGAGTCAATAGAGCTGGATGCCCTACTGTCCCCTACAAGTTCAATCGCACGTTTTTGCACCCGATCGAGGAGCTCCAAATGGGTTTTTGAAGCCCCCGCCCAGAGGTGCGAGTTAAACTCCATTTTAGGTCGGATATAGGTAGTGCAAATAATGCGGAGATCAGACGGAGTGAATTGAAAAACATCAGTGATTCAAATAGTTATTTTTATTTCGCTAAAGGTTTTTACTGGGGAAAGTTAAAATTTTTAATGAATCGATTTAGGCCCAGAAGGCTTTTTAACAAACAAATACTAATAACATTCCATCTTTTTTTTGTTTTTCGATCGATTTCTTCATTTACTAAAATTGAATTCATATGCTAAAATTATATGAAAAATATAACTGAATGTAAGTTCAAAGTCAAATAAAAATTTTTCATATTTTGTCTGCTTCTTCTTACTTTACTATGTTGAGAGATAACATTAACAAAAGCTTATACTTTTCTTCCTTAACCCTTTCAATACTGCGGGGATATATAAGTCTCAGATAATGTTCAAAAATTACGGGTGCGAAAAGTATTCGCTTTTAAAGTGCTGGGATGGGACTAAACAGTAGTCTGTAGTCAGTACTTCACAACACGTGTTTTGGTTAGCATAACCTAACTAATTCATACTTGGTATACGTTCAGAAGTGTAAGCGTGCTCTTTGTGCATAAAAAAAAAACAATCTGAAATTATGTCAACATGTTCTTTTACTTGAATGTAAATTTAGTTCAATTATACAGAAAAATCTTCACTGGCCAAAAGTCGTATTGAAAGGGTTAAACATTAACATTCAGTTTATTAATTTCGTATTTTTCCTTATACTTCAAACTATTGTAAGTACCACCAAAACAATTTCTTCTTGGAACCTTAAAGGGTTCAAGCGTCCACAAATTAGCATGTTGCCATATGGCAACAAAATAGCGAACGGATTAATGGCGTTCTTCTTACTTTTTCTGTGGGATTTCTTAGAATTTTACTAAATATTTACCAACTGTATAAATTATTAGACATTGTTATTTGTTTGACATTGATTGTAAGACAATAAAATGGATATAGATGAATTATTAATAAAGAAATTGTGCAAGTGTCATACAATTTGTAACAAGGCGCACGAAAACCTTGCAGTAATGCAGTAACATCCACTTTTATTGTAATCAAGTAGTCAACTAAGTGACGAAGGTTGAAGCAAACGCTATTTTTGACTTTGTTGTCGTATCGCCGTCGTCGTTAATGTGTTTGGCCAATGATACTCAATTCGAAGCTGACTCGTCAGAAACTCAAACTTTCGTCTAGTTAACTTTTTACTCAGTGCGAAATAAATGAAATGCGAATGAATGAAGAAATACTTGAAATGCCTTTAAGCTAAATTTTTAATATCAATTTCCTACCATTGAAAAGGCTATTGTCATGAAAAATCTTTCTTTTATTCAGTTTTTTAAATTATAGATAACAATTCATGCTTCAACTTTGATTTGTTGTGGATTTTATGCCAATGAAACCACACTCGTTGAATACTTTAAGTCATAATTCTGTTTATCACTACCCACCGCTTCTGTTGACTCTATTTAGTAAATCAATAGTTTTTCAAGCACTTAAATGATTAATTTTTGGTGGCAGACAAAGAAGTTAGTAAACAAAACTCACAAAGTGTGTTGCGACGTGAAGTGTTTATTTCTTATTCACACAACATTACTTCATGCTATTCACAATTGTTGAACTTGAATTGATCACCACTGAATTTGCCATCTCTATCTACTACTGTTCACCATTGTTACTCATTATTACTTGTCTCTTTCCCTTTTGTACTTTACGAATTGAATGAAAAGAAAAGAAAATTTACTTCCGATCCGAAAACGCTCAGCCCCCCTTAAACAAAGTGTTTTGACAAAATATTTTTTAATAAATAATCAAAAAGACGACAGTAACCATTTTTGTACATGTTTGGCCTTTGAGAAGGAAATTCTGAGAAAGAAATACCATTTATAAAATTTTGTTACTGACTTCAAGTGAATTTGAAGCTTGTTAAGAGAAAAAATGCTGCATTGCTAAACTTCAAAGGAATCTTTTACGGTTCTAAATTGAATGAATTTTTCTTTGCCATTTTTTTACTTGCTTATTATAAAAGTTTTAGTAAGTAAGTAACAAAGTGGCACTCAGGTTTTGTAATCCATCTTTAAACAAAAATACTAATCCAGCTTCTACGAACTGTCATTCTTAGTTCGTTTCATGTTGACTGAAATAAAAAATGGAACAAAAACAAATTACTAAACCTACAAACCAACTGAAGCTGTCTGTTTGACAGGTATGAATGTCTTGAAGTGAAAAGTTTAAAATGACGCTGTGAAAAAGCTGTTAGTTGAGTCTTTTGACACTTTCACCTTTGGGTCTTTTCTTCACTTCTGCCCACCGCTCAAGGCCATAAACAGCCCAATGGAATAAGCTGTTAACTACTTTTCAAATACCGCCCAGCCAAAAAATTCTTACTTACGAATTTATTTATTTATATAGATTGACCAAAAACCGAAAAAGCGCAGCACTCACTTCATTCAGCTAACACCTGTCCTCACTTCAAGGCAACTCAATCGATTTCGTGTGGGTAGTGATTTCGTATATGACTTGAAAGCACCTTGAATGCTTATCGAATAAAACTGTAATTTCATTTCATTTTATTTCACATCACGTCACCGTACACTAAGTAAATCTGCGCAAATCAATTATGTGCGCGCTGAATTATTTAGCCGATAACACAAGCAAAATGGATAGTCTGCAAAATGTAGACAGCAGCGAACATAATTTCATTTATGTGAATTTCGTGCGCGCAAAAACAACAGCAGCGAATTTTTAGTACATGTGGCAGACGCACGCAACGCGTTGAAAATTTACACATGACGGCGGTGGCGCATGTGACGCAGGCAAACACGAAATCCCACTCTCTTGCAATCAAAGGCAGAGAAAAGTGACTGCGACGCGTCACAGGCAGCCGCAGAGCCGCCTGCCGCATTGTAAATAAATTAAGAGTGAGGCATGCAAAAAGTTCCAAAAAAGTGCTGCGAGTAGGAGCAACTGAAATTGTGTTTGTGAACTGCACACAGCAGGCGCCACAAAGTAACTTTGACACAAGACGAGCACTCGAAGCCGCAGCAAGTCTGTCGAATCTGGTTAAAGCGCCCAATGTGGACGCTGGACCAAACGGTGCAGACACCCAACGCATCTTCAACGGGGTCGACGACCAGCAATCCACCACAAGCTCGCGGCACAGTCATACATCGAAACTGAAATGGAGATTTCTTATTTTGCATTCATCCACTAATGTGCCATACATAACGGCATAATTTAATATCTGCCGTTACCATCGCAACAACAGTGAGGTCGAACACGCCAACGGCGGCACGTGGAAAGCATAAACCGCCATCAACAACAACAGCAACATTGCTCACATTGGCCATTTTGAATGTTGTTCGCGCTGCTTACGTTGTTATGGTTGTTTTTAAGAGCGTCATGGCAGCGCATCAAATATTAAAGAAAAGAAGAGAAAAAACCCCGCAAAAAAACCCAAAAAAAACAAAAGCAAATATTCACTTTGACAATTTAAATAAACGACATTTTCAGCATATGAATAAATCTGTCACTCCTCCTACTTCTTCTGTTTGCATCTTTTCACAAACGCCACCAGTGCCGCGTGACTCCACATTGCCCGCTCTCTACTATACATGTGTGTATGTGTGTGTGCATGACGGCCATACAGGCCTGAGCGGCGCCATACGTTTTTATTGTTGGATGTCCGCACTGTCGTTTTTGTATTTGTTCGCATTGCTTCAGCCTACTGTGATAAAAGCGATAAGAGCTACTTTCCATTGCGTGTCCTTGCAAGGACTTTTGCGAACTCGAAGCTGCGTGCGTGTGGCAACGAGGAGCTATGACCGTTTGGCGCCGTGCGTGTGCTGTTTGCGTGCCTTCAGACCGAAAAGCCATTGATGGTAAAGACAAAAATTTAAATAATATTTATATCATTGACCTAAAAGAATGTCGATGCAAAATGAGTTATTTGGTAACAAATATACATTAGAGATAGAAATCGATTACAAAATCCCTTTTCTTCTTCATAATAAGGTGGATTTGTGTCTTGAGGCAATCACTTTACTCTATGACAATTTTCACTAATGACATTCTTATGGGCAGTTTGAACTGATTGAACTAATTCAAATAGGGTTTTCTTCTACTTCATGAACCCATAAGAAAAACGAAATTGATGGTTGTATATATTGCGTAATAATGAGATTTATTTCAGTTTTAATGGAACAATGCGAGGCAAAGGGCAAAGACGCACTGCATTTCCTGTGCCCCTAACCTATTTTGGCCGGAAAAGCTTCCCTTTGTTTACTGATGGCTATGTTCTTTGTCAAACTTAGCGATCCGTGGAGAGTCAACATTAATAACATAGCTCAATGCACCAAGAAACCAAACTCGGGCACTTTCCAGTCCCGAAAATCCCAGGATTCAAACTCTCTAATCCCGGGATTTCCGGGATTGACTTATACAACAAAATCTATTTTTTTTTTGTTTTAAGTTGTGACAGCGGATTCTGGTAGAGAGGACTAAATAAAAATATACGTGTATCGGCGTTTTAAAGTTTAAGTCTGAATTTTTTTTTTGATGCAGTCAAAGTTGTTCACTGTTTGCACATTCTTATGGTGAATCGGGATACGAAAACCATGTAACCTGACATTTTAAGTATATAATGTGTTCAGCAATTTGATGCAAAATACTACAAAGAACATTTTTGTGGAGCATTTTAACCCTGTACCTCCTATTTGTATGGGTCAATTTGACCCTTTTTTCTAAAATGCCCAAAAAAGATCTGTAAAACAGGACTTTTTAAGGACAAAATCTAACACGAAAATATTCGCCATAAAATTCTATTATAGGTCTCTGAATACATCAAAGCTCAGAAATTAACTTGAACGCCAGAATTAAGCCAAAACTGAAAATGTGTTTAGGTGTTTATTTCGTACTTAATCAAAATTTATTGAGAGTTTATTTGCAATTTCGTTCTAGATTAGATATTACAACACTTAATGACTTAGTATTTTCAATATTTCAATTTTTAGATGATGAGTACAAAATACTAGAGAACGCAATAACTTCTGTGCAAATTATCTGGAACTTTTCTAAGGAACTGAGAAGATCCCACAGCGTTAGGTAAATGACTCTTTTCATTTCTAAAGCCCTTTGTTAATACCCAAAACAATTGTTCTTGACTGTCTAACTTCTAAAAGCTAAATTTTGTTTCCTTTCATTCAATATTTGCCAACAATTTCATTTCCTTAATTAATTTCGTGTTGCTACAAGTTCGAAACCTTTACTCCCAGTGGCACATCCTCTAATCTGCTTACTCCCACAGCTTCTTCTGAAAACTTAATGGAATTAAGTCTTCTGCTCGGTGTGAAATTTTCATGAACGAAAAGTTGATTGGGTCATGCCGCCGAATTAAATTTACCTCATTTCACAAAGCTTGACATTCTACAATGCTTCTAAGCCGCTTAGCGAAAATCATGAAAATATATAAAAAACATTTTCCGCACACAACAATGAATGGTAAGCTTTAACCCACTGTGAGACACAAATAAAACCAATAAAAATAGCAAATAATTAGTTTGACACACACAGCGACACAACATTTCCTGAATGTTCCACGCATATATATACCAAGCTATATGTTTTAACATTTGTGGTGTCTACGTGCTAGAAAAACTGTTGGGGCAAATAGTACAATTACCGTAATTCGCTGACAACCCGCAGCCATAATATTTCTTCACCACTGCTCTACCTTCGGCATTCTATGTGCTTGTGGCATGAATTATTGAAAATAATTATTATGTATTTGCAATTTTTGCTGTACATGTTACTTGTCGCACGTCTCTTGGCACTGACTGAAATTGCATGACATTACGCAGCTCAGCGAACAGTAAAAGTCCTAAAGTTCAGTGTTAAACTGAAGATGGGGAATTGTTAAAGCGCAAATGTCTTGCAAAATAAGGCACTCATCCCTTTGATATGACAATGACGTAAGCAAATGATATAAATAGCAACCAACAACAACACACGCCACTTATTGACTGAATAGCTTCAATTAGTTTATTGGCCTACGGGTCGTATACGTATTTTGTATATGTATAAAGTACAAATTACTTAATTTTTGTATATAATTGATGTCCAAAAGTTATTGTTTAGGTAAGAGCCAAAACACAAATACTCATTAATACTTTTAAGTCATAAATCAGATGAAGAAAATGAAAGCATTGAAGACACGCAAGCAAATTAAAAGTCTTTTAATAGATTTTTTATTAGAATACAATTTATAAATAGCACTGTGTACAGAAAATTTTAAAGAAAAAGTGGAAAGGATACTCTGAAGCATGCTGCTACTTTCAATCATATCTTTGAACAACCTTTGCATACATCCATATCTGGAAGACTTGATTATCTAATTTTAACAACTTTTTGATGGCGGCTCCAAAGCAGCTCCTGATTTCTTTTCCCAGTGTCCCAAGACCTCAACTTAAATATAATCTAAATCAACTGCCTGATTATTAGTTTGTGAGATATAGCATTTTGAGTAAAGCAACTTTTGTTATTTTGAAAAAAAAGGATAAAAGGAATTTCGTGTTTTAAAGAAACACTATTTTTTGATGAAAAAAGTGCTGCTGATACCAAAAAGTGCCTTGAAGAGTGTTCTCCGGACTCTGCGCCGGGCGAAGCAACCATTCGTAAGTAGTTTGCTAAAGTCCGTACAGGCCATATGAGCACCGAAGACGATGAACGCAGTAGACGTCCAAAAGAGGCTGTTACGGACGAAAACATCAAAAAAATCCACAAAATGCCTAGAGGCCAAGTAGAAGGATATTTTAAAGCTCCTGTTACTGTAACCATATCTTTGAATCCAAGACTTGACTGACTTATGTCAGTAGCTATTTCGAGGGCAGTTCGAAATCAGCTTCAGTATTGCTCTCCTAGTGTCGCAAGGCCTCAACTCAACTTGTAATACTTGAGTGCTAGAAAACTCAAATATTTATGGGATATATGTAGATACTCCAATATTTCTCATAAGGGTTAATAAGTAGTTAGTGTCCTGCAATTATATTAGCTGCCAATCGGACTGATAATCTCTGTTCCAGTCCTGGTCGAATCACATTTCTAGTAATTTCGATGCATGCCATGAAGAACATTACAACAGCAAGAGTGCCTTGAGGGACTAAGTGAGCAAATATATGTCGTAGGTATATAATTAATTTATCCAAACTTGTAGGAACTCAAAAAGGCAAACAGCAAAATATTCAAAAAGAAACCAACTTATTTCTGCTGTTCTAATATCACAACTAACTCTAGTATAAGCAACTTAATTTAGTTTTATATAGTTTAAATAAATAGATATAGATATGTACACATACATATATAGAGAGATCTGGAAAACCATTTGCTATAAGTTATCCGAAAACTATGCAGCAATAACTCTTCTTAAGTGATCCAAAATGTATGCATAAGCCGTTATAATGGTTTGTGGTTTTAGAATAGCAAGCCAAAAACTAGCCTAAAAGTATGCAGCAGATTCCTATGGTTAACCACAAAGACCACAACTCAGCACTAACTATTATCGTCATTTAGCTATGCATACCAACGTGAGCTTAGCACCAATGTTTCTCTATTACACCCGACATAAAAGCAAAGCAGTAAATACATATTTATACCTTATAGAAGTTTTTATAATTTTCTAAAGGCCAGAAATAATAAAATACACAGTCCAATTAATAAACTGTTTAATTGTTTTTCTTATCACTTTGTTTACCTTGTCTGAAATTCTATTAACGCTAATCAACTCAGGTTCTTCATTCTTTCATAAATTAATTTTTTTAACAGTTTAATTGTTTTTGACACTTTATGTGCCTTGTTTGAAATTCTATTAACGCTAATCAACATGAAGAGCCTCTCATAAATGTTATGCTCTTTTAAATGCCATAGAACGTCAAGAGGCAGTTCTGAAAATGAGGCTTTGGTACATAAATTTCAAATCAAGCAGCACCCAAACTCGCCCGAACCTACAATCCTACAAAGATGAAGTTAACGAGCAGCACATAAACTGACAACTCAAATTGAATCTAACATTAAAACAACATATATAATGTGCGTCATTCAATCAATGTATGTATGTATGTATGTATGTGTCTTGAAGTCAATGACCGCTCAAATGGGCCACCGAGTCAATGAAGCACAAACGTGCCAGTCTCATTTCTTATGGCCGAAAGTCGAAAAGACAATGTTTCAACTAATTCAACTGTGTGTGTAAATTAAAGTGAAAATTCACCCAAAAAAGCCCACAAAAATGAGCCAATTTAATTAATCACATTTTTATAAAACACCAAACAAATATGGCTGACGCTCTAACAGAGCCAAAAACACAATTAAAAAAAGTTTTCCCACAGCGACCCACAACTTTTAAGCGCAATTTAAATGTTGCATGTGGGCGCACAATTGTAATAACTTTAGCTGGCTGTCGTTTTCACCACACCGACAGTACAGTTGTACACAGCTGCCGTGGAACAGGCGCCGCAGCTCAACAGCAAAGCGCGCTGAAGTAGCTGTTGGCCGCTTTCGTGTTGGTGTTGCTGACTGTCATTAAAATTTCTGCCGTGTCGCTGTTGCTTGCCGCCTGTTCCACAACGAAACGGTTCGAAATTGTTGTCGGTTCGCTTTTAGGTTAGGTGCAGTGCACAGTGTAGAGAAAAGCCGGCCTTTTTTCACTCAATCTCTCTCCATCTCACTCTCTATCTTACTGGCTCATTGCTAGTGACGTAGTAACAACAATGATGTGCGAAAAAAAACTCAACGAACATTTTACTCTGCCCCACTTCAATAATTCACACAAATGGCAACACACCACCCACTTCCATCTCCCCCCAACGTATGCGGCACTTTGCGTTTAGATATATGGGCGCCACGCTGGCGGCTGGCCGCTTCGTCGTCATCGTCTGGCATTCGGCATCACGCATCAACTACGCAAATCCCGGTCTTAGGTCTCGAAATCGCACCGCGAACGACACCTAAGGTGAGCACTGGGCCGTTTTGGCTGGCAAAATTTACGCAAATTTCACCGACAGCGACGCAAAATTTGCTGCGCATGCGCATACGCCAACGTCCTTGAGAGGACACAATCAGCATTGCCGAGAGCGCAGCGTCGTTCGTGTGATTTGTTGTTGGTTGTTTTGTTTTTGTTTGTGTGTATTCCAATTTTGTCACATTGAAGCTTAACGTTTTGTTGTTGTTGTTGCTGCTATTACCGCTATAGATATATGTACATGTTCACAATGCGAACATCCTTAGCCCAGCGCGGAACTCAGACATCGACCAAGCCGCCACTTCAACGATCCAGCAACACACAATCACTCCGTTCCACCCCCAGAGTCGATAACCTTGACTGCTTGCTACGCCCCCTGGCCTCCTCCTCGTCTACTCCAACGCTTCGTGACAATAGGTAAATGGCTGCAAAGTTCCCAACACAGCAGCAGCAGCAGTCCCGGCAAAAGTCCAACTCCGGTTATATGAATCGTTTGTTTGTTTGCTCGCTCGTTCGCTCGTTGGTTGTACTGTTGTTGCCCATGAAAACGCCAAGCCATGGCAATTGAAATTTCATTTGTGAATGAAATAAAATGCGCGTCGTTGGCGTTTGTGCTCGTGCACCACTAACATGATTCCTGCTGCCCTCGCGCCCCCGCAGCCAAGTTTACACGTTGTTTTAGAAATCCGATGGCGGGCTCTGCTTGTTCATGTCCCAGTCGCAGTCGCCGCCTCTCCTCGTGCTTTTTTATTTTTTAATATTTTTAAAAGCGTTAGAAGCGTTTAGTGACCGAGCGTTGACTGGAGCTCGAAGCATTGAATTTTCGATTAGATTACCAAAAATTGTGGACACACCAGCAGCCATTGTGCCGGCTGTTTAGAGGTCGTGCGAAGGGGTTTTTTTAAATGCGTAATTGGGTTTAATTGGATTTTGAATGCAATTATTGAGCTAACCGAAAATTCCATTAAAACTAAAATGTAATTGAAAGCGAAAATGGATTAAGGAAAAACTTCTATCAGTGCTTAGAGTGAAATCAAATTGAAGCTTAATAAATTTACCCAACTAAAAAGAGTCTGACTTTGACTTTCGAGTGTGTCATTTGAAAAACTGTTTTGACTCAAAATATTAGAATTTAAAATCTTTTAAAAACATGAAAATCCTCTTCTTTTAGCAACTACTGTGCATTTAGTTGCTCAGTGGGTAATGGGTGTGATGATGTGATGTGATGTGATGTGATGTGATGTGATGTGATGTGATGTGATGTGATGTGATGTGATGTGATGTGATGTGATGTGATGTGATGTGATGTGATGTGATGTGATGTGATGTGATGTGATGTGATGTGATGTGATGTGATGTGATGTGATGTGATGTGATGTGATGTGATGTTATGTGATGTGATGTGGTGTGATGTGATGTGATGTGATGTGATATCTGAAGCATAAGTCGTTCGAATTCGACTGAAACACTCTTTAAATCTATAAACTCTAAATCTATGAATTCTTCTCTCTTCCTTTAAATCTATGAATTTTCCATAGTAAAGTTCTAAAGTCATTTGCATTCACCGCCATTAGTAATGGTTTGCCTCAACAACGCATAACAAATGAACTGGAGTCCATTGCTTTATTGCTTCAATCTTTGACTAATTTTTCGTTTGTAATCCTGTCAAAACAACCGCAAAACACGCACAACTCACTGCTGACTGAGTGATAAATCGAAAGACAAATGGGCATTGTTCCTCAATGCGGGCAAAGTGTTGAGCTTGTCTTGGCTTGTGATATCAAATCAAACTGACAGCAAAACGTTCTCGCCTCCACGACGTGTTCGCCCAAGAAACTACTGTTACATTCATTCACCTTTAATTCGTACAACATATCCCACAAGAATTTATTGAGACAAGAGATTTGTGTGGCAGCACGATGAACTCCAAGCCCACTGAAATGTTGTCCAAATTTAACGCATTTTAATACTCTGTATCCTGTTGTTGTTTGTGTATGGGTGAGCTTAGTTGTTGAGTGTATGGAAAAATACTTCTGACGTAGCCAAGTCTCATGGGGGATGAGCTGAAGACCAAACAAATGGCCAAAGGTAACAGCACTGACAGCTGCAAATGCAAATAGTATTTGTTACTATGTGGGATTTGGACGAGATGCGAGATTTTCGCAACTGCTACGAGAGAGCAGCGAGCACAATGAAGCTCACACAAGGTGCAAATCACAGTTACGCATATAATTTAGTGATTTTCTTTGCTGAGCAGCTAGCAACCCAAGAGGTTCCCGATGGGATGGTTCCATTGGCATTCATTGCCATCAAGCGTCATAAATAATAATTATCATGAATTATATATATCATTAAAATCAATATCCAAGCAAAAGAGACCTTTTACCACCTCATTAGATAATAATTGCACACGCCCATATTGCCAGCTGCATACCCGCCCCCAGCGCCGTCCATCGATACATCGTTCGCAGGCGCAGACCTCGATTTTGTTTTTGTTTGTGTTGCTGAAATCAATTTGCATGATTAGCGTCAAATATGCGACTCGAGGCTTGCAGCGCGCGATTTCTTGGCGTCAACTGCGGACATGTGACTTTCAATTGATAAAAGACACTTTTGTGTCGATATTAAAGCTAATTGTTGAACATTATCAATCAGTCATTGATGAATTACCAAAATCTTTATAAGCTACAGTTTACGAATGCTTCAACGAAAGAAGCTCCGTACAAAGTATCCTCGTTTAATAAATGTTAAATCAAAAAGTGATTTTCGTTTATTCAATCCACTTTGATGATTCTGACTCTGAATCCATTAACTGACCATGAACTCAGTGAACCTCAATGGTCGCCATTTTTAACTAACAACTGTATCAACAGTACTTCTTCATATAACAAAGAAAGCACACAATCGCCGATTATATTTGCATTTGAAATTTTGTTTATAATCAAAGTAATGATTGATTTGCGTTGTATTTGTAATTCGAAACGCCGCAGTAATGGGCTCAGTTCAGCAATTAACGCCAGCAATGTCAGCAACCTCACACCAAACGCCAAAACCTTAACCACACAGCGCACCAACAAACAAAGCTGCCACGCGCCCTTTACAAGCGGCCAAAACAAAATAAACAACAACAACAACCGGTTTTGGCGACATTCAGCAATGACATTTCGTCATTCCATATCAAATTTAACTCTTTTTTTCTAAACCACATAACGACTTTGGTTTCTTCGAATTTTTTATTATTTTTTGGATACTCTTGTTGTCTTAAAAATTTCCCCTTTGGCTATACTCGATTGCGTTATGTGCCACAGGTTCGATGGTGGTTCGATGAAGCGAACGTCTGGTCTGCGTGCCTGCAGTCATGAGATTTCGGCACTTACTTACGTTTCTCATGTCAGTTGCGTTGAAATTTTGCCAAAAAAAACATTCGTTTCTCTCATTTCATTTTACTTCATGTCAGATGGCAGCGGGCGTATCTAAACAATCCAAGTATCTGTACACACCATATACACACATGTACATACATATTTGACGCCAGAGCAAAGTAAAAAAGAGACCAAATCATGATTAATTGGGCATGCAAAATGTTTGCAAAAAAACAGAAAGGTTTTATGGCAATTTTCACACATCTACGTGACGTGCCCGGCGTAGACGCTCATTCAGGCAGTCACCTCCAATGTTTTGCAGGTAGTTTCATTTGTCGAAAAGAAACGGCAAAACTAAGTCAATGTACGCAGATCAACTGCAAGCAACTGCTTTGGCAATGAGGTGACGGCGGTCTGCAACTTGTTCGCACTGCTAATTTGTACAGCAAACGCCACAACCGAAATATGACTCAGTTCGACAGTTTCATTACGGAATTATAATTGCCACAGTAATTAAGCACAAAAATACTAAAACGCATAGCTAATTAAAAGTGCAACTTAACAATTCGAATTAATGGAAAATCCCTGTAGTTAATCATTTTTGAAAATAATTTAGTACATTTAAATTAAGCTGAGAAGAAAAACAAATGTGAAACTTATCAATTCAGGTTGATTTAAAATTGTTAAAGTTTATGATGAAGTTTTGAATGTAATCAACAATTATTAAGGAAAATGAATAGCAAATAAATTGTGGATCTTTACAATTCAGACAGGTGAAAATTTTTAAAAATTCATAAGTTTTGAGGTCTTGTACTAGAATAGACATTTTTTACATTTTGTGCAATCAGTAAATTTAAAGGAATCAATATGTGTCAAACTAAAAAGTCATGCGATATTTGTTAAATTATAATTTACAATATTGACTTCACACAACTATCTACAACTTTACATACGGGGCTCGCTTTATAACCACAGTTCATTACAAATAGGTGACCGTAAAGCAAAAAAGGCGTTTAACGAATCAACGAAAGCGAGGTTTTGGTTGTTCAAACCCTCCAAACACATTAATTGCTGGTACAAAATATGGTTTCGAATAGTATTCGATTCTAAAGTTTTAAACACCCCTCCCCCAAATGAAATCCTGTCTGCGCTACTGATGCCAATGTACATTTCAGATAAGCAAAGCTGCTTACAGTATCCATTTTTTGCTGGGCATATCCTCTTATTCAATGTTATGCATGGATCATACATGTCAAAGAACAGGCGCGGATACAGAAAAATATTTCGGGGGGGGGGGGGTTTAAAAAGTAATTCTTTAATATTTATAAAATGCCTTTTAATTTGTTTGTAGTTTTATAGTCGATCCAAATATTTCGGGGGGTTTCAACCCCCAAAACCCCCCCTGGATCCGCCACTGTCAAAGAAATATCTAAGTGGATTCATGCAGGTCGAAAAAATATATATCTAATATGGCGTTCAAACTGACTCATTTAAACTAGTTTAAGTGAAAAGAGCTTTTTGTTGAACACGACCGTCCACACTGCTCAATGAGGTTTAAGTTGACAGCTGTTTGTTTACAAACAACAAATAAATATTTTTGTTTGGTTTTGTTTTGATGAAATTACAGCTGAATTTTAAGTGATGTTTTTCTAGTGTGTGCAGTGTGTTCAGATGACAAAAAACCTTTTTCATAGAAAGCTTTCGGATACAACCCTGCGCTAAACTCGTTTCAAAACTTGTTAAATGGTTTAACACGTTTAATTTCCAATAACAATTACATGTGAATAAACAGTTTTTCGCACTGGTTTTGTTCATTCAACTTGTTTAAGCTTTTAAACCATGTTTTAAAAGTTTTCTAACATTTGAGAATTTTTTTTTTTAATTGAAAAATGTAAAAGGATACAAAAGTATAAATAGCAAAATCATTAGCTTCTAAGTAATCAATACTGAGTATGAATACTGAGTAGTCCAAAGCAATTTCAAAGAGTGCCTCATTGAAATAAATCGTATATCTAATAAAATAAGCTGATCCCCAGCACTTTATTCCAGAGAAACATGCAGTTGATTTTTACAAGGAACCTATGAGTTTTTCTTAGCGCAACGTGAGGAAGTTTACCTAGTAAAAGTAATCTACCTAATAAAGTTTCGCAAAATGATTTTCAAAGTATACAAAAAGCAAAACTAACCTGAGTAGCCTCAACAGTTTTGATAATGGAAATAATTTGCATACTCATAGAGCAAAGAGTACCAGAAACCATGTCATAAATAAAAAGATCAACCCTAATATAGAAGCCGAGGCGCCTGGAGAGAACTGATGAGATAAACTGTACCTCGATTACGTTTTATGGCCACTTACATAAGTAATAAAATAAGCTGGGTAGTTGTGATTTCCTGGTACACAGATGGCTCTCTAACTGAGGAAGGTACCGGAATGGACCGGGGATTAGATACTTGGAACCTACAGGAAAGCAGACCACCATTTTCCAGGCGGAAATATACGCCATTGAAAGGTGCGCTCACTTCAATCTGGTGAGAAAATACCGGAAGATCGCAATCCTGTCAGACAGCCAAGCGGCAATCAAGGCATTAAGATCCTACCAGGTATCCTCGAAACTGGTATCGGAATGCCTTGAGAAGCTGAACGAACTTGGCCATTACAATCAGGTATGGGTCCTCTGGGTTCCGGGTGACGCCGGCATTGATGGGAATGAGCAGGCCTTTCGTCGGCCCAGAACCCTTCTGCGGTCTAGCCAAAGGAGCACTATCCATCCTTTCCAGGAAATACGATATAACCACTCGGAATCAATACTGGGAAAATCAACCAGGTCTTGACCATTCCAAGATGGTTATTGGATCTTATAACAAGAAAAGTTTCGAGGAATGTATGAGTCTCTCAAAGAATAATCTAAAGATTATCAAAGGTATATTTATTTATTTATTTATTTAATTATACTTACTACTACTTATAAAAAAGATTTAACGAATACATGAATCGATTTTTTGAAACTGAAAAATCAATCTCAACATTTTTGGAGATTCTATTGAACTCAGACAGAACCCTAAAAACACCTCCATGAATGAGCTCTGAACAACGAAGAGATCTAGCCGGAATATTCAGAAAAATCCTCTCGGGGAGAGTGGGACAGTCAACCACACCACAAAGATGAAAGACAAAGACAGGATTGTTCTCCTACTTTGCAAAGATTTTAAGTTAATCAGTAGACATCGCTATTCATAGATGGGCATCAGGATCAGTAAAGCGTAAGTTACGCAATGCAAAGCGAAGGAATACTTTTTGGATCCTCTCAATCCTAGCACCATGGCACGCAAAATATGGACTAGATGAAGGACGCATATTCAAGCCTGGATTATTGACAGGGCATTGTAGATTGAACTATCATCTAACCAAACTAGGTATTTGGGTGAACGAACTCTGTAGGTTCTGTGTGCAGGACAATGAAATGCTATACACATACTAGGCATATGCCCAGCACTAATGCACAAACGGAAGAAGCACCTGGGTGACTTTATTATACCAGGACTGGGTTTCGAAAGGCTTAGGAAATATACTAAGATTCCTTTTGGATACTGGACTCACGGACGAACTGTGAAGGCCAAGAAGGGGGCATAATAGATCTTTGAGGTCGCAGTGCACATTCCTCGACAATAATAATAACAATACATAAGTAAACATATCAACTGGAACATATTTGTTTTTTAATTACAACAATAAGCAATCCAATATATATCTCTATGATTGTTGTTGTAGTTATAAATGTAATTATGAATAGAAACCTAAGAACTCTAAATTTTTCCACGAGTCATAATTTTAAAATGTTGTCTATGCTACTTTAGAAAGATCTGATTTTTAATTTTAATTTGATTAAGCATCAATTCACTTGTTACTGTTTAATATTAACGTATTAAGTCATAGCTTTATTTTTTATTTTATTATAAATTTATAACAATACTTTCATTATTCTGCAGAAGAGCGATAATTCATATCCAACTTAAGCCCAATAGTCATACAATCTTTTATTTCAAATTAAATATTTCGGTTTCAATGAAATTTAAAATAATAATTGCTCAAATTGTTTCAGTGCTTTTTCATAGTGTAAATTATCATAGGGTTTGTGCCTATTAAAATTTGATTTATTTTTTGTTCTATTAAATGAAACATTCAAATTGTCCAACGCTTTAATTAATTTTTTTTAATTTAATTTTTAAATAATTTTCTCAATCAACACACTTGTTTCATAGTATAAATTGTCATACGATTTATGCCAATTAAATTTCGATTACTTTTTTATTCCATTAGATGACACATTCAAATTACCCGACGCTTCATTATCAGACTTTTTGCTTTAATTAATTAGTCTAAATAATCATCATTGGCATTTCAGACAATTCAATTGAAAGCTACAAAACTTTGGTCGAATGGCACTCAGCGAAATCACCTCGAAGTTCGGCAAATAAAAATAAAAACATTCAATTGGAATTCTGCAGAACAACGTGGAAACCACTTATCAGAAGTTTCTAAACAAAAAGAGAAAACATTTTATCTGTGCGTTTGTCACAGCAGTTATCAGATCATTAGAAGTGTTGTTGTTAGCACCTCGGCTGCACGGTCCAGCAATCTTCCAACCCACCGCTGTGTGTTTGCTCAAAACGAAGACGCAGAAATGTTTAAGAAGCAATTCGAACGGCGCGTCCAGTACAGTTGTTGGCAAAGCTTGATTACATAAGCGAAATGAGCGTCTAAGCCGCTCGCTTTGCTTACATAATGCATACGTATAGTACATACATATATACTATGTATATGTACATATGTATGTGTGCATGTAGAGCGATGCCGGGGACACGCGGTGTGTGTATTTGTGTTTTTAGGTATTTGGGTAAATGCGGACAATGTCAAGGAAAGAGTTAAGGACACATACTAAATGCTCACCCACACACACACACACACACAGGCACACGGACACGCGCACATCCGCATAAAGCATTTATTGGGACATTTGGTATAAAATTGCCGCTTTCAGCGGTGGTTTTGCAGCGAAATGACTATAATTTTTGCAGAGAATCATAAACTTCGCGCTGACATGCGTCTTTGGTCGTACGACGTCAAATGTGCCGGTGGCAGCGTGCAGCCGATGCCAATGTGCGGCCAATTTCAGTTAATGACGGACACAAATAGACACAGTGGGGGGGCGGACGGGCGGTGGACTGTTGACATAACGCGCTGATAAATGAAATGGAAAGTGACTGTTGTGGTTGTGGTTGTTGTAGTTGGTGGTGGTGGTGTTGGCGCTGGGAAAACGCAAAATATGAAGAGTGCATAAATATACAAAGGCATACATAACAACATACAGACAGACGGCAAGCGGCATGCGGCTATTGCGACTGACATAACGAACGCTGTTTGTGGTAAGGTCGTTGAAACGAAAGCACCTTAAAGGAGGCCACAATCTATATGTATGCGCGCGTATATGTACGGCTGGATATATATATGCAAGTACAGCACACACATACACACACTCACCGTCCACCAACCCCCGCGGCGCAATGACTGTGGCAGTGGCTCGTTGGCGCTATGGTGGGCACGCCACCGAACAGCTGTTGTCAGCCACCGTTCGCCGCGCCGCACGCAAACGATTTGGGGCCCCTCGGCTACTTGTGTGCAACAGTGATGCGTTCGTGCACTTCGTGCTAGCAGCTCGTCAGTGCCTCGTGGTCGCTTCCGTTCGAGCACATAAATAACAATTGCCAAATGCCTTCAATTTTCCGGCTAAAGTTTTTCCCTCTGCGTTCGGACAATTTTTGCGCTCAGTTACTCAGCGAATCGCTCTGCATTGGTTTGGCGCTCGGTGATTGCTTCGCATGCGCTGCTCAAATAATATCCCGAAAAAAATGGGGAAATTTTCCGACAGCATGGCGTGCGACGCCAAGATGTAAGGGCAACATTTTTGGGCCAAAAGGCACTTGCAAGCCAGGCCAACACATTCCATGCGTGTCCGCCAACGGTCGCCAGCGAGTGTGGCGCTATGTGTGTAGTCGCATCGACACCGACTCATCATTAAAGCAGCAGAAATTCAGAAATTCAGTGAAGAAGCGATGACGAACTAAACCCAATGATGCAATAAACCGCAAAAATTCACACAAATTCCAGCATCGTAAAAATTGCTTATTGGGAATTTTGCCATTTATGCTTTTTTACTCCCGCACACACACACACACTCACACACACACACACTCACACACACACACACACACACAATTTGGAACATTAACCTTAATTGCTACTTTTACTTTGTTAAATTTTTTTAACTGCCACACTGCAAAATTATTCACTACTTCTCATTTATCGCTCACACATGTTCGTTTTTTTTTAATTCATTGAATTTTTGCACACAAGAAAAACCAGCGATAAGGCTTTCAATCTGTCGGCAATTTTGTTGCGGCTATCAGCCGCCCAGACGCAAATGCCTGCTGGCAGCGCAGAAAATGTATCTATGCATGCGTCCGCACCCATATTTTGCAGGTAGCGCACATGCTAATACACACACACACGCACACTCACACAACCACACTCATTCGCTGGCAACACTTCTTTATGCCTTTGACTTTTTCACACAGTTTGCAGTTTTCGAAAACTTAACTAGAGAACTTTAACAGTTTGCCGCACACAATTTGTTTCACTTATCGAACTGATTTCATTTCTTGTTAAATGTCCTTGCTTTCATTTTTTTATTTTACAATTATTATAAATTTTTTTTGTTTGACTTTTTGCAAGCTTACCGTTGGCAAGAATATTAGCTGTGTTTGGATCATGATACATGACTTGCTACAGTGCACCAATGTCTTCACTTTCATGTCACTTTAACCACTGCGAGAGAATGAAAGCCGGAGAGCTGCGCCGTCCGTATTTATAACAAACACACACGCAGCCCAAACGCAGCACGTCGCGCAAGTACAGTGAAGCGCACTTATAGCGAGTACAGCAGCCCCGCACACGGTATGCGCACTCTAGGGCTTAGTCGGTGTTCGTGTCGCCTGACGTTCCTGCCAGCACGCGGAAAATATTGAGCGCTTATACTCAACTCGGTTCGCAGTTCGTCGCGTATATATGTGTGTGTATGTTCGGCAAGTGTTCTTGTGTTGGTGCAACGACTGTGACGCACTTGTCGCTTCGCTTTTCGCACTCCCTACACGCTCCCTTGTCGCCCTTGCTGACAGCGCACAATTTCCCACTATTTTCACTGCGGCCGCCTTTATGCGGAACTTCGGGGCACACTGCAAGAAATCGTCGAAAGTGTCGCTTACGCTGCGTGATTTTCCCTAAGCTGCCACTGCCACTGGCGTTGGCGCTGGCAAATTCAAAACTGAACTCAAACTTGCTAATATTACAAGTGGCACAGCCAAAGCCACAGTCGCAGCTCATATACACACAGGGCTGTATACATAACAACAACAACAACAACAATAATTGCGCTCATAATGCTGTGTTGTACTTTTTTTTCATTTACCCATAAACTAGAATGGCAAAAGCGAAATGGAAAAAATAACAAAAACTGAAAACAGCAGCGCGCACAACATAAGAAGCAACGCGGCGTTCAATTTCAGTAAATACGCGCAACACATATTTTGCTGTTGCCGCTCGCTGTTGTTGTGTGCCGCTCATTGTTGCTTGCTGTTGCCTTAGTTTTTGTATTCATTTCTTGTTTTTTTGTTCTGTGCGCAATGAGAAAATTTGCAAATTCAGCGAAATTATATGGAATTCTGTCGATAAATGCTCTGCGCATTGCGTCGACGCGAGCGCCAACGTTTACGTGGCTTATTTGTTTGGCCTCTGCCGCTTCGGCTGTCGCCTTATGTAATTTCAGGCTTTGTCTTTGCGATAAGCCCAACTAAAGACTAATTTCTAATTGGCGCACCGTGCGTATACGTAACATTTTAGTAGCTCTAGCTGTCGCTTAGTGCTGCCAGATTAAAATTATCGGCTGACCGCATTGAATTGAATAGTAGAAAAGAATACGTTTATTCCACAGTTCAGTTTTTTTACATATAAATGGTCCAATGCACAACAAAATCACTTCAAATTAGTCAATTTGCACTCAAATATTGTGAAAGCTGTTTAATTTCTATTATTAACAGATTTCTACTTTAACCCTTTCAATACGACTTTTGGCCAGTAAAGATATTTCTGTATAATTAAACTAAATGTGCTGTAAATAAGTAAAAGAACATGTTTACATAATTTCAGATTTTTTTTTTATGCACAAAGAGCACGCTTACACTTCTGAACGTATACCAAGTATGAATTAGTTAGGTTATGCTAACCAAAACACGTGTTGTGAAGTACTGACTACTGTTTAGTCCCATCACAGCACTTTAAAAGCGAATACTTTTCGCACCAGTAATTTTTGAACATTATCTGGGTCTTATATATCCCCGCAGTATTGAAAGGGTTAAACAGTTTTTTTTCGAAATTGTTCACTATTGGTTTTCGTCGCTGGAACCAATTGTAAAAACTTTCAATTTGTTTTTTCCCATAGAAAAAATTATGGTCTTAGCTTACTTTCAATAACATATTTCGAAAAAATAATACTGTGTTATGTCAGTTGTTTATATCGGGTTCAATATAAATATTTACATAAACATAAGCAAACAGTGCTGTTGTATGTGTATTTGTGTGTAGGAAAACCATAAACAAACGAGCACAAACGAGCTGCTTAGCATTTAACAATGGAATGTCACAGCTAGAGATGATAATTTCGAAGCCGGTTTTCAGTACTCAATTTAGTTAAAGCTGGAATTTTGTCTTTATTTGATTCTGATTGGTTTATTCTGGAGAAACTATGGACTTTTCAGTATAGAACAATCTCGATAATTTGGACAACGCGGTAATACGGACAATGCAGTTGTCTGGACACCCAATTGATTTCTATTGTAGACTTTGTAGTCCGAACACCACAAATTTTATTTAACTCAGAAATCTGGACACTAATTTATTTTTTCTTCTATTTTACGAGGATTCCCCGTTTTCTATTTAAATATATGTTTGCATAAAATGCAAGAAGCTCAAGTGAAAACCGATATGCTTTCTCTTTCTGTCGTATTTGCTGGTTCAGATTTAAAACAGGAAGTCAGTGGAGTAAATTGTAGGCAAATGTACAAGTTCAACAAACATGAAACAAAATTTTGCCAAACGAAAATTACGAATTTCTTTCGAAACCCTTAAAAATGTTTATAAAATATAAACAAACATTTTTTATAATACAGTGGAGTCTGGATATAGTGAAGTAATTATTGCAAGGCCTATTCACTGTATTGAGGTTGTTCACTATATCCAGGTTAACATTTTTGTTCAAAACTCGTTTTATTTGCTCAAAATACACTTTTTGTTTTTTGCTTGAAAATTTTTGTCTATATTGAGAGACTCGATGTCAAAATTTGGGTGTTCACTATATCGAGGTGTTCACTATATAGGGGGTTCACTATACCCAGACACGACTGTATTTTACAAAATGTTTATCTATATATATAAAAATTAATCGTGGTCCGTCCGGCTGCTTAAAACTTGAAAACTTACTATTTAATCATGTCCTTCGACCGAGGGAATGGGGGTATTGACACCCCCTTGTGGCTCCGCCCATACAACTCAAATCTTTTAAATGGAAAGCTTCGGAATTGTAAGTCACACAGCATTAAAATTTGGTATGACATCGTCCCCTAGAAGTGTCATTCTACTCTTAATATTGTATGGGGCGTTGAAAAAGGGGCGTGGTACATTTTTAATGCAGCAGAACTGTAAGTCTTACATCAATGAAACTTGGTATGAACCTTCGATTTAATCATATCTTTCGGCAGAGGGAATGGCGCGGGTATTTAACAAGGGGGCGTGGCACTGCCCATAATTCAATTCTTTTGAATTGAATAGCATTGAAAGTTAGTGTACCGTCGTTTCATAGATGTGTCAATCTACTGATGAGATTGATCGGCGTTGGTCAAGGGGCGTGGCACATTTTTTTTGATCCAACAGTTATGCAGTACACACACACACATCAGTGAAACTTGGTACGAACTTTCCACTTAGTAGCACAATTCGACTAGAAGAAAGTAGTAAGCATTGGACAAAAGGGCGTGGTATCGCCTCCATTTTTATATACATAGATTGTTTGCCCTAACTGACCGACTGATTGATTGATTGATTCATCATCGCTCAGCTCAAACCGCTGAAGCTACAAACATGAAATTTGAACTGATAACACGGGATTTTTCGAAATTCGGGCGTGTAAAGGGGCAAAACATGTGTTAAGGTGTTTTATGAAAAAAAGTGATTTAAGAGATATATTGATTTCGAACTTCCTGAAAATACTCTAAACCAAACATAATTCGACACGTGTTCTTATAATTTTTCGAAAATCAAAATTTAACTGGACCAATAATGGGTTAAGATTTGTTTAAGGGTAGACTCGAAAAAAACATGAACCGATAGGCCTATTGACTTCAAAAATTTTAAAAATACTTGAAATAAAAAAAGTTATACACGCGTTTCTCATTATTTTCATAATCGAAATCTAACTGGATCAACGACGGGTTAAAAGTATGTATGGAGAAAAAATTTTTGTTGACTTCAAACTGGGTGAAAGTACTTCAAATGTAAAATAACTCGATACGTGTTTTTTCATATTTTCCGAATATTAAAATCGGCCGGGGTCAACGACCGGTTAAAAGTTTGTATGGCGAAACTGTAAAAAACATGAATTAATGAGCCCACTGACTTCAAACTTTGTAATAATTTGACACGTGTTTTTCACTTTTTTGAAAATGAAAATCTAACGGGGTCAACAATGGGTTAACAGTTTGTGTAGAGAAACACGATTTATTGGTCCTTTTGACTTTAAACTTAGACAAAAAGCACTTCAATCGGGAAATAATTAAAATGTACTTTTCATATTTTTGAAAATCGAAATCTATCGTGGTAAACTAAAGGTTAAGAATTTGTTTAGAGTAAATGTGAAAACTCATGATTTAAAGGGCCTTTTGACTTAACAGTTGTTAGAACCACTTGATATCAAAGATAATAGACATATGTTTTTTTTTTTAAATCAAAATCTGACGGGGTCAACAATGCGTTCAAAATTTGTATCGGGTGAAACAAGAGAGCTTGCTTGATTTCTAAAACTTATGTTGGTTCGCTACAAATATACAAAACCTTAATCATTTTGATAAATATAGAGGAAAATTATAGCATCCCAACGTTGAAAATGGGCGAAAAATCACCCGAACGACGGATTAGGGTTAAAGCGAACCAAACTAATGTTTTGACTTCAAACATAAAATAAATTAGAACTTAATTTAGTTAAATCAGAAAATTTGTAATTTTCATTTGTAAATAATGAAACTGTCATGAATTTCGTAGTATTTTCATTAAAAAATTTCAATATTTTTTATATTTGTTGAATTTGACTTAAAGTTGTTTCACTTTGTGAATAAAACTGCATTAACCAGAGCCAGAAAGTGGACCTTAACTTGAATAAATGTGTGCCTGGTATTTCGTAAAAGCAATAAACCTATGTGTATTCTGGACACAATAGATCTTCTAGGTCGCGGTGCACTAATAATTTTGGAACTGTTCTATGGAAAAACAGTTATCAATGATAACTAACATCCTTGAGATAATTATAATCAATGAGCTAAAGCACACTTTAACCAAGAAACTTTCGCCTTTCTCCTGATACTTAATGGATATTCTTTCCTTAAATCGACTCTATAGTAAATTTTTTTAATCTTTTAGTAACAAAAAAATTAACCAAATTTGGGCCTTTTCATTTTGGTTTGGCTTAATGATTTTTGAAAAATAGATTAGAAAACAATATATTAGTTGTTGTTTTTGTTAATGAATACAATTGTTTAAAAAATGCTCTTCTAGGCATTCTGGGCATTCACCTTACCGTAGAGGTTAATTCTATAAGAAATATCTTTTTATGAAACAATAAAACTCTAAGCCAGCTTAATTTTGAAGAATACTTAGCTCCAATGGTACAGTCTAGTCGTCGACTTTTCAGTAAGTCCGCGGGGACAAGACTTTTTACAAAACTAAAGTCATCCAGGAACATCTTCTGTCTTCCTCACTTGCTAACTGTATCTGCCACTACTCTTA
This sequence comes from Melieria omissa, assembly GCA_963971225.1. Taxonomy (NCBI): domain Eukaryota; kingdom Metazoa; phylum Arthropoda; class Insecta; order Diptera; family Ulidiidae; genus Melieria; species Melieria omissa. The sequence goes on from OZ020268.1 coordinate 10,380,770, forward strand.
CGCCTCTTCTCTCTCTATTTCATATGAAAATTTGTTTGGGAAAAACTATTAAGAAATTAACAAAAAATATTGAAAACTTTTAAATTCCAACATTTTATCTAAACACAATTTGTTTATATTTCACGAAAGGGGTTTTTAGTGACGCAAATATACTTTAAAATTTTTCCACTACTCTCCAGTTGTTACAACTCTTGAACCAATGTGTATTACCATATTGTAGTTCGAGTTCATTAGCTTTCAACGAAAACATCTACGCCGTTTCATGTTCCTATGACTGAGGCAAAAAATCAAAACACATTTCACAACACACTAATTATAATGGGACAAGTGATATATAACTCAATATGTGTTAAAAGCTGCCTGCGAAATAAATACCCAGACAATAATTACATATTTTATTTGCAATGTATAAGTTTACAAGTCTGACGAGATACGTATTTGCTGGTGTATTACTTTTTTACTGTTTTGTTAGTAAATTAACAAGCTGCGAGCAAATATCCATTTCATCATAAATTGTTTACAAGTTTTTTTATAAATAAATAAAAAGTCATACACCAATTAAGTTCGGCTACACAATGCATTTAAATCATTCAACAAGTTCATTTAATAGTTCGCATTCACCAAATTTTCTAATTTTTTGAACTTGTAACAATAACAAAGAATTCGCTAATCAGTTCGTTTCAACAATTGATTACTTTTATTGTTGTAGTTGAAATGTTTTGCAGATGTTTATACTCACTCATGGGGAGTAAACAACTGACCAAAAGTTGTGTTTGTAATTTATTTGGTTCAAATATTTAGTATAATTTTAAACGTTAACAACACAAATATTAACTTAAAACCCACTGACGTCGTTAGCAATAACGAAAACTTTGACTTATTGAAATGTCTGAATTAATTCAAAACTCTAATCGAATCTTATTTTTGCACCTCTTCTTCCCCAAAAACCAATTCAGTCGGCTCCATTCGAATATAAGACAAGAAAACCACAACAGTTTTGTATCGCACTGGCTATAGGCTTAAGCAAGTCGCCTAGAAGTATGCAACACTTCATATTTTACCAATTGTTGTATTTTCCTCTATGCAGGAATTCCACTTCTATCTTGTTCTTCGTTTTCTGTTTTTGCAATCAGCTGATAATTGCCACAACAGCTGTTTATACTTTGGTGAAAAGTTCAACAAAAATGCTAAAAATCGAATAAGCTATAAAAATCGAACAATTAATTATATCTAAATTCCTCAAAGCGATTGAGTAAAGATGTCGTCCTACTACGAGGCCAGCGAGATGCAGCCACCAACGCTGAAGCCAAAATTTTTGCCTCGCATCGAGACGCAGAGTCCCAGCGGTGACAGCAGCGGCGCCGACGAGACGCCCATCTTCAGCAAACGAAAAATGTTGTTGCGCATTCCGCCCGCACTCACAGGTGACTTCATGCACATTGCCGTCAACAAAAACTGGCTGGTGTGCCTGCTGGCCACACAGCAGACCACACTGCTGCGCTTCTTTCTGCCGCGCGCCATACCACCAGGCGGTGAGTTAGTCATTGCTGCTCAACTCTGTATGTTTTCAAGTTTAAACTTTGTTTAGAAATTGCGCTGGAAAAATATTTGGCTGGATACAAGATTTCGAAAATATTTCTGGATCACACCGGTCATCATATGCTGATACCGCTGGTGCCCAAGTCGCCAGGACTCTCGGCCGATTTCCTCTACATACATGGCAACGGGCCGAAAGTGCGCCGCGTCGAGAAATTCAAGGACCACGAGATCACATCGGTGGCCTTCAACAAGTACATGGGCACCGAGTCCTCCACCGGGCCCATACTACTGGGCACCAGCCGGGGCCTGATTTTCGAAACCGAACTGGTGCAAGACGGCGACAAACCATTGTACAGAAAGCAGGTAAATAAATGATCCTTCTGCAAAGTAAGTGTACAATGCTTTACAACTACAATTGCAGGTGTACGATTTGGGACTGGGGCGCACCAAGTATCCCATAACTGGCCTGGAGGTGTTGCGCATATCCAATACCAATCGCTACATGGTGGTGGCCACTGCGCCCGACTGCATCTACACATTCCATGAAACTTTGAAGTCCGACGATCGCTCACTCCAATCCATATTCGCATCTTATGTCAACGGCACACAGGTCCACGGCGCCGAAGTGATCGAAACTGATCTAAATTACTCGGCTTTGTGCTTTTTTGCACTGCCCAACGAAAAATTTCCCAAGCAATGGGCGTGGCTATGTGGCACTGGCATTCGTATTGGAGAGGTGAGGCAGCTGGCTTTTGAATTTCCCTATTAAAATAACATTGTTCACTTTTAACAGATCTCAACAGCTGAAAATGGCACTGAAGTGCTGCTCGGCGATACGCTCATCAGCTTGGATTTCAAGCAGTACAAGCATCTGTCCTACGAGGAACGACGGCAGAATGCGCCGCGCTCCTTTGTGCTCACCGAATACCACGTACTGCTTCTCTATTCAGACCATGTCACCGGCATCTGCCTGCTCAATCAGGCAGTGGTGTACGAAGAGTATTTCCATGAGCAGTTGGGCAAATTGCTGAACATTGTGCGCGACCCCTTCACGGGCGCTATTTACATATACACAGAGAAGCTGATATTCAACTACAAGATCACCGACGAGCAGCGCAACATTTGGCGCATCTACCTGGATAAGGAAGAGTACGATCTGGCCGAAATCTATGCCAGCGAGCAGCCAGAGCACCTGGACTTTGTATTAACCAGAAAGGCAGAAGCGGCATACGCCAACAAACAGTACCAGCTGGCCGCCGACATGTATGCCGAAACGAACAAAGCCTTCGAAGAGGTTTGTCTCAAGTTCATGGAGCTGGAGGACAAGCAGCCCATCATTCGTTATGTCAAAAAATGCCTAAGCAAGGCAAAAGACAACACAGAACAGGTCACCGTGCTGGTGGTCTGGCTAGTCGATCTCTACCTGACTCAAATCAACTTTCCGCGTCGCTCGGCCGAGGAACGCGCCAAATGGCAGCGCGAGTACGACGAGTTTATGCAAAATGACCGTGTAATCAAATGCGCTCGCGCCAATCACGCTGCCTTACGCAACCTAATCGCCGAGCATGCCGATGCACACAATCTGGCGCAACTTTCCATCGCCAACGGCGACTACGAAGAAGTGATCAATCAGCAGCTGGGCGCGGAAAAATACAGCGAAGCGTTGCACACGCTCTGCAAGCAACAAAACCTTGACCTCTACTACAAGTATTGTCCCATTCTGATCGAGCAGTTGCCGCACGAGACAGTAGAGGCGTTGATTGCGCGTGGACGTAAGCTGGAAATAAAACAGCTAATACCGACGCTGATCACCATCGACAGCGCCAAGCACATTGAGGAGATTATCAAGTATCTGGAATTTGCCATCTATAATCTGGGCGAAACGAATCAAATAGTGCACAACTTCTTGTTGCGGCTATATGCCGAGCACAAGCCGCACAAGGTAATTACCTATCTGGAGAATGAAGGGCAAGATGTCAGTCTAGTGCACTACGACATCAATCTGGCGCTGTGCGTTTGCCTGGAATACAAAGCGCAAGTGGCGTGCGTGTTTCTACAATGTCTGCTGCAGATGTGGTCGGCTGCGGTCGACTTGGCGCTCACTTTCGACATGCAGCGCGCCAAGGAGACCGCTTCCAAGCCGCGCGATGAGGAGACGCGGCGGAAATTGTGGTTGCGAATAGGTGAATATTTTGTGTTTTATTTTGATGTTTGATAATTTGAACTAATGGCTTCTGCAGCATACCATGAAATTCAGGGCACCAACGATGTCAAGAAAGCGCTCGATCTACTGAAGGAATGCGATCTGCTGCGCATCGAAGATCTCTTGCCATTCTTTTCGGATTTCGAAAAAATTGACGACTTCAAACAGCCTATTTGCTTTGCTCTAAAAGTAAGCATCAGTTTCGTTGCAATAAGTATTGAAGTATTGAAATGTGTTAAGGCGTATTTAACATTTACACATTTCATACTCAGCTACAAGTTTTGAAATTCTTCTAAATTATTTTTTTTTTGTCTCTTACAGGAATACAATCAGAAAATCCAAGAACTGCAGCATGAAATGGATGATTATACCAAACAGGCGGAGCGTGTGCGTAGCGATTTGCAAAACATACACGAGCGCAGTCTGCGCATCGATGCGCAAGAAACATGCAGCATCTGCGAAGCTTTTCTGCTGGTTAAGCCGTTCTTTGTGTTTGGCTGTGGCCACAAGTTCCACAGTGACTGTCTGGAAAAGCAGATAATACCGTTGTTGAGCTCGGATACAAGTCGCAAACTGACTATGCTTAAGCAACAAATTGAGTCGACGCTGACGCATTCGATTGCCATGCCCGATCACTCGCAACAGCAACAAAACAAGCGCGACAAATTAAAGCAAGAGATCGAAGAAATACTGGCCAGCGATTGTCTGTATTGCGGCGTGATGATCGATACCATAGACCAGCCGTTTGTGGGTGATTGGGACCAGGTTAATGTCGATTGGGAGTGAATGTTGAATGCTCCAAAATGTAGTCATTTCATATACCTGCGTACGCATAAAATTCTTTACTACAGTTTGCTGGTTGTGTTTTTTACATACACAACTCATACCCGTCTAACTGTATTTAACCTGGTAATGCTTATCTACAAAAATATACGCTATAAATTGATATACGTTGTTTTTTCTCATTTAAAAAGGATTACAAATTTATTTTATGGCTATTTTAGGTACACAGTGTAAACCTAATCTATCTCTAATTTGTTTAAATTTAAAGGGCTAGATACAATTATGCTAAAACAGAAACAACCAAAAGAGCAAAGCGCTTAAAAATATACCAATAAGGAAAAGTACGCAAAGCACGAACTGCACAATGCCCCACGACAGAGAGCCCAATTGCTTAACTTTATGGCCACTGCCCGCAAGTAATCGCGGTAGATAACGCGGCTCCCCACCATCCGGTAGTCAATCGATTACATTCAACTGCAGCTCGTTGGACACAAATGAGATAGCCGTCTTTAAGACGGCCTGCTGTATGGAAGCATTGTTCAAGAGCAGCGGCAGCAGCATGGCAAGATCCGACACTTCGAATTGGGCCACCGCATTGTTCACATGACGCACTAGTTGTTCCTGCTGCGCGTCGGTGAGATCGTTGAGCAACACATCGCCCAGTGGCCGGAAAGTGCCTGCAAGTAAATGAGAGGAATTCGGTTGCATTAAGCAAACAATAGTGGCCAAACAATACTTGAAAAACCTTATCAGTTCGTAGTACACAATCGAAAGTGACTGTACAGCACGTCTTGAATGAGTGTGTAGACAGTGACGCGATTGTAAATCCAATCAAACTATATTTAAACAGATCATACACGTAGCAACTTGTTAAATAGCTCAGCCGAATTGAAATCATGAAAAAATTAATTGTTTGCAAAACTTGATTTGAAATCTTCAATGCTTACACAATCAGCCGAAAACACCAACAAAAATTGACTCCGGCTAAGCTACATAATTTGTACAATTTCGAGCATGTTGCTCCAGCAAAATTGAAAAAAAATTGCAGATTGTACAACCCGCCTTCATACATTGCCTGACTACAAAAATTCCGCTCTTTATGTATGCAATTACTTACCACTAGTCATTTTGTAAGCCACCAATCCGCCCGCTGTGCTGCCGATAGCCAAACCCACAGGTCCCAGCAACAAGCCGCCCGCAAACGCCGATGCACAACACACTGCAAGCGATAAGATGTATGATTCATGATTACGATTTAGGTGCACTTCATTGTGAAATACATGAAACTCCCAGGGCCCAGTGCCACTGGGACAACATACCCATTGCTCCTTTGGCGGTCTGCTTTACTGTCACTCGCACATTGCGCTCGTTGGCAATAATGGAAATAGCCTCGATTAGTTCTCGTCCGTCGATGGGCATTTTGCAGTTTGTGGTAAAATTGTTACACTTAAAATTAATGAAAATCTATAATTTCTGACCAGACCAGATATGTGCGTCTTTGTTATTACTCTTGTTTTAAACACGTAAATGTTAGAAATTGTCTAGTGATGCCACCTGACATATCGCAATTTAGGGATTTAACATTGCTGCCATTACAAACCACTGCATCTAAATTATTCCTTAAAATGTATTTCAATATATTTTTCTAGCATATTTTGTACTCTAAAACTTGGGAAGTTCACACTGAACATTAAAAGTTAAGCAAGAGATTTATATGAAAAACATTTCCATATAACGTGGCAGCACTAAGGTTACAAATTATCAGCTGGTAGCCATCAATGCGGGTACATATGCCGTAATTTTGACATTTCTGCCCCGAACACATAAACGATGGCACCGACACAATGGTGTCGGCATCAATGGTTGCGATGCAGTTGGCAACGTGATTACAATGATGGCAGAAGCTTGAGTTTTAACCAGTTCGTCTTTGTCTGGAAGTATTGAAGTTTAGCAATGAATAATAAAAAATCGTTCGTTCAGCGACATTTGTGTTCGGTGATCGTATAATCATCAAAATAATTGTTCCCATAAAATTGTTCCGGTTCTATATTTCAACAGATGCAGTCGTATCGCTCCCGTCATCTATGTGTTCGGGGCATTACGACTGATCCACTCTTTGGTGTACATAAATTTGATCAGTATGAAATTTAACATTTGTAGACATATTCCTTAAGGATTATAATTTTTCAAATACTGTCGTGTCTGGATATAGTAAACAAATTTTTGCAAGGCTTGTTCACAGTATTGAGGTTGTTCACTACATAAAGATTAACATTTTTGTTCAAAAACTCGTTTTATTTGCTCAAAATAAACTTTTTGTTTTTTGCTAGAAATTGCTTCCAAAATTTTGTTCAATATTTAGAGGCTCCATGTCAAAATTTGGGAGTTCACTATATCGAGGTGTTCACTATATAGGGTGTTCACTGTGTACCCAGACACGACAGTATACTATTAAATACAATTCGGTACGAAGTATTTAAATTTTGAACGTGTTATGCGTATCCGCCAACAACAACTTGAAGATTCCTCATTGGGATGATTCATTAATTATCAATTAAATTTTGATCAATAGTAATATTTTTACACTTTTTAATACTTAATAAAAGTTTTGCAAAAATTCCATCTTTTCTTGACTGTCTATAAAAACGGAAGTCATGATTTCAATGAATGGAAAATAGAACATTCGTTCTGAAACTGATATTTAAAACAAAATATTTGGAGTCTCAGTCAAGTCAATTTTAGATTAGAAGAAAGATTTCAATAAGTTTTGATGTGTTGAATAGAAGGTTACATAGCAAATTGTACTTAGAAGTCTTTTAGAAAAATAATTTTGCATTATATTGCGAGAAAGTGAGAAATCGAGAAAGTGTTAAAGGGAGATAGTTTTGTTTGTAAAGGGAAGATTAGCAGAGAGGAGGAAAGAAATGATAACGCATTGTGATGGAATCACTCTTCCCTTTTGACCAGGGGCGGATTCAGAAAATATTTTGGAGGTGTTTCTAAAAGTAATTCTTTAGTTCTAAAGTAAATCCTAATATTTCCTGGGGTTTCAACCGCCAAAAACTCCTTGAATCCTCCACTGTTTTTGGCGTATCAACTTTTTTATTCATTTCGTGACTGAGAATAAAAAGTTTTAAATTTTCTTTAATAGTGTATTTTCTATTAATTTTTATTTATATAATAAAATTACTAGAAACTATTATTATTTATTAAATATTTATTGAATCATAACACAGCATTAAAATTGAAATAAAACTGTCTTCATTTGGAAAAAGGGATAAAAGTATTGAGCTGACAACACCGGCGAAGCCAATTGTTGCTTGGTCGAATTCCTCTTTTTCTCGTTGTTTCCAGCTCTTAAACACCCTTCTTTTCTTTCACAACTTAACTTATTGCGAATCAAAACAAAAAAGAAGACAGTGAGAGCAACTGGTGTTTGGTTGGCGGTGCTGCGCCTTGGGTCCTAAATATATAAATTTTCATTTTGTGCGCCTTTACATCGTTTAATTATTGTTGATGTAACTGAGTGAGCTTTTACAAATTGCTATCATTGTTGTTTTGTGGCTTCCACTTTCGCGTGCGTGATACAAAAAAAGGTGGCTTTATGAAAGAGTGCTGCGATGTAAAAATACAAAAAAGGAATCTTTTGAAAAGTTAGCTGCAAGAGAAATCTATCACTTGGAATTGTCTTCCGACGCATGCAAACAACCAGCAAAACGCAAGGATGTATTCGGCTGCATGTCAAGTGGTGAGTGCCTAAATGTGCTTTGTATTTTGTAGATTTCAGAGTTGGAGCTTATCACATTCGCCACAAAACGCAAAATGCTTATCTGCAACGTTGCACCGTCGCCCAATCCCCGCGCTGCGTTGTGCGTTGCAGTGGCGGTGAGTTGCAGTAACAACGTCCACAGCTCATCTCGCACTCGATCGACTCAAAGGAGGCACGCATTATAATTTATAATGCATAATCTATTTTTAGACCAGCCAGCACTTTTTATTTTTATTATTGTTTGACTTACTGTCCCCAACGAGCACTGAATGATGGTGAATGATATTTCTGTGGTCAAAAGCAATAACCGCTTAAGTCGACTTAAGAAGAAATTGAGTTATGGATGCCACCACGTTCCCTTGACTGTGCTCTACGTTTGTGTAAAATCGGGGAGTTTGTAACTTTAAAATAAAAGAAGTTATTAATAAAAACCTATTCGCATTCCCATAACGAACACACTACGCGCTAAAACTTTAAAACGAAATTGCTCGAAACAGAAATTTTCGACTTAGGCGGTTATTGCTTTTGGCCACAGATTTGTCTATAATTTGCATATACCTTGTTGGGATAGGAAATTGACCATCAACGCAATGTTGGCTGATCGGCGCCACTGTGGACCAATATTTACAATTGCTTTGCTTTGTTGAGAAACCAGTCTACTTATGCAGTAGAATCGCTTAAGTGTCTCAAAAACATTGTACTGCTATAGAGATATCAGCCACAGGAAAGATCCAAAAATAATATTTATTATTGTTTGCCGTAGACTTTACTTATCTTGGTAGGTTTTTTTATAGCAACATTTTGAATGTTGCAAATTGTGTATTCAGTTGGCGTCAAGTCAAAGCGAAATATGTGACCAATTAAATGCGGTTTTTGTCAAAATTTTTTCAATTAAATTGGATCTTCATAAAATAAAAAAATATGATTTTTTTAAGAAGGAACCGGGGCTATAGAACCCTTAAGTATGAAAAAGTTTGGCATCATTGAATTCCATTAGATTTGTGCACAACTGTGAAAATGCAATTGCAATGTTTTTCGGATTCCAAATAGTAAAAGTCACTCGTTTTATACATTTTAGACAGAAAAAATATTTGCTTTGGCTGCAACAACGCAAACGAAATTCAACAAAAAGCAATATGTAAAAACAATTTTCTTTATCTCTTTCTCTACTTACACTTTCATTGAAGTATAAAACTAAGCTAAATACTGTCTAAGGTGAATTGGCTACTCAGCCTGTGCGAAGTAGACAACGCAAACAACCAAATGAATGCTAAATATTCATTAACAGCGCTTTAATTCAATTATCTTATTTTATTTCTTAATGAAGTCAAAACTGACTTAATTTATTTAAACAAAAACTTTGGAACTGTAGTAGCTGACTTTCAGAGGTGGATTAAGAAAAATACTTCGGGGGGTTTCAAAAAGTAATTCTTTAATATTTATAAAATGTCTTTTAATTTGTATGTAGTTTTAAAGTCGATCCTAATATGTCGGGGGGTTTCAACCCCCAAACTCCCTCTCCCCTGAATCCGGCACTGCCGACTTTTAACAATGAATATTTAATACTCCAAAAAATTTCTTAACATTTACATATTCTTACATTGACGTACACTGCACCTGAGTTGAATGATTTTCAGTAAAAAGCTGAAATTCCCGGATGGTTAATTTTTTGTGTAAATAAAGAAGAAAGGGCAATATTAGCCGAAACTTTTACGACTGTATTTCGCCGAGCCTTCTTAAATAATGTTTTAATTAGCAGAAAAGTGCGAATTGGTGAGGACGGACACACTAAGTTATGCACACCTTACAAATGATGCTAATTGATTTATAAATAATGCAACATGCGTTCCATTCGATACGTAAAACATGGGTGACTTGGCCATTAAAAGCATTCACAACACGGCTGTAAATCAATTTTGACTTGAACACAAAATAAAATGTAATTATTTGATTTATGATCTTATGATCTTGTAAAAGGCTCTATCACGTGACTTCATTTCGCCACCCAAGTCGCTAAAAGCGTGCACGCTTACAATGGATTCAACTCAGGATACCTTAGTTGTTCGCCCGCAGATGCAAAAGAATGTGTGTCGCCTTAAGACTAAAAGTATACAAACAAAAGTCAACAAATTAATTAATTGCTTGCCCTACCCTGACTGCTTGCGGGCTCAACCACCCACCCACCCACCTTAGTATGCAAAATGCCGCCTGCCGCTGTGTGCTAATTGCCGCCACTCGCAAAACCTGCACCGACTATCTGCGCTACGAGTATTTGCCCAACAAACAATTCAACTGTTTTCTTTTCTCCACACACCGCTTTACTTACATTCATTGCTTTCCTATTTTCAGCGTTATTTACTGTTATTAGCAGCAGCATGTCTGCTGTGTCCATGGTCTGTTCTGTCGCTGCCACATGCCCAGCCCGAAGAGCTTCCTTTACCTCAGGAGCCACCTGCGCCCATACCGCTGATGCCATTGTCGCCCGATCTGGATGTCAATGTTGTGCATGCGCCGCCCCCGACCACCACAACAGCTACGCCCATTGAACCCAAAATACCCGAGTACCGCGAAAGTTGCTTCTACGCCGATGCGGAGTTGTGCCTTGCACTCCAGCCACCAGCAGCTCAGCTAGCACAAGAAAACCAGCCCAGTGCCAGTCATCATCATCAGCACCGCGACATCAACAGCTGCCAGTGTCGCGCCCATCCCACGGCGCCCAGCTCGTGGTACTGTTGCAACATAACGCACATGTCGATGATCTCATCATGCAGCAACACCAGCAACTGGAGCAATCTGCACATACGCAACGTCACGCTGCCCGAGCTGGATTTATCCAATTCAATCTATCAGACGCTGCAGTCGCTGGCCATCACCGATGGCAACATCACGGCCGGCATGGTGGGCTCGTTCTCACGCGTCTCTTCCATCAAGTGCCTCAACATATCCAATAACAATGTGTCAAATATTACACTACGTGCCTTTGCCAATATGCCAAACCTTAAAATTTTAGACATATCAAAGAACAACCTGACGCGTATACCGAATTTCAATAAGAATCAAAATATTACGGTGGATGTGAGGTGAGAGCCAGTTTCAGATCCTGTTTAAATAAAAAAATTACTCTCTTTGTCTTGCAGTGGCAACAATCATATGCTTTGCGACAGCATCTACAACTACATTTTTCGCGAATCGTTAAAGTTTGTCAATCAGGAAACTTCTTTTTGCTTGCAAAATTTCAAGCATCAATGGTTCAATTCCTCCGACTCAATATCCATAAAGGAGCTGGCCAAATTTCGGCCACAGCAAACCGAATGCCCCGTCATACCGGGCTACGGGAACTGCACATGTACGCGCAAGCAGAATATGGTGACAACAGTAAGTGGAAGAATTTATAGAAACTAAGGATAAAACTTGCTTTTTCTTACCAACATAGCTTTTGAGTTAACGCTCATTGATTTTTTACGCTCCTAAAAGTATGTTATGGCCCACATATATAGTTTCCAACCTAAAATATTGACAACATTAATTCATACTGTACTTTTAGGGCGATCAATCGGAGCCATCTGGAAAAATAATGTGCGAAGTGGACTGCTCCAATCTGGGCCTTATTGAATTGCCACCAAAATTGCCGGAAAACACATTCTTTCTGAACGTGTCCAACAATAATGTGCGTTCAAAAAACAATGTTTTCTAACATATTCCAGTAAAAAGAACAAATAAATATTTTAAATATTTAAATATATTTGAGAATATGAACTTTAATGAAATTCTACTTCCAGATTACCAGCTTCGGCAAACACTTCCAGAGCAATCCCACCTATCAGAGTTTGGTGTATTTGGTGGCCGACAACAATCAAATCTCGTCCATGTCCGAGTGGGAGGGCACCACCTTCATGTATCAATTTCAGCGCCTCTACTTGCGTAACAATGCGTTGAGCAGTGTAAATTTCTGACGCATTTGAACTAGTTTCGATTTGCGCTCAATTTTGCTTACTGTTGCAGATTCCGGAATATCTGCTCAACAATGTGCTGGACAACTACAAACACTATGTGGGACACAATATCCTGTTGGGCGGCAATAAGCTGCAGTGCGATTGCAACTCCGCCAAGGTGTTAAAGGTACAAGTAGCACTCGCATTATCATGTTCTAGCTTTGTTCATGTGATTTTTGTCCTTGAAGTATTGGCTGTTGGAACATATGCGCGACATACCCGACTACAATCAGATACTGTGTCGCAATCTGCCGCAACGTGTAGTGGAGCTGCGCGAGGTGAAGTTATGCCAGTCGCCACACGACTGGAGTGACTATATCTACTATCTGATTGCCGCCGAAGTGCTGCTACTGCTGGCGCTCATCACCAAGGTTTCCTACGACTACTGGGTGTTCAAGACGGCCGGCTACCTGCCGTGGCCAGCCAGCAAGATGCCAAAATTGCCGTGTGACTGGCTGTGCGAGTCTTAGTCTCTCATAAACCTATTAGACCAACAACATATTCGTACCATCCGCCAACTCTAAGAATTTACTATGTGTATATTGTGTGTGTGTCGTTATCTAGTTTAATTTAGTCTGCCAATTGTAAATGACAAATGACGAGGGAAATCAATGTGCCTATATTAGCTGAGTAAGAAGTAAAAGCAAATTTTACATCGATCAACTGTATTTAAGTGCAATCAGGAAAGTGCCTAACTATATTATTGCCAACATTTTCACAATTGTATGCAATGTAAAATGCAATAAATTTGTATCAATGTGTGCTTGCACATTAAGTTGTTGCATACCAAAACATTTTTTATTAGTATACATAATGCAAGAGAAAAAAATATAAATATTTTATGTTTACAATTGTTTTCAGATATCTTTTTTTGTTTTCACCAATATGCCCTTTGCTGGGCTCTTCATGCGCATTTTGCTTACTTTTTTATTGATATCAGCCTGGTCCCTGCTTTGCCTTTTGGTACCGCTGCCGACTGTTTTCAGTCCTGCTGTACTTTTTTGCGGGCCAGCATGTTGCTCACTGATCTCAGGTCGCACCAGAGTAGAGATCGATTCGCGTATAGGCGCCGAGTTGGCCAATTTCTTAACTTCTGTTTTTCGAGGTTTTTTCAATTGCAGCGTGAAATCGGGAATCTTGCCGCCAGAGTTTTTTATCAGCATGGCAATACTAACGAAGAAAAATACAATTTTTGTGTTATTTTAAATATAAGCATCAATGATTTCCCCCATACCTGCGTAAATTTCGCGTATCGCTTTGCGTGAAAAACGTTATTGCTTTGCCACGGCGTCCTGCTCGCCCAGTTCGACCGATGCGATGAATATACGAAATGACCGATGGCGGAAAATCGTAATTGATCACTAAATTTACGCCCTTAAAATCAATGCCACGTCCCATCAGCTCCGTACAGATCAACACCCATACAAATCCCTCACGGAAAGCGCGTACGCAGTTATCTCGCTGCTGTTGCGTGCGGTCCGCGTGAATGACATCCACATTAATGCCATCGTATAGCAGTTCTTGAAAGAGTTCCTTGGCGCGTTCCTGTGTATAGTATAAGACGAGGTGTTCACAACAAAAGCAGACAAGCATTTAACTTCTCACGATTTGTACCTTGCTCTGCACGAATATCAACACGGGCGGCTTCAGCCCTGTTCGCACCATGTCTCTGACGGCCAACAGCTTTCCACTCTCCGAGCCGACAAACAGCAGCTCCTGATCCACCAAATTGGTGGCCGAGTTCTGCTCTCCGACAATCACACGCACCAAGTTCTTCACATTTCGCACCGCCCACTTGGCCACCGGCGAGGTATATGTGGCACTGAACAACACCAGCTTCAGTTTGGGATTTGTGCACGCTTCCAGAATTCCATCCAACTGATCCTTGAAGTTATCCTTGCCGTCCTCCATCAGACGATCGGCCTCATCAATTACAAACCACTCCACACTGCAACGATGACAATCAAAGTAGCCAAACATTATAGAAATTACATACAATACTCACGTTTGCAGATTCAGCAATGGTGGCTGTTGCTGAACCAGGTAGCGCACGCGATTCGGTGTCGACACCAGCACGTCAAATTTCTTGCTTAGGTACGACTCGTATTTTTGCAGTGTCTGCGTCACCTTGCTAACCAAGTGTATCTTTAATGAGGTGTGCGCTGCCAGCTGCACGCACTCGCGGTATATCTGCTGCGATAACTCTCGCGTCGGCGCCATAATAATAGCTCGGAAACCACAAGTTTTGGGAGCACCCAGCATGTTCAGTATGGGCATGAGGTACGCCACTGTCTTGCCGGAGCCCGTAGGAGCCGCCGCCATCAGCGGTCGATCGTGCAGCAGTATGGGAATGGCCTGCATCTGAATAGGCGTGGGCTCCACGTACTTGAGGGCAAACATGTTTCTTAGCAGCTGATCCGATATTTTGTACTGCGTGCGCAGCTCTTCGAACGTTGAGACGGGCGGTGGAATGTTCTTGCCACGCACAGATATGCGATTGTCTTTCCGCAGCAATGCGATCTGCAAATGGCAAAAAATCAGCTCTTCAGCGAAAACCCAACACGATCCGAACGTTCTGTACTAACATTGTCCTGTGCCAAATCGATCTTCTTGTTCACGTCTTTCGCGTCCATGAAGTGATAAGTGGACTTTTCCTCCTCCGATTCGAAATCGGCTCCATCTTCCACCGAGTCATCGCTGTCGACAGTTGTCTCTTGTTTAATGGCTACAGGTCTCGACCGGTGACTGAGCTGCGAATTCGTATGCTGAGGCTTGGAAAATCTTACTCCCTTTGTAAGCTGCCGAAACAGATCGTGTGAGTCCATTGTTCGTCTTTCCTTAGGTAAAAAATGCGCCTAGAACTTCTTATCTATGCTTTGCTTTTATTTATGCGATGCTAAACAACTTTCAACCGCACGTGCTTGCGTTACAGCAACAACAAAACAACTTGAATATTTGCAAACAGCTGTTGGGCACCAGAGTTGCACTGGTCTCAATTTATTGCATCCAAGACAGTTTTCCAATTTTTTTGTTTTTGCAATTTAATTCTTTCGGCTTGTAAAATATTCAGGCTATGTTTTAGCCATAAGTGGTGTGTTTTCATTGAATTTAGAATTTTGAGTGCATGTCAAAATTAAATTGAATATTTTAATAGCCAATCATGATAAACTGCTTTGCCAAAAGTTACTTGTCTTATTCGCTCCAAATCAAGTCGCAGCGAGTCCTCATTTAGATTCCCATTTTCGCTTTGAGATCAATGAGAATTCTAGCATGGAATAATTACCTCATGATTAGACTGTTTGAAACTTTCTGAGACCACCTGAGTGATTGTAACTTTCGAATTCAAATACTGCGAAGGTTCACAGGTCGCTTTACAACTTTTTTATGTAACTCTGTGGCGCTTGTGAAAATTGTTTTAAAAATTGAGTACAAAACTAACTTTTATAAAGTAAAATCTTTAACGCTTTTCAGTTTCTTGTTGGAATATTTGAACTAATTTTATTTTTTAGTTAATGTTGTGTGCTTTAATAAAATGGCAATTTCCTGTGAAGCGTTGGTGTAAATATCTGTGGCCGTAAGGAATAACAGCCAAAGTCGATTCTATGAAGTTTTCAGGAGGTCACTTTTAATTTTTGAATTTGCTTTAGATTTAACTAGAAAAATTTTAGATTTAATAGTTCCTTTTGTTATTTTATAAAATAGATTGTGTTTTTGATTGAATTCATTCGTGTTATTTTTCTATTTCGCCCTTTCGGCCGAATAATCGGCATCGGCCAAAAAATTTGGTGTCGGTCGGACTCTACCAATTTAATTGGCCGATACTAGCCCATGCCGATTAATCGGTCAGCCTCTAATTGTATCCTTACAAGCTCTTGTTTTTGGTTAATGTCCTTTTTGCAAGCATGCATTTCACATTACTTCCACAAATTTTCAAGTCAGCTGTTCTAGTGTAGGCAGGATAATTTGTTTTTGTTGAGAGGTCCTTTCGAACGTCTTTGTTGTCTGCTGCACAGACATTGAGACAATTTACCAAACGATGGAGGAAAACGTTGTGCTGTCGAACATTGCCACGATTATAGTAAAGGACATACTTATCGATGAAGTCAACAGTTCCCAGCGGCCAAAGAAGTTACCGGGAGCCAGGCATGTTACACCTGCTGCCCAGTATCCGCTGTTGGAGGCCGATGATGACGAAGCATTCAGCTTCTTTTTACGCCAACAAGGCTTGTTGGACAGCGCACCGAAAACTGTAAACACAGAAGCAAAAACGCGGCCGAAAAAGCGCACTGCAGAGAGGACAATCGATTCAAAAAACACTGAGCAAGCTGATGTCAAGCAATCACCTCCGAAGCGCAACACAACTGCCCACAGCAATGGTGAGCAGCAGTCGGGCGAACGTAAACGCTTCGAACTGAATCTGTTGAATTCATTGGGTGCGCGCGAATTCGAAGGACATTTGCACATGAGTAAGATGACCTTTCTGGTGAGTTTAATTCACAACTTGAACATGAAGCAGTTAAAAAAATGTATTTTTAGAAAATCTTTCAAGCGGTGCGCCAATTTCTTTCTCCCTCGGAATTGCCAACCGTCACACCACCGCAAACGGTCTTCTCGCTCGCGCTGTGGAAACTCGCCAGTGATGAGCACTTCGAGCAGATTGGACGCAAATTTAAAATTCCGCACAACATCTGCCAGCAGGTTATACGACAGTTCTGCCGCTACGTTTCCGTGCACTACGAGACCTTCATCCAGTGGCCAAATACGCCGCAAAAGTGCCACTACATCATGCGGAACTTTCAGACGCAAACGCAACTCCAGGCGCTCGATCAGCTGCTCGGCGTGGTGGCCATCAAGCAGCTGGACGTTTTCTTTGAGGACGAGAACGCAGAGGTGCCCACAATATTGCAAATCATCTGCGACTCTGATCAGAAGGTGATCGATTGCTTTCTTGAGCTGGCCGCCTACTACACATTCGATGCATCGCCAATTGCACAAACGCTGGCGTTGAATGCGCACGCGCTGCCTGTGAATAGCTACCTGATTGGAGGCAACGGTGTACCGCTCAAAGCGTACTTGATGCGTCCGTTCAATGAGGCTGACAACAGTAGAGAGCAGCGCTTCAATGAGATGCTACAGCAGGCGCTGCGTGTGGGTCAACAAGTGCTGGACGCCATGGCGAAACGCTTCAACATACTGTACGCACTGGAGGCCAAGGACCTGCAGGAGGTGCGCCAAATCGTGGAAACAGTATGTGCGCTGCACAACCAGTGCGTGGATATCGAAGACGACTACGTGGAGCGCACGCAGGGTCAAATGCAGTTCGAGTGGGCCGAGGCAGCAGCCGTATTGAAAATCAAGGACCACGAGCAAAATGTCCAGGGCAGGCAACGACGAGCTGCTCTCATGGCAAATATGGCAATGTAAGCAAGTGGAATGTATTGTTTAAACGAGACACCAGGAAAACTACTCATTACAAGCCTTTATGTATTTCAAAATATGTATTTATTTTATGTATTGTTGCTTGCCTGGGTGTATATTGAATTCGAATACAATTTCAAACTTTACGCACTACGAATACTACAAATACAATACATAATACGGTACAACAATATGTAATAATATGTATGCATATTACTTTCCGTTACATCGCGCTATTAATGCTACAATTATTTGTCCGTTCTGCTTCTCCAACTTGTTCAACTACGTACATAATAATTTTGTTTGCCATAAACAATATAAGCTAATAAGGTACACGATCAAATGAGAGGAAAATCAGCTATTTGCACATGTTTGCATATGTAAAGTGTAATAAAATTGTCAGAGATTCGAGTAGAGAGACTCGTTTAAGTATTTGTATAAATTCACTCAAATGGGCAATTGAGAAAATGACTTAAAAGTATGAGTAATACATAGGAGAGAGAGTGAGATATAAGAGAGTATAGATGCACAAGGAGATCTGTTAATAATAAAAAAAAAATTCACTATAAAAATTTCCAATAAATTATAAATACGTATATGTAAGTATGAACAATTCAACACATGTGCTGAATTGCCTGGAATGTGTGATAAGACAGTACACATAATAAAAATGTTAACACAGTATCATCGATCGACATCGATTTTCGCAACTTAAACATATTAATGTACAAATGGTGTGGTGCCAAAAGCCACCGACGCGACATCGTTATAGATCTTAAAATAATTCAAAATAGTAAACAATGGTATATTTGTGCTGCTGCGTCTACACAAGTCACGTGTCGACTATGTGGTTGTACTGGCATTGAGATTGCTGTTGCCGCCGCTAGCTGAGCCCAGCAAATTGAGCAGTTTCTGCCTGGTGCGTTTGTCACTCACGCAGACGCACTGTATAAGGTTGGTTAGCTGCTTGGTTGAATATTGCTCGAGATGCCGTTGAGATTCGATCCATTCTTCGAATTGTTCATTCGAAAAGTAATATGCCTTTATGAAGATATCCACGTAGGAACGATGCTCTGGAAACTTCTGACTAGATATTAGCTCCAGTATGGACATAAAATTGGTAAAGTCCAACTGCATAAGGGCGCGTCCACCAGCCGAACATTTTTTCACATTCGAAAATCTGTAAATGGTGGAAATGGTGACGAGGACCGATGTAACCAATAACTAACCAAACCAATTCTCATTTCACTATTTAACGAATTGAGTCTAATTTATTAAACACCTCCTTTGTTCAACTCACCCTTCCACCAACAGATGTGTAGCCACATGCGCCATCGAATTCCACACCTGCTCTGCTGGCACGCTAATTTCCTTAGCTATCTCTTCCAACCGCATAGCAAAGTTTTGTATGTTCTATAAGCAAAGTGAAAACTTTCATTAATACCTTTGCGACACGCAATGAGCCACCGCCTGCTCCTACCCTGTTCATTATGTCAATGTAGTTGTTGTGCTGGAAGCTCACGTGATTGACGTCCCACTTCACTTTGGCCATCATCGCCAGCACCGACTGTAAATCGATTATGCGTGAAGTGACGCACGTGTAGACGGGTCGCGCTATATCCCACATAAACTCGATATACTCAAAGTAGGCGACGAGCATAGGGCGCTCGTTGAGGGGCAGCAAATGGTTGAGGTAATTGTGCAGTGTCTGGAATTGTTGCGTCATGCAATGGCCACTCTCCACCGCCACTATACGCTGCGATAGTCCGTAGAGCGTGTCCGGATTGGCCAATTCGTTATTTGTCTGAAAATTCACAATAAAAAGAGGGCATTTGAAAATGTAGGCAACCATATTTCGCGAGCAAACATACCAACGACGAGAAATTCAGAGGCCACATTTTGATATTCACAATAACGTTACGTTCCACGGCCTGCAGTTTTTGTTCGACTCTCGATTTGTAAAATTTCTCCATTTGCACAGGCTGTAAGAACATCATAATCAAGCTTATAAATATACAAAGTTGCACATAAGTAAATTACAAAGCGCACCGCATCCTTGCCAAAGATTTCATGAACCGCAAACGCATAGAAATCGAGCAACTCCAGCATACTCGCCACTATTTTTGGTGAAATGCAATGCAACAGTTTGCACATCTGCAGATAGCGGCCAATACAGCGAAATACATTCAGGGTTGTGTTATTTACAATCGCTTGCCTGCAAAAACAGCAGAAACTACATGATTCATCAAATAGAAACATAGCGATTTGAAGAAATAGCCTGAACGAAGCGAATGATCATTTCAATTATATGTGATGTTTTAACGCATTTTTAATCTCTTTTTAAGAAACTAAAGTTTATGTAAATTACCCGCCGCTGCCGCCTTCTTCATCGTATTTGCTCTGCATGCTCTTCTGCTCGTCGTCGCTCTCCTCGGAGAAGTAGCACGACGCCTCATCCACTATGCCCGACAATATGTCCTCCTCCAGCATGGCCACATCCAGGCCACCGTCAAACGGCGAGCTCTTCTCAGAGAACCGCAAGAAGTAACCATAGGAACCATAAATGGAACTGCCGCCGTCCTGCGAGTGCACCGACACCAATTCATCACAATTGTTATTGCTTGTAGGCGAGTTGTTCGCCG
The DNA here is from genome assembly GCA_963971225.1 of Melieria omissa. Classification (NCBI taxonomy): domain Eukaryota; kingdom Metazoa; phylum Arthropoda; class Insecta; order Diptera; family Ulidiidae; genus Melieria; species Melieria omissa. Next base: position 10,401,116 of record OZ020268.1, read on the forward strand.
AAGAGCCGGACACAAGTATGGCCGCAGCGGGCGGTGATTTATGGCGGCGCAGCGTGTTGCGTACGGACCGAAATTCCTGTCAAGCAGAAGCATTTTTAATAGGAATTAGGATTTAAATGATTTTCACAACTCACTGGTAGTTGCAGAATATTCACAAACGAGTCCACCACCGTCCACGATTCGTTATCCAGAAACAGACAGATCTCCTCTAGACATGAGATGTGATAGCGCTGAAAGAACTCTTCGCTCTGCATTTGCATTGTCTCGATTAGCTTCTCCGACTGCTCGCCACAGAATTCGATGCCCACCTTCTTCAGGCGCTGCACAATGGAAAGCACCTGTATGAACTGGTCATACTTGAGTGTCTTCAGTTTGCTGCTCTGCAGAAAAGTGCAAATTTTCGTGAGTATATCGTTCCAAATGCGCGACTGGCCTTTCTTCAGTTTCTCTTGTATGTAGGCGTCAGGCGAATCCACCATATCCAGCGGATACAGTTTGTAGTTTTGATGCCATACCACTATCTGATAGTAGGAGGCCAATATGGTCCAGAATGTCTTGCACAAACTAATCAAGCAGGGAATATACTTGTCGGCGGCCACCTGCTCGCACAGCTGCTCGTAGAGGAATTTTACATTTTCCTCAATGTTGGGATCATTGTAGCCGCGCAGCACCGAGTTGACGGAGGAATGTATGGCAGAGATAAAGTTGATGTGGAGCTGAGGAGCAAATACATTAGTATGAGACATTTTGTTTAGTAACACCGCACAACGCACCTGATCCATGGCAATGAGCGATTTGTTGAGTAACTTGTAAGCCTCCTGCAATTTAGCATACTTGCGCATGTCGAAATTCAAAATCATCTGCAGCGAAAGAAATACTTTTAATGGCACTTTTAACGGGCATGGCATCACATACTTCATTCAGTACTGTGTCCAGCTGAAACTCGGTCAGCAGCAATGTCTCCTGCAGTTTCTTATTCAACGACTGCACACAGTTGTATTGCATGTACTCCGCCGCAGAGTCTTTGCAGTTCAGCAGCAGCGCAATGGCACCCGAGTAATTGCATTCTGTGAGCAGCTTTTGTACCTCAACATCGGTGGATTTCTGTGAATCGTTAATAGAATTAACGCACAAATTAAAAAACAGACTATTTCAAAATTTTACCAATTTCTTGATTGCACGTAGCGTGTCCAGCAACTCCTTCAAAATCTCTCGCTTGCGATATGACGCCAATATCTCCAGGCTGGTTGTGGTCAAATTCACTTTGGCATAGTTCAGGTAGGAACGCGCCTTTCGACACGTCCACAGCGACTCTTCGAGCTCCTTTTGCACATCGTTGATGGCGGCAAACTCCTCATTGCAGGCACTTCGCTGTTCCAGTATATTTTGTAGCACCTGCTTTGACAAAACCTTGTGCTGTGTGCGCAGCTGAGCGATGGTATCGTCGATTAGTTGAAAATCAACACCTGCACTAAGTACTTTCTGCAAAGCGTGAAATTATCATAACAACAATCGTCAGCTATTTGTGACCAGTTGTCGAATGCAATATGGTTTTAGCCCAAGCCAGCCAAAAACTGGTTTCGCATGGGCCCACTCAAAGCATACTTTTACGCCTACGTCACAATGTTCTGTGAGGCGCTTTCACTTACCCGCAGCTCGTATTGCCCATGCACTCCGCTCTCCTCCGGCTTGTAGTAAATGTCCTCGATGCTCTCCAGAATCTCCTGGTCAGATTTTTGTGCGCTGCCCACAGTGCCACTGGCACCTGCCTCTCCCTCCGCTGCTGCTGTCGTTTCAGCGGCACCATTGCCAGCCTTGTCCACGACATCTGTGGGCTCCGCTCTTACACTCTGTATGAAGTAATCCGAAAATCCCATCGCAGGTATTTTCAGTTGACGATTTGTCTGCATTCCAAGGCGAAAAGTTTTATTAAACTCAATGCAAATGTGCGTCACTAGCTGGACTGCACGCGACTTACCTGTTTGTGCAGCAAATCCATGAATTTCGTCTTGATTTCATCCATTTTCGCCTTCGGATGATGCATTTCACAGCTTGTCGGAGGAGACAGACACTGTTTGACAATAAAGAATTCAGCGATGTGCCAGCAGCGATAAATGACCATGGAAGTGATACCATCGCTAACTACCGGAAAAGTAGTAGCCGACTTGATGGTAGTCGACATAAAAACCCCACTGCCACGACTACAATTAGAGCAGAGGTGCCCATGCCCTATGCTCTCGTTGCTCATTTGTTTTTGTAAATGCTCTTCAGTATAGGCTGAGGATTCTAGTAAACACACAGCACAGTATGCTTTGTTGGTACTCATTGGCGACAGTTATCTTCCAAGTAGGTTTTGTTGTTGTTTAGCGTATGAATTAATTTTTATGTATTGGGGTTTGCTCTTCCATAAGAATGTTTTGGGTATCCCTGCTTTAAAGGTTATGCAAAATTTTCAAATCGTTGTTGTGCGCACTAAAAAATTGTGTAAGCATTGCAACCCTTATATTATAATCGATAGCAATTGGAGTGAATCCAATAAAACAAACAAACCTCAAGCGAACAGCTGATAATTGTATTTTGTTCTCCAGTTCAAAACAAATTAGCGAGCCTTTCCGCTGAAAATGCGAATATGGTAAATAAAAAATTTGCAATTAAATAAAATTCTTACAAACAGCAAAAAATGCATGTCCACTTCTTGCAGCATGGTGTCGGATTTCTTCTATCCCAGCATTGGCGGCGTGGAGGAGCACATTTACAATTTGTCACAGATACTGCTCGCTCGCGGACACAAGGTAAGTGACCAAGCTCACGTCCCACCCCAATGCATCTATACTAACCCCTGTAACCCTGTTTGCAGGTCGTTGTACTCACGCACTCGTACGGTGACTGCAAGGGCGTGCGCTACCTCACCAATGGCCTCAAAGTCTACTATCTGCCAATCAAAGTGTTCTACAACCAATGTGTGCTGCCCACGGCGCTGTGCAATATTCCGCTGATACGTTGTGTGCTACTGCGGGAGCGCATCGAGCTGGTGCACGGACACTCGGCGTTCAGTACACTGGCGCACGAAGCAATGACAGTGGGAACAATGCTGGGCATGCGGGTTCGTTAAGCGAGTTGGCACTTTCCTGCTACATTCGAAATTTAATGCAATTTGATTGTAATTTTCAGGCCGTGTTCACCGACCACAGCCTTTTCGGTTTCGCCGACCTGTCCGCCGTCTTTACCAACAAAATTCTAACACTCGATCTGTCCACGGTTAATCATTGTATTTGCGTATCCCACGTAGGTTAGTAAATGACCATGGCGGCAATAAATAAGTTAAGCTCTAACGAAATTCACTGCTTGCAGGCAAAGAAAACACAGTATTAAGAGCGCATGTGCCCAAAGAGAAGGTTTCTGTCATTCCGAACGCTGTCGACACTGCCCACTTTACTCCGGATCCCAGCAAGCGACCCATCGATGGCACAAGTAAATGTCAGCTCCCACTAGTAAACTTATACACTTAGATTCGTTTGCATTTTGCAGTCAACATCGTCGTGGCCTCCAGGCTAGTCTACCGCAAGGGCATCGATCTGCTGGCGGGCGTCATACCGCGCTTCAAGCGCAACCCCAACGTAAAGTTCATCATTGTGGGCGACGGCCCGAAACGCGATCTGCTCGAAGAGATACGCGAGAAAGCCAACATGCAGGAGCGAGTGGAGATGGTGGGCGCCGTAGAGCACTGCAAGGTACGCGATATTCTAGTACGCGGCCACATTTTCGTCAACACCTCGCTCACGGAAGCCTACTGCATGGCCATTGTGGAAGCCGCCTCGTGCGGATTGCAGGTGGTGTCTACGCGCGTGGGTGGCATACCGGAGGTGCTGCCCTCCAGCCTTATCATACTAACTGAGCCCGAAATAGACTCAATCTACAACGGAGTGGTGCAGGCCATTGGCCGTTTAACGCTTGCGAACAGCAAGTGTCAGGCGACGACAACAGGCAATATGTGCAATGGTCACGACAACGCGCAAAGCAATGGTATAGGAAACACTGGCTGCAAAAAGCGTCGAAAAAGCGCGCGCGATCGAAACAAAGCAACTGCCGATTCCGCTTCCAATAAATTCACTCCAGGCGCCGAAGGAAATGTTGCAGCTGTACTGTGTCCCTATAGATGCAACGAGATTGTCGCGTCACTCTACAACTGGGAGAACGTGGCGCAACGCACCGAGAAGGTGTACGCACGCGTGCTGGCCGAGCCGCCCATGACGTTCGGCGCATCGCTGTGGGCCTATCTGCAGAACGGCGTATGGTCGTTTCTGCTGGTGATCTCCATGTGCCATTTGCTTGTACGATTCATGGAGTTTTTGCGGCCGCGACGCTACATGGAAGTTGCCAGAGAACTACCACACATTCGAAAGCAATAGTAGCATTTGGTTGTAAGCGGTATTTATTATGTATATTTTTTATATGGTTTGTTTCTTTGCGGGCGTAGACAGTAGATTTTTACATATACTACACAAATAAATCAATCAGCGAGTAAGCATTTGTTGGGGCTATTTCATAGTTTTTGGCGCTTGTAAACTTATTCATATATGTACATATACATATATGCATTTTAAAAGCTCGGTTTATAGAATACTTTAAATATTTTTATTCAGAGCCGTGCCATGTAAACTAAGTAAAATCAGCTGCTGAAATAGGCAAAACCAAAATGATGGATTTTAATTGCTATGATATTATTGTAAATTAAACATTAAATTTATAAATAATGGTATTGGAAAATCATGTCAAAAAGTATTTACAAAACTCCATTAAGCTGCATTAAGAAAATTGTTTTACTTTACAAACTTGAAAATATATGCAAATTAAATGCAACCACACAGTTTATGACTTTTTTATTTTTATTACATTTAAAATTTGGGGAAAACACTTAAAAAAAAGCAATAAAACCGTTACAATATTTTCCAGCCGCCGCTAGTGATGGCGACTGCAGCCCGGATTGGTGCCATTGCCCGGGACCAGAAGCACCACAATCGTTTATCGACGTCGTTGCCACCTGCTGTCACTAGCGAAACAGCTGTCAGAATCGCACGAACGGAAAAAATACGACTCAAAGCACAGACAGCAGACGGCGTAGCAAAAATAGAAAAGGCCATAAGAACAACAAAAAACGCCTAAAACTCCGTTCAATTCCATCCAGACGCAGTGCCTCAAAAAAAGCTGCGCGCAATACACAGAGAATTCAACGAGTACACCATTACTCCGGCGTTTGGAGCCGTAACAACGCACGTAACCCGCCATGGATTTGCTGAATTCAATACTCAATTCGATGGAGAAGCCTCCGACGGCCACAGAGCAGCAAAAGAAATTGATCAAACGACAAAAGGAGCTGGCGGAGCGCATGAAGAATAAACAAAAGGAGGAACTGCTGCGATTTCGCAAATATGTCGAGGAGCGCATTGGCCGCTTCGCCAAGGACGACCGCCCACACATCGAGTTCCAGCCGCTGGACAAAGTGCATCGCGCCATCATACACGAGGTAGCCGAATTTGGCGGTTTCATTGCGATGAGTTTCGGCCGCGAGGACATCGATCGCCACTCGGTTGTCTACAAGAAGGAGAATGCTCCGTCAGAGGATGAGATCGCTGCGCGCCGCAACGGTGACGGCTGGAACGAAGATATCGCCAAAGAGTATGCGGAGCGTCGAAAGCAGCAGCGCGAACTGGAGACCGAACAGAAAAGACTGGCACGTGCTTCCGCCCAAACACCACCCACCACAGAGTCTGACATCAAGCCAACGAGCAACTACAAGGACAAATACGCCCACTTGATTGGCCAGGAGGCCGCCTTGGAGGCGGCACGCAAGACAGAAACCAACCAGAGCTACGGCTTTGTGCCGAGCAAAAATAAGAAGGACATGCGCTCTATCGAGCAGACATTGGCCGACATACAAGCCAAGAAAAGACGCAAGCTGCAGCAGCAGCAGGAGGAGCAGCAGCAACAACAGCTGGAACAGCAGCAAGAAACACCAGCGCAGCCAAACAACAATGAACCGGACAAACAGCAACAGCCGTCAGGCGCGCAAACACACCTGGCGCTGGCCGCTGCAGAAGCCGAAACCGAAGCAGATGGAGCGCCACCGACACATTGATGTTAACAGCGCCGTGGTGCGCTCTGCAAGTGTGCAGCGTGCAGCCCATTGCAATAAAATTCAATATTTTTACTATACGTGAACATGATAAATTGTTAACTATTAAAATGCTGTTGAGAGAAAAACTAAAACAAAATAAAACATAAAATTTATTACAAATACCTAAACATAGGCGAAGCAGTAGGCGGAAGAACAAACGGATACCATTTCATGTGAAATGGGCGCACGCCAAGAAATTTTCAAATAAATTGCAACATTACTCAAATGCGAACGCGGCTGTTTATTGGCAGAGATAAGGCAACGCCAGAGCGGCGGGCAGGGGCTGAAGTTGCAATTGCAACACTAGAGTGCATCAAGTAGAAGCGGCGTACAGCGTTGGTGATTCCTCTCCAAAGAAAAATTTGACTTTTTTCAATCTTATGCCATTTTCAAAAAGTTTTAATTTAAATTGTGTAGAACTAAATAGTTAAGTAATTTCATCAACTTGTGTGATAAGCTGTTTAAAACAGCCTCTTCAAAGATTTAAATTTCTAGTAATAATCCTATCATATAAAACTTACAAATGTGTTGCTTCATGTTAATTTTAGTTATTCAACAAATTATGTTGCAAGCCTCATAAATCATGTTATTTATAAGAACTGTTATTTATAAGAATTATATTAAGTTTTAACCTGTAAGATGACGTAATCAATTTACATTAATAAATACAAAAAAATGTCAGATGCCAAAATCAAAGTATGCCATGTGAAAATCAACCAATGTCATCTTATATATAACGTCTTGTCTACAAAAATCATAGTCAACAAACTGAAAAATGAATTTTCGTTGGTACTTTACTTTGATTTACAAAATCAAATAAAAATCTTTCGACGTTTTCGACGGATCATCTCCCAAATGTTCCACAAATCCACTAATTCCCCTAAGTTGTCCTCAAAATTATATATGTATGTGCATCCATATACTGTAACCAGTGGCGCACACAGAATTTCATTTTGAGAGTGGTTTGCGCAAACCCCCTCCCTCTACCCCTCCTCCTTGTGATCCCCAGTAACTGCAACAAATCGTCGAAGATGACATTGCTTAATGAATGTAAACCAACAGAAGACAGTCAAATTTGTTTACCATAAATCGTTTTTGTAACTATACGTGTGCGCCGATATCCAAATCGCCGATAGAAGCCTCTGAGGAACTTGTGAGACTTGATATGTCACAATCGGAGTAAACACAAATGATCAAAAGTCGATCAACGAATCGTGATGTGAGCTAAAGTCCACTTTTCTACTGTTGACTAAGCCACAGCTACCTGCTTCTGAATCAAGGTCACTTTATATATTAAAATCATCCAAATAAAATAATCCAAATGCGTAGTAAACAAACGCAACATTTATTAAACGTCTTCAAGCATTATAAATAAACTTTAAATTCGTTGTTCGCAGTTGGCTTTTGTAAGACTTTCTTCTTAATCTCTCTAGAGTATTTTATAAGTATTTGAGATAAGTTTTCAATTTTTTTAATCTAAATTATTAGTTAAACTTGAACAATATATAAACATTACTTAGTAGTCATGCAGACTACTACGTATATATAAGTAGAAATGTACGAATGTATTATAGTTCTTAGTTGTTATTAACATTGGCTCTTTTAGCTATTACATTTGGGTGAAAATAAGTGTAATAAAAAGCCATGCAGGCGATGCCCACAAAGTATATTGCAATACCCAAAAAGCACAGCGTATAAAAAAGGAATTCAGACCCTTTCATGGCGCTCGATGCAAAACTCACAAACAAGCCGATGCATGCAAAATTCTCGGCCGAACAAATCAGGTAGTAGAGTACGTACTTGCTGCGGGTGGGCGCATCCTTAACAGGAACAAAAGCAAACAGATAGACAGCGCCCAGCGCCAGGCAGAAGAGATAGTTGTAGAGGGACACCGACGTCAAGGGCGGACGCTCGAAGTAGTAGGTGACGGAGCCGAGCAGAACGGCATGGCACAAGCAAGCCGCAACTGTCCACAGTGGAAACAGACTGGCCAAACAGGCTATGGAAACTGTGCGTGAAACTGCAAAAATTGTGCAGACTTTACTAATCGAATTAATAAGTGAACAACTCTAACTGCTCACCTGATATGCAAAAATACCAGCAAAGCTGCGGCACCATACCCCAATAGGTCAGCTTGTTCTTGTCTGCTTGTGCAGCACGTATGCAGCGACTATAGCTGCCCAGACTCCAAGCGGTGCTGAAGAAGTACATCACCAGGAGCAGGAACTGCATAACTAAAATTAAAAAAACACACATGTTCAAAATAGTTTGTTGCCTTGAAATGGCAAAGGGAAACAACTTGTCAAGTCGGTCTCCATGCGCAGCACAATCGAAATGTTGAGTAACTTCAACGGAGTCGTCTCCAGAAAGCACTCGAACAGCCGAATAAAGGCCACATCGCTCTCCTCGATTAAGTTGAGCTTGTAATACCTGGAACCATAAAATTAAATACATTTTAGTGCACAAAGTTGAGCTTATTTAAAGCCGAATACACCTCAACTGCTGCTGCCGATCGCCACGCCGTTCAGCCAGCTTGCACCTCACGGAGTAGAAAAGCAAATTCCCGTACCTAAATTTTCGATAATTTTCAAACACATCGTATTTTAGTAAAAGCGTTCAGCAAAACATTCCTAAAACATTTTTTCAATCCCAGCACCGTTCATGCAGACAAACTACCTGTAAGTTTGGGTTAAAGCAATCGAATACTTGTTGCGCATGCGCAACGGCATTACCGTAAAAACAAGGATGCCAGAATGACCAGTCCAAGGGTGCCCATTGCCTTTCGCCGCCCTCTGCTGAATTTCCCGTCCTGTTGGCGCCTACATGCACACCCAAAGCAGAGAGCGCCACATGACCACATCAATTAGAGCAAAAAGTTGCTGCAAGCCGCATACTCACATATTTGCATACATCAGCGCTGTGATGCACAACGGCACCACCATACACACCAGCATCCACACAAAGTACTCGTGCTGCCCCTTCGTCCGGTACTCCACGGCCACGAACACATTCATGAACACCGCCACAACGCGCAGCACAATCGACACTGCCGTGAAAGCGATCTCGTGCAGCGGAATGCTGCACGACTCGTCATCCTGCCGGGCGACGGAGTCCACTTCGGTCCACTGCTGCGCCTGCAGACCTCCGCGTAATTTCAGCATGAACATCATGGCGCGCGCATCCGCATCCGCTTCGGCAGCCCAGCCGCGCCTCAACAACGTGGGCGTGACTGTCGTCGGCCCGATATGCTGCGCCGTCTCAATCCTCATAGTGTTGCTGCGTTGCGGACGCGTCCAATTTCTCGTGTGCTCATTGTTTTGTGCACTCAGGAAATCGAATGTCGCTTCGAACTCTTATCGCCTAACGGGCGCGGAATTTCATTTGGTGCTATTTGTGTTTAAAGTGCCCCCAATAAAAGGCACCAACAACAAAGATAAATATATACTGAATATTAGAAACAGCAGTCAGTCAGACTGGTCGCTTGTAGAGTTTGACAGCGCGATCGGTCGGTCAGCTGACGACCGACCGATCAACGGCTGTGGCGCATTTATCGATTGAGCGAACGCTGCCCAACCGAACATTCAAACAGCTGTTTCAACGGTTAAACGATGCAGTTCTGTGGCCGTAAGGAATAACAGCCAAAGTCGATTTTATGAAATTTTCAGGAGAGCACTTTTAATTTTCGAATTTACTGTAGATTTAACTAGAAAAATTTTAGATTTTTGGGCGTAAAACATTCATTTTATGAGCAAAAGCCATAGAATTTTGTGTAGTAGTACATTTGAATACGATGAATGCAATGGTGGTAATAACTCAATTTTGTCCTAACTCGACTTTGGCTGTTATTCCTTACGGCCACAGAGTTGTCGCTGCGATACTTAAACGTGATTCAATTTAACAGTCTCCTTGAATTGCCGACTGTTTCTGTCATAATTTCAAAAGTGGACCATTTTTCTGCTGTGGTTGAGCCTTTGAGCCATTAAAGAACCGCAATTAACAGCAGCAATGATGTCAGCCTGGATATAAAGCTCTCTCTTGTCAACAGGTGCTACTACGGTCTCGGTAGGCAATTGAGAAGTCGAGACCTCTCTCGACCGACAAAACTTGCACTCTATAGGACGCTTATCTTGCCCGTGCTCCTCTATGGCGCTGAAGCATGGACAATGACACGAAAGTACTTAGCGGCCCTTGGAGGGTTCGAGGAAGGTACTTCGTAAAATCTTCGGCCCTGTTCGCATTGGCGACGACTATCGTATACGAACCAATAAAGAGCTGTATAAAGACATGGACGTAGTGCAGCGAATTAACATCCAGCGGCTACGCTGGCTCGGTCATGTCTGCCATATGCACGACGAAGCTCCGAATAAAAAGGTGTTCGATGCGGTGGTTGGAGGTCGACGGCCAAGAGGGAGGCCGTGTCTCCGGTGGAAGGACCAAGTTGAAGAGGCCCTGTTTTCTCTTGGTGTGACCAACTGGAGAAGGCGCGCGCAAAGCAGAGGCGCTTGGAAAGAAGTTTTGTTGCAGGCCGCAGAATAGAATCGAATTAATAAGGGGTATATTGCACTACAATTGTTAGAGTACATCCCCTAGACCTACCGTCCTAATGAAACTTAGTAATTCGCGGGAGTTTAGGTGCTTGACGTCCTCTTCTGCAAGCCAAAACTGGCCCAGGTAACGTAACCTGCTGCGAAAAGCCGCATTACAGTGCAATATGATGTGTTCGGGAGTCTCCTCTGCTGTTTCGCAGAGTCTACAGATGCTTACCTGTTCTATCCCGATTGTATGCATGTGTTTCCTCAATCTGCAGTACCCAGTTAGAAGACCAGTGACCTGTCTAAGCTGGTTTCTCCTTAGATTGAGGCATTCTTCACTCCATTTGTGGTTATAATTGATGACGATTTTCGATTGGCTGAGATCGGAGGCGCCAGCCCAGTGTTCTGTTTTCCTGGTCCTTTCCTCAAGTCTCAGTGACTCCGTTATGGCGCTTTTTATCAGCCCAATGAAGGGTTCAGGACCCAGGCGGGGCATGGCTGCCGCGGTTCTAGCAAAACTGTCCGCTTCCTCGTTTCCTTCGATACCTCTGTGTCCTGGAACCCAAAGGGTCTTCACGTGGTTACATCTGCCCAGTGCATTCAATGCCTCAATGCATTCCAGCACTAATCCTGAGGTTATTTCATATGAGATTAGTGCTTTGAGGGCTGCTAGGCTGTCGAAGCAGATGACGATGTCCTGCCCTCTGTACTCACGTTCGAGATTGAATTGCACACAGAACCTGATAGCATACAGTTCCGCCTAGAATATGCTGGGTGTTTTCCCCATGGGCTTGTACTGCTTGAGGTGAGGTCTAAACACCCTTGCCCCTGTTGGACATTGTGACTGAAAGGGTTAATTGTGTGTTAATGGATCTGGTGGTCTTCCCAGGCGCAGTCTGCTTTATTGCTCATATTAACTCCGAAGTGTTTGTCATAGTTATATGTTATTGTTATTTATCCATCGGATGCAAAACATAAGGGCAAACCCGTAACCCGATAACGGGTTGTTATGGTCAGTTAAGTAATATTTTCAATTATTTAATATCGAGAGTTTAGTTTAAATAGAAGCAAAATTATATCGAAACTATCGAAACTGGGCCATGTAAACCTCGCAGTTGCGCATGAAGAAACAATAAACCGGCGTTCCTGAGCTACGCGAGTTGTGTGAGCTCTGGGTTCCCCTTCTTCCAATGACAATGATCTCAAATGAATCAATATTTGCTAAGTTTATGCAGAAATCAAATTGCAGAGAGGAAACTTTCTCTTTTCTTGAGATATCACAATGCACAAATGTATATAGCCGAACTTATTTCCAAGACTAAACTGGCTCAGTTATAGACTCCGCTATTGTTAGTTGTAAAAAAAATATCAAGTTTAGGAGTCACGATCTAATAGAAAGAATACAAAATATGTGAAAATCACTAAAGCCCCGCAATAGTTTATTACTCATATCCGTTTGCTCACACCTCAACAGCATCAAATTAAAACAATTGTAATTTTTTGTTTTTGTTTTTATTTGTATTACTTTTATTATTATTGTTATGTTATTATGTTCATTATTATTATGTTCATTTCATTACAGTAATAATTAAACTAATTATATACGCCTAAAGTGATTTCTGTTTTGTATTGGTTGTTGTTTGTTTTTTTTTTTAATTTTTTGCTTATGTTTTTTTTTGTTGTCGCGACTTACGCTTATTGGGGAAATGTTTTGTTTGCGTTTTAGTTTTTCAATTTTATGCAATCATAAAATTTTGCCTTACTTGCACTGCACTTCACATTATGCAATATTTATATTTAGGTATGTGAGTGTGTGTGTGGATGTAGGTGTGTGTGTGAAAGGTTTTTGTATGTCCTGTTGTTTGCGTGTCTGTGTTGCATTATTTATTAGCATATTTGTTTACTACTAACTTTTCTTATAATTTCATTTTGTATTCTTGCATTTCTTTGCTGCTTTTTGTTTTTTGTTGTTTTTTTCTTGATTTTCCTCTGCTGCTGCTTTCCTCATTCAATTTTCAATTAAATTAAGTTTACGTTAATAAGGGCTGTTAATTAATTAATTAACTTTACGCATTTATATTTAGAATTAAATATAATAATTATAGGTATTTATGTATAATATAAAAAATCAACGAACGATTAATGTATTCTTTTTTTGTATTTTTCTCTCTTGCATTACTTGTTTGTGTGTGTTCTGCCTTTATTGTAATATTAAAATTATAATCATAATCATTGTAATAGTAATAATAGTAATAATAATAATAGTAAATGTCTAAACAATAAAAAAAATTATAAAATAAAAATATTTATTGTAAACTTAGCGCGCCACAAATTTCAATTGAATTCAGTTTGCTGCAATTTCCAAGTGAAATTGTTCAAACAAGAATAAACTTAAAAACAAAAAACTAAAATTAATTCTCTTCATTTGCTTCGCTATTATTAGATTACAAATTATTTGTTTTTGCAATGCATAGAATATTATTGTTAAAAAATCATTTTTTTATTACTTTTCTGTTTTTTGTATAAAAAAGCGTGTCTCATGGAAGGAAAACTACAAATACAAGGTTTTACACTTTTGCTTCTCATATTTTTTTTCCCTTTGTTATACTAAATTAAGTTTGTGTACAATGTTTGCTTGTTGTTGGTTTTTTTTTTAATTATTAATGTTAATTTTTGTTTGTTTGTTGTTGTTGTTGGTGTTATATATCCGATTTGATTTGACATTATTTGAATTTACAGCTCCGGCTACCCCCACACTCCGCTGACAAGTTGAAAGAAATCAACGAAAAATGCCGCAGGCGTTGAGCTTCAAGCGCGCCCAGAAGTTACTTTGGCGCTTTCACCTATCCAACGCCCAATGTTGTTATTGCTTATTTGCGAACTATACGTTTTTTGCTTTCTTTTGTATTCATTTACGAGTATTGTTGTGTCCAACTGTTCAAAATTACACGCGAAACCGGAAATAAAAACATAAAAGCGATGCTGCTATTAATTTCCCTACAATTATATAATGTACGACAAAAGTTAAAAGAGCAAAATTAATGCTGGAACGACGAAAACATAGGCCATCGAATTCCGAACAGTTCGAATACTTTTCTCACATACGAAATCATTGCGGAGTTGCATTCCTCTGCAGCATAAGCTTTATTCCCTTCATTTAGTTTGTTTGTTTGTTAGTCTACCCGATACAAAGTGTAACATGTATGTGTACGTGTGTATGTGTGTTTGTGTGTGTGGTGTGTGTTGGCGGATGAGGGTTTATGTTATGTTTTAATGCTAGTTTTAATAGGAATCTGTCGAGCCTGAAGTGGTTTGCATTTCATATCATTTTTATGTTACGTGAAAAAAACTCCTCTATATATGTATACCGCATATATGTATATAAATATTTAATCTGTTTGTTTTGTTTTCATTTGCTTTGCTTTTCCTATTAAATACGACGGCACAGCCACTGGGTTGCAAAACGAAACGCTTGACAGGGCCAAACAAAAAACGAAAAGTAAAACGAGCGAAATTCTTTCAAAACTACTTTAAAATCTTTTAAATACAATTATTAACTTTAGTCATATCTTAAATCAATCGAAAACAACCAAAGCGGGAAACTAACTCAATCGAATCATTATTTTCCTCATATCGCCATTAGTCGCTTTGAAGAAATTTAAAAGGCAAATTTTCAACAATTCTCAAACGTTGTGGCACAACCGAAATTATACACAAAATATGCTCACAACGATTTTCAACAAAATTTCGTTCACTCTATTCTTCGCTTTACAGCGAATGTTGCGCTGCGGAAATGTCAATTGCCGCCGCCTTGTCCGCTTGTTCAATTTCATTTTGCATGCGTGGCTGACGAGTGTAAGTTGCCAAGGCTAATGCTGTGCTTCGTTTGCATCTCTCCTCACCCATTTATTGCTATATACAAGTACATATATTGTGTTCTTGACGTTTATTTACAAGATTCCATCATTGTTTACTCTCCCACATACAACCACGCGCGCGTTCGTTCGATCGTTCGTCTGCACGGATAGTTCATTTTCATTCTGTGGTCCACAAACATAGTCGGGTGTCTTTCAGTGGAAAACGCAAACATCTTCTCGTCTTCAGAGGGAACTGCAGCTTTGTAAATGATCCTTATCAATGCAACGTCCTGCTCCACCGTATACCGTGTCCAATACCCGTTTCTTACGTATTTCAATTTGATGCGCATTGAAGTGGTCAATCAGTTCGTTCGCTGCTCAGTGCCGACAAAAGCCATAAAAACGCCCAATTGACGAAGCCACAAACTACTATCACCAAGCGCCAATAATATTCCTGCCATCTATAGCCGCGACAGCTACAGCGAAAAACGTTTGTTCTCTGTGTTCGACCGAAAATTGCACAAACGATCAGTGGAAAGGTAGGTGTCAACATTGAACTGAGGATGTTTTCCATTGCCATTGCTCCTGCAGCAGTCGGTGGCAACCGCTAACCGAACAAACTTGATGACCAATGCAATAAACTCGTTTGTTTTGTGTGTGTGTGTTTTGCCATATATTCTAAATCTTATCGTACATTATATTGTAATTATGTATGCAGTAGGTATGCTGTTTATGTACTATATTTATGTATGCTTTAATGTATTGCTGTTTACTTTGCAAATTGTTTTCTGTCGTTTTAGTATGATGTGAATTTACTTGAGCTGCAGTCATAAACACTGCTTACCACAACACAAATTCAAAAACATGATTTCAAATAAATCGATTGAACGACAAATTAATGATGAATTTTCTTAAATGTCTGCTTAAAGTGTTGCCTTCAGTATTTATGACTGCACTCGGCTGATCTCAATGTCATCACTGTCATGTTATTGTTGTTGCATTTAAATCAAAACTATAAGCTTTTGCTTGTGGTAAATGCGTAAACGCTATTTTACAAAATAAAAGTAAGAAATTCTGTTTCGCTTTTGCTTTTAATTCTAGTTCCAACTTCAGTCGCTGCTAGACGACTGCGCAGCCACACTTCATTGCAAGTGTGGCTTTGTAATCTATTAAAAGTTCGTCTGAGTGCGATCATTCCTCGGTCCGTAATCCTGCATAACTGCATTTCACTCAGCTGAGTATAGCATGGAAGGGGGCGTAGTTTAGGAGTCTTTTGCTGTTGTTGTATGTACGTGCTTTAGTATGCATTTGTCTGTTTGTCTATTTGCAGTTGAAGAGGTTCGCCAGCAATGTGACTTTCTACATTTAGTCGCTCTCTTCTTTTCATTACATGTTTGTATGCTTCTATGTTCCTACCTCTTAGTCAACTGCTTTTCTACTGCGTATTTTGTTTCTTAATTTCATCAAAATTTTCATAAACTTGTTTCTACTCTTGTATATCTGCTTGTTTGTTTGTTTACTGCCTTTTTAGTGATTTTTTTTTTACTTAAAATTTACGCAAACTACTACATATTATCTTTTGTTTGTATGTATCTGCATCTGTGGAAAATTGTGTGTACTTAAGCCTACTGATTTTCATCGTCATCGCCGTCGCCATCGTCGTCACCATGTTCCTCATGATGCTGCTGCGCTGCGGCTGCCAGTAGCGCAGCCTTCTGCGCGGCCTGTGCCTGGGCTTGCATCGAGGGCGCTGACATGGCAATTTTCCCGCTGGTCTTGTACTCGGTCATTTCCTGCAATCGCAAGCAAGCAAAATTTTATTAGAAATATTCGTACCAAGAACCAATCAGTTCAGTTCAACATACCCTTTCATAGCGCGCCTTGTCTTTCTCGGCCATCAGCTCGTACTTCTGTTTCACTTCAGGGTCCACATCGGACCACTTGCGGCCGAGCTCCTTGGCAATGTCGCCTACGCCATACTCGGGATTCAGGGCCTTGACCTTGTTGCGTTCATCATTGCAGAACCAGAAGAATGCGGACCTGCAAGGTGTTAAAAAAGCGAACGTTATTTAAATGTTCTTTAGTGTGTTTATGGGGTTTTTACTAAGTTCAAAGAAACATATTGTTAGCTACGAACTCACAATGATCTTTTCGGCGCATTGGGATCCTTGATTTGTTTCCTCTTCTTGCCGCGACCCACAACAGTGCCTTTGGGTGGTACGTAGTTTTGCATTTCCATTTCATAGCGCGCCTTGTCCTTTTCAGCCATCTCATGGAAGCGTTTTTTCTCTTTGTCCACCATTGTCTGTAAAGTATACAAAATGAATTGCGGGTCAGAAAATGTGTGAAAGTCATAAAAATATTTGATAGTTGGTGATAATGTCTCTAGTTGTTGGTATATTTAATACAATTGAATTATTATGTATAACTATTTAACCCATTCAAGACCGATTGCACACCGTGTGTTATTATTCTGAGTAAACTAGTTGTCGAAATAAGATTTTCCTGCTCTTGGGGACCGTGTTCGAAAAAAATCATCGTCTCGAATGGGTTAAGTAATTATATGTTCAAGTTAATATAAAAACAAAAAAACCCATTAAATAGCAATAAAAATGTTAACATTAAGAACAAATAATTATGTTCATAATAATTAATTTAATTACGTAGTAAACCCAATCAATGAATTTCTAACAAATTCATTCAATTTGCACTTTTCAAACACAGAGTTTTAAATTAATTTAACTCAAATTGCTCAGCAAGTAATGCAAATTAACGCAATTTACATTTTAATTTGAAATTATACGCCAACAAAGCACACTTGCAGGCTACTTATTGCAACTGTTGCTGTCATAAATCTTTAAGAAAAAACAACTCAACCACTGCCCGCTTCACCTGCACAAGCGGCAACTGAAGCAAATTAAAGCAATAACGAGTAACTTTGCGTTGAACGTTTTAAAGTTTTCTACTTCTACCATTTGCCGCTTCCCCCACTGTTCACAGAAAATTATATTAATTTCCTCAATTCATTCGTTAAAACGCATTTCTCCTTTTCGCACAATTCACACAAATGAAAAGAAACATTTGGCCTACGTCATACGCCAACTCGCTCTCTCCGCCTCACCACCTCCTCGCCTATATTTTCCCGGCACTTTTTGTGCTCCTCCCTTACTGCCTTCCCATTGTTTTTGCCACCCAGTTTTCGAATGCGCAGCGGTGCCCTGTTTGTCTTTTGCTCCCTCAGTCCCTCGCAGCCCCTACCTCACACTCATGCCAGCGCCACACCGCGCGCAGGAAGCAGCCTTAAATCTTTTAGTTTTCGTAATCAACGCACGCTCCCCCAACTGGATGGATAAATTGCTCTCCTTTTGCCCTTTTCTATTTGTATTTCGTCTTGACTACGCGCCAGCAATTTCCTACGAGTTGCCTAGTCACACACCTCCCTTTCTGCCTCCGCTGCAAGTTTTTCCCAACGCAAAGTTTGGTGGCTTCTAGTAGCACCGACCAGCGAGAATGCGTTCCGACATAAGCCAATGAATGTTCCTGATTGTGTGTGTTTTGTGTGGCTCCAGACCAACTCTTGTCTAACTATTTTTGTGCCCTTCTCTCTAAATGCTGACAAGTTCCACAGATCGATGGTAACGACAACGAATACGAACGCTGCCTTCAACCTTTCATTCTTTGCTTCATCCTTCATCTATTTTTTCTTCACATTCTACGGGTTTTTTTGTTTTTAAACCTCTAGTTTTTGCAAACACAATTTGCAACTCTTAAATTAAAGACTCTTGTTTTTCTATCAAATAGCATTGTAGAAAATTCATTCATTCAACTTCAAACTAATTGCTACCCAAACATCTTTAAACAACCATTTAAAATTGCTTTCATTTCAAATATTTGCTTTCTTTAAAATTGCAAAGTGCTACAAAATTTCTTATTGGCAATTTTTAAAGTAGCATTGCGGCTTCACATTACAATATTTGCCATCAGAGCCACCACCCCGAACCTGCACTGCGCACCCACCCCACCCCAACCCACATCAGACCAACCAACCCAACAGCGCCAACTGTGGCCCCAACTCCACTCCAACACACAGCCGACCTCATTCGAACCCCACATGACGCGAGTGCACGTACACGTCCGTACGAACCAATCAGTGAGCGAGCGCTGACGAACAAACCGACCGCTGCACATTCCCCGCAACAACCTCCTCCCGAACGAACCGAGGGGGGAATACTCACAACTCATTTCATTCCGAGAGCTAAAATTGGAGTGGGGCCTTTTGGGCTGATGCACCATTTGACGTGGTTGGTGAGCGGTCGGGTCGATGTGGTGGTGGGGGTTGTTCGGAAGTGCTACTAAAAAGCACGAAACAACTCGAAACGAATGAGCAAAGAGGGTGAGGGGGACACAAATAACAAACTAGCCACACGCAAAAACTTTCGATTTGGTTTGTCCCAAAAATCGTTATCCAGACGAGATCACGACGCAAAAAGTGTTTGTGGACGAAGTAGAAAGGTCTAAATTTTGTATAGTCTGGAAATTTCTTATACTTAGTCTAGAAAACAAGCAAGTTGTCGATAAAAATTGTTGGAAACCCATCAAATGTGGAATTCGTGAAATTTTGTTTCCAGTTTTTTTTTAATTAAATTAATTTTTTTATTTAAATTTGCAATATTCTTAGTTCTTATCATTTTTTATTTTTTTTTTTATTTATTTATATATTTATTTATTTAATTTGTAAATTATTTTATTTATTTATTTTAATTTTTATTTTATTTATTTTTTTTATTTTTTATTTTATTTATTTTTTATTTTATTATTTTTTTATTTTATTTATTTTTTATTTTATTTATTTTTTATTTTTTATTTTATTTATTTTTTATTTTTTATTTTATTTATTTTATTTTTGTTTTATTTATACATTTATTTAATTTTTTATTTTTTTTATTTTTATTTTTTATTTTTTTTATTTTTATTTTTTATTTTTTTTATTTTTATTTTTTATTTTTTTATAATCTTTCTTAGTGATTTATTATTTCTGGATTATTTTCGCCAACATAAGAATAGCATTAAATTAAAAAATAATGAGATTAAATCAAAAACAAATGGTGAATCAAATTATAAAATCTTGTTTACGAATTATATAAAAAATTACAACAACAAAACTAAGTCTCAGCAAACTATTTATTTATTTTACATTTTATTTTATTTATTTTTTATTTTATTTATTTTTTTTTTATTTTTTATTTTTTTTATTTTTTATTTTATGTATTTTATTTTTTTATTTATACATTTATTTTATTTTTATTTTTTTTTGATTTTTCTTATTTTTTTTTATTTTTCTTATTTTTCTTATTTTTTTTTATTTTTTATTTTTAGTTTTTATTTTGTTTTATAATATTTCTTAGTGATTTATTATTTCTGGATTATTTTCGCCAACATAAGAATAGCATTAAATTAAAAAACTAATGAGATTAAATCAAAAATAAATGGTGAATTAGAAATATAAAATCTTTTCTACGAATTATATAAAAAATCGCAACAACCAAACTAAATCTCAACAAACTATTTTTCCGAGTGCATTTAGTTTTCGTTTTTCTTTAAACAGATGACGGCATGGCGCACAGTAAGAGCGAAAATTCTTAGTTGGCTCTTAAGCTGAGCGAAAGCCACCAGGCGGCAGCACTTTAAAACCAGGACAGAACGTGGGATAAATGAGCAGGCAGCGGGTAGCGACGCTTTCTGCCATTGATTTTTAAGCGAACCACCCCTAAAACCCAACCCCCAGTACATCACACACGCACACACACACGAACGTTAAAACCAAAAGGCACTTCCGCCATCAATAACCTCCCCTGGCACGCGCCGCCGCGCCTCGTCGTCGTCCATACACCGAGCAGAGCCAGAACACACACACGAACGAACGAACGAACGTCATGTCACTGCTCTCAGCGCGCCACTCCCCTCGCAAAAACGCGCACCACACCCCCTCACCGCGTCCTCTCAACCGCACTGCTCGGCCCACCCGATTGCCCACACCGCAAAGAATACCACACCTCGTAAATTGCTTTTGTACACGAACAACAACAACGCAGCCTAGCAGAATCGCAAGTGGCTCCGGACTGAACAAGGACAGTCAGCCCATGCAGGGCGGGCGGACGGACAGGCGGCTTGGACCGGACGACACAATGGCGTTGACGACGATGCATTTGTTGTTGACTTTGTCTGGCGCAACAAATGCAACAAAAACGCCTGCATCCGCCTCGGCACGACTCTTCCTGCCCCTGAAAGTATGCAGCCACAGCAGCACACTGACGCACGCTGCTTGACTCGATGAAGAGGCGTAATGCAGGCGGACAGACAACGAGTTGGCGGACTGGCAATGAGTGCGGCAATCGACACACGCTCGTTTATTTTCATTAAAATTTGAGACAGACAGGCAGTGTTGCACGTTGCAACGCCAGTCACGTTGCATCAACTCGCACCACTGTGGCTGCACACGCTCGCTCATTCGTTCGTACGTTCGTTTGCTTGCTCGTCCGCCCGCTAACCTTAACGAATGTACTGCATGCATGTCTGACGTGCCACCCACTTCCAGTGCAGGCACTCGAGTTATGCGCAGCCCACCTTGTCCCCCAAACTCTTTTTCACACACACACAAACTTCGTCTCTACTACTCCGTACTGTTGTTGTTCTTATTGAAATGACGACGACGTGCTGCTGCAATTGCATTTTCGTCTTTACACGAATTCATGCTTTATTTCTTCGTCTTCTATGCGCCTATGCCATTCCTCACGTCTGCCGCTCTAACCCGTTGCATGCATTTGTTGTTTATTATTCGCCAAAGTGCCACTTCACCCTTTTCGGTCGCCCTGCCACTTGAGTTGTTTTGCTTTGCTTTGCTGCCACTTTTATTTTTGTAATCCCCACAAAACGCACTTTAATCGCTTTTATTCATTTACAAAAACAAAAAACTCATTTCGAGTTCTCCTTTACGTTGTTTTCCGGCTTTAAAAGCGAACGAAATAAAATGGGGTAAGAAAAAAGCAGCACAACAATATGCAAAAACAAAAAACTACAAGGACACTTGAGCAAACAAATAATACAAAAGTACAAAAAGGAAGAAGCGCGCGAACCGCTTTCGCTTTCAGCTTTTGTTGAATTGAAAATGTGCAAAAAAAAAAGGCCACAAACAATATGGCAAAAAATATTGAAAATGTTTCGGTTGCTTGAATAAAGGTGTTTGTGATTAGAGCCACTTGAGTGAAAGAGCCTCTAATTGAAATGCTCAGATGAGAATGAGAATGAGGCTTAAGTAAAGACACGCGTCACGTGTCTGTCTGTCACGCCTTTTCTCTTCTCTTGTCACTTTCACTAATGGAATTTGGAAAAAATGTTACGATAAAGATCATTTAACTTCTATTGAATATTATGATAAAGATAGTTTTAAAACTTCTAATGAAGTAATATATGAGGAATATTTAAAAAAGAAATCTTCAAAACAAAATAAATTATGTTAGCGCCTACTAGGCACGACGAAGTAGATAGTCTGCTTAAAAGAATTTTTTGTATATTTCTATTCTGAATTTTTTGTATACTCCTAGCTTGCTCCCAAGAAGCAAGATCTGACAACTCTTGGAGCCTGTAGTTTCGGAATATAGACAAAAACATAACGGGCAAGTTTACTGTGATAAGGTCGTAGTGGGAAAATGCGCAGTGGTCCAATTCATGAGGAAATAAAGGCAAACTACCTCCGCAGGAAGCAAATAGGGAGTTGTATTTTCACAAACAAAAAAATACATTTTGGCACAATTCACAGTGATTCGACTTCATACAACCGCGGAAAAAAATTAGGAGTGGTTCTTCATAAAATTTGGTATACTAGTTAATCATGGTCTGCTGAAGTGACATCTCCATTTTGTTTTTCTAAAACTTTTGTAGTTTGGCAATGGCTGAGACTTAAATGTGCAATTTTCGCCATTTTTGGAAAGCTATAGCAACAAGTGTAATGGATAGTTTTTTCAAATTTTACATTTAATCAGTTACGTTAGCATCGAAAATTGCGAAAAGTAACAGAAATTGTATGAGGGCCTCTTAGTTTTGCAACAACAATGATAATAGATGTATATTTTGCATTTATGCAGATTCTTCATACAGATTGCATACTTTTAGGGATGAAAAAATTTTGTAGGAAAATAGGTGTTTAGACCACTTTTAAAATTGAATTATATTCTGAGATCGGAAGACACCGGAGGATTTAAGGATTTAATTACATTATCCGAAAGAATGCTTCTTAAAATAAAAAAAATCCAGGAACATATTTTCACATACTTTTTAGATATTTTCCTCCCATTTCCCTATTTTGAGAAAACATTAAAAGCGAAAATGACCACATCATTTCTTAATCTATATTTCTTAAACTTTTAGCAACTTCTTGGTAACCATGTATTTACAAAATTTTTGTTACTCAATTTTTTGTGAAGAAAATTCCAACTTTGAACAGCTCTTGCACTTGCACTAATTACTTTTTCGCACAGATTTTTTGGGGTTTTCTTAGTTGGAGTTTTAGCTTTCAAATGACATCAAAATCGTTACATTCTGAGACTATAGATTTTTTGAATTTTGTCCAAATCACTGTGCATTTTTTTTTTAATATTTTAAAGACATTAGTCTCTGTTATTAGAAATGCGAAGATGGTCTGAAGTATCCGATCTCAACATGAAGATGGTAGCAGGCAGTGTCATTTACCATTGTAATTATTTGAGAAGCGCTGAACGATCGAGACGTCCGGAAACAACACCGAAACTGACGATAACATCGTGCAAATTCACCAAATGGTGCTAAACAACCGTCGAATTAAAGTGAGAAAGATAGCATGATCTATGAATATGCCCAAGGAAAGTGTTTATCACAGATTGGGTCAAGATTTAAACATGAAAAAGCTGTGCGCGTGTTAGGTGCCACGTTTGCTCAAGTTTGTGTTGTTGTTTTTGAACGAAGATATCCAACGGAATTTAGGCGCAATAAACTCACAGAATAATTAATTTCTTTTTGGGTAATTGCTCAGTGGAGATGAACAGCTTGAAGACTCACTCACTCACTCCGGGTATTCCCCCGGGGTAACCCGTTTGAACACTGCCGCCCATGCATTCCACGTCGAAACGATGTTCCAGCGCACTACGCACTACAGAGAAAGTTAGTCCCTGGCCCGTAAAGCGCGATTGTGGAATGGTCTCTTCTTCTTCTTCTTGACTGACACAACAGCCCGATTACGAGACTAAGGCCTATCTACCCGCAACCAACCGTGTTGTGCGTGTGAATGTTTTTTTGAAGGTTGGAAGGGACCTACAGTTTTATGCCGATTCCGAACGGCGAGTTGGGAGCTTTTTCATAGGCAATTTTGCTCTCAGAGGTTTGTCATTTCCTGCTGAGAGGACAGCCGCCGAAAGAAAAATTGTTGTTTTTCTTTTTTTGGTGTTAACGCAACGGAGTATTGAACTCGCCGAGTCTTGACTCGCGGCCCAACGCACTAGCCAGCTGAGCTACGGCGGCTGCCGTAGGCTGGAATGGTCTCCCTGCAGATATTTTCCCCAGCACTTATGATCTTGATGGGTTCAAGGCATAAATTCTTCACCCAACACTTTTCTCCCAACCTATATAACCTTCCTGAACCAGCGTAATGCCTCGCATTTATAAGGGTATCCCCTGCGCGTTGACTCGTTTAATAAAAAAAAACTTTTCAGACCACCCTCGTCTATTTTTTTTTTTTCATCAACGGTCAAATTATATGTTTGCAGTATTAAAATAAACTGCCATTAATTGTAACAATATCCTTTGAAAAATAATGTTTAAATGCTAAAATGATCCCTGTAGAATAATAATTAAAAAAAAAACAATGCAAGTGACTCACCTTCCATCGCTCGGCGCACTTTCTGGAGAATTCGGCAAAGATGACTGTCTCGTCGGGATGTTTCTTCTTGTGCTCCTCTCGGCATGTTTGTACAAAGTAAGCGTAAGCGGTCATGCGGCCTCTGGGTTTAGCATCTGGTTTTGCACCACGGATCATCGTGCTCTGTTTTGAGAAAAAATTTAAATCATAATCATGGCCACAGCTAGTTGCAATGTTGTTGTTATTAATAGAGGTAGTGATAATCGAAATGTTGCTGCTAATAGCGATGCTGACACTGGTGGTGGTAACGGTAACGGTGTCAGTTTTATTATTATTATCGATATTATTGGTGGCAGTGGTGGTAACAATTTGATTATCATTGTTGTTATTAGTTTGGGAAGATGTCGTTTGTTGTGGTTGTTGAGGCAGAGTTTCCAAACTTGTTGCACTTGCAGTGCCTGAAGCAGTCAAGTGCTGTTGCAGCAATGCGGCTTGTTGTTGGTGGTTTAGATTTGCGATATTTATGCTGATTGCAGATGGCGCCGTTTGTTGCATTAGAAATGCTGTTGCTGGCTCATTCAAAAAAGCAGTCGACTGTGTGGCAGGTGCAGTCGAACGAATAGTAGCAGATAGGGAGCGAAAAATGCGGTGACAAAGGAACAACAGACAACAACATTTGTCGAAGCAGCAACGCAGCAATGGAAAATATAAAAAAAAACGTAAAGAATAATAGGAAATTTATATCACAGCGAGCATAGCTCGACAACTAACATCAATGGCGGAGAAGGAGATCAATTAGGTAAAACTTGAGGTAAATGTCAACGCAAACAAAAACATTGTGAAGACATGAGAGTCAAAGGGCGACAGTGGAGTTGTTGTAACTGTTGATAGAGAGGACATGACCGGTGTGAAGGAAACACACACACAAACAAGTGTTGATCAATTTGCATGGGACAAGTTGAGGAAAAGGAAGGAAATGCTTGAGGCGAGCAGGTGAAATATTACAAACAGATAACGGGACAGTCAACCAGTCTATCTATCGGTTGTATTGCATACGCACAGAGCTTTAATTTTGGTTCACTTCTGTGCTGCACAGGGCATTTAGAAGGAATCTGGAAGGGAATAGGACGACGCACCGATGCATTGAATTATGCGTGCGAGTGTAATTTGATGCAAACAAAAAACCGACATGAGACACCTTGAGCAGGCGGGAAGGAACTGGAGAGGGTGCGGGATGCGAAATTGCACAGCAACCAGGAAAATTGCACATAAATCGCATGTGCACACACACACACGCACACAATGCATGTGCAATACATAAAATATAAATTTAATTTAATTTTGTTTTTGTAAATAAAACCGAATTGTGTACATATAAATTGCATAAAATAAATAACACAACGACCACAGCAACGACAAACATACATACATATGTACATATATGTGTGTGGATACAAACAAAATGAATGTATGCAAATGCATGGCATTGTGTGTGTGAGTGTGTGTGTGTGGTGACGGCAACGGTGTTGAAGCTGACAGTGATGAAGAGCCAGGAACAAACAAGCAACAACAACACCATGGGCCACAACAGTAACATAATGACCAGCCGAGTCAGAAACAACATCACCAACAAGAGCCCGGCGCAGGACGTGGCCAGCGCACTGGTGGACGATAGACGGATGCATGGCCGGCAGATAAACAGACACACGCACATACACACCGAGTATAGGTGTGTCTGTGTGTGTGGGTATGAAACGGGACAGCACGCAGCGGCAAGCAGATTCTATAACAAGTTCTAGGAGAACGACAGCCATGAACGACCGAACGAGGATGCAGCGAACTGTGCAGCAGTGCGGCAGGGACCATTATTTATTATGTCGTGTCGTATTTAATTCCCTCAGAGTATAGTTGTGGTAGATTGAAGGCAGCTGCCGAGCTGAAGGTTTGGTTGAATGGGTGGTCAGTCAATGTGGAAAAATCGATTAATGACCAAATGAACGTCAAAGCAACAAATGAACTGAAGCACTTCCACTGAAGCAGCACAGCATTTCGTAATCAAACTGAATGGGTATTTGAAAAGTTGACTCTTCAATATTTAAATTTGTAGCTGCAAAATGTTAATGGAATTTTTCTTTCCATTTTATATAAATAAAAAAAAATTATATACATATGCTGTGTATGCTTGAATATAGTCACAACACATTTATTGTTGTCACCAAATCCAGTGACCACCAACAACAACAATAATAGTGAGTAGTTAAGTGACACATCACCAGACTAGTACACGCTTTCAGCAACAATTATATAAATTTTAATAGAAAGACATCAAGATTATGTGTAAATATATAATATGGAGAGAAAAACACTTGCAGACACTTGAGTACAGTAGACACTCGATAAAATCGAAAATGCAAAAATAAGTTTTTTTAAAACAGATGTCAAACTGATCTTCAAGTAAGAAAAATTGTATTCAAACATGAAAAATAAGCTTCAATAAGCTAAAAACGAGCATCTATAATAGCAGCAAGTGTGCAAGTGTTTTACAATAAAAATAAAAATAAAAAAAAATATAAGATATGTAAATAAATTTTTATGCTTGAAAATGTTCTATGATATGTAAGGAAAATGGCTTAAATATAACAATAAAACGGTCAAGATGCATTTAGTTTTCCTATAAATGGCAGAGCCTTAAAAAAGTTACTATATGAACTTCTTAGTTATTAAGGTTATACAAATTTTCTTAAAATTATATTTTATAAATTCATTGAAATATGAAATTATCGCATTTAATCCAAGTTTTAGCTTACTACTGCACCATTAAGCCAATAGATGTACAGTCGTGTCTGGGTATAGTGAACACCCGATATAGTGAACACCTCGATATAGTGAACACCCAAATTTTTACATGGAGGACTCTAAATAGTGAACAATCGTAAAACCTCTAATAGTGGACACAATTTTGAAAGATATTTAAAGCAAAAACCAACAAAAAACACAAGAAGGAATCAAAAATGAAAGAGGGTATTCCCCTAATTTGTACTTTTGCTGTTGATTGTTACAAAATCAGCTGTTTCTTGACCTTAGTAGTTATGTTTTTTGTCGAGTGCAAACCGATTGTGGTTGAAAGTGGGTTTTTTTTTTTTTTATTTTAATGATTCGTGAATTTATATACACAAAGTATATTGTGCGCATATAAAACGAGTTTTTGAACAAAAATTGTAACCTTGATAAAGTGAACAACCTCAAAACATACTGAAAACAGGCCTTGCAATACTTAGCTCACTATATCCAGACACGACTGTAATTGCTTTTAGGCATTTTTTAACATCTTGCCGAGTTCTCCCAACTGCTTATTAAATTTTCGTAGTCAGTGATAAGGTACATGTAATTTGATAACGTTTTTGTGAATTTTGAATGATCTTTCAATAAAGAAAATATGTCTCCACTTGATAGCCATAACACACAATAAAACTTTAATTCTTCCTGATTATGAAATAATCGTATGCCTTAACCAAACAAAATTTCCCATTTACAAATCAGTCCAATAATTAGTTCAAATTGGTTTGACAAATTTATATAAAAAACCCACAATAAATCTTTAACTCTTTAATAAAACTTTAACTCTTTCTAAAGATGAATTAATCGTACGCATTTACAAAACAAATTTCCCATTCACAAATCAGTCCAATTAGTTCAAATTGGTTTGACAAATTTATATTAAAAAAGCCCACAATTAATTGCAAATATAAATCACTCATACGCCATGTGAACCCTCACAGTTGACTAGAGAACGCGAGTAAAACATATCAGAAACCAAACTAATAACAACAATAAATAAAATACCTAAACCAAAGCACAACAAATGTGTGAGAATTTTTCTGACTAAAGATTGGAAACGAGGGGGAACGCAAGCAAATAACGGCAAATCATTAAAATTAACAACAACAACAAAATGAACGCCAACACAACCAACTGTTGAGCGCCGATAGCCGTTTTTTTCCCTAGCTGTTTTCTTTTTAATTGTACAACAATAGCAACAACAACAACAAAAATACACCTGAATAGCAAAAGCGCACAGACAGGCTGACGCCGGCGCTAAACCACAACAACAACAGCAACAACAATAAAACAAATATAAAAACACACCAAAGCGGCCGACCGGCTGACTGGCGGCCGCACCATTGTTGCGAGCAGTAAAGCACAAACCGAGGAAAAAGCAAAGCAAATCACACTCATAATAGAATTTAAATATGAGCATTTAATGTGCACATCAACACGCACGCACGTACACACACACACACGCACACGTACAGTGACGACTGGCGCACACCGCCGGCTTTTGTTTGATTTTCGTTTCGAAATACAACGGAAAGCAGCTAAAGAACTCACGGCGCCGCTTCATAACACCAACAACAACAGTTAAATCAGTCACAATAACAAACATAATAATAATGTAAATAACAAGTACAACAACAACTACAAATTAAACGAAATTAATTGAAATGAAATCGCACAGTGAAAAATGGTGAGGTGGCAAACAGTCGGCCGGCTGGATGACGCTGACTCGAATGGCCGGCGATAGCAAGAATAACAAACGAAAGCGCCAACAACAAATACCATCACAGCTACAGCTATAACTAGAGCAACAACAATAGCAATAGCAACAACAACAAACACAGTGCACAGTACACAGAACGGTTAAATCCATCGGTGCGCGCGTTTTGGCGCCATCAAAACATCAAACGCTGAAAGTGCCGGCAAAACGAGCAGCAGCACCACCGCAACAACAACAAAAGCAACGAGGATAAATGCGACACGCTCGCACACACGAACGCTACAAAAACACACACACACACGTTCATACACATTTATGTACACAATTCAATTTCATTCATAAAAATTTTGCTGCTGTCGCCTGCTATTGTTGTTGTTATTTGCTGCTAAAATCGATGAATGAATGAACGAATGACGGCCGGAATGAATGAGTCAAACAAACAGACTAACCGACCACAACAACAACAACAACAACAGCAGCGACAGCGGCGGCACTAACAAGAGGCGTGCAAACAAATAGACCAGGCCCAATGTGGTGCCACCGAATACAGCTCTCCCTCTTGTCCCCTGCCTGCGTGCGGCGCCCACTAACTGCACCGGCCCAAACTCTGATATTCAGACAAGCAGACACAACAAGAAAAACACCAACAAAAACTCTAACTAAAGCTCTGAGGCTGAGTCTGAGTCTGAGGCGATAACAGCAGCGGTGCGGCGGCGGCAGCCAGCAGCAACAGCAACAAACACGGTGTTGTGCTGCCAACATCAAAACCACCATCATTGCCATCACTACCATTGCCGGTTGTGAGCAACAACAAAAACAACAGCAACGAAAAAACGTAACAATTTCATATGCAATCGTCAAATGATGGCTTAGAGTCGTTCGCCATGTGGCGCTGTATACGTGTGTACGTGTGTGTGCGAGTTTGTGTGTGCGTTGACAACAACACCAACGACGGAAGGCAAATATGAAAAGCAGAAAAAAGGCACATAAACACGCCAAATGCTATGAGCTGTTTGTTGGTCTGGACTGGCAGCGGTGATGGCGCTGAGGCTTTTATACAAAAATAAATACTACAGTAACAACAACAACAGTCACAATAGGAATAACAAAAACGATAGTAAGTAGTAGCAGCAGCAGCAACAACAAACAAATTCACCCCGTAGCAGTTGTGTGCTCGGGAAGGGGGGGAGATAAGAAACAGCGTTTGTTGCTGTTGTTGTAAAATGCGACACAGATGACAACAGCAGCAATAAAACAATATCACAGCAACAAAAATCGCAGCAAAAATAGACTAAGCAGTCGAAGAAGCAGAAACACATAGAAGAGCATTTACCAATAACAACCGATGAGAAAAAAAAGAAAAGCAGAAAACAAATAAAAATGCAGGCAGTAAAATTTATACAAAAATTAACCAATGCAAACAACAACAATACAATAACGAACCGAGCAAAATGAAATTAAAAACAAATAAAAGAAAGCACAGCTGCAACAACAACTAGTGCAACAATAACAGGGCTGAACGCAGACGACACCATTGCCAACATTGAAAACGTCAAGAGCAGCAACAACAACACTGCATTATGAGAGATTAAAAGAGAAGCAGAATCCAAAGCAGAGAAACCCCAGCACGCGGATAAAGAATTCGTAATATTTTCAATTTACAGCAACAACAAAAAAGGTAAAAACAAGAGACACTTTTGGAAATGCTTAAGAAAATCAAGCAGCAAAAAACTTAAAAACAACCCCACATAAACATCAAATAATAATAAAAAAAAAAAAACCAAAACGAAAGGAATGGCATTGGCCGAAGCTAAGAACAACAACAACACTTCCGTAAACAAGAAAACACAATTTAAATAACAACAATTTCCTGCAACAATATAACCGCAACGCAGGCACGCCCGAAAGCATGCAACAACAACAAGAACAGTGCGAAGTGAAGTGTGGTGAGGTTGGGCGGGTGTGGTGAAACGGGCCGAAAAATATTGAGCAAAATGCTGATGGAAGGAATGAATTTGACTTCAGCAATGATTTTCAGTGTTTTGCAATATTTGTTGTTATGTTTTTTGTGGTGTTTTAGTCATTGACAGAGGGGAGCGAAAAAGGAAGGAGGGGCAACAAATTTATGTTTACAAATTTACATTTCGGCTCCATTGGGTTACAAAACAAATCAAGGCCAATAAACATCAAAAACCAAAACAAAGCCATTTCATGTTGATAACACAAAACACAACAACAAAATATATTTTATGTATTTATTTACATGTATTTAGCTACAGTAGCTGATGTAGCATAGATCCAAAAGTTGAAAGTAACCAAAGCAAAACTTAGTATCATAAATAAAGAATAGTATTTTAGTGTCGAGCATGAATCTTTTTCAAAAACTGAAATGCGACTAAATTTGCTAACAAGAAAAAAAATAAACAACTGGGTCGATACTTGTTGCGTCCATGACTAGTTTCGATACTCAATTTCAAGCAGTTTGCCAAGGAACTTCGTCTCGCATATTTATTTTGTTTCTTATAATGAAATATGCAAGATGGCGAATCTATGGCGATGCGAATTGACGAAGAAAACCAACTAAAGAAAGATGAAGCTACTTATTAACGCAATCGAGGCCCACAAGTCAGCAATGTTGCTGCTGTTTCAGTAAATGGAAATGGACTGCGCTTAAACCAAATTTAAATTATATGGGCGGTACCACGCCCCCTTGTTCAATACCTGCACAATGCTCTCTGTCGAAAGAAAAAATTGTGGGTTCGTACTTAGTTTCATTGCTGTGCGACTTATGGTTCAGCGGAATATTTGGGTCACAAAAAATGTGCCACGCCCCTTGTCCAACTCCCCCCAAATCTTACCAGTACAATGACACATCTATAGGACGGCTCTATACTAAATTTCAATGCTGTGCACCTTACAATTTCTAAGATAGTCCATTGACATGACTAAAAAGTAAGTTCGTAGTGAATTTAATTGATGTGTGACTTATGGTTCGAACGTTATCGTCTGAAAACTTTCGGAACTCATGGTCAAATATGGCAGGGATTTTCTGACTTTTCCAATAGATTTTCTGGAATTTTCTTTTCGCACGAACCTGAACTGACTCTATACGAATCCAACAAAAAAGCTCTATGGAAATCGGCCAGTCCATTTGAACGTGAATCGCTTACACACATACATCCACTTTCTTTTATATACAGTCGTGTCTGGGAATAGTGAACACCCGATATAGTGAACTCCTCGATATAGTGAACACCCAAATTTTGATATGGAGCCTCTAAATATTGAAACAAATTTTAATCAAAAAACAAAGTGTTTTTTGAGCAAATTAAACGAGTTTTTGAACAAAAATGAACAACCTCGATACTGTGAACAGGCCTTGCAATAATTAGTTCACTATATCCAAACACGACTGTTATAAATAAGAGAAATTCTCTTGGCGTTTTATTAGCCAAAGACTCGGCAAAAAGTTCCCAATGTTTAGTGTTGGCTAGTTCGAGCTGTTATCCCGTAATCCACTTACTTATCATCCAACGTGCTAACGTACTAACTAGTTGTGTCACAACAGTCGCCAACAAATTCAGCGCTCAACAGAATATTAACTCTGTCATCCCCTGAGCACCGAATTTGTCATACTTCCCATTCACCTAATTCCTTGCGGGCCTTGGCACGTGTTGGAATATGTGCAGACAGCTCTAATAGCGCTGACAAGCACAAAATAGAGCAACAGTTAAAAAAAACAACAAAAGCAGCAATAAAAATTCCACAAATACATAAAAACATATGCAAAAAAGTACAAAACACAGCAGGCAGTGCTCAATGAAGCCAATTGAGAAACCGAGCAAGCGGTAAAAAGTGTCAGGCTATGTTCGCACATACAAACACACACACGTGAAATCAAAAAGAAAAGGAAAAATAAGACGAAAATGCGAAAGCCATACAACGACGACAGAGGAGCCAATCGAACAGCCATCACCAGCCACCCACTCGTTACGAGAGCAAAGGAAGGCAAAGAACAACAACAACAACAACAACAGATACACGCATGTGGCAAAGTGTGAAGTAACGGTACGACGTGAGAACAGCACCAATAAAAGAACAACAATCGCCCGCAAAGGCAATGACACCGGCAGACACGCTCACACAATTCCCTCCCCGCCAACGGCAAATAAACCAACGACCTCGGCAACTTTGACTCGGGCTCGGGTTGGAGACAAAACCACCGCCAACAACAGCACCAGCAACAACAACCTCAGGCAGCACCCAATGTTACAATATGAAAAAGAGCGACGACAGCAATCACCTTTTATTGTTATTGTTGTTATTATTATTAAATTGAGAGTTTCACACGTTGTTGACAATGTCGATGTCGGTGTAGACGTCGACGGCAATGTTGATATTGACGCCGACTTTAACGTCGCAATCAAAAACAACTACAACAACAACAAACACCAAAAGCCACAATACAGCCACATTACAAATAAAAACCATGCAAAAGATTCGTTCTTGTTGTTTTTGCAGACAACACAACAACTACAGCGCGCTACATATTGACACGGATCGTCGTGGGAGGGGGGAAAAACGCAAACATGCAACAGCGGGGTGTGACAATATTTTCATGATGAATAGTAGTCGATGTTCTGGCGGCGCTGTTGCTGCAGCTGCTGAAGACAGCAATGGTGGTGGCGACAATATGGTTGATGGCAACGCCGGCAGCAAATAATAACACCAGCAGGGAACAATTTTGCTGCCATTGTTGGTGTTATTTTCATAATTGAGCCGACAATTTTGTTCAATAAACAAAAATTCTAAAGGGTGGAGTACACACACACACTGAGAGAGAATACATAAAGCATCAAGTGGTCGTGGCGCAAAGTGGAGGACAGCCATAAAAAAGGGGTGTTGAAAATTATTTACCATATAATTCTCCCTCTCCAGCAGAGCTCACGTTCCACCAGTCAACCAGTTGAGTGGCCGCACCAACAATTACCGTCTCCATCAATGCCACATGCACCAGTTGCATGTTTGCTTAGGTAAATTTGTGTGCTTTGCAATGCCATTGCAGGGGGAAATTCTCAATTAAACTTTAGTAACACCTCGGAAATTCTTCCATCGAGTGAAGGAATATGTTGTGGGCAACCAAATTCTCATAAAATAAAAACGTTAGGTTGCAACGACTGTTGACTTGGTATGAAATGCAATGACTTATCGAGCCATGGTGACCGTTGTGGCTGAGTGTATTGGATAACAATCAGAGGGCCGCAGATTAAAATCCCGATTCCATCAATTGCAAATATCTAAAGTTAAGGCTTAACCCTTTCAGTCACAATGTCCAATATATTGGACTACAGCCCATACAGAACGGGTTTATTTTCATGACGGAAAGGGTTAAGATTCTTGGCTCACCATTCCTCACCAGTTTAACTGAGCTATCTTCACTGTGCATCAGGGACATAGCCAGGTTTATACTGAAATCCTCGTGATTCTCAGAATGCTAACTCGGGGGAGTCGAGCCGTAAAACTGTGGTATCACAAGTATGTTAAGTGTGCTTTCATGTAGAAGGCTGCCACTCCAACCTAACCTAATCTAAAGTTTGCAGACCATAACCCAGCCTAAGATAATCTCAGAGGTGGTCAAGGTGAGAACACATTAAAATACAGTAATCGTCAAGTCATTCTTGGGTTCAATAGTTGTGAATTTTATACCTCAAGCTTAGCTCAAGTTAAGCGTCCAAGTTACTTGAGAATGAAACTCTTTCCCAGCCTACAATTTCTGACTAAACCCATACTTTCGGTTTCTAACAAGCAAATTGTTCCAGCTTCAAGTTTAGTAATCACCAAAACGGTCATCAAATAAAACGGAAAAAAAGCTAAAATTTTATTTAAAAAACATATTCAATAAAAATTTCAAATACCAAAATTTAAATACTAGAGTTACAACATTAAACCAAAAGACTCGTGCGTTGCTATGCCCAACTGAAGGCAACCATTTTGACTAACGTTCGTCACGTCAGTGTACAACAGTGGAATAAACCCGGGATTGAAGTTGAAAATCCTGTATGAACGGGCGCGTTAAGCGCACAAACGTCACAGCGAAAAGGCATAAAAACGGGTATTCACGCTTAACCTCAAAACAGGCAACCAGACCGCCAGCCATGCAGTCAAAGGTTTCGTAAGTTGAGACCTCGGAATTGGCCAATAAAAGCACATACAAACAACAACTACAGCAATGAAACATGTGTACATAGTACAACGGGGACGGCGGGGAGACACGACAAAACCGGCACAACAAGAAAATCATCACGAATTCTGCTTAAAGTGGAATTTCAAAGAAATCACAAAGCAATGAAGCAACAACGAAAATAAAAGAACACAGCCGCGTTGTTGCAGCATGCAACAGCGACGACTATTGCGCGCCATTAAAACCCAAGCCAGGCAGAGTCAAACTACACGTACTGGCTGGCTGTCTGACTGCCTGCCTGCCTGCGAAAGGGTAGCACACAACGCGCCGAAGAAGCATGCATACACACAAAGCAGCCCAAAGAAGAACGCAGAACGCCAACGAGAACTGGTCTTTGGCGATTGCGCTTGTCTTAATAAGAAATCTCTTTGCGACGTCCGGCAGGCAGCGCGACTCAACGGGCACCAGGCAGGCAGACAGGCAAGCCGACGCGAGTTATTTTTGTAACACGCCGAGCAGGCAGCGGCCGCCGATCGTGCATGGCGAACCGAAAATCCAGCCAAGCTCAAATCTCGAATGTTAAATGCCAGCCCCAAAAAATAATGACTTTATAATTAAAGATCTGATAGAAATAAATAAGAAAGAGTTAATTTCGATTTAACGTTTGCGTTGTTCGGCTCTAAAAGTAACCGACGATAAAAACGAACAAATAAAGGGCGCTGCCATAAATCAAGGCTTCGAGGGCGGTCGAAGAAAACCTAACGAAGTGGCAGTGCAACATAAAAATGTCCGAGATTTCACTGCGCGCAACTCGCATCGCTCGGCCACCGCTAACGGGGCACAGCAGCAGCAACTGTGCAAAGTTTCATGCACCAGCAAAATAGGCAAAAGTAGATGCAGAATTGCAAATTTGCTCGCTAACGAGCAGCTGTTGCATTAAGATTGCAGCAACGGCGGCAACAAAAACTGGCGCACAACTTTGAAACCGGTCATTGGACGAAATGGAAATTCAACAAAGAAATCGGGAGAGCAACGAAAAAGTAAACCAACTACACATTCGAACGAACGGCTGGGAAAATAAATATGTACGTATGTACACGTGGATATGTGCTAATGAAATGGAATCTTACTGCAGATCGAATAGACACAACAACACCAGTTGCTAAATAATGGCCATAACGCGCTAATGATGCCACGAACGGACGCACAAACAAACTGACATCACCGCATATGTGCGCGAGGCTCGTTGAGAGTTGAGTGGAGGATGCAGATGCCAGACGACGAAATGACGCACATACCGCATGCGGCTGATCTCATCACTTAGTTCACACTGAATGTGAATTTTTTGTGTACTTGCGAGGTGACTAATAGACACTTCGGGCTATATGAGAAAATCACCGATGTGACAAACGTTGACAATGAATCGGCAAAATGTCAGCGAGGTGCAATGATAGCACAAAATTCTGACAGGCTGACATTCCTGTTGTGACAATACGGCGAAACTTTTGTTACATAGTAACAATAAAACTAGTGTCCGACCGAATATTCGGTTTCGATTTCGACCGAAATAAGTGGTTTCAGTTTCGGCCAAAAAATGCCCGAACAGCCAAAACTGAAGCTTTCTAGAATATTTTTTAAATAGTGAAAGGATGAGAAGGGGGAATTTAGATGCCATCAATGTCAGTAATTAAACTTATTTTTTAGCATATGGCATAGTAAATTATTAAATTTTGAATATTAGCGACTAAGATACGAATGGGCGATTTTTTATGTTTATGTTTTTTAAAAATTAATGAATTGTTTTTCTTATTAATAAAAACAATTCATTATTTTGTATTTATTTGTGTTATGTTTATTTGTTTCTTCATTATTTACTAAAAGTTAAATTCGTTTCTTGAAAAAAATGCTTGATGTGATTTTTATTTCAACTATAAAGTTTCGGTTTCGGCCGAATATAAAAAAAACCGAAATTAGGTTTCTGCCGAATATTAAAAAAAAACCGAAATTCGGTTTCGGCCCAAAAAAGTGGTTTCGGTCGGACACTAAATAAAACGATTATTGGGACAGAGTGTCACACTAAAGTCGAACTAAATGCATTGCAAACAGTTTGTGACAAGTTGTCACATTAATGACCTTGATGATTTTGTAGCATGGCATAACAAAAAGTATTTCTAGTAGTAGTCTTTTCCATATTCAGCCGGCAAAGCATCAGATCAATGGTCTTTTAACCCATATAAGCCCAGCGATTTTTTTTGTCAATATTCGAATGAAACAGTTTTTTATAAAGTTAAATGAGGTCGGACAATTCAAATTTGGGAGTCAAAAAATTTTCCGATTATTGGTTTTTGAGATATTTGGTATTTTAATTAATCGAACACCTAACTATAAATATCTGTGGCATTTTCACAAAACAACCTAAGTCTAATTTTCAAAATGTTCAGGAGAGCGAAAAAACTGATGAGGTGCAGACCAAATCTCATACAAAACTCGAGAAAAGTTGAAATTATACACGTCATATCTCTGAAACTAAATGTCATAGAAACAAACCGATTACACCAAAAGAAGCGTCTTTAAATTGTTTCTTTACGAAACAATTGTTGTTGCTTTTGTCAAAATTCCACAGATATATATTTTGGCTATAATATTAGTTTTATGCGAAAAGAGTAAATATCGCACACGCACTACAAAAGTGACACAACTCAAAATTTTTCATTATCGGGTTTATGTGTTAATACTGTGCACAATGCATAAATCTACCAATCAGCAAAAGCTCAGTATATTTTGTTGTTGTTAACTGTTGCAAAAACACAGTTAGGTCTCTCTTCATGTCAGAAGTTTGATGCTACTTGATCGCTGCAGCTCAATACAAAAGAGTCCTAACTCAAATTGTGCCACTTTTGACGAATTAAATTTTTGTTAAAGTTAATTTTAAGCAAAATTCTGACACTTTTTGTATATATTTATAATTATTAAAATTAATTATGAGTTTTAAAAATTTGTCTTTCAACTTTTTAACTTTCATTTATAATTATTATATTCAGAAAAAGTGGCATAACTTTAAATAGCTGCGTAATTATTGAATTAAAATATCATCAAAACAGTCACAACTCAAAATTTTGAATTTTCTAGTGTAAAATAAAAAAAATTCTTGGAACTAATCTGTAAGGATTTTCTACTTAACGGTCTATTCGTTATTAAAAAAAATGTTTATTTAGCTCAAAAACAGTTTTTTGCGTTTCTTGAAAAATCACAAATTTTGAGTTGTCACTTTTGTTGTGCGTGTGCGATATGTTTTCAAGAGTTTGATCAATTTTTAACGAGACTTCATAGTTAATTTTTAAATATTATTGTTTTTTAATTTTTTTTCAAAGCTTTTGAAATTATGTCAAAAATTAAAAATTACATTTTGTTTGGGGAATTCCAT
Organism: Melieria omissa; assembly: GCA_963971225.1. Taxonomy (NCBI): domain Eukaryota; kingdom Metazoa; phylum Arthropoda; class Insecta; order Diptera; family Ulidiidae; genus Melieria; species Melieria omissa. The sequence goes on from OZ020268.1 coordinate 10,439,726, forward strand.
ACAACTAGGAAGAGGTGTAAGAAATGAATATGTTTATCCCATATTAAACAAAATATCCCATATTAACTCACATTATCCCATATTACAAATCATACCATCATATCATCAAAACTTTGGCGTTTAAAGTTTAAAAAAGAGCCAAAAAAATTTATGAAAAATGCTAAAATTTACTGTTCGATTAATCGAACATTGGGCCGATATGGGTTAAAGAGAATTTAGTCTGCGACACATTGTGTTAAATGTTTTCGAGTGATAACAAGTAATACAAATTCCTAAACACATACTTAACCAATATTGTCGCACCAGTTCATTTCGTACAAACGTAAATAGCACAAATATGATGGCCAAGACAACGATTACATACATGAGAGCCCCAATCGCCCGCCTCCTCATCAACTTCGCCATCACCATTTTCGCCGCCAGCATTGTCACACCGTCTGAATTGGCATCATCATCGTTGGCAGCTGAAGTAACATGTGCAGCATTTGGTGACTGGGCTCGCCTATTTGCCGTTTTCATTAACAGGCCCGCATGTACAATTACAACAACAAAAGCCATAATAACAAGTTGTAAAGCCTGTTGTGACGCAGACACACACAATCGCACGTCCAAGCAAACGCTGCAAATATGCACATGAGCCGAGTTTAGTTTTTCATCGATTAGCATTCCACTCACCTGCGGCAGCGCTGCTGTTGATGACGACCGCTGGCTGGCGACTAGTTGTTATTGTTGCCGATGATGTGAGACAGCGGCCAGTTGGTTAGCAGGTGAAGAGGCGCGCTCGCTGCATTGCATTTCATTCCATTTTTCTTTGCCATGGAAAATGAATTCTAAATGCTGCCACACGGATTAGCCCAAACGGGCAAATCGGCTAACGACTGAAGCGCACATCAAACGGTGGTGGCACGGCTCGGAGCACCGGCACACGGCCAAGAATTAACAGCTGAAGGCTGCATGTGTTGCCTGCCGTTTTTATTGCCGGCTGCCAATGCTCGCTCGCTTTCATGCGTTCATACGTTTTGCTGGCTAAGTTGGTCTGTAAGTCACTTGGACAAATGGTCAAATGGCTGAATGGCTCTTTGGATTGTACACCACAACACAACACAACACTACACATCACAGCACAAAAACACATAAAACAGCACACAACACGAAAAAGCCAACAACAAATGCGAGTTTTGAGTACGTTTGGGTGCTGCTGCTGCTGTTGCTGCTTGTGTTGTTCATGTGGCTGAGGTTGTTTTTGTTGTTGTTGTCGTTTGGTTGCAGCAAAAGTGAATGTGATTTTTAGCGCGTTTTAGTTTTAGTTTCAGTTTTGGTTTCGCTTTTGTTTGCCAGTCAGCAGCAGCGTGCTGGCCAAACGAACGAGCGACGGGATGCGACGCACGATGGACGGGTTCGGCGCGCTTGGAAAGTTGAAGCTTAGCTACCTTGAAACTATGATTGGATTTGCTGCTGCTGCTGCTTTAGTTGTTGTTATTGCTGCTTTAGTTGTTGTTATTGCAATTTTTGTTTTTTTTTGCACTGCCTCATGGCAAAAATCAGATTTAAATGCCAGCGCACTCGGGTTACTTTAGTTGGCGTGCGGCGTGCAGCAGCGCAATGCGGCCTGTTGTTGTAGTTGACCTTTAAAATATTTATTTATGACGCAAATGAAGTCAACAGCGAGTTGAGGTGAGTTGAGTTGAGTTTAGCGCAAATGTGCCGCCTTCAAAGTGATTTATGTAATTAGTGAGCATTTTCACAAGATTGAGGTTTTTGCATTTAATGAACGACTGGGGTCAATTTCAATGTAAATGTCTATAATTTCAAATTAGGGTTTGACCTTTGCGGCTAAATTGGCGAAAGTAAGAAACAAAGCCATAAAAGGGTCTTATCAGGGACAATGGTAAAGTTCTTTAACGATTCCATAAAGCGCTCAACCAGCGTTGTTGGTCTATAATTCTGTGATTTATGTTTTGTGACAAGTGTCACAAACATGATAACAGTGAAACACTAAACAAAAAAGTGAATTTTAGCTAACAAAAGCGTTGCTCTCCAATGTTGATTTAGATAAGGTAACAATAAACAAACATCACACTTTTGTGACCGGTTAATACTTAACCCTTTCGCTACAGGTTTTTACTGGGAAAAGTTAAAATTTTAAATTTTACGTTTTAGGCTTCTCTGTGGGAATTCTTCTATATAAGCAACATTCCAAAAGAATTTTTTTTAATTTTTTTAATATTTTTTTTTAATATTTTTATTGTGAGAGAAACCACATCGTTATGGCTGTAATAATTACTTAAACATTTTAATCTGTACTGGTAATGTTGTAAGGTGGCAACACCGGATAACTTGATTCATATGAGTCACCCGGTCGGCTGATCAAGAATTGAGCCACGAAGTTGTTGCGGGCCTTCTTAACCCATTCGAGACGGATTACACACCGTGTGTGCAATGTATTTCCGAGGCTATAAGACAGTAATGTGCAATTATCAGTTATTCTGAGTAAACTAGTCGTCGAAATAAGATTTTTCTGGACCTAATGAAATCTGTAAAGTACAGGAAAACAAATTTGGCATTGGTTTTATTGTGTACAATACAAAGAAAAATAAAATTTCGCTCCTGGGGACCGTGTTCGAAAAAAATCGTCGTCTCGAATGGGTTAAACCGACCAGCAACTACGCAAGACGTAAGGAAAAGAAATCGAAAGACATCGAGACCGAATTTAAGGAAACAAATAAACAAAGACAGTTTAAAACATAAAAATGTGTACGCCTAACGAAAATTTGAATATTTCTTCATTTATTTCAGCCAAAATTAAAAAAAAAGTATCTAAATTGAAAGAAAATGTCAAATTAAAATATTATCTCAAGTTTTCTGCTTCTTCTTCCTTTACTATGTCAAGTTGTACCATTTAAAAAACGTGTATACATCTCTTTAAACTTTAATATTCAGTTTATTAATTTCGTATTTTACTAAAACTTCAAACTATTCTAAGGACCAACAAAAAATGTATTCTTGAAACCACAGAAGGTTCAGATGTCCACAAAGTAGCATGTTGCCATATGGCAACAAAATAGCGAAAGGGTTAAAGAATTTGCTTTTTCCTTCAAACCCGGCATCACACATATCTAACATCTAAAAACAATGTTCTCCAAATGCTTTCTATTGTAATCCACTTTGTGTGCCTAAAAAAATACAACAACTAATTGAATTGTGACAACAGTTACTTTACTCGATCCTAATATCACTTAAAATGTCAACACTTCACAAAATTAATGCACATTTGAAATTGATTAACGAAATAAATTCCAATATGTGAAAATTCATTTAGATTAACAATCCATTAAATAATTCCAACACGCGCATAACAAAAGCAAAAAAAACATCTATAAATAAAACGACAACATATTCACAACTCAGAAATTTCAATATGCGCACAATCACACAAATAAATAAGCGTGTGGATAAAAAAGGAGCAATAAAAATTCCAAAATGATTTCTATTTTTTTGTTTTAACGCTGTTTTTTTGTTTAGCTTTGCTTTTGGTTGTTATATTGGAGTTGTTGTTGTGGCTGTTGAAATAAACTGATGGTATGGTCAACGAACTTTTTCAAACGCTTCAAATGCTACCACAACGCGCCAAGCAACAACACAAATATGAACAACAAAAACCACTTCAGTAGCACCAACAGCAATCGCAACAACAGCAACAACAACAACAGTCAATTGGACCTACGGTTTCTGGCCGAGTGCGCGCAACGCACACAACTCCCCCCACTCGCTTATCGCACCTCAACTACCTTACACTACACTCTCTTACTTCTTCTTCGCTCTCTTGCCACCTCACTCAAGCTCAGCTCAATTTGGATATTCGGTCTTACTTGACAGCGTTCGAAACGCAATGGCGAAATTTCAAGAAAATTTTTCGCTAATGAGATTTTGTAGTCAAGCGTTTCAAAAACAACAACACCAACAACCAAAACCGAAACAGCAAACATACGAGCTACAACAGGCAAATGCCAAATAAAAAGAAAGGCAACACAAGTTATTTCCTGCCTCGAAACGCAGCTAACTTAATGAATGGCAAAAACACTCGGACAACAAATCCGCACAACAGCCGAAATGGGTGTAAATTTAAATTTGAAAAATGAAACAAGAAAGAATTTGCAATCGCATAAGTGAGTTTGTCACGCATCAGAGTAACCAAACTATCTCAGAAATTCTACCAACTTATGATGCAACCGAGTTGTACAAAAAAGAATTCAATTTTTTTGTATGAAATCCAGAAACGATGTGGCGGCCAAGTTGTACAACAAATTGGAACATGGCTGTCCCGCTCAGTGCCTATAGAACGGGGTCACGTGTGAAGTGGTATTTAAACCCATAGATATTCGTATTTATTTGTATTTTAAGTGAGCACTTCAACTGCTTATCACCGTTAAACGATAAGACGTCAAAAGGTGCAACGAACAGCGGGGAAAGTAGACTCGGAGCAACAGCATTGCTGAGCCGATAAAGCGATTGACTGCGACGACCCTTTGCGCTAATTTTATACGCTTACTTTATTTCATTTCATTTTAATGTTTATCATTTTGTTCCTCTTTTCATTTATTTTCACTTATTTAATTTACGCTCTGTGCGTCGTGTCCCAATTTCGCGCCGCCGTCGTCAGTTGATTGAGTCGAACGCAAATGCGGGTAAGTACCTATACCTATAATACATACAAATATATATGTATTTATGTACATATGTATGTGCCGACAATAATTAAGAACATTGGCGTCCTCCTTCGGACGACCGTTGCTTGGGCATTAACACGTTTTTGTGTTTATTTAGAAAGCAACCTTCTTCCTCGGCGCATTTTTTTTTTTCAATTATAAAGTGAAAGTTGTGTGCCGCAACAACGCTTGGACGCTGGGCACTTTTGAGTTTTATAAATTAAATTAAAAGTCTTACAAATTGCCATAAAAAATGATGGCAAAAATATCGCTTGCTTGTGCTTGTGGCAACACGTGTTGGCTAAACTAAACATACACAAGTGGAATACAGCAAACAAATTCATTTATTTATTTATTATTATCTTAACTGGGCTTGAAGCGAACTGCTGCCAGCAGCTAAATCCATTTGCGTTTGCGGATATTAAAATGACAAGCAAACAAGCCAAAGCGAAAAATCAGCCAAGCAACGAGTCATTGACCCGGTTGAGAAATGTGGCAGTGACGCGCAGTGTAACGAATGCGGCCAAAAATACGCAAAATCGATGTTCCAAATGTCAGAGAATTTGCCAAGACAAATCCGAAATGTTTTCTTAATAGTGGAATTATTGTAGCCACTTTATCATCAATGGCCACGGGCCATCAAAGTTGAACGTTCTGGATGAAAAATTTGCTGGCAAAACAAAGTGAATTTTTCACGTACCATATTTCACTGATTATTTAATGCACACTCTGAATTGCCAAAGTAATTTGTTCATATAAACAAATTGAAAAATGTATGTAATTATATTTGTAACATGTTGTTACAAATTTAAATTCGAATGAATAGATTTGTTATCTGATTATTGTAAATAATCTTTTTTAGTGGAAATATAAATGATTTCTTATAAATTGAATATTTTTATTGAAATTGTATTTATTTTTACTTATGGTGAAACCGAATTACTTTTCTAATACGTCGAAATTATATACAGTACTTTTCACTTAAAGCAAATTTGAGGGTCTGGGCAAAATGGGCAAAATAGTTCTTGTTATTCTCGTCTCCTTTATGTGGGTAGCGATAGAAGTAGACAAGTGTTTCACCAGTCCGAGCTAGCAAACGAACCTAAGGCCTCAGGTGTGAGAAGCCGCTTGGACTATCGAGGCTAATTACACTGTACAACAGTATTTCTGCAACATAGTAATGTTGCAACCGTGTAGTTTTGAAAGAGAACGTCTTACTGATCATTTTTGCCGAACAAAGTAATAGTCCAGCATGTCTGAGTTTTTTTGTAGTTTGCACATAAAGGTTAAAGGGGTCCTTATAGACTTTTACACGGAAAGTATGAAAACTTGAAGAGCTAGAGTTTTGATATCTAAGACAAAGTTGTTTGCATAAAAAGTGATAAAATATTTTTCCTCCTCCTTCCTCCTTCCTCCCCCTTTCCTTAGCCCCTTTTTCATGTTTTTCGGAAAAAATTTTCATAAAAAGCTCGTATTGAGTAAAATATTGAAAACAATACAATATTGTCTTTTGCGAAAATATTCCTCATTAAAAAATAGAGGGTGTCTTCAAAGAACAAAACTTTCTCAAAACTTGCCGCAAAAAAATAAAAAGTCTTAAAAACACTAAACCTTTAGTTAGTACTTTTTTTAAATTCGTAGCTCTGCGTGAGATGTTGAGAAAAGTGTTGAATATTAAAAAAAAAATTTTCCACTGGAAAATTTTTCATTTGGTCTTCAAACAATGGAACCCTAAAAAGTCCGCTCTTAACCCTTTGCTGCCGGGTACCACCAGTTCCGCCCATACGATTTTGATAAAATTTCATACACGACCTGGAATTGACCCAAAATTATCAGAAACCAAATTTTCGCTTTCTCTCTCTGCACGTTACTGAGATATTCATTGGGTATTTTGTACCCATTAGGCAGCAATGGTAGCTTTTTTCCATACTTTTTAAAGTGATCAGCTAAACACGAGAACAAAAGAAGTATTGTTTACAGGTGAGTAAGGAGACAGATTGTTGTGAGGGTCCTAGGGCCACTACGTTTCACCACATTTTCCACCTCCGGAAAATTCACAATTTTTGGAGTCTGGTAACTCTAGCTAGATGGCGGAATTTTAGGGTGACCTCCACTAGACTAAGGTAGTTCCATCTTTACCCCAACCATCCCTATCAATGATTTTGAGATATCTCTACCACGAACTTTTCTGTGATTTTTTTAGTCAGTTTTCATGGGTAAAATTTTACCAATGAGTTAATAAAAGAAACAATTTTTATGATTTCAAGATGAAGTTGTTAGTTAAAGAAGTTAAAAGAAAACAAGTGCAACTATGTATGTATTTTCTAGTGTCACAAAATGTCACACTTTTCATTATACAAGTTTGTGTGTCACGGACTGTAAAAAAACCAAGCTAAACCCTGACTATGTTCTAAGTATTTAAATATTTATTGTTGAAAATATATTTCAAGCAGGAAATCAAGATTTTTGGTGCATTGAGTTTAAAAAAAAAACATGTGACAATCGCTCTAACCAAATTCATAAATATTTAATAATAAAAACTATCTTAAACGACTTTTTGTAACGCAACCGCACACTGAAACATGTGTCACAATTAGAGCAATTAATATGCAAATTGTTTTAAAATTTTATTTTTGTAACTCAAAGACACAAAACATACAATTCTGACACAATTGTGACAGCTAATAATGTAGCAGCAGTTTTCAGTGGAGTTTTCGCTACAAATTGTCACAGCACAATTAGAAATACTACAGAAGAAACCCATTAGAGCTTAAATTCTGTCACAAATAACAGTTTGTCTGGTAAAACAATATGTTTAACAAATCTGTGGTCAAAAGCAATAACCGCTTAAGTCGACTTAAGAAGAAATTGAGTTATGGATACCACCACGTTCCCTTGACTGCGCTCTACGTTTGTGTAAAATCGGGGAAATTGTAACTTTAAATTAAAAAAAGTTATTAATAAAAACCTATTCACATCCCATAACGAACACACTACGCGCTAAAACTTTAAAACGAGATTGCTCGAAACAGCAATTCGACTTAGGCGGTTATTGGTTTTGACCACAGAAATATGCCACAAAAGACATAAATATTCATTTTCATAACGCAAACCTTGAGTTGCCACAAAAATTATGGCTTTCTGGCAGAACGGGGAAAAGAGTGAAAATTAAGGGCGTAATAACTTCAAACACTATAAAAATAAAATTTGTGTGACATTGGGTCACAATAATCGAAAGCCAATGCAAATAAAGCGTCAAATCAAAAACCATGCAATCAATGCTATGTTATCATCTGCTGCGCAATCAATAAGCCAAGTCGCACACAAGGCAAACGGAGTCCAAAAGCAAATACAAAAGATTGGATATTGTGGCATGTTTGCTGCACCATTCTTGGATGCTGCATGCCGGTTGATAAAGAGGCCACAGCTGGCAATGTGCTGACTGTCTACTGCGTGCACTCAGATTGCGTGTTGCGCAGTGTAGATTTGGGTGAAAAAATTAACAGAGAACTGAAAACGGGTGAATATCCGACAGAAACTCAAAATAAAAAACCTGCTCAAGGTGCTAATAAGACATTGTGGATGATGTTATGTTCCCCCGTCAATGGCAGCACATTGCAGTCGCCGTACTATAGCAACAAATCGTACGCCATTGATGCCATTTTAATGGCATCAACAACAATAACTTCCAGCAAGAGAACACAACAAACTTTTTTCCACAGCCAGAAGAATCAATGTGTGAAATGGCTCTATACAGTTTTTTTCTTTGTTTTGTAATTTCAATTAAAGGCAACAACAACAATAGCAGCAAATATTGTTTTAGCACGTGTTCTGGCAATGCACGTGAAAATAACTTCAAAACAACAACGCCAACAGTAAACATATCACACGACGACTTTTGAAAGGGGTACAACAAATTGTGTAAGGAGCCAATTTCGTGGAATCAAAACAGTGAGGTAAAAAGAAAAGGAAAACCTTTCATAGAATTTCATACAATAACAACATGTGCGCAGCCAGGCACACGACACACGAAGGCAGATGGGGGCAAATTCAACGGAATTTAGAATGAGTGTCTGGGAATCTCCACCGGCTTTCTTTATTTTCATCGAAATCTGCTTTCCGCTTCGACTCGTATTTGTATATACATTTGCATTTGTTACAATTTTATTGCGCTGCAGTACAACGTAAAATACCACGTGGTGCTCGCGGCGCTCACTCGTCGTTCGGGCGAGAAAGAAAACGAGCACGCCGGAGAGCGACAATTAATAATGAGCTCACAGTGCTCCGGCGCTATTATTGAGCAGCTGTCAAATCCAATCATAAACATTGCTATGCTATTTGCCAAATGAAAACAACAACAACAACAAAAACAACGATATCAAATGCAAACACAATGAATGAATGCAGACGAGTGCAGCGCAGTTTTGCGAAATGCAAAAGAAAAACGCCTCGCCCCGCATGTGATTTTGCCACATTTCGCTTGGGACCAACACGGAAACGTTGGTCTAAAACGTGCCCAATCGCACACAACACAACAAAAATGTGACCACATAACGGTCGGTTTGGTGGTGAACCACACAAACGCCCACTCGCTCGGACACGCGCTCGCCATCGATAAACATGCGATGGAATGGACAGCGGCCACATGGCCGGTACGCGACGACAGTGACCGATTCGAAAGCGCCAGCGTAATCAGCACAAATAAAAACAACAACAACAACCGCACAGACTGATAACGACAGCAGATGCGGAAAAGGCGAAACCAAAATTTTTAATGGGGCGCATGTGCCAACGTATCACTTGTTTATTGTTTTGTGGACGCAAATGCAAATTTCAAAGATGGGAACGAAAACTATAAAAATTAAAAATAGAGACCGACGGCCGACGATTTGGCAAACGTCAAAAAATTCAAAGCAATGGTCTATGAAATTCGGCCAAGGGTTGTGTGGCTGATTGCTACTTTCGTTGTTGTTGGTGTTGGTAGTGCTGTGCTCTGCGCTGTCTGCACCGGTGTCTGGTATGTAACACCAGCATACAACAACAGTGCAAAAAAACAAAAATAAAAACGCACCCAAAAATAGGAGCACAACCAAAAATACGGGCAATCCACCCACAAAAACAGCAGAGTGGCGTTTATTTTTTTCCATGTTTCAGTCTTTTACTTTTCAACTCTCGCTTTTTGCATGCAGCTTAACAGCTGCTGCTGCTATAATAGCAGCAACAATCCCTGCGGCAAGCAAACATTGTTATCAACACGGCACGCCCCGGCCCCGGCAGCGGCTGTTGTTGTTGTTTTTTGTTGCTGTTGTATGCACAGCGCGACGGCAACCCCTCACGAACATCAACACAACACCTTGAAATTCCGCCAAAAAAGTAACCGGCAAATAAGCAGCAGCTGAAAAAGGAGCATTCACCATTCGTAAAAAAGTGCAAACAGATTTCGCATTCGCTCATCCGCTTACCCGTCACTCCACAGCAATCCACCCGCTCGCCCACCCAATCGCATTTTTCTGCCAGGAAAAGGAGCAACAATTCTAACAGTAATTGTGGCGCGCGCGCGCACGTTGAACTCACAATTGCAAAAGAGGCGCGAAAGGGGTGCGGCGACAGCGACGGCTGGCAATTCGCATTTGTCTTTTGCTTTTTTCGGGTCTGAGTATTTGGCATATTTATGAAATTATGTCATAATTTGCGTATGGCTGTTCGTCTGTCTGTTTGTACATGCGTGTGCGCGTGTATTTGTTTAGGGCGACTAACGCACAGCGACAGCAGAGCGCGCGCAAAAACATTCCATCGTTGTGATGTGAAAATTTAATATATTAACACGCAAAGTAGGTCGACGTTGTTGAGTCATTTTCCTTTTCTTTTGCGCCGCTCTAAGCCGACTTTCGTTGGATTCTTATAAATATTTGTATTGAAATGAGGGGATTATCGGGAATATTCAAGGGTCGAGAGAACACCATCGATTTTATTTTCTGGCATAGAAAAACCAACGATTTAACTCAAACTTTAGGCTACAAATAATACAAATTGATTGATTAACCAGTGGGAACAAGATAAGGAAAAGAACATTTCAGTCGAGCCAAATAAATTAATGTTAAAATTAATTAAATACACCGGTCGAATGAAACTGCTAAAGGTAGGGTGCGTGGTATCTATTGTTTTTCAGCCTCTTCATTATCATTCAAAATAATTAAAATATGAAAACAAAACCCCATATTGTAAGCAATGTTCTATTTAAAATTGAAATTTTATATATGAAACATAAAAACAGGCATATGCAACTATTTTGTTAGCAAATTTTCGGTACCAAAACTGAACTTTTTGGTACTTGTGACACCCTGGCGATCTTCTTCTTGGCCCTAAATGTAAACTACAGTAAACCACTCTGTTCAATGAGAACATTTGACGACAACTGTCATTTCTCGTACGTGGCTCTCCGTACTTAGTCTATTCGCTATTTTGTTGCCATATGGCAACATGCTACTTTGTGGACATCTGAACCTTCTGTGGTTTCAAGAATAAATTTGTTGTTGTTCCATAGAATAGTTTGAAGTTTTAGGAAAAATACGAAATTAATAAACTGAATATTTAAATTTAAAGAAGAGTGGTGTACACGTTTTTTAATGGTACATCTTGACATAGCAAAGGAAGAAGAAGCAGAAAACTTTAGATAACTTTTTAATTTGACGTTTTCTTTCAAATTAGATACTTTTGGTTTTTTAATTCTGGCTGAAGTAGATGAAGAAATATTCAAATTTTCGTTATGCGTAAAGCGTAGCGAAAGGGTTAATTATATCATTGCAACTAAATCTATGACATAACTTTAAAAAAAATTTGTAAAGGCTGCTTTCCCTACATCCGCATTTTCCAACCGTCTATTTTACAATGCAGTTCATACTCAGAAAACCACTTATAAAACGAAATGTATTCAACGGAAATCTATAAAAAACAACAGTCAAATATATTTCTTTATCTAAACGTTGCTTACTTAACCCATACATGTAATAAATATTAATTATGTTAATATTAAATGTTCATAAATTCGTACAAAACATCAAATAAATAAAGGAGAAACACTTGGATAGAATTTAAACTAATCTTTCGTATAACCGAACAAAACCACTACGACGGTGACTGTCCAGTTATGAGGAATTTTACTGTACATGGCTTTGCTTGAGTGGCCTGGGAGTGTTATCGAACAAATGATAAAAAAACTAAGCGTCAACAATTTATTGTTTTGTGACTTATTTCATCCATCAGAAAAAATTAATCACCATACAGATAATGTCAATAATTTCATTTGGTGTGTTACAGCTTAATAAATATGAGGGAAACGGACACTTATATTTGAGTGGATCATAAATGGTAATGATACTATAATTTCGCTTAAGTATGAGCACAACGAGAAGCACTTGGAATAAGCACTTCGATTAGTTAAGTTGAATTGATGAAACGCCATACAGTTTTCTCCTAAATGCATCTTGACCATTTTTAACTAAACCAATTATGAATAATAACTAAGAATATTGAATTAAGTTAAATATTTCGTGGAACTGGTAAAGCAATTTTTCCTTTGACATTTTTATGGCTGCAGAACTTGATAACTTTTTGAGATATCTCTGCTTCTATACCAAAGTTGTAGTCAACTTAGAAATAGTCAAGATAGGCAAACATCTGGAATAAGAATTGAAATTTATTAGCCATTCTTATGTTTTGAACTCACTCGGCAAAGATTGTGTTCAGTTAAAACGAATTCGTTCGAATTGCTTGAAATATTCAGTGTAGACAGTCCACTTCTTAATGGAAGATTTCTTCTCATATCTACACTCAATATAAGCAGATTGGTTTCGGAAAACTCTATTACTAGAAGAAGGAAAAATTGCTCCAACAATTTCGAAATATTGCACTGATCAATCATTCTTTATAACTTTTATAGGCAATAAGGTTGAAATGAAAAAGAGTGCACTCACCGCTGCAACATTCTGCTGCTGCTGTTGCAACTGCTGTTGCTGCTGCTGATGTTGCTGTTGTTGTTGCTGCTGGGCCTGTTGCTGTTGTTGCGCCTGCTGCTGTTGCTGCTGCTGGGCCTGTTGTTGCTGTTGTGCCTGCTGTTGCTGCTGCTGCAATTGCGCAGCCGTGTTGGCATCGATCTGGCCGGAATTGGCAGCCGAGTACCACCACTGTGAGCCGGGCACGGCGGCGGCAGCGGCCGCCTGCGCCATGTTCAGGCGATAGTCGTAGCCGGTCGAGCCGGCTGCATTTGAGGTAGCGACCACTTGTGCCATGGTGGTGGCCGGGTTCGGGAAGCTGCTGGCCATTTTGTAGGTGAACAACTGTTGGGTGCCCACACCGGACGTGGTGTTGGCATTGTTCTGGTGTGCCTGTTGCTGATTTTGCTGGACGACAACTTGATGGGCCTGCTGCTGCTGCAGCTGTTGCTGCTGCACGGCCTGCTGTTGTTGCTGCGCAGCCAGTTGCTGCTGATAGTGTTGAAGAGTTTGCTGATCAATGGTTTGTTGTTGTTGTTGCTGTTGTTGTGTCGCGGCCGCGGCGAGTGCGCCCGGCCACCAAAGGGCGGCCTCGGCAGCAGTCGCTTGGCGATTGCCCCATGCGCTGTGTTCTGACATTTCGGTGCTGACGACGATGGTGGTCGTGGTGGCAATGCGGTTTGGTGGATTTTAATGGTGAGGGTATGGTGAGTTTGGTTAGGGGAACGGCTTGAATGGACAGTGGGGCGTACGTGGCGTGGTAGTGTTCTAAATACAGGAAATTGCCGAATGGGCGGGGAGGAATGTGTTGGATGGACGGGCCGATAGTCAGGATGAGACGTGGTGAAGGTAAGGGAATTGCCGTGCAGTGACGTCGCTAAAGCGGGGACCAAGAGCACGACGGCTGTGCGAGGGGCGGGCGCTGAGTGACTGAGGGAAACAATTTTTGTGGCGGTTTACGACGCGTTTTGCTGATTTTGATTTCGATTTTGCTTCTATTGCTTGCACTAGATTAATTTTTGATTGATATTGGTTGTTGCACACGTTTCACTTCTTTCTTTCTTCAATTGGCTAACGCGGTTTCCTAAGGCATATGCGTGGTGTTGGTGATTGTCGAGTTGTTGGCGGTCGCGATGATCGAATTCGGCGCCTTCGCGCTGTGCTCCCTTCTATTGGGCACTTTGACCAACAACAAAAACGACGCTAGCGTCTGACGGCGCGTCGCAGCGACTACTACGGTTCCGCACAAATAGCTTGAATTCACTATTGCGGCCAGCATTTGCGCCACCGTATAACACGCTTTTCCTTGTTTCTTTGGCACTTTTCACACTTGAGCAATTTTATGCGCTGCGCTCAGTCTTCTGCCTGGGACAGAAATAAATTCACTTATTTTTACTTGGCGCTTTATTTTATCGTTTCTTTATTTTAATTGCTGGTCGAGGCTGTTCGTTCAACTGGGAAGCGTGGCGCGGCGCACTTGCATGCACTCGTTCAACAAGGCTTTTTCTTTCTCTTCTTCTCCTTCCTCTAGTTAGACCAAAAACACAAAACGGCGCGCTGCTTCTCCTCTCTTCGCTACAAAAATTATACAATTATTAGCCTCACTCTTCTCCTCACTTCACTAACTTTTGCTAGTGTTGCTCGTATTATCGCTATTGTTGTGGCCCCGGATTATTTATTATTGCATTGAAATTTTCTTGAATATTTTCACAAAATCTTCACGCGCAATCACAAAACCGCACGGGCAGCGAAGCAAGGAAGAGCGAGCGAAAAATTCCAAGGAAGAAGAAGCAACTCCGCACACCAAAGCAACAAAAACAAAAAAGTAAAGCCAGAGGCGGCAGCAGCCGAATCCGCCATTTAACAAAAATGAAGCGCTCGACTTCGCGGTCGCAGCCGCGTCGTCGTCGTCGACATCATCGGTGTAGTTGTTGTCGTGCGCGTTGCGATGCGTTCGTAAACGTGTTTTTCCGAACGTCGTAAATTTGTGCTTCGTTGTCGTCCGTCGCAGCCACTTTTTTGCTGCTTTACTGCGTTTTTGCTTTTAATTTCAAACTTTACGTTTATTGGACTTGCTTTAATCGTTAATTGTTTCTTTGAATCGTTTTTTCTCTTTCACCGCACTAAAGACGGCTGTGTGACTTCGCGCTTTTCCACAGACACTTCTTCCCCTCTGCTTTTCACTTTTCTTCTAACCAACAGAGTTGCACTCTGCAAAAATGCACTCGCACTTCACGCACATTTTTTTCATTCACAATGGCAGCACCACTGCGGCTTGCCATATCTTCTCGCTTTCCGTTTAGCCATTCAAAAGTGGCAAACGTTCTGCAGTTGTGGGCAATGGCAGAGGTGGGGGCAAGACAGCGCCCGTCAATTAAGAGAAAATTGTAAACAGCTCGCAAACAAAAACACTACAATTAATATTACATTTGTTGCGCGCTTGCAATTTTCACATGCACAGACACACACACATATACAAGCAAGCAAACAAATGCCGACAGCCCAAGTTGGGGGTGGGTGGTGTATTTGAATGGCAACAAATGACGTTTTCTTTTTTATGATTATTTTCCTTTTACTACTTCACTGTACACAAAGGCCGCAAAAAATCCAAAAGACAACGGAGGGCAATAAAAGTATGACGACGGCGATGGCGATGGCGACACCAACAACAAGGCGCTCGCACTCACTTTCGACCCGAGCAGTCGCCCGTTGCACCCGTCGGTCTGTCCGACCGACCGACTATGCAGCGCTGCTGCTTGCGAATTTCGATTCAATGAGGGCAACAACAAAATTGCGATTTTTTCTAAACACGACAAATAAAAACACAAAAAAGTGTAAACGAACGAACAGCGCACTTTCAACGCCGCTGACGACAACGAAGAGTCAGTAGCGATTCGCCGGAGTTTAGCTGGGGAGCTGTTGGCGCGGCGTTGCGCCCTCACTGCCACAACGAGCGGACCCCGAACGCGGACGAACACGGCAGCGTGGCCCATCCTGGGGCTGAGGTCGGTTGCGCGACAATAGCTGCTGCTGTCACCGGATCATCCGCCGTTGGAACCATTGCCACTGCCCTCAACTCACGCTTACGGAATTTAAAAATTTTGCGTACGTTCGCGTCTTGGAGTATCGGAGTGGTGGCGGCTGCTGCCAGACGCTGTGCTTATGGATTACGATTGGCCGCCCCCAAGAAGCGGCCAATAATCGCAGCTCCTTTACCTCGACTTTACTTGACTTTTCGTCGTAACGTTACGTTGCTGGGCCGTGCTGCCTTTTTTACTTTTATTATTTTCCTCTTTGTCGCTATGACTCGTATTGTCTGCACGCCCGTACGTCAGCCTGCCTGTCCGTCCGTCCAACCGCCCGTCTGTATGTTTCGCTATCTATATGTACGCAATTGCACGGCGTGGTGCTGGCCCGCTTGCCTTCTTTGCTTCTTTATGCTATGCTCTGCACTAGCCCTTGGCCACTAATATGTTTGCCAGCCGCTTACTTGAATATAGCACGGCTTGCCTTCTGCCTGCCTGCCTGCTGCCTACTTGCCGTCGCTTGCCTGCTCAACGCGTTCCCTCCGGCCACCCTTTTACCCCCTCATCCAACCTTATTCTCTTGCCCAACTAAATGCAACAACAACGCGCAGCATTCGCTCGCACGCTCATTTAGCGCAGCGCAACTCAGCTCACTCGCTTGGCCCCTTCGTATGTAACGCCGCCATCGCCGACGCCATCGGTACATAACTACGACGACGCGCGCTATGTAGTCATACTGGTGTGTGTGTGCGCGCAACTGTATGGAGCGCAAACGTGTTCGTCGGTATGTGCAAGCTGCCATGTAGAGAGGCTATGTAGAAAAACCGTCATCATTTCATTATGTTTGTGCGTCCGTCCGTTCGTCTGTCCATCAGTCTGTTGGCCCGTATATACCAATTCGTATATGCAGCAGAAAAAAGAGCAAGAAGCGGAGGAAGAAGCAGAAATATCGTTATGAATACACAAAGCGTATGTACGACTCAATGTATACGCGTGTGTGTGTGTGAGTGTGGTTCAAGCAGAAAGCAATGCACGTTGAACGAACAAGAATCGACCCCGAGCCAACAACAGCCGACAAATGCTCGCGATTTGTATCTGCACTCGTGCGCTTGTATCCGCTCATTTGCTCGACGGCGAGCGGCGAGCATTGCGCACAAACTCAAATGCGTTGCCATATTGTAACAGTTCAAGTTGGAAATTTTAGAAGATTGCCGATCAACATTTGCAGCTGTAGAAAGTGGAAGTCAATTAAAAAAGTTGAATGAAAATAAGAATGAACTTTGAGAACTATTAATGCATACAGATTTTTAAAAACCCAAAATCAAAACTAAGAAATCTATAAAGAAACATTATTGCATCGAAAATTAATACTTGACTGTTGTTTGATGTTCTGGCAACACTAGCAGTTTCCAAACCTTCATAAAACCCTGCAAGTAACACGAGCGAAGCATGGCAAGAAGGAAAGTCGCACCAGCGCAATGAAGACTAATTGCCCTCGTCACACCATTCGCACAGAACTTGGGCTGTTGGCAATTGTAGCGCAAAAGGAAATAAAACAATGGAGCGGCTGTTTTTGGCGGCAAGCAACCCGAAGAAACCAAACAAAAACTTTTCGTTTCTTCTTATTTCCTAGGCCAGGAGATCATCGACGCCAGTCGTAACATCGTCAACGCCAAAACAAAAGGACACACATACACGATTCGTATTTATAGATTCACAACATTGGAGGCAATTGTCGCGGCGGCATTTTCAAGCAGACAGGCGGCATGCAAAAGCAGTCAACCTAGCGTCTGATACAGAAATAGCAGCCAGCCCCGAATAATTGTCAACGTTGTACCGCACTTCCACCCCATGTTCGCCCGCCTAAAGGAGCGCCCAATGCGTTGTAGCCGCTGTCAACTACCAGACGGCGGCCGACGAGCCTAAATTTCGTGCAGGTGCACATTGAGTTAGCCAAAATGCAACAGACCAAACGATGAATTTGTTTTTGCGTCACATGCCACAATTAGAAACGACAAATATTGCGAAGACAAGTGAAGAACAAAAAAATATTGAGCAAGCATCTTGTGCAAACTTGGCAAATTCCTTCGACTTTAAACTTGGTGTACAATAGCAGATCGCCGATTACGGCTGAAAATAAATGCCACAAAAGGCAACAATGCACAGTGTAACTCAAATCGTACGAAACATTGAAAAATACCGCAACGAAAAAGGAAAACGACTAAAGACACGAACCAAATTGGAAGTAAGGTGAATGTTGCGAATTAAGAAGCATAATTTCCTCCATTCAATTAGCACAATGGACAGGAAAGTCAAGGAAGGAAATTATCACCAAAAAAAAATGGCAACACTCAGCACTTTCCCATACACAAACACACGTTGCATACATTTATAGCAATGCTACAGTGCCGTAGAAAAGTATTCGAATTCTTTTTTGTTATAATGAGTGCAATTTGCAAGTTATTATTTGAAAACCAAATAAACATCAACAATGGCATTATTTTGCCATCTAGTTGAAATCTTAATGTTCGGACATATAAAAAATCTTTAAGACTTTAACGTGGCATCGTTTCAATTGAAACCGATTGTTGGGAATATGTTTAGAGAAAATCATTTTGATCAACTGCAGTCCTATCTGGAACACATTCTATAGAAATATATAGATCATCAAAGTCTCATATTATCCGTTACACTGACGTCTGTGCCAAAATCATTTATCGTAGCAATAAAAAACAATTAAAAAACTAGTAATTCGCAGCTACATTTAAGTTAAAAACTCTAAAAGCAAAAGCAATATATTTTTTTGTGATATTTGAGCCGTTTACTGCACAAAACATTTAACTTTAATTTAAAAAAAAAATCTTAAAATTTATTGGTTAAACCACTTGATATGACTATAACTTTTAATTATATTTTTCCTGAATACTAACGATTAACTCAAAAGACAAAGTGATTTTAGGCATTGAATAAATAATTTCTTTACTTTATTTATTTATTTATTGAATTATTTGTACAGCTAAAAATTAAGCATATTTTATAAGTAATATACATCAACAGATTACTTAAAATTAAATAATAAGGGAGTTAAAAAAAAAACAAAGTACCTATTTCATAGCATTTCTTAACTTTATTTTGTGAAGTAAAACGTTTTGGGCAGTGAACGGCTCATATATTAGTCCATTTAAATTTAATTTAATTTTTATTTTTAAATTAATTTATTTTTATATAAAAACTCGTTTTTTTAAGATGTACTAGATTTTTGGATGAATCTTCCCTTTAAAATAATTTACCGAAAGCTTTTGTGAGGCACTGTATGCGCCCAAAAAAAGCCATCTTTCCTTTAAAATATTTTGCCGAAAGCTTTTGTGAGGCACTGTATGTGCCCAAAAAAAGTAACTTTGCGCTGGATACTAATGAAAAGGAAAATGTTTTGTTGCTCGGAATTTTTCGCGCACTCTTTGTGTCACCTTTGGGCTTGTTGGTGTATTTTTTTTTGTGGGCTCATTGAAAGGGGGAAAACCCTGCATTATGCCCGCATTCGATGAATTGTTAGAAGTGCGCTACTTCATTACTGTCGCCACTTTGGAAGTGGAACTGGAAGTGGCCATTCAAATTTCCGTACGCGTTGCTGGCTGCTGCTGACGCTTTGTCTGCATTGTGTTTATTATTGCATTGTTGATGGTCTAACAATCAATCGACACTGCAACAACAGTGCTGAATGCAAAATATTGGCCCGCGTGTTCATCGATGCAGTTTCAACAACTTCTTTCATTTTCAGTCGATTTCTTGTTGGCCGTGGGCTTTTGTTTGTATTATCTTTATGCTAATTGCCGGATTTGTTCGGATAATTGAATCACTGGATGTAACGAGGCAGGTGGGTGCGCGAATGAGCGTCTGTAGTCTGTAATGTCAACTTGAAGCGAATGTCCCTATTTAGGAATTGCGTGTCAATAATGGCATAACGCCAACCAGCCAAAAAGAATGGAGTGAGAGGGTGGGGGTTGGCGCAGGAAATGTGTTTTAATTGAAAATAATACAAAAAGTCAAAACTCAACAACAAAAATTAAGTTTTCTATGTACAAACACGAGTTGGTTTGAGCTTCGGTGCGGCTGCTTAACCGTTCTATATCCCTACGAAGACTTTCCAAACACACACACACACACATACCAAGCCACACACACACATTGCCGCCACTATGTACTCGTACCCCAACATTCCAAGGCGCGCACGCAGTCAAGCCAAAAATTAAATTGAGCAAAAATTTCACAAAACATAGAAATAAAAAAAAAACCAAGGAAAATATGCAAGCAACATAGGCAAACTGAATTGCAAGAATAGGCATTGTTTTTTTATTATCAATTCAACTCCGTTGCGTAAAATTGCAAAATTGCAATTTCTTTTGTTGGGTATAGTTTTCGGAACCTAAAAGGGGTTTCGAAAAATACGAGGGAAGTTTGATAAGTTAGTGACTTTTTGAATGAAAGACATTTTTTCGGCAAAAAAGTTTTATTTCTCATATCGTTTATTTCTTTATCGTTTTTCCAATTCTTGATCCCTTCCAAATAATAGGTTTTCTCAAGGTCCTCAAAATAGGAATTTCCTTCAGTGACGACCCCTTCATTCGAGCCAAATCTCTTACTGCCGAACCATTTCTTCAGGTTTGGGAACAGAAAATAGTCGCATGGGGGCTAAATCTGGACAATATGCTGCATGGGGAGCAGTTCGTAGCCCAATTGATGGATTTTTGCCATAGCGACTACACTTGTGTGCGTTTTTCTGGTAAAAGAGGACCTTTTTCTTTGCCAAATGCGGTCGTTTTTGCTTCAAATCGATGTCGAATCGATCCAACAGCTCTGCATCATAACTCTGCTAGTAATCCTTTTACCCTTTTGAAGGTAAATTATGTTAATGACACCGTATGCATCCCAAAAATCTGTAGCCATGACCTTGTTGGCCGACAGACCCAACCACAACAGACGTTCCTTGGTCTCTGGTATGCAGTGATGGATCCATGTTTCAACCACGGTTCGGATTTTGCTTGAGCATCGCCAAATACTCCTTTGAAGTGGTCATAGCTTTTTCATGTCCAAATATTCAGGCAAAAAGTGGTGTACCCGCCCAGTTGAGATGCCTACAGTTTCAGCCACCTCACGTACTGTCATTCTCTGTTCGTTTAATATCATTCCATGGACTTTATTAACCATTTCTAAGGTGACAACCTCTTTTGGGCGACTTGAACGTTCGGCGTCTCTCTCTCACAACATATTTCGGTAAACCAGGCGTTAACTATTAAAATTGATGGCGCAGAGTCCCCATAGTATTCATTAGGCCCTTCTTTGATTTCGGTGATAGTTTTTTTTCGCAAAAAATAATGTTTTATCAGCTCGCGAAATTCGTTTCTCCCCATTTTTGTCTAAATTCAAAAAGTTGGCTTTCAATGACTGTTAAACACAAGTAAATGACGCATCATGCTTAAAATTTGAATGAAACCTACTAAGAGATGATTTTTGCCTCTAAAGTTGTGGGAAATTGGAAAAGCCACTGACTTCTCAAACGGCCCTCGTACAAAAATACGGCAATAGTGAACGCGCCTAAAATCGAAAAACATATTAATTCAATTTTAACGTCTTCTGTGCGCTCCAGCTGCACCACTGCGGCCTGCGCCTGGCCACATGCTTCGACCCCGCTCGTGCACAAGAACTACCCCTACCGACCGCCTCCCAGCACTTGCCTTCCCGCTCGACCAGTGCCAGAAGAGTTAGTTATCTTGTCTCCGCATCCGCCACTATGTACCCGCCATGTGGGCACGTTTCATGTGCTGCCACACAAATGCAAAGCTGTGCGCTGCGTTGCGTCGCGTCGCGCTGCCTGACGACCAGAACCGGTTTTCTGGCTCGCTCAACTCGCTTCGACACGCTCCCGCTCTCCGGCGGCTGCCCTGTGCAGTTGAGCGTTGTGTGAGGGGAATGTACGCCATTGTACATAAATGCAATCACTCGAGCATTCCAAAAACTGCCATTTACCGGGCTACACTGACTGCGGGCCACAGCGATGGGTCTTTCAACGGTCTCATGAAATATTTGACAGAGCTGCCGATAATGCAACGCCTCACAAACCATCATAAGTTCAAATCGGGACTCAATGTCTGCTAAAATAAATTTGTCTGAGAGGTAGAAGCCGTTTGCCGGAAAACTGTCTTTAGCTATCTTTCTTTAGAAACTAATCTAAAAGAGAGCGGCACTAGTACTCCTTGCGAGCACTGGCGACAAGTGCCTACAAGAAATGCACGCTGTCAACTTATGAGTTGGGTATGTTTTGCTATTTTCGCGCCATCATAATAAAAATAGCACCCAGACAAGCCAGACATGTCAACAAATTGATTCCAAGAAAATTTGCAGAATTTAACGCGCACAACTTTTCACTCCACCCTGTACGCACGAATTCCGAGTGGCTCCCTCGCCATATTCGCCCCTCCGTGTAGTCAAGCAAACGCTTCGCTATATGCTATTTTTTGTTTATATGAAGAGCGCCAATTTTCGACTCACACGCCACACTCTTTCTCTCTCTCTCAGTGTTATTTCTCCCCTGTCCTTCTCCACCCCTGAGGCAATCGCATATTAAATGCTGCGCAATTACGTGAGAAACTCTCTTGGACAGTGTTGCAAAGCCTGCACGGCGTGCTGGGCCATGAAATGGCAACATTGTATTTGGCGCTGTACAATGTTCCAGTGTTGCTGCCTTCTCGCGGAGAGCGCAATTTGAATGCTTGAATGAACGTTTTGTGCTGATACTAGCAACGACCATCCAGCCAGCCAACGTGCTTAGTACGGCCGATTTTCCCGCCAATTTTAACAAGCACAAAAATATAAACAAACCAACAAAAATAAACAACCGCGTCTGATATGAGCGGAGCGTACACAAATCTACAATCAAAGATGTGATTTGCTTGCACGATAGGCGACTAATCGCATACGACACGACTCGCGTGTTGATTAGACGCGTCTATGGGTAAGAGGCGCGAACGTCTGCATTTAACACCTTACTTGGTGTGGCATTCACGGCTGAAGAGGCAATTAAAAAGACAAATAATTTGAGAATGCAGAAATTGCAACAAGTTTGTTCCTGAAAAGGAATCATTGAGATTGATTTGACGATTGAATCGACAACGAATAATAGATTTGACGTACTATTTGAGGTTATGATGAAATTTATCTGCTTGTGCAGAGCATTAACACGTGTGCAGTTTTTGGGGACATTTTTCGGGCAAACATTTTATAAAGAGGAGCGTAAAGTAATATTTGTACTGGAAGAACTATTTAGATGCAGTGGACGTCCAATATAACGAATCTTATGTTGTACCCCCAATTTGTTAAATTCAAAAATTCGTTAAATCGATCGAAATTATTTGTTTTAAACCATCTTTCTTAAAAAAATAAGTTTCACATATTCAGTTTTTAAATAAATATCTGGTTTTAACTATTCCAGCCCTTTTAAAACACAAATATTTCTATGTATGTACAGTCAAAAAGTCTTCAATGCGCGATTGCCTCTTTACTACAAGTAAACTTTTCTATATAGAAATGTTTCTTGATTGATTATTGAAATTTTAATTTTTAAAAGAAAAAATTCGACGCAACGCAAAACAAATCCTGTGAAAATTATCAGCAATGCATACAGAGTTTGAAAATGTTGGTAACTTGACGTAAATTTGTCAAATAAAAACAATTTGAAGCGTAAAATCAACAAAAATATTCGTTATATCGAATAGCAAATTTCACTTTCGTTCGTAATATAGAACCATCAATGGAAAACATTTAGCCGTACGTTAAATCCGAAATTCGTAAATGAAAAGTTCGTTATACGTGTAGACGTCCATTGTATCTGTAAAAAAACACTTTTTTTCAATTTTTAAGTACGAACCTCAACCCTACCATAAATTCATCAAAGAAACGTGAATGTAAATAAAACACATGGCATGATTTGAAAACTATAACGACTTAGTTTTAGTGTTTTTGAGTACCAAATATGGCTACTCCACCTGATTTATGTCAATTTCAATTCATTGCAAAGTTAATTTTATCCAAACTTAAAATTGCATTATGCTTGTGTCAGATTTTCGAAGCAATAAACTGCTGAACGTTGCTTTTCTAGCAACTACCGGCTTTTGCCAAATTTCCAACATAGGCATTTCGAATTGATTTATCTTGGAAAGTATCGAAAAAAATATAAACAAATACAAGCAACGCCTACTTCGCTTTGCAATTCGTGTTGTTTTTTTATACTTTTATGTGTTGTGTGTGTGTTTTTTTTCAATAAAATTGCTTCACAACAAAACAAAAAAATTACTCGCACAACTTTTCACTGGGCGCACAATGGCCCAGACAAACTGCACCATGCGTCGAGGGGTCTCTCTGCTTGCTCACCTTTTTTGCATTTTGTACGCAAAATAAATGTAGTACGGCAACACTAAATTTCTGCGCTCTCTGGTGCGCTCTTTAGCGCAAACGTTGCATTGACCACACAGCGCAGAGGGGAAATGAGCGAGCGAGCACGCGGAAAATAAAATGGTGGCATGGTAGCCCATCGGCAAAGCTGGCGAGAGCGAACCGAAGCAACGGCCACATTGAAGGAGAAAACAATTTGCGGGGCACGGAGCGGGAAACACGCACGTACGGGCGTTTTTCGACTTTTGCATTTTACTGTACTTTGAATGGAAAAATTCGGAAATTTCATAAGGAATTTTCGTTGATGCATTTACGATTTCGATTATTTATGTTTTACACACTTTTAATTGCAAACAAAGTGTCATAGATGCGCAAAACACGCTGCCACACCAGCGGTCGCACAAATGCGCCACAAAGTTGCCTGCTTGTTACGCAATTTAATTTCGCTTCGATTTTTATGTTCTTTGTTGTTGTTGTTGCTTCGACTAATGTCGTTGGCGTCGTAATTGTTGTTAGTGGATTTGCTTGCATTTTGCGCGTTCGCATGAATCACGTAATGTGGAATATTTCATTCGAGTACTTTCAAGCGAACAACAACAAAATTGCACAATTTTTAAATTTTCTACGAAACAAGGGATAAGTCATGTTCCGAGGAGCTAGAGGGGGGTAATTCGTACAATCACTTTTTGGCATAAATAAAGCAGATGACCATAGAATTTGTTGTTGTTTTTAGTTTCGATCGATAATTGTTTTTGTTTTATTTTTTTGTTGGTGAATTAAATCATTTCTATTTCATGTGCACTTGGTAGGGGGAGATGGATGGGGGGAAAGCACTTGTTAAAGATGTTTGTTGTTTGGTGATTTTCACGCGCGTTCGCCGAGTTAAGTTGAAATACAATTCGTTGTTTTCTATTATTATATTTGTTGCAGTCTTACGACGAACAGTTTTTCAGTTGTTTGTTTGCGCGGTCACCGCCACATTTCGCCGCTCTTCTACGTTGCACCTCATCCAGCGCTGAACGCGATAGCGGCGACACTCAACGCCCATTTTCATTTAGCACTTCAGTTTGATGTGGGGTAGAGCGTCCGGCTGGCACACCGAAATGTCAGAATACAGCGTGGGAGTGGCACAATGACTACAAAACTTACTAACTACCTTTATGCAAGTTTTTAATTTTACAAATAAACAAAAAAATCAAACTACAAAAGCAACAAATAACCTAAATTTGAAGTGGAATTTCGTTGTCGTCATTATTATTGGCGCCCAAGTCGCAGCGAGCGAGCGAGCACAAAAGACGCCGTCAAGTCGGTATGTAAACAAACTGCCAGACGCTGCACAAAGTCTACGCCTGACGCCAGACAATGCTCCGGGCGGCTGCTGCTGTAGCGCAACTCACAAGAAAAATGTTGCTGAATTAATGTCTGTTTGTTGTATTTGCACTGCAAATTACACTTTGGCTATTGGCGGCGGGCGACGGTCATTCGCTTTATTCCAATAACAAATTAATTATTATTATAGTTGTTTACAACCGATTACAGGCGCGCGTTGCAGCCGTGTAAACGCGCACGAAACGGCGACCACGCGGCCCAACCGGCCAGACAGTGTGCCGCGGCGCGTCACGCCACCCAAACAGTCGCCAGCCAGCCTGTTCAAAATCCAATCAGGAAAGCTGCTTAATGAGCACAAAAAATTTAATTCGAATGTGTGTTGTGAATTGACATTAACAACAACAGCAACAGACTATCTGCTGCCTGCAACTACGGCTACGCTTATTGCTGCTGCGTTATAGTTGTTGTCGCACTGCCGCAGTCGCAGTTGCCGTCGCAGCCACAAACGCGCACACACACAATCGCGCACAGAACGCGCCGCCGGCAGCAAAGTGCCCGTGTGCGAATGCCGTCTAAGTCCAGCAACAACAATCAATAATTACACTTATGCGCGCTGTCAGCATTTGTCAACTAGCAAACAGCTGCGGCGAAGAGCAAATCTTCGATTCACTTGCGGCGAGCGTGCAATAAAAGAAAGCGCGAAAAATTGCATTTGCACAGACAGACAGAAAGGGACAGCGCAACTCGTCGTAGCGTTTGTTTACAATCACCTCAATGCTGTTGTCGTTGTGCATCAACGCGTTGCAATTGCAGTCAACAGCTGCAACAGCACCAAATTCGATGGCAGCGAAAGCCGAATGCAAATAAAAAACTGCCGCCAAACAGCTGCTTCACGCGTGCAACGCCTTCTCACTTGCCGGCTGCACACACACGCATTCATATGTGTACGTAAACGTAATCCCATGCAACAACACACTCGCTATTATACGCGCGCGCGTTCGCAAAATCGCGCACGACCACTGCGATTACCATCCAGTACGCACACCGTCTGTCCGTTCCAATGCCTATTCGGCCCCATCCCCTTGCGCGCATTATCAATGAAGACAACAACAACAACGCGATCGGCAATTCGGCATCATCAAACTCGCGACGCCAATCATCTCATTCGCCGCAGCACATTGCAAGACGCACACCGCGACGCCACCCAACGCACCGAACATGTTGACACGCTACAGCAATCCGCCGTTTACTGCTACGCGTGCAATTTGCACGCCGAAAACCTCCACGAATCGCGCTGCCTACACTGAGGCGCTCCTTTGTTATTGTCATTGCGAAAATGTTGCTCATCAGCCGGTGATATGGTGCTGCTGCTGATGTTGTTGTTGGTGTTGCTGTTGTTGCACCGGCCGCAACGCGACGATTCAAGCGTCAAACGCGTACGACAACGAAACCACACTCCATACCAAAATCAAATCAAAATAGCAGAACGAATGCAAACAAAAGGGAAAACAAAAACAAAACTCGCATAAAATAAATAAAAACTTACCTGAATCTGATGGAAGTGCTCCATGGTGCTGCAACTACGGTGCTGCTGTCGCCTCCGTTGTTGTAGTTACACACAGTAATACGCTTAGCGCCTCGGCTGGCTGGATGGTTCGCTGGTTGGCTTCGCCGCACCACACACACAGTGCGCGCAAAAGCGCAAGGAAAACCGAAACGAAAAAAATCGCACACAAACAGTACTCGCACTACAATTGCCTTGTCTTCTTCTTCTGTAGCCGTACAGCTGACTTCGTTCTTCACTTCAGTTCAGTTCGGTTCGGCTCAGTTCAATTCAATTCACTTCACTGCTGCTGCAGTGCAATATGGTACAAGAGGCGACCCTCTGCTGCCACTGCACCTCCTCCTCTTACTTCGGACAACAACAACAGCGTCGCTTCGCTTGGCGCTGGGCTTATTATTGCCCGCAACGTATCGTATTGTATCGCGCTGTATCGTCGTCGCGTCGTATGCGTCGTCGACGCCGCCGTATGTTTTGTATTGTGCCACACAATAATGACAAATATTCTGCTGCGCTACTGCTGCTGCGGTCGCTGCCTGCTGCTGCTCCTCTACTCGACCCGCGAAACGTTCACTTGGCTTCACTCGCTTGCGTCGCTGCGCCACGTCTCGTCGCGTTTCGTTTATGCTCGTCGCTGACGTCTGCCTCGTCTCGTCCAAAACTTAACCTCACACTCGCTGCGCTGCGCTGCGTTCCGTTGCGTTTGCCCGCTCGCTTGCCGCGTTCCCCGCACTCACGAACAGCTACGAGTTCGAGTATTCGCCTGTGCTAGCTGACTTGTGCCTCAGCTACGGCTGATATAGATATAGCTACACGGCTCTATATCTGCTCTGGCTCCGGTTGTATGGCTGTGCAATCGTGGCCGCCGCCTATAGTCGCTTTACTATTGAAAGTGTGCTTGCTGGCTGGTGGCTCTTGGCTGGTGCTAGCGCTGATGCTCGCCTTTGCTTGCTTTGCTTTTACTGTGTTACTGTTGCTGTATTGCTACTGCTTGCTCGCCGCTGCTATATTAAAAACACACACAGAGCGTACACCAACAACGACGTATGAATGCTATGGCAATTGCCTTTGCAAAGGCTATTGAATTGAATTCGGAATTGATGCCGTGCTGTTGCCTTGCCGTGCCATGTCGCTGGCTGCTTGCGCGCTCTCGCGCCGGGCGCGCTGTGTATATGGCGCTCTCTCTCGATGACGCTCTTTCTCTCTCTCCACATTATATGCGCCGTATGTGTTTGCCTATGTGTACAGTGTTGTTGTTGGGCGACCGCTTGCCGCCCCTCGACGCGCTGTTCAATTTGCTTATGTTCAGGAGCCTGAAAGATAGGCGAGGGGCAAGTGCGCACGAGAGCGAGCGCCTCAGTTCTTGCCACTTCTTTTTGATGTTCGTTTTTCCCTTCCTAAATTCCGCTCAACGCGTCGCCAACCCGCACTGTGGTTCCACATGCTGCCCAACTGCCATCGCACTCGCACCCATGGTCGACGAGCGGCGCCAACGTCTCGCTCGCACTTTATATACCCAGTTGGTCGGGCTTCGTGTATACGTAACCCCAATGCTTGTGTACGCTGACTGTGAGAAAAAAATAGAAAGCTAAACAACAACAAATATTAACCACAGCAACAACAACGAAGGCGACAGCAGTGCACAATGGCGCCACGATTCTTTATTGCTGGCAAAAAATCGAAACCAATTTAACTGGATGCGAACGAAAATTTGAACGAAAACGCTGTGTTTTTGATATAAGAATTCGAATGGGAAGGTTCGTGTCTAGGCTGTGCATACCAGATGGTATCCTCAAGGAGGGAGAAAGTTGAAAACTTGTTTTGAGGATTCATACACAAATTACACTGCACAACAAAATTAATATATTTTTTAAATAACAAGGTTCTGACGACGGATTCTGGTAAAGGTGCCTAAAAATATACGTGTATCGGCGTTTTAAAAGTTTTCGTCTGAAGTTTTTTTAGAGGGGGTAAAAGTTTTCCCATTTTTGCACATGGTGAATCAGTATACGAAAACCATGTAACCTCACAGGTAAAAAACCATGTAACCTTAGGTATATGATATGTTCAGCAATTTGATGTAAAGTACTACGAAGACAATTGTTATGGATCATTTAAACCAGGGGTGCCCAAAGCCTTCTTATGGAATAGCAAACACCAATACATAAAAATTAATTCATACGACAATTAATTAATTAATTCATACGACAACAACAAAACCTACGTGGAAGATAACTGTCGCCAATTTGCACCAACAAAGCATACTGTTCTGTGTGTGTACACTAAAATGCTTAGCCTATGCCGACGATCATTTACAAAAACAAATGAGGAACTGCAATCCTCGGCCTATGCTGAAGAGCATTTACAAAAACAAATGAGTAACGAGAGTATAGGGCATGGGCACCTCTGATTTAAACCCTGTAGCTCCTATTTGTATGGGTCAAGTTGACTTTTTTTTTCTAACATGCCAAAATTGTCCTGTAAAACAGGAATTTATAAGGGAAAAATGTACCACTAATATATTTGGCATAATATTCTACTATAGGTCTCTGAATTCAACCAAGCTCAGAAATTAACTTGAACTCCAGAATTAAACCAAAACTGAAAATGTGTTTAAGTGTTTATTTCGCACTTATTCAAAATTGGTAATAAAATGTTCTACAAAACTTGCACGTGGAATAGTAGATGGAAGGGCAACCAATATACCAAAAAACAATGGGCGCCGAGACCTGAAGGGATATTAAGCGAGCATAATATTCTCTATGCACCGCTTGTGCCAACCAAAAAAATTATTTTACAACCATTACATATAAAACTTGGTGTGGTAAGGAACCAAGAGGCGTGGAGTACAGTCGTGTCTGGATGTAGTGAACTCATTTTTGCAAGGGCTGTTCACAGTATTGAGGTTGTTCACTATATCAAGGTTAACATTTTTGTTCAAAAACTCGTTTTATTTGCTCAAAATACACTTTTTGTTTTTTGCTTTAAATTTCTTTCAAAATTTTGTTCAATATTTAGAATCTCCATGTCAAAATTTGGATGTTATATATATCGAGGTGTTCACTATACCCAGACACTACTGTACGTAGATTAGCCAGCTCGAGCTTCTAACTGTAGGTATGACTAAAACAACAAAAATGACAGGGAGACAAACTATACAACTGCAACAAATAGCTAGAAAATAGCATCATTTAGGCGCTCAACATACGACGTCCACTACGCAGCAAAACTGTGGCGGATTCAGGGGGGTGTTTTGGGGGTTGAAACCCCCCGAAATATTTGGATCGCCTATAAAACTACATACAAATTAAAAGACATTTTACAATTATTAAAGAATTACTTTTTGAAACCCGCCCCCGAAATATTTTTCTGAATCCGCGCCTGCAGCAAAATACTTTAATAAATATGTTGGCTATTTGCTTTTTGTTTAAAAGCATCGAAACTTTTGACGAAGTTAGCCAACTATGTGCACCACTGTGCGGCGCGACGAATCGTTTGTGCCAATGTGATTCGAGTCGAGTCACATTCTACGCGATATGCGCAGCCCCCATGGTGGCTGATGGCGATGGCGACGCTGCCAAGCGAATACGACAAATTCTCACGCAACTGTGCTGTGTTGTTTTTGTTGCTAGTGCTTTTGGATTCCGGCAGTATTACCGATCATTTTTGTACGAGACATCGTTTGAAATGATTGCAACGGCGCTCGTAGAACCATAAATTGTAGCACGTTGTTGCATTTCCTCCCACCCTCGGCAATGCCATTCTGCGCAAAGTGCAACCGAAATTCTAACTTGACTGACAATCAATTCGTTGTTAGCCAAGTGATCGAAATCGTATTTTAAACCCGTTTATCTAAATCTATCTAATCTAAAATTGTGATCAAGACTTGGATTTATAACGAGCTTAGAATGACGCAACACACAGATCGAGATGAACCCAGCTTGGAGCTAATTTAGACAATCATCGAATATTGATAATCGTTACTTAATCATACGGAAAATTTCTTGAGAGGTAGAACATGTTTTATGATTATCGATGGAAAAGAATTCATTTAGGAGGATCAAAACTATGTGAGATTATTTTA
Organism: Melieria omissa; assembly: GCA_963971225.1. NCBI lineage: Eukaryota > Metazoa > Arthropoda > Insecta > Diptera > Ulidiidae > Melieria > Melieria omissa. The sequence continues at coordinate 10,470,868 of OZ020268.1, forward strand.
AAGAGGCTTTAGAGGCTAAACTAAAAAAATGAGCTAATCAATCGGTTTGAATGACAAAATCACACGATTTTGGTCAATCAATTTGCACAAATTGTAGGCATCAGTTTGGGGTGAGTCCTTTCACCATGAGACTTTACCAAGTAATCATTTAATAGGTTTATTCCTTCTAGCACCTACGAGATAAGGAAATGTTTTTTCAATAAATGATCGAACACTGTTGAATAAGACATACAATTTTCATTTATTCATGATTATTTATTTTGTAGTTTTCATGCATTCATACCCACTATCTCCTTAGTCCTTCAGCGCGTTTTGGTGCGGTGTCCAATGAGCCAAAGCGAGTACCCTCGGTGGGGTAATTCCAGACTCGAAAACCATAAAGAAGTTATACGACAGAGTTTTTGACCTTAAATTCATTCAAAACAGTCGAATACCACCCAAAATTATACTCTCTCATGAACTTCGAAGAAAACCATGGGCAACATCTTCCATTGACTTTTGAGTATCGTAGTTTTTTCAAGCATTCTGAAAGCTGTTGCATTTAAAACTCTTAGACACACATCTCGTCAGCAGTTCCCAAGCATTTTATTGAACAAAATACCAATACAAACATGGATAAAAAGAGCAAAAGAATTTCAACAAAATTTAGTTCCCGAAACTATACGTTAGAGGGTTCTTCAAGAATACTTAACTATTTTCAGTCACTATTAACGGTGTGGCAACACTGACTTCTCTTTCAAAGCCATCCGACTATTTGGCATTTCACTCCGCGATGCTGCTGTCTCGCTTGCACTTTATATACCGAATTGATGGAGCATGGCCCTCAACTCAAGCAGTGTCGCTGAGGAACGACGCCGACGATAACGTAGCCGAACGTGCAAGAAATTCTCACGCAGCCTTCGTGTGGCGCCGAATGAATGCTTTGTGCACTTTGTCGTTGTTGTTGTTGTTGTTATCGTCGTATTTGTAAAATAGTAGAAAGTACAAAATAAAGTATCTTTTTGCCTGATTATTTCAGATTTTTGTACTTAATTTAAAATATGCGCTGCTGCGGTTAGGTTCGTCAACGAAGCACCGGCGCAATCAGCGACAAACGGCGGCGACGACGACAGCAGCAGTGGCAACGAAGGCGCATTGTTGATTCGCTTTCGATTTGCTGGATAATCGATGCTGTCTGCAGTATTTTCGGAAAAACTTACAACAAAACATAAAAAATGTGAAGCAAGCAAACAACAATCAAGATGGATAACGCTAATTGCAACAATAACAAATAGTTTTTTTGTGCTCATGTGGAAATTGGGACATTTGGCGAAAAGTGTGAACAAACGCTGCAGTTTGAATAAAAATAGTTTTAAAAATGTTTTGCCATAAAAGTTGATTTTCACAATTTCAACAAAGAGCCAAAATTACGACGCAATCTAGCAGCACACACACACTCGCACAAATTTGTACATTTTCTTCAGCCGTATGACTGTACTTTGCGCGTATTTTTGTTTTTTATAGTTTTTTGTTTTTTTTTAACTTTAGTTTGTACCCAGAGCGACAGAAGATATATACGACGTTCAGTCGCATTGACGTATGTGTGTGGGTATTGGTGGGCTGGTCGTGTGCATGTGTGTGTGTGTGTGTATATAATTTTGTACATATGATGGCTGTGGCGTGCTTGAGTGCCCAGCAGCGGGCTCAGGATTTTCTCACAATGTCCCTTTCACCGCCGCTGTCGCTTTTCCCTTGCTGCAGCTGTCCCTCCGCAGAAACGCCGCCACTGTGGCGGTGTCTAATTTTATGAATTTTTGTTTTAATTAAAACATTAAATTGATTGGTCCGCATTTTCCGCCAAGTTAACAACTTCAATTAGTCGCAGACATTTCATGAATGGTGAAGCCGTGCAAAAGCAGGAAGTTAAATATTTCCTGAGAAATTTGTTAGTTCTGAACCAAAAGCTGTATATTTGTGATGATTGTTTAGATGAGAGTAAATAATGTTGACTATAGTGAAACCCGCTTAAAAAGCGTTAGGTACTTAACAACATGTGTACGTTTGCATTTATAAGTGAGGTACTTAAGTAATTGGTATCTGATTGAAATACACTCAGCATCAGTGTTCGCATCCAGAGCAGAAGCTCAGTCCTAACGCCGACCCTGTTTAAAATCGCCCACACAATCGGCAACAACTTATGTATTTTGTCTTTATTTTTGAACCATTCCTGATTGGTGTCATTGGCCTCAGTACTGATAATCATCCCCTTTGGCAAACCGGCATCTTTTATCTGCTGTGCCAGACTCAAGAAATACAGTTCATATCGATTCTGTTATTGACTCTTAAATCTGGACTGTTGCAACTCCTGTTAGCTGGTAGTTCTGCTAAACTATCTTCTAAGTCCGTATTTAATTTATTTACAGCGTGTATGCTGAACGATCAGACGGTCTCCTCGAAGTGCATTGTATCGCTGCTGAGTGTCGGAGCACTCACCGCTTGGCGGATTCTACATCCTTCAGAAAGGACGTTGCTGCATTTGATGGGGTTATCGGTTCCAACGCCCTTAATTCGTTGCTTCATTCGCAGACCTTCATTAGGTCTGTTTGGCAGAGAATAATTTGTACAAATTTGTACAAATTTTTACTGGATCCTGTTTGTTGACGCCAACTCTCCAGTAACGAGAGAGAAACTGAGAGCGTAAAGTGACAATTCATTTCGTGAGAACTTGCAAGTTTTTACTGGAGAAATTTTGTCCAGTAACTTTTTGCCAGTAAGAAGAAGAACAAGAAAAACATATGACTGGCTGCCATATGATCGATAAATAAATTTTAATTAAATTTTGCAAAAATTTGGAGGCAAATGGAAACAGCAGAGAAATTGTGCGTTCGCAAGTCTGCTGACCCACAACCGTCTTGCTCAGCTTTACCCGCTGAAGCTGAAAGGGAAGAATTGCAGATTGAGCGCAACGAACTATTTGCATTTTGCATTAAATGCAAAGTATATCCTTAACTTTGATTAAATGTCTGATTTAACTTAATTTTCCCTACCACTTCAAACCTCAAAGCAAACATTTAGATCAGCTGTTTCGTTCTTTAACCCTCCTGTTTACACCCTTTTTACTGTGTATTGTGAGTGGGCCAAGTCCCAGTGGTGTAACCAAGAGTTAAAACTTGCAAATTCTTACAAATTGCTGTTTGTTGACTTTTTTGGATAGTTTGATTTTAGGGAGCGTACGCTGGCTTACTCTCCTGATATTTTTTACTAGAAATCTGGCCAAACAGACCTAATGGCAATAGCAATCACACAATCTTTTCCAACGATTTTTACACTGGTCCACTAAATAATAAATTTAACTCATTTAGTTCATAATTCATAAGTAAGTTATTATAAGACATGAGTTAAATGGATTCACGGATCACTTTTTGATTATTTGCCTTTTAAATGTTTGATCTATTGAACTTATCAGATACCCACGCCCACAGAACCGACAATAAAAATTTAGCTTTGTTTTGAATACAAGAGATAAATCTGTGGTCAAAAGCAATAATCGCCTAAGTCGAAAATCGCTGTTTCGAGTAATCTCGTTTTAAAGTTTTAGCGCGTAGTGTGTTCGTTATGGGAATGCGAATAGGTTTTTATTAATAACTTTTTTTATTTTAAAGTTACAAACTCCCTGATTTTACACAAACGTAGAGCACAGTTAAGGGAACGTGGTGGCATCCATAACTCAATTTCTTCTTAAGTCGACTTAAGCGGTTATTGTTTTTGACCACAAAAATTTTATCTAATAACTTTCTTCCTCACTTATAAAATCTTAAAGAAAAGCGAACTTTATGATGCATACAGGCGTATGCAATATAAAATGCTCTGAAGTATGACAACTTTCCGTGCGGAAATTGACACTAACGACCGATGAGGCCAGATCCTCTTATTTTCTTTTCTGCATTTGTATCCTTTTACTTGCACATCATACAAAAACGGATTGCTGAGTACTATTTCTAGTTAGTTAGTTAGTTAGTTAGTTAATTATTTAATTTTTTTTGTAACAAATTTGTACAAAAAACAACATTTGGTCGCTTACCAAAGCAGAATTTGCACCAAATTGGTGACAGCGGTAGCGTAGCTGGGCTGTGACAACAGTTTAAACCCCCAAAATATTAGGATCGACTTTAAAACTGAATACAAATCAAAAGGCAATTTATAAATACAGTGCTTTTCGCTTATAACGAACCCGTTTAAAACGATTTTCCGCATAAAACGAACCAATTTCAAAAGTACGCGCTCTATCTTTTCGCTTATTACCCTTTTAAACCCCTTTTAAAGCGAACTTTCGGTTAAAACGAACAATTTTGCCCGGTCCCTCGAACAATTACAATTACTTTTTGAAACCCCTCCCCGAAATATTTTTCTGAATCCGCCCCTGTGTGTGTGGTTTGTAGCCAATGATGAACATGTCGCTCGAGTTTGTTCGCTAGCAGCGGCACTACAATGTTACTCAAATTCAACGAAAATAATAAAATAATTTTACTGAACACCAAAGCCATCATGAAGTTCTCTTTTGGATTCGAAATATAAGTAAAGTTAGCAATTCAATCGCAACAATCGAACGCAAGTGGCAAGACTCTGCTTAATTTGCTTGTAAAGGGTGATTTTTGAAGAGCCTTCGGATTTGATTAAAAAAACAGCGTATGAAATTTAAAGATAGGTATGAAATCTTTATTTGAGTTGATAGAACAATCTATATAATTCAATGTTTAAAGATGATTTCATGTAAATATTGACCGCGGCTGCGCATCAAATGGTTCATACTCTCTCCACCATATCGGCCGGTATCTCACGAATAAATTCTTCAATATTGGCTTCCAGTGCGTCAACCGTTGCGAGCTTGTCGCTATAGACATGAGCCTTAACATAGTCCTACAAAAAATGTAGGAGATAGAAGGGTTTTTAGTGGGTAAAAGTCTCAGACTCCGGCTTTTAATGCTTTTCCCTGCTGAAAAAAAAAAGAAAAAAGTCCTACAAAAAATAGTCTAAAGGCGTTAAATCGCACGATTGATGAAATTTGAATTGAAATTTGATTGAAATTTGGTGTGAAGTTTAGTCACAAGAATCCAAATTGCCGCCTCACAAGGTCACCCAAATTGACTATAAAATGGAAGAAGTGCACAATGCATGAATTTTGATAATAAAATTACTTAAATTGGGTAGCACTGTTTGGCGAATTGCAACTCTGCGCCAACCGCTGAGGTGAAGAAAAATGCCGAATTCATTTCCTTTGGAAATTTTATGGCGTTCAGTTGTAAAATATTGTGAAGTTTGAAAAATTTTATTCGTGACTAAATAAAAAGGCACATACAAAATGAATCGTTCTCGACGTCAACCGTACAACAAGCAATTCGTCCCAGGCGGTGTTTATGTAAGTAGCAGTAAATAATATTTGGTATTTCCTAGTTTCATGTGGAATTGAGTAATTCCAACACATTTTGTTCGTATGTATTATGAGGGGGGAAAAAAATCAATGGAGCGCTGGGATGCCGCGTTTGAGAGCGCTGTGTGTATACCAGTAAAATATTGAGTGCATGAAAGAATGTGTTGGTGTGAATCGGTGTAGGCCAGATATGCGCACCTGGGAATCTGTGACTTGCAATACCAGTCGCAATTTCTTCGGCAGACAAGGCAATGGCTTTCTCTTAAAACTTTCCAAAATAGCAATGTGTCTGGATATGGCATTTTGCTCGGTTTAAGCATACACAATATTGTGTTTTTGATTCTTCAACTTGTATCTCTTCATGTTATTCCTCTTTATTCTGAATTTGTTTTTAATTTATTAAAATAAAAAAATGTTTATTTTGCCGACACAAATGTTGATTAAAACAAAATGCATTAAAATTTCGATTCAGTGTTTATTCGACATTAGCAGCATAGAGATAGGTGTAGGCAGTGATGTTAACTGTAGGGAAAATTCCCTACATGTAGGGAATTTTAGCGAAAATTGTGTGCGTAGGGAAAAAAAGGACAGATTTTTTTAAATTCACTAAATGTAGGGAATTTTCAAACAACCCTGGTTATGGAAAATTTTGAAGTCAAATTAGTCAAACTAAAAATTTTAACGATCAAATGTTGTTTCCCAATTTGTCAAAGTTGGCCAAATATGTTTCAGCACTACCACATTCTAATGCAGACTCTGAAAGAATATTTTCGAACAAAAAAGGAACACATCAAGCCATGATAATTGGACTTCAATTTGTATAATTCGCTCTTACTTAGAAGACGAAGATATCACCTGTGTAAATTTTCAATGTAAAGAACAGCACTTTAAGAAAATGGCATACACTGAGTAGTATGACCATAAATAATTAGTCTTAGTGTAATTTTTGTACTGATTTTTTTAATGTGATGAAATGGTATCTCAGTGCAAAGCACAATCTTTTCTATGTTGTTATGTTTCCATGTTTTAAATCGTATCTCAGTACAAAGCACAACTTTGGTTTGTTGTTTTCATGTTGCAAATGAATTAAAAGAAGAATTAATAAATGTTATGGTTTTTACTTTTGCGACTTTTATTCACAAAAATTAAAAAACCTTAAATATTAAAAAAATACTTGGAAAATAAGTGTAGGGAGTTTCGTAGGGAAAATTGCTGGACAGCGTAGGGAAAAGTAGGGATTTTTTTCAAGTCGCGTAGGGATTTTTCAAAAAAAAAGTTAACATCACTGGGTGTAGGGCATAGTCAAATAATTATTTGACTATGGTGCAGGGAAGCGTAAGTTGACTATTTGAGGCGAAGAATACATACCTAACACTTTTGCTGCCATGCGACCCTTCGGTGGGACATACAATTTTTTTGGAGGCAGTTTCCAATGGTTCGCATGCAAGCAAAATAATATTTAAAACTAAAACCGCCACTGCTCTGAACTTATCTTTTTGATGAAAAGGCCCATCGTGATATTTACATATGTATTTGGGGAAAAACATTCAAAACAATATATACGAAATTGGGAGTTGGTTTTATAGTCCCCTCTTCTTCCGCAATCTGAGAGCAGTGGGATTGTGTTTAGAAAAAAGGTTAGGAAGAGAAGTTTTTAGGAGTCTACCTCATATTTCATGTCCTACTTCCTGGAAGCTGTACGCAATTTTCCGGGGTTTCATGCTTTTCTTTCAACTTTGAACTCGATGTGCCACCGGCCCCCCGCACTTCACGTCCAGGCGCTTCAGAAGTAACCAGAATCAGTCCTTAACCCTTTAACTGTTTATGTCGAGTACTCGACTCGACAGTGAAACGAAAACTTTTCGCATAATGTCGAGTATACTCGTCGTGAAGAAAAAAAATCGCATTCGTATTAATATTCAACGAATCAACTGTAATTTTTTTTCCTGAGAAAGGGCAAATAAAGATCTTATAAAAAATGTATATTTTAGAATATTCGTTAGCCTGGCGACCCTATTTATTTTAATACACAATAGCTTGTCTTAAGCTAAAATAACAAATTCTGGGGGAGTACGGTTACAAAACGGTTAAAAATGTATTTCGTATGCGTTTCTCAGTTGATTGTGCGTTATAATAGTTAAGAGAAGAAAAATTATAAGAGTCTTGTGGATTTTATTGAAAAGAAAAGTAAAAGTAAAAAAGTAAAAATTGTATTCCTTTGAGGAATAAAATTGTGAAATACATAATTTGAATTATCCCTACCTGATGAATGATGATAGAGATGGAGATATATGTTACACAAAAAATAATGAATAAATATATTTTCTAAAAAACCAACACGCAACATTTGATTTTTATTCATAATTGCATACATTTACGGGCAGAACCATTTTACTCTGTTTATGTCGAGTATACTCGTCTCTGCTAGAAAATAATTAAGCAAGCAGAAAAAGTTTTTCGAAACAAAATTAAACAGTTAAAGGGTTAAAGCCCATTGCCGGTAACGTAGTAAAGCCGTTTTGCAATATGCATCGGTCGGCTATTTAAAAAAAACATCACTTAAACCAGTAAAATTCAGCAATTGGTGACCACAAACCATAATTTTTCAATTAGTTAACGTTCTCTCTACTTGAGTGATTGTGCCGTTTGAATTCCGCCCATGACATTTGACCATTTGAGAGCTTATTGTGCTGTACGTATTTCAAGCGAGGACTGCAAACTCGAGAACTGCAGTCTGTGATTTGAAAGCGCTGTGGCCGCGTATCGTTTTTCTGCTGGGATTATCTCTGCGAACCAGAATCTTGTGTTGTTCTTGGTATACTCGCACATCACAGTGCATGGGCACATACATACGCGTACATATGTACATACGGTAGCTGCAACTTATGCACTTGAGATGGAGCTACTGCACTTCGCTGCTGGCCGCTCGGTGCCTATGTACGCTTGTATTACTGTCCACAGCTCTGTCCAAATCAGTCGAAATTGCTCTGCAGCTCAATTAACCGATTTCACTTTTGTTTCTTTATAAATTACAGTTGCAAAGGTCCGTGTAGCATTCACTGCCCAGTGGACGTATTTGCACTAATCTTTGAAATTGATTTAATCCGAACGAGACTTGCCATAACCGCGGCCACTGTGCAACTTGAGCGACGTTTGTGTGAAGTGCCTCCGACGGGGGCGCTCGGCGTGCGGGTCGGCGCAAGTGCTTCGCTATGGCAAAATTGCAAGAGTTTGCGATTTCCTCAATTTTGGAGATTATTGGAAATTGGTCCACTTACTTGCTTAAATGTTAGTTTTGTGTTACATAGTTATGTGCATTTACTTTGCTTGAATCTCAAACGAATTGACGACGAACGCTGGGGGCTACGAACACAGTTGCAGCGGGGAGCGGGTGCGGTGTTGCTGGCAGATCGACCTGTGCTGATTCGTTGATCAACTGTGGACGGGCAGCGCTCTGGCAGCAATTGCACGCACCCGCCCATCCGTGGGAGCCCTTAAAACGTTTATGCTGCAGTTTCGCGCTGCATTACAGCATTGGACGGCGCCGTTTGTTCCAAGGCGCTTTTAACTTTAATCCCATAGATGATAATTTCGTATTCGTTTTGCTTTCGGCAAAACGTTTCAATTGCGCAGTCACCTGCCTGTTCACACAGGTCTAAGAAAAAATATCGAAGCGTGTACAATGAAAGAATTCGTTTGAGCATTGGCCGTAGGAATGTCCATAGCTATTCCTGAACTAAAGTTTTTGGAACGCCTCGAAATGACTTGGCACATCGTCCGCACGTTGACGTGTCGTTCTGCATCTGTGCTCCATGGTGGACTGTTCCGAGGAACGCCCGATGCATTGGTAACGTAACGGTCAGCGGAGGGAGCGAGATGTTTGAGATGTATAGAGAAGTATTCGGTTTGTAGAAAAACACAAAACCATTTTTAACTGCCACCAATGCGTAAGCAATTGTAGTCTTTAGTCAACTATTAGACCATCTGGCTCCATGTGTAGGAAATTGCCTAAGTAAAAACCAAAATTGAAAATTTTTCGTGCAGGACTCGCCCAAGACTTTCGCTCCACAGAGGCCACAACAGTCGCCACAGCAACAGCAACAGCAGCAGCAGTTCAGACAGCAGACACCACAGCAGCAGCAGACACCGCAGCAGCAGCCGAGACAGCAGACACCACAGCAGCAGCAGCAGCCAAGACAGCAGATACAAAAGCAGCAGTTGCCTAAAGCTTCGGAGCAGGTGCAGCAGGTGGAGTTAGACTCAGAGCCAGAGTCCTCGCAACCCGTTGAAGCGCCAGCCGCTGTCGAGCAGCCTGCCGCTACTCCGGCTGTCGAAGAATCGCTGGTTGATGAGTCGGGCAGACCGCAGTTCAAGAAAATCTTTGTTGCACGCAAAAAGTCTTCAGGTTTGTTTGTTGCGTCGCCAAATGCCCCTTTTCCGTTGTGCTAATTTCTTGTCATCTTTTTTGCGCTTTCAGTTCGCGCCAAGGAGAAGAAGATCCGTCAGAATCGACAGCTCCGCAAGGCCATCTTCCCCAAGAATGCGCTAATGGCATTGAATGAGGTTAAGGGCGTGAACATTTCTGATTCTAGTATTAACAACAACACGGATGGTAGCGGCGGCTACACTGCCATCGTCACTGTCAATGACAAACAGTACGAGGGCAAGGGCTCTTCGAAGATTAGCGCCAAGAATAGCGCCTGCGAGAAGGCACTGCGCGACTATGTGCTGGAGAAGATGCGACAGCGGCCGCGCATTCCCAGAACATCCATTTCCACAAGCGAAGCTGGCGAGCCCATGGATGAAACTACAAATGACCGTAAGTTAGTGCTGACTTTCCTTTCCTTTTTCTCGCTCTAACTAAAGTTTTTGCTGTTTCTTCGAATTCGCTAGCCGAGGAAGAAACTGTCGATGAACAAAAAACTGGCGAAGAGCCCGCTGACGATGTGCCAATGATTAATTTGGCATCGTTTGCCATTTACAAGCTGTTTGCCGAATGGGAAAGCGAGGGTTATGAAGTGCCGGAGCTGCATCCGAGCGCCTCGAATGGGCAATCGAATGGCTCAGAGAATGGTGATGCCGCTGCCGTTCCAAGGAAGCCAACTATTCGCACTGAGTTGCCAGCCAACTGGGAGGCCGTGCATCCCGCCACATTGCTCTGCATGGTCAGTAGAAATGGAGTTTGTGTAGTTGCATAGTTTACGTTAATAATTTTGTTGCTGTTTTGCAGATGCGTCCAGGGCTAACTTACACGGTTTGCGACACTTTGGGCGATAAGCCGAACGTTATTCAGCGTGTTAGCGCAACTGTGGACGGCGAAGAGTTCGTTGGTACCGGCCGTTCAAAGAAGGCAGCAAGACGCAATGTTGCTGTGGATGTCTGCAATAAGTTGTTTGGCACAAATTTCGTCAAAGAAGAAGTAATGGAACAGTAAAGCTGCAAAACCACTATCTGATCATTTTATATGTGCACGCATGTGTTTACAACCACTGCACTGTACCGTACAGTCTGCATGTATGATTGAAAACAACTGACGATGGTCGGCATTGCCACACGGAGTATTTTTTGCTCATTTAATTTTTGTTTTTCCACTGTTCACATTTGTACACGTTCACTAAGAATCGACGCTGTATGTGACAAATAAAGATATATTGAAAAGGACAGCAATTTTTGTATTTTTTGTTATTTGCTTTGCTTATAGTGGAGTTCAAATTGTGACGCTGATAGACGTCCGCTAGTAGATAGTAAAGTTCATTTCGACTTAAATATTAACACTAGAATGCCAAAGGTAGTCATTTTGACTACATTGAGGTTTTTTATTGTAAATAACTTTTATTGCATCGCTTTCTAGAAAAATATTTAACGTTACTTTTACTAATTTTTCAAGCTAAATGGAATAAATAAATTAAAAATATTTAAAAAAAATTGTTCACTCCCAATTTTGCAACATTTGCCTTAAATACCCAAAAGGAGTCAATTTTATTACATATACAAAATTTTCAGCAAATCTGATAAATAGACAAATACGCATCTTCAGTTGCGAAATATGGCAAATTAAAATAATTGCAAATATTAAAAAAAATATATCACAGTAGGTTGTGACAATTCCCGATTTTTTCAATCCAAAATTTTCGTTAGCTAATTCATTCATCATCATTTATCCCATTGATGTCTATACTACGCCATTATTTTTAAATGAATTTACTTTGTGAACCATAAAAAAAATAAAAATTAAGTACTTACTTTATTTTTTATTTCATGTTTATTTATATTTGCGACTTAAAAACAAATAAAATAAAAAAGTCAGTAAACAATATTGTAGTCAAAAAGAGTACATATGGGCATTTTAGGTAGGTCAGATTGTCGGGCATAACACTAGAGTTAAAAGTACAAAAAAGGCATCGCTTTCAAAGCTTCGAGGAATTCAATTATACCTGCAGCGCCCTGTGTTGAATCGTCAACCCATTCACAATAAACCACAAAAACAAAATCAGCTGTTCGAAGCATCTGGTCGTTTTCTGTTCGTTTGCGTATTGTTGCAGCTGGGTATTCCGCCATCAAAAAATACACCAGAAATGTCAAGAATAATCTTACGCGCAATTGTAAAACCAGGCAGTGTTTACCAAAGTGTGCACCGTCTAAATAATGTGTGAGTTCAATGCAAAGAGTGTAAATTTTTCGGTAACAACGTAATCACTTCTTTAATTCGCCAGTTATCTGCCGCTGGAGCGCAAGTTGAGCGTACTGCAGCATGGGGCCGGTTCGTCTGTCGTACTGGAAAACCGGCAACGGGCCAATACGTTGCCGCTGCATCAGTCTGTGCGCAGCATGTTCATACAGACACAGGACACACCCAATCCGGACAGCCTGAAGTTTTTGCCGGGCGTTGAAGTGCTCGGAAAGGGCAACACATATGATTTTCCTAGCGCCACTACTGCATACTGCAGTCCTCTAGGTAAACGCAGCCGTACTCTTCATTTATTTGTATATTGAGTTTCTGATTTCGTTTAGCCAAGTTGTTATTTCGCGTGGAAGGTGTGCGTGCGGTGTTCTTTGGCGCCGATTTTATTACCATCTCCAAGCTGGAGGATGCTGAATGGGGCGTTATTAAGCCGGAAGTGTTTGCCGTGATAATGGACTTTTTCGCCAGTGGACTACCCTTGCTGAACGAGGCCAAGCCCAATGCAGACACACAGATCGACGAAGATGACGACGATATTGTGATGATGATCAAAGAGCTGTTGGACAGCCGCATAAGGCCCACTGTGCAGGAGGATGGCGGCGACATTATCTTTATGGGCTACGACAACGGTGTGGTGAAGTTGAAAATGCAGGGATCGTGCTCCTCGTGTCCCAGTTCGATTGTGACACTGAAGAATGGCGTGCAGAATATGTTGCAGTTCTACATACCCGAAGTGGAGTCAGTGGAGCAGGTGTTCGATGAGGTGGATAATATAGCACAAAAAGAATTTGAAAAGTTTGAGAAGAAACTGGAGCAGCAAGAGAGTACGTCGGCACCAGCAGCGGAGGAGAAGACAAAGGCTTAAGTCCAACAGCAGTGGCGGAATGTGTGTGAAAAGAAAGTTACTTTGGCTTCTGTTCAGTGTGGGACAGTTTGCAAATGTGAATATATTGCTTAGGAATAGTGTTATATTTAGTTGATGAATTACCGTTAAATGATTGTAAATCTAAAGGTGAAAATATGCCTTCATAATGGTTGTTCTTTTTTTGATGTTGAGGGTTGGAAAGAAACGGTAAAGTTACATAATTGGTGACACACTATCTTAATTTTGATTTGCGGTAATGTATAACTTAATTTCAGTTAGTAGCACCCCCATTAAATTTTTAAATAACCTTACAATAGTCGGAATGCAACTCTATTCGCAAACATAAATTCCCTAACGCAGGGTTGAACTATTCCGTACCGGAGAATACATTAAGAATTTTGTGCAGCAAAACTGCTGCCAGTTCAAAAAATTTTCTTACTAAGCACAGCACGCACAACGTGTTTAAATTTCTCCCTATTTATTCATAAAATCTGTAGTTTTTTACTCGAACTCAGAACATTGTAGTAAATTTTTAGTACGCTGTGCCACCCTCTCGACGACGCCATTTGCACGGTACTGGAAAATTTCCCCAATTCGTCCGCCATCGTGTTCTCGTGTTGTGCGTTCGTCACAGTTTGGTAATTGCCCGTCCAATTGCCATCACGTCGTTTTCGCTTTTTCCTGCACATTTTAGTAAAAAACGAAAAATATTAGTATTTTACTTTAATTGATTAACAGAAAAAGTAACAAACGCTTCGAAAAACGTAAAGTATTACTTTTTTCGTAACAATAAGTAGAATACGCGAACGCAAAGTGAAGGAAAAATTTGAGCGAAAATTTTTCTTCAATTGCACACAATTTTTCTGCAACACACACATACACGCATTCACCTACCAGACAAGGCGAGTGAGCGAGGCGGCGCTGGCAGCATAGAAAGAAAAAAAAGAACATTTTTTTTCTCCAGTCAAACGTTGCATACGCTGTGAAATTGTGGAGCTGAGGAAAGTCGAATCGAGTCGAGTTTTCGATTGCGGGGAATCAGTCTTCGAATCGGAGCACGAGTGTATTGGACTATTTCAGTGAAATAGCAGAGAAGGGCAATTGCAGAGTTAGGTAAGTGAATTTAAAAGATAGTAAATAGTTGCTTTTGGTGTCCCGTGCGAGCCCCGGCGCGCGAGCAGCACGCTATGCGTTTGTATTTAGTTGGTATGGTCCCGTGTGCCACTGGCGAAAAATATCGATTTTTCCCAGTGCAATGGAGGGGGAACATGGTCGCCGCGTTGTTATATCCCCTTTCGCGGCCGCTTCGTGCGGAAACGAGGTCTCTGTCTCGGCTAGAGTTGCCAGAGCGAAGCCAGTTTTCGTTTTGTGCTGGAACTTGGCACAAAGTGAAAATGTTTTGTTATTTCATAAAAAAACGCAATGTGTATGAAGGCGGCGGTTAGTGCTGTCGGAAGTTGCGACTGTGCACAGACTGAAAATGAGTTAGGATAAAGTATGGGATAAAGCTGTTTGGTTGGGGACGACAGGCGCTGCGCCGGCGGCGTGTGTGTGGGAGTCGCGGCGCGGGCAGCTTGGCAGAAACCGGTTTTTTGCTGGTGACACTGCACAAATGAAAATTTCGTTTTTGGCTCGGCGGTGTGAGCTGAGTTGTAGTAGTAGTTTGCTTACCTGCCATCTCACTTCTACTTCTACTTCCATTTCCATTTTCATTTCCACTTTTCTTTCTACATATTTGCATTTCTTCGGTCATTTTTTCTTTACTTTTGCTCATACAGCGTTATTAAATTTTTCTTTTCCTTTCCTTTGTTTCGTTTTTGGTTTCGAGCAGCGTGACGGCGGCAAAGACCAAACTTTTGTTGTAAAACAAAGGCAGAAACTGAAAAAGGGATAAAAGTTCACAAACGTAGAGGGCGAGAGGAGATTTTTGTTATTGTGAGAACAGAGATGTACGCAAACGGTTACGCCATGAACGGTGGCTCGCAGGCAGCCACCAACGGTTACTACGGCGGCGGCGGTGGTCCACGCCCCGAGCGCCCCCACTATCAGCGTAACGTGGGCAACTCGCTGGGCAACAGTAGCAACGGCGGCGGTGTGCCATACGGCGGCGGCGGCAGCGGTCTGTACGGGGGTGCCGGTGCCCAGAGCGCCGCCTACCGCGGCAACAATTCCAACTCGCTGATGACCGGCGGAGGACCGAGCTTCTATGGGAGTGGCGCTGCCGGCGTGAGCGGCGGCGGTTACCAGCCGCGCGGCAAGAACCCCAACTACGTGCCGCGCCATCAGAAACCGGCCGGCGGCTACCAGGCCAACGGCAGCTACCACCACGGCGGCATCAATCTTGCCATACTGAGCAAGGAAGAACGCGCCGAAATACAGCGCGAGAAGGCCAAGAACCCTGGCCGCAACCTTACCATTCCCCAGTGGGAGAACCTGCAGCCGTTCCGCAAGAACTTCTACGAACCGCACCAGAACACACTGAACATGAACGAGCAGGCCGTGATGGAGCTGCGCAAAGAGCTGGAGATTACCGTGTCCGGCAACAGCATTCCGCATCCAATTGCCTCGTTTGAGGAGTGCTCGCTGCCCGAGTACGCCATCGAGGAGATGAAGCGCCAGGGCTTCACCAAGCCCACTGCTATTCAGGCGCAGGGCTGGCCCATCGCCCTATCGGGTCGCGATCTGGTCGGCATCGCACAGACCGGCTCTGGCAAGACCCTGGCCTACATGCTGCCCGCCATGGTGCACATCGCCAACCAGCCGCCGCTGCAGCGCGGAGACGGGCCCGTTGCGCTGGTGTTGGCGCCGACACGCGAGCTGGCTCAGCAAATACAGTCGGTGGTGCGCGATTACGGCCATTTGACCAAACCGGAGATTCGCCACACCTGTATCTTTGGCGGCTCGTCGAAGGTGCCGCAAGCACGCGACTTGGAGCGCGGCGTAGAAGTGATCATTGCCACGCCTGGCCGCTTGATCGACTTTCTGGAAAATCGCAACACGAATTTGGCTCGCTGTACCTATTTGGTGCTGGACGAGGCTGATCGCATGCTGGATATGGGCTTTGAGCCGCAGATTCGCAAGATCATCGAGCAGATTCGCCCCGACCGTCAGGTGGTGATGTGGTCGGCAACCTGGCCCAAGGAGGTACAGGCGCTGGCTGGGGACTTTTTGCGCGACTACATACAGATCAACATTGGTTCAATGAACTTGTCGGCCAACCACAACATTCGTCAGATGGTGGAGATTTGCCAGGAGGATGAGAAGCCACAGCGCATTGTTAAATTGTTGAAGGAGATAATTCCCACTACTAACAATGCAGCCAACAACAACAACAAGATTATAATTTTTGTGGAGACCAAGATCAAGGTGAGTCTACTTGAGTTTTTGTTGTTGTATCTGCTTGCATTTCAGTTCGAATTGAAAAAGTGTTGGAACACAATTGGGCTATTCGTATCGAGTGAGTTAGAATTGTAAATATGGGAGGCACAAATGCGAACTTTTTGTATATAGCAATAGTTTTGTTTTTTTGTATTCAGTGCCAGTTCAAAGTCAAAGTCAATATTTCAATAATGGATTTCAGTTGGTTAAAGTGCAAAGTGGTGAGAACAGCTTGCTGTGAATTTGAGTATTCTACGTTGCACTTTAAGCAGAACTAAGCACCTGAGCTTGAATATCGAAAAAAGAGTTTGTATATATTAAAACATTTCTGCGTATTCGATCATGTTTTCCATAGATGGAAGTCATAGTTACAACGGCGAATGCAAGCCGAATTTTGTTTTCTGTTAATTATGAATGGTTGAATTTGTAAATTTGAATTGTAAAATGGTAAAATATATTTTAATATAATGATTTGATGATTTACTAATTGCTGTCCAATGCATGAACTAGAAATATTAAGAAGCAAAAACAACAACATTTCCTTTGTTAATAGAATATTTTATGTTATTGATTCTTAAGTTTTATTACAACTAATCATACAAGATCGATCAACAGTTTGCTTTTTTTATATTCCATGGCTATATTACTAATTTCTGTGACATTGGCAGGTCGAGGAGATTTTGCAAATCATCCGCAATGAGGGCTACACCGCCACCTCCATCCATGGCGACAAGTCGCAAGCCGAACGTGACTCTGTTCTAAAGGATTTCCGCAACGGTAAGTCAAACATACTGATTGCTACCGATGTGGCCTCGCGCGGCCTGGACGTTGAGGACTTGCAGTACGTTATCAACTATGATTATCCCAACTCGTCGGAGAATTATGTGCATCGCATCGGACGTACGGGCCGCTGCCAACAGCTGGGCACAGCCTACACTTTCTTCACACCCGACAACGCCAGACAGGCGCGCGACTTAATTTCTGTGCTAGAGGAGGCTGGCCAAACGCCGCCGCCGAATTTACTGGACATGGCGCGCTCGTCGGGCAATGGCAACGGACGCAACGGTAACAATCGCCGCTGGCAGCAGCAGAGCCACCAGCAGCAGCGCAGCAATCCGCTCAACTATCAGTCGGGCAGCGCCAATGGCAATTATGCGCCCAAGCAGCACTACCAGCAGCACACCGGCGGCAGCAACATGTATCAGCAGCAGCAACAACAGCAGCAGCAGCAGCAGCAGCCACAGCCCAACGGCATTGGCGTCGGCGTTGGCAATTGGAACAATCGCTCGACCGGTGGTCAGTTCAATGGTCAGGACGCCAACGGGCGCTCCTATCGTCCACGTGCGCCCTTCAGCACCGGCGGACCACGCCCCATGATGGGCTATATACCGCCGCACTTGCAGCAGAGCAACGGCTTCGTGCCCCAGCAGCAGCAGTATCGCCCACGCGGCCAGTATATGCCGCCCAACGGCAGCGTGCCACGCTTCCAGCAGTACCAGAAGCGCGAGTATCAGCCCAACCCCCACTACGACAAGCAGCAGAATGTGGTGGCCAACGGTGTTGAGCGGCAGCACAACGGCGTGATGAACGGCGCTGTCGCCGCCATGCAGCAGCAGCAGCAACAACAGCAGCAGCAACAGCATCAGCAGCAGGTGAACGTGGCGGCCAACATTGCGGCCGCTGTGGCCGCTGTCGGCGGCCAGCTGGGCGGCGAGTATCCGAGCAATGTGTCGACACCGCCGGCCGCCGCACTGTACGCTGCACCGGCTCAGTCGCCGCCGACCGCTGCTGCCAACACGGCCGCCGCCTACATGTACGATGCCAGCGGTGTGCTGGCCGCAGCCGCTGCCGCAGCCGCGGCCAATCCGTACGGCGGACTGCCTCCGCATGCCGCAGCCGCCGCATACTATCCGCATCCGCACCAATTTGCCGCTGGCGGGGTGGCACCGGCTGGCGATGTGCTGCAGCAGCAGCAACAACAACAGCAGCAGCAGCCACAGTAGAAAGCGCAATTCCGGATTTGCGAATGCAGCAAAGCAACAAATGAAACCAACACATATTCTTTTCTTCAATTTAATGAACTTGCTTATAATATTATTACTTATTAATAATACGACACATAAATAATATAATAATCGTCGATAACGGTATTTAATTATTAACTGGAATAATCAGCAAACTGAAACAAAACACAACAAAATGAGAGCAAACAATGCAACAAAAATGACCCAAAGTGGCCGCAAAAAAAAAAAAACAAAATAAATCCATAAAAAGCTGATTTCTTTTTCTCAAAATAAAACGAAACAACCAATGCGACGTGCAGCAAAATTAAAAACTACAACAACAAACAAACAAACAACAAAAGAGAAATGGAAAATTTCATACAACACGACACCACACATTTTGTTGTTCAATACAACAACAACAATAGCAACAAAAACCATTAAAAAGTAATACCAACAACAACAGGGAACAAGCCAGAGGCTGCTGCTGCGCTGCTGCCGTCAACGACCAGCAACCGCCACAATTAGCTGCACCAACATCACTAACAACACACTACGTTAAGAAAACACACACGAGAAATTGCCACCGTACGCAAATCCACAAACAATTCCACCACCACCACTACAAAACAATACTGACATTTTGTAGAAACGGGATCTCTTTCGAATAGGCTTTTACTTTTTTTCAATTGATTCGCAAACTGTGGACTCACATGTCAATTCGATCAGATGAATTTAGCAGCGGCGCATTGAACGACAAGTCGCAAACGCCATGCGCCGTCCTTACGCACACACGCTGTGTAATTTTACGCCTGCGCACAGCCCGTGCTGCAGCCGAGCGCACGGCAAGAGGCTGCGCTCCGATTTTCCGCCACTAAAAGCAAAAAGCCTGAATGAAAAAGAGAAGTGAAGCTCGCGTGCGGCGCTGTACGACGTACGCCGTGCGCGCTAATGATAATAATTATAATGGTAATAGTAATAGAACAACAACAACCATAACAATAACAACAATTGTTAAGAGTATCGAGGCGGTAACAATTGTAGCATTGTTATTGAATATGTATGGAAGTTTTTGTATTTTTAGTACTTGATTAATTTTGTATAAATTCATAAGAATTTCTTGTTTTCTGCCCAGAGGCAACAGAGCAAACAACAAGCAAAAAAGGAAGGAACAAACAAGAAGCAACAATTTAAACGCTGGAACTTTAAGTGAAATGGAATTCTACTTACACTTTTTATTACAATTACAAATTCTCTTTTACGTTCGTCCTCCTTGTCCTACACTATATCGAACACTAAGCACTGTTGCATTGCTATAAATCAATTTAATTTTTTTGATATCATTAATGTCTGTGCTGTGCGCACGAGCTGAATTCGTTTTTCTAATTTATTTTCTATTTTGTAAAATTTGTATTCGAATTTTTCTTTAGTTTCGTACAAACAAAACTACCAGTTGATAATGTTATGCGCTAAACTCTATGATTTGCAACATTTTGAAAAATTGAAAATTGAAATTTTTCTTTGATTTGAAACCTGCTAAATCGAAATGATTAGCAAAGATTTAAGCGAGCAAAAGAAGCAAACAAAAATTAAATTAAATTTCTTTAAATAAGAACACAACAACCAACACAAACACACACCAAAACAAAATCAAATCCAAAGCAGCGAAGAAGCGAAAACAGTTTTTCAGTTATTTGTTTTTCTTTTCCTGTACTAATTTCAATGTCAATCAATTTAATTTAAAAATCAAATTTAATGAGAAACAAACTTGAAATCAAAATTAATGCAAGAAAATTTGAATTTGTATGTAACACGATTTTGTTGTGTAAGAAATGACAAACATGTAAAAAAAAGAGCCAAAAGGAAGCCAAGCAAACTGATGGCACCGGTCAACGGAGATTAGCGCAGTTAGAAGAAGAGCGGAACGAGGCCCCATAAGTGAAGCGGTCGTCAACCGACTCTGAAAAGCGATAATGGGAAAACTCGCCAAACTCAGTTGCCGCCCGAACGAAAGAAAGAAAGAAAAAGAACAAAAATCAAATGCGCCACATTCATCCATACAAACAGAAAGCAGAAGCGAAATTTAGAATTTGTAAGTTTTTCCATTTAAATCTTTGCGCTCGGTCGCTGCAGTGCGGTGCGCCGGGGCGGTGTTGCAGACGTGTGGCGGTCACACACATTGGGTGCATTCCGAAAATGTGCGCCGCCCGACTGACTGACGCACCGCCCTCCGCACTTTACGGTCGCTGTTTGCGCAATTCGGTTCGCTTTGCGCAATCAGCCGACGCCACCGACGCTTGAGACGACCAACTAAAACACTTGCAAACTAGACACACATACACACACACACATAATATATATATATATATACACACGAATATTACGGAAATTTGTGCAAAACTTTTCTCGTCATCGCCGCGTGTGGTCGTCAAAGTGTGCACGCAGCGTTGTGAGGATGAGAAAAATCAAATCGAAATTGATAAAAACTAATATTATGCTAATTTTTCACCTAGAAATGATTTTAAACATTCTTTGTGTTCATGTTTCTCGTAGCGTACCCGGGAGCTTGCGCTTTGACTCACACTAAAGCTGAGGTGATGGCCAACAGTTGTTAATCAAATTACGTTTGAGCAGTTTTGTTTATTTTCGCGTTGCATTCGAAGTGGCCAGAAAATGAGCGGACTTTGACTAGAAAGATACACTTTAATACAATTGGACCTATTCAATCAATCGGCTAATAACTAAATTAACTATTAATTCATATGAAAAATAGTATTCAGTGTACATAAGAGTTTGGGTTATTTAAATTTGTTGAACTAAAACTTGGATGTTGAACACTTCATTTCATATTGTTCGATGACGACAAATTTCTTGTAAAAGAATATTTATTCGAATTAGTAACATTTACTTATCAGCTGGCTGATTAGTTTAAGTGAATGATTCGATGCTGACAACTCTGTAAATGAATTGAAATTTGTCTGATTGGTCAAACTTGCTTCGAAATTAAAAGTCCAAGTCACAAGTAAAACATGTATATTGAATATAAATTTATAAAATTAAAATTCGATTCATTTTAATGCTTCCATGTTCATCAAAAATTAACTAAAACTTCGATATGTAATAATTTTTGTAATTTTCATGAATAGTTGATTATTTATAAGTCTGATTTGTGGTTGATTGTGGATTTCATAGATTAAAAATCAAGTTTTTAAAAATTTGTATAACTTTTGGTTATATTTCAGTTTTTGTGAGTAAAATTTAAAAGTTTTTTTTAAAGAAACTTAAAAATTTGTAATTTTTTCATTCCTGAAATGCATCTGCGTTCAAAACACAAGTCAGACGTATTCATAATGAACAAAACATTTCATCATATACATGAATTCATCATATTCATCATAATTTTTGTATGTTTGATATATCTAAATAATCATGGCTACATAAATAACTCGATAGTTCGAATAAATAGAAATTGATGAATTGATTCAATGTGTCTCAATCAAGTTTGTAAAATAATTTTTTGTTTAACTACAAAAGTATTTAAATTCTTCATTGATCAATTAATCAATTTTTGTTTGATTCATCACACAACCAACATCGACTCGATTTCGAAAATACACAAGACTGCTTCTTTCATTGATTTGAATGTTTCTTATAAGAAAAGAAAAACCAAAACCGAAATATAGAATTAAACCTGCCGGTCAGCAATTGTGTCGCCGTCATGACTGTGCGTGTTCCTTCTCATTCTCGTGTCTCGCTCATTCAATTTAGTCAAAACGTTTAGCTCTTAGTAATCGAATTTAAAACTAACTAAACACAAGTGAACCGAAGCCAAAGCAAAGCTATTACTGCAAAAAGCAAACAATATATATACATATACATATATGTATGTATATATATATTGCATAAATGAAGCAAAGAAATACAAACACACACAAGTAAAAACCAAAAGAAAATGTGAGGAAAAAACGAAAACGTAAAACGTGACACACGTGACAACGTGATAGAGCGTTATGGACGTTTGTGACGTTCGTTGATGATCCCATATTTTGATCGAATATTTTTGAAAATTTTAAAATACATCCAATACGATTATCTAGTTTCGATTTAGAATGCGAAAATTAAGCTGAAGACATTTACACTTTAAATTGCACAGCACTTTTTGCAATTTCAATTGAATTCATTCAGTACAACAACACTGCGTTTCGAAGTCGTTAAAGACAATGAATGCGAATGCTTCGCAAAACGCGTGAAATTGTTGTTGTTGCCGCGCTAACACATAAGAATTACATAAGCCAAGGATCTCGTAGTAGCAAGAAATAATAATACGTTTTGTTTTGATTTTGTTTAATTGTTTTTGAAATTTCTTCATTTGCCAAGTTGCACCCCTCAGCGGTTAGGCGTGAAACGGAAGAAAATGTGAAAATGTGAAAATGCTTTGAGCGCCAATATTGTTTCGGAAACAGTATTTTGAGGCATTTCTTTTTATACACTTTGTTGTAATATATATATATATATATTGAAAGAGAAATACAAAAAGCGACAACAAAATGATAACAAAGCATATAAATGCAACTAAAACAACAACAACAACAAAATAAACAAGCAAACAAAATGTGATGTGATAGACTTATATATTTATATGGATGACATGAGGCACATTCTATACTACTTTTCTTTTTTATACATAATATAGATACATACAAACAAACGCATACATACAAATAAACATTAAATGCATATTTAAAGGAGAAATTAATTAGTAGGAAAGCCAATGTTTCTCATTATATTATTACATACAAATATTATTTGTACGATTGTTTAACTAATTTTTGTTAACTCTCTTTTGTTTACTTACTTAAAACGGAAATTTGTGAACGTTCGTTGAGCGAACATTAAAACGTCATGCGTCATGCGAAGGCAACACGAGCTGAAGAAGCGACGCGAACCAGCCTCCTTCGAGACCAAACCAAGTTAGTTAGGGAAACGGGAAGAAGACTTTTTGTCTGTGCTAAAACATAACAAAACAAACCAACAAAACGAAAAAGTATTAAATTTGTTTAAAAATACTTGAATATTTATTGAAAATTTTTGAAATTGAAATGCATTGAATTTGAATGAAATTCACACAAACACACACACGCACACACAAACAAACACACATACCCATACAAGTTTATAGATGAAGCCAACATTCACCCACCCACGCGCCGCTTGCCACAACAGTGTTGGCCAGTAGCCGATAGCGACCTTGCGAGCGGCGGCGCGTATATTTAAGTTCTAAGTACAAAAATATCGTAAATTGGCCACAATGTTCCTTTAGCGCTTTTTTGTGCCAATCAAAAGTCAAAGCAAACTTCGAATGAGCAGCGATGCGATTTGTTGTAGTGCAACGAATCTCGCGACTGCAGCCCCAACAACTCTCACTTGAATTCTCCTTTGGCGACTATTTGCCCTCGTCGGGCCATTCATTACATACGATATTAGTGCACTGGCGACATTTCTCTCGCATTCAGTCGCCAACTACGAATATTCGAGGGCAAAGTTATGTTCAAGTGGAATTTTTGCCAACACGCCAGTAATATAGAATTTCGTAATTTTAGTGCATATTTAACACAAAAGCGAGTGTAGATTTTGCTCCTTAACAAAACCACACGAACAACAACAACAACAACTGTTAGAATAACCACTTCATTATCCACCTTTACAATCATTCATTAACACAAACTTGAAAGTTCCAAGTCCAATTATAAGGCAAACGATAAAGGAAGAAACAAAGTTTTTAACAACAACAACAAAGTATGTTCCAATTGTTCTTTTGTTTATTTTAATGCTTTTGAATTATATATATAAATTAAACAAGCAATTATCAACTAACCATGTGAATTTAATTTGTTTGATTTTGGTTTACTTTTCGTTTATAGTTTTAATTCGACATTTTGTATAACCACACATCTTATTGGGGATGAAATTGCGATGTCGTCATCGTGGGGAAATTTGGCGATTTCGAATATTCAACAATTGGCATTAACATTGACAATTAATGCATCAATTGAACGATTGATTAAATGGAAAGCGTATTAAATTGTTACACTCTCTGCTCCGCACTTTTATGCTGCAATCAAATTCAAGTAAACGAGAAATTTTGTGAACTCCAGCAAAATACGAATGAATACAAAACGAGATCGTTTGTAACTCTGATTTGTAAAACCTTGAATAAGTAAGCCGTTTATGCTAATTCCTTATAAACACACTGTATTCTTTTTCACTTGATAAATAATATGGCAAATGTATTTGCGTATTGTTGTACAAATTTTGACATTTTTCAAACTGTTTAGTTTAAACGAAAATGAAAATTGTAAGTATACATATGTATGAGACGAATGTATATGAACGACGGCCGAGTTGCGTTGAAGAAATAAAGTTTCCTTTTGTTCGAAAAACGACGGCACGGTCTGAATTTGTGAAAAATTGCATTTGACTAAAACGAGACAAGGAAAATACACATTTAAATAAAATACCTACATGAAACAAGGTTGAACCGGGCCTGGCATGCGCAAAGTGAAAAGAGAAACAGCGAAAAGTCTGAAAACGAGCAGACCGCCGAAAAGTGTGCTGCGTTTGCGGGACTTGCAAGCGCTTTGCGTTCGGTTGTCGCTGCACGCTTTAGCATACTTTTAGGCGAATCATTGTTACACGCTCACATGCCAAGCGGTTCAACTGAGAGCATTTTTGTGATAGCAAACAAACGTTGAAATGTTCCAGCGAGAGTTTTACAATTCTGTCATGGCGAAAATGTACCACGACAAGCTACTAATTATTAAAGCGTTAGTGTTAGCCTTGAGTTTTCCTACAAACGTTTTCATTGCAAAGTCCCCAAAAGTTTGGAGCATTTTCGAAAGCAAACAAACGACGCATGTTTTCGACTGAAGCGCCAAAAATTGTTTTTATTTTAGCTTTAAAACCCACAACCACTAAGCAGTCGCACCGCATGTGAAATGTAAAAAGCCATTATACATTTACATTTGTATACATTTTATATACCTGTATATGTAAAGTATGTGTATCTTTTAAACATATTTAAACATATTGACACACACATTTTTGACCACAACCAAACATGCAGCGTTTAATAAGAAATTAACAAAGAAACTATTTTGTATGTTACATTACAAAAAAGAATATCTAAAAAAAAGGAAAATTAAGCAACAGGGAAACGCAAATGACTGCATTTCGAAGAACAAATACATTTTCGTTTCATAAAATGAACAGCAATTGTGATTCCGCATGAGAGCGTACGAAGCGTGTGCAGCATGTTTATATTTATTTATTTAACGCTAGTATTAGTATTGAGGCGACACACATTTCTAATAAAGAGTGAAACGCAATCGCTGAAACCGACGTTTTGAAGACGAAATCCCAAGCACCAAACGAAAAGCGCCACATTCAAATGCAATTGAGAACAAACGACGAACGGACAATGCCCGAAGGAACTAGTTTTTATGCTGAAAAAGACGCTCCTTCTATGCTACCACCACTACTATTATGATTATTAATATTATTATTAAATATTATAATTATTATTATTAAAAAAAACAAAACAAAACAATGAAGAGTCATGCGAAAGCAAACTGAATCCGAAACACTCCAACACGACGAAATGATTTTTGGGTTTCGCACAGACAAGCGAAAGCCACAAGCCAAGGCAAACAAATTTGAAACGAATGAAAAAAACATTAAAAACAAAAATTGCACGAAATCTGACTTTCGTCAAGCACTTTGTAAGCGAGGAGTGCGTGTGATGAGCCGCGCGTCTTGCGCCCAGTGCATCCAATGCGCGTTTTGCAAACGATCACAAGTCAGACAAATAGAAATTGTCTACTTCTATTAAGCAGGTCGCGACCGCACGCACGTCCCACGCACATTGGCTAATCAATATACACATACATACATACGTACATGTTGCGACAACCATTGAGAAGTCTGTTTTCAATAGGCGACAGAAAATAGAGACGGACAGCGAATGAATTAGCAGATGAGACTATCAAAGTGAAGCTTTGAAAGTGAAATGAGCAGAAATTAAAGGAATAAAAATTGTAACTGAGAAAAAAGAAACCACAAAAATGAAGTTGTTTAATTTAATGATTTCAAGTGGGAGGTCCAAGACGGAGCGGAAAGCAAGTAAGAATGAAGAATGTAAGACGCTACATGAACCAGGGGCGTTGTCATGGGAGGTTTTACAAAATTTTGTTGTTGCCAATTTAGTATTAGTATTTAGTCACATGATTTTTAAAGTAAACTGAAAATTTTAATGTTTTTGTCACTGGTACAAAAATTCGATGCTAATTTGAAAAGAACAAATATTAAGTTTAGCTTTCAAGTTGGTAAACCTTTAACCGAAACATTTCAGTTGATGAACCAAGTTTATGGTGATTATCGTTTATGCCGTGGCAGAGTTCATGAGTGGTACACGTGCATTGCAACAGTTGTTAGGACATAAATCATCGCCTCAGAAAACGAATGTCGTATGTTCCATTGAGCCTAGTAAGACATATGACATTCAGATAACGAAATGATGACCGAAATGATCTCATCGATAGACACTTCTGACTGATTTTTTAACTAAATAAAATAATTTTGACCATCAATCCCCCTCGTTTTCACCTCATGCGACATCGTGCGACTTTCACCTTATACAAAATATGCATTTACCGATTAACCCTTTCGACCCCGAATTTTACCCTCTGTCTCGATATTACTTTTTGGTACTTAAATCATGAAACATTTGCCTAAGAATTGTGCACACGACATTTGAAGTCGCCACGCCTCATTGTTCGAGTTCTAGAGCTAGTTTACTTTTGAACAATTTTAGCTTAACACGGGTTAAATAAATTTTGTATTAATATTTTTTAATTACAGAAAAATTATTTCATATTTATGGAAAAATACAAAATTATCACTTTTGATTTTATTTAACCATTATTAAAGAAACAGTGTTTTGATCAAACGCACTCAATTCGAAGATTTCAATTAGAACACAAACTTTCCCTGATGTCGCTGCAAATTATTGAAAATTGTTTTGGGGATAACAGTAAAAGTTTTGTAATTTTCTCAATCGTAGCATTTGCTATAAGATGCCAAATAGGTGAAGTTGCTCTCAGGCAACTTTGGGGTCGAAAGGGTTAAACAAAGGCGTTTTGAGGACGTAGAAGTCATCCAAAAGGTTTGTACTGACATTCTGGAGGACATTCCAGCTTACGATCTAAAGCACTCATTACACATGCTTTTTGATCATGCAAATAGCTGTTCTGAGCCGGAAGCGGGCTATTTAAAAAACTATAGCGGTTTTGCCCAAAAAAAATTTGTCTTATCATTTTAAATATTCAAAGGTGAAAAGACCTTTCTGGGAACGTAACTTGTAGTATAACCTCGTTGTCTGCCAAATGTGAAACTCTCAGAGTTTTACAAAATGTTTTTCGACCAAATTCTTCCGTCTTGCAGAAGCCTTCCGCACACATTGTAAAGTCAACACAGCTAGATCCACTTTGGGTTCTATTCCGGTTTGCGCACACAAACACATGTTAAGCAAATATCAACACAGTGTGGCAGAAACATTGATTTGCTTCCCAGCCGCAGTTTTCCAGCGTCGGGAGACTGTCTTCTGGCAATGCGACGCTTTTGTTTTTTGCTGCTTTGTTCTGTTTTGTATTTACCCCAATTGTTTTGTAGTAACGACAATATTTGGCCGTGTTAAATGATGACAGGCAGCAACGCATTAAACATTGTGCTGTCGATTTTGGTATAAAAGCGAGTAGTCGGCGAGTTGAGAGTTATAGTTGCGACTTCAAGTAGCTTATTTGGCGTCGTTCAACAAAGCTAGCATGAAGTTTTTCAAGGCTTTATTTCTCACTACGGTGACGTTTGCTGCAGTCCTGCGAACGTGTCACTCGCAGACGCCGACAACGCCACCGACTCCAACAGCGCCAGTGACTCCGACAGCGCCAGTGACTCCCACAGCGCCAGTGACTCCCACAGCGCCAGTGACTCCGACAGCGCCAGTGACTCCGACAGCGCCAGTGACTCCGACAGCGCCAGTGACTCCCACAGCGCCAGTGACTCCAACAGCACCAGTGACACCGACAGCGCCAGTGACTCCGACAGCGCCAGTGACTCCCACGGCGCCAGTGACTCCCACAGCGCCAGTGACTCCTACAGCGCCAGTGACTCCCACAGCGCCAGTGACTCCCACAGCGCCAGTGACTCCCACAGCGCCAGTGACTCCGACAGCCACCCCGATTACTCCCACCACTGTTCCGATTTTGTCTCCGACCACTAGTCCAACACTAAGTCCACTTCCGCCTTTGACACCTTTACCACCACTGACACCTCTACCACCACTGCCACCTTCACCGCCAATCGGCGGAGGCGGCGGCGGTGGCGGCGGCGGAAATGGTGGCGGCGGCGGAAATGGTGGCGGCGGCGGAAATGGCAATGGCGGCGGAAATGGCAATGGCGGCGGAAATGGTAATGGCGGCGGAAATGGCAATGGCGGCGGAAACTGTAATGGCGGCGGGAACGGTAATGGCGGCGGGAACGGTAATTGTTGCGGAGGCGGTAATTGTTGCGGAGTCGGTAATGGCGGTGGAGGCGGCAATGGCGGTGGAGGTGGCAATGGCGGTGGAGGTGGCAATGGCGGCGGAGGTGGCAATGGCGGCGGACGTAGGACTACGAGGAAATATCGTATCAGAATTCGCACCAAAGGCCCCAATGGCAGTGGTGGTAGTAATAGTAATAGGAGAAAAATTAAGATTTATGTTAAGCGGCAAGGAAGTGGTGGCGGTAGCGGCAACGGTAACGTCATCAGCATAGGAGTCCGCAACAAAGCTGGACGTCGCCGCGGGGGAAGACGAGGCGTCAAACGAGGACGACGAGGTGCCAGGCGAGGAAGACGTGGCGCCAAACGAGGAAGACGAGGCGCCAAACGAGGAAGACGAGGCGCCAAACGAGGAAGACGAGGCGCCAAACGAGGAAGACGAGGCGCCAAACGAGGAAGACGCCACGGCAGACGAGGTGGTCGAAAGGCAAGAGGAGGCAAGCGCGCTGGAAGAAGAGCCGTTAGAAAAACGAGAAGAAGCATAGGTAGAAAGAACGCAGCAGGAGCGAGAAGAAGACAAAGGCGCAGTGCACGACAACGTAGCAACAGATCGGGCAGAGGCAGAGTAGCGCGAAAACATGTCAGACGCGCCTAAGTCTAAGCCTAAGAATGAGTTCGTCTCGACCTGATTACGGGACATTCCAACTCGAATATGTACATTTATGTATCAGAAAGTCATGATTAATAATAAAATACGTTTAAAAATAATAAAATGCAAAAACTGTGTTAATGTATTTAAAGTTGAACGAAATGCTGAAAATTTAAGTTTTTAAATTTAAATTTTAATTTGTATCTCATTTTGTAAATGTTATTTTTGAGTTTTTTTGTTATTTTTTGAAATTATAAATAACAATATTTTCCTCAGATCCTGTTAGTTCATTGATTCGCTTTGAACCAAGTTAGTACATTCTTACATTTAAAAGTTCATAAGTTCACATGATCGGTTAATTGCTCAGTTTCAAGTGAACCAACATGTGTGCTATAATCAATATCTATATTTCTTATACATTCTCCGATATATCAGAAGATTTACTATATTTTTATGCTTACAGCTAAATTTGATAAAACAAATTTTTAAGATATTAGCCAAAACAGAACCGACATTTTCCACATTTTATGTTATGTTTATTTAACTATTTTATACACAATTTTGAAATTGTTTGCTACCTTGATTCTGGAAACAGTCAAACTAAGTTTCAGATCTTGAATTAATATTTTTCAAGAACATAAATATCAACAGAAGGATATCCATATTTTGTTTAGCAGCAAAAATACATATTTGATGCTTTATATGTGAAAATATTTAAGCTTTGTAATGTTTGCTCAGACAGTCGCCAAGGTTAAACGATGACTTGTCGGCTTGTTGGTGTTGAAAAATAAAGCTTTATGGGCATTTGTAAGCATAGTAAAGAACGTGAAATCTCATGGAAAACTTACGAACCAGCTTTCTCTCTGCAGCGAATGCCAACCTCGATGTGGCAACAAATTGCTTGCAGGCCCTTTTGATGCCTAAAGATGGCCCACAACAAATACAGCTCGACTTAGGTTTCTTAGAAGTCTCACTTCTTTTATACGGAAACAGATTGAAGCAAAGACATTTTAATTATTAGTTAAAATTAGTTAATTGTCTTTGCTTGAAGCCCATACGAAATACTTCTGTCGAGAGTTAAGCAAATTCATACCAAGGTGAATGAAATACAACAAAAGTAAAACAGTGTCTAAGTATTCAGTTGAAATGGTGGAAGAAAATCGAATCTTGAGTCGTCTCTTGGATTTCTGTAAGAAGTCTAATCGAAAAAATATTTTCAAATCCTCATAATCGCACCGCTTCCATAGTGTTTCATAGTGTTTCACGTTTCG
The DNA here is from genome assembly GCA_963971225.1 of Melieria omissa. Classification (NCBI taxonomy): domain Eukaryota; kingdom Metazoa; phylum Arthropoda; class Insecta; order Diptera; family Ulidiidae; genus Melieria; species Melieria omissa. Next base: position 10,501,714 of record OZ020268.1, read on the forward strand.
TCTATTCCCAATGTCAAATGTTGAAATTGCGAACTTGGCAGCACTTTTGGTATTGGTGTCATTCTTGGGAAAATTTGCCTGTGCACGTCGGGAAAGCATAGAAAACATATTTTTGTGAAAAATACGAGTGCACAACTTTGGGGCTAAATTAATTATTGTTGAATTCATTGCGGCAACCAGCAGCGGCAATTGTGAAAAATTAGCAGTGAGGCCCGAAATTGAAAGGACCAACTCGCACAGCTGGACAGACGCTGGGTGGTTGACTTGGTTGTTGAGTGCGGGCGCAGTCGTAGTGGGTGGAGCGAACGTTGCAAGCGGCTACGCAGATAATTTCTCCATTGACTGCATACGTTTGTGGCTCCAGTGTGAAACGTTAAGATGGTCAAACTATTTTCGCTGAGCATTTTCTACAAGGGATCGACAGAGGCCCGTCTACTCAAGTCGGCCTACGATTTGCAGTCGTTCTCGTTCTTTCAGCGCAGTACGGTGCAGGAGTTCATGACGTGAGTGCAGCTGCGTTGTCAGTTGTGCATGATGGGATCAGATTTGTTTTGCAGGTTTGCATCGAAGACCATTGTGGAACGCACGCAGCCCACCATGCGGCAGTCGGTGAAGCAGGAAGCCTACATGTGCCACGTCTATGTGCGTGCCGACAATTTGTCTGGCGTGCTGATTGCTGATCATGAGTACCCGCAGCGTGTGGCTCACACGCTCATTACGAAAATACTCGATGAGTTTAGCGCCAAGATTGCCGCCGATCGCTGGGAGACGGCGAGCGCAATTGATTTCGACATGCTACCCTCGTTTCTGGCCAAGTATCAGGACCCCAAGGAGGCGGACGCGCTCACCAAGATGCAAAACGATCTGGACGAAACGAAAATCATACTGAAGAACACAATCGAAGCGGTGTTGCAGCGTGGCGAGAAGCTCGACGACATGGTAATCAAATCTGAAAATTTATCCATACAGAGCAAGGCGTTCTACAAGACGGCCAAGAAGACAAATTCATGTTGCAGTTTTAGTTAAGTACGCCGGCGCAAAACTACGAATTTCGCTTATTTTAATCGTTAAATTCTTTAAGATATTTTTAGCTTGTACTTTCTGAAAGCCAAATTTAAGTTGTTTTGCTCTGCCATTATCCTCTAATTATTACTACAACCACACCTATACATACAGATTTATTTTATGCTAAATTAACGAACGGCAAACACAAAATTGTAAAAACTAGTGGCAGAAATTCTGGGCAATATACTCCATTCCACATTAAATCAATGCGTGCGAAAGTGATTTTCAATGACGATAGTCATTGAGTGCAGAGTGTGTAGCAGCATGGGGTTTTTCTCCCGTCAGTCAGTATTGAGCTTAAATCTAAAAGCGAAAAGCTGACTAAAAGGGCGAAAACCAAACGAGTTCGGATGGTGTAACAAGATAAGACTTTCGCTACATAGTGTTCAATTAAATGCATTGTTTTAATGTCTTATGTGTTTTGTACTAATATGTGGCTTGGATCAGCAGCAAGTTTTTGCAAATGGTGAACAGAACCAAGTGTAGTTTTGATGTAGCAAATGGTGGACTACTTGAAACGTTTTTAATATTTGTGCAATCTGTGCACTTTGTGTTGTTTGCATACCGAATGCAATAGTCAATTTTGTAAAGTAATTTAATGCTTTCGACTCAACTCGCCAACCAGCGAATGGCGTTAAATGCATTCATACCAATATTTTATGTATACAAACGTGAAAGGATGCATTCGACAAAAACTAAACCCACAAATCGACAACACATATAAACTAAATACACAAGATATGAATTCAATTTTATATGTATACATATATGCTTGTACAGAATATACACATACTTATATAATATTAAAATTTGAGTGTTTTAGTGTCAACACAGATATGTGTGTACGTGTGCAAACGTATTCACAAATCTGATATGCTGCGTTAATGCGCAATCGAACTGCCCTCTACTGTTCGTTAGTTGAAAATAATAACCTATATACTAATCTTTCGATGTGACCTAACGGAGCGATGAAAAGATTTTTGCTATTATTGTACAACAAAACAGACACTACATTACATACATTACAACAACACATACATTCAACAGCATGTAGATGAATGCGGCTAATGTGGCGCCGAAAAATTAGAACGATTTGGAAAGTCACTGACAATATTGACTTTCTTTTGGCGTTAAGAATAGAGTTCATTAAATGGAAATTATGTAATTCGCAAATAAATCAAACTAAACCAACAATGCAACTACTTAGCATGTAAATATTTTATGTAAGTACACAATCTTTTTGTAAGTGTTTTCTCATTTCCAATTTAAAAACAGGGCCAGGATCTGCGGTTTTAAATGATCACAAAATGTATACTTGACTTGGAAAACTAGAAGAAATTAGCTGTTAGCGGCCTCAGGTTAATGTTAAAAAGTACTTAAGTAAAGTAAGTAAAGAGAAAGGAATAATTTTTACGTCAAATGAAAGCTAATGATATGAAGTCGAAGAAACAATATCCTTTTTTGAAAAATTTTGTGGAAATAGGATATGAAGGACTCAACTAAATTTTTATCCTTGAATAACCTCGAAACCGTGAGAGCTAATTTTATACAAGTCACTTCTGGTAAAAAAGCATTCAAAGATCTATACTGCATATTAATTTCATTTCAATCACTTTCACTGTTAAGCCAATACAGCGTTTCAACAATGATAGACTCCTGAATTCATGTGTTTATGTACAGAATATCTCATAGCTGCTTACTAAAAACATCGAAAAAATTTAAGGTCTGTGGATTTATATTTTGATAAATTTTTTGTCGCCTTCATTTGGTTAGAAATGGCTTCCTCTACTGGCTTCATTCCTAAACTGATCCTTTGAAACATTCCACTTTGAAATCTGTCAGTTAATGGCTTTTGTTTTGTTGGATAAGAAATCGGACAGCACTATCCACGTCTAAAGCGTTAATAATGTTTACATTTTTCCAATGTTTGTTTTATTTTAATACGCATTAAACTTTCAATCTCGGTTTCTTTGTGGCTGCGTCACCAATTTGGGTTTTTTTGCCATGCCATGCGAATTGTTGTGCTTTGTTGTTGTCGAACTGTTCCCAAAGTGGCTACAATCAGCTGTGCTGCTGGCCTCCACCCACTTTGGTCACACAACACACACATACAGATACTTCCACAAGTGCCAATACTCAGCGCAGTTCCAATTCCATTGTGTTTCCACAGAGCAACCAGCAAATGTCAGCGCCGGCCCCAAGTCAGTTCCACTTCACTTGAACGTTTTATCATTCCGAACGCGTCGAGTTGAGTGCATTGTTGTTTATTGTGTGGTGTTATTGGCTGTGTAAAAGATGTTTTTTTTATATTTTTCTGAAAACTAAAGGAATTCGATATATATTTATGTGATTTAACTTGAACGCCACTCGAAGAAGTGCCTGAGCCTGCAAGGTAAGTGGCCGCATTTCACCGGTCACGGCGTGCGAAATCGTCCAGTGTGCAAAATATTGAATGCAGTGTATTTGGTTATACTTTTATGAAGTTTATGTCGGCATGCAAATTAAAACTCGTTTCGATTGACCTGAAATAAAAATCAACAAATTTGCGAGGCGCGTCAAAAGCAGTTTGCTTAATTCGAAAGCTTAAGCTGACAAAAACACTGTGGCTTCACTAATTTAATGTTGATAAACAAACCAACTACATGAGCTCTAAATAATCGTAATGTGAGTTGAATAATTAGTGTACAATTTAAAAATTTGCTGTTTGTTTGTATTTCAAATTGCAGTAGAAGCCGAAAATTTGGTTCAAAGTTTGATGAAATGGAGCCGACATGACTAAATAAAGCTTAATCAACAATCCAACGCTATTAGTGCTTTCGAGTGTTTTCATATAGTTTCAACAGTTTTATTTTTAATTTACACTTTTGATGCACGTTGCAATGCAATGGCTGCGAGGTTGAAATAATGTTATTATTATTAAATAATATTATTGGCTTGAACGCAGCGAATAGAATTTGAGAGCTTTTATTGTTACTGTTTACTTATTCGAAACGCATTGCGCTCTTTCATAGTTTAACCTCAGCTCGATTATGACGTTTCATAGTTTAAGACACAGCAGTGCATTTGCCAATTTTGCGGCAGGAAAAATTTTTGAACTAGTAATGTATATCATTTACTTATTTCCCATAATTTGTTTTGTAAATTCAAGACTATGTAAAGCATCGCTTTTACTCAAAAAAAGTGAGAGGAAGAGGTAAAGTATAGAAGGAAAATAAATAAGTTAAAACGTGGACGTGGGTAGGTAGTAGTGGCTGTTCTAAGGAGGAGTCGTTCATTTCTTGAACCAGGTCGAGCTCCTTACGAAGCTTCTTAGTAGACTGTGAATAACTCTTTCGGCTAGACCCCGTAGATTGTCAAAGAAGAAGAAGTTGTCCAGGTGAGTTTTCTTCCTTCGACATAATGCAAGCAGTCATCATGTGTTGTCTTTTAAACTTTAATTTCAAAGTTTCACATTCATATTCACTTTTATTTATTGTCTTCAATTGAATTCCAAAACGTTATATTTCTCTATTTAAATACAGTGGGCGACAAAAGTCTACGTACGATGTCAATTTCTGCTTTTATTTTTCATAATTAAATTTATATTTTCATGAAGGCCACAAGTTCAATAATACAAATTACATATATATAAGCGATCAGACAATTTTGTTATTTCTTTGTGTTTTATTGCAAATTTTTTATGTTATTACAAAATTGTAGTCATAAATTTCATATGAATCAAATAAATATATTACTGAGGTCTGTTTTGGCAGTCGATGCTCTTCAATTGATCCAATCAGTTTTGTAATATTTTAGAAATGTTGTTCATGTATATACAAAAATTGTATGAAGATGTTGATCTGTCATCGAACTATTGGTCTTACTTTGTAATTTTATATGAACTGAGAGTCAGAGTGAGAATCATTGAGAATTTTGTCATCAGCTGTGCAAAACCAGTGAACTGGTTGCGGTTACTGACTTGACACATTCACAGGAATGCGAAATTATGAATAAGATAAGCTGGACTTATGGAACTCTTGCTCTTGGCAGAACATTTGAGCTTAACCCCTTAACGATCGGCATATTTGTGTTAAGCTGCGAAACAAGTCAAGTTGATCTTTGAAAAATTTAAGCAAATATTTTTGGTCCAACTAAGAAAGTTGTTCCTAATCTCTTTTCCCTTGTATTCTTGCAGTGCTACTGGACAACTGCCATGACAGCGCTGGTGGAGTACACGGAGCCGGAGTGGCGCGGCTTGAATATGCGTTCGCTAAAGGTCGACGAGGCTTATTTGGTGATTACGTCCGATGGTCATTACGACTACACACTATACTCGCTTTCCGATGATTGTTATTCGGTAAGTAAAGTCTCTGCTTGGCTCTGGATAAATGCTATTCAATGTTTCATGTTTGATTTCAGTGCGCCTACAAAAGATTGGCCGACATTCCACCAATACCGGAGCCCTACAACGTCACCTTAATCGTGAATGTGGCACGCCCGTTTACAATTAAAATGCTACCCAGCAACATGCATCCTGACGTGTGCGTATTTAAATATGGTTTTTATGACAGTTGCAATGAGTTTCACCAGTCCATGGATTTTAATTAGAGTTTCATTGTTGCAGCAAACTGCACTGCGAGAAATATTTGGACAATTTGTACGAGTTTGGCGTCTACAATGTCACTTTATACAGAAACGGCTCATGTGAAGTGTTCACGGATAAGGAGGGCGTCAGTATCTATGCATGTACGTTCGTTGTCGATGTGGAGTACATTTGTACAGTTTTTAAATTAAATGCTTTCTTACTTTAGCGTTTGTAGCTGTTCTGCTTATGTGGGCGTCGTGTTGGGCTGTCTTCAAGGGGCTACAGTGGATCTGGCGCCGATTACACGACGTGGAAGAGACCATGATTTCGACACAAGCCCCGACCGAAGTTATTGAAAGCGCACCTGATGATTCCCATATCAAAGATGTGGTGATTGCAGCTTCAACGTCGGTCGTGTCTTCGATTGGTACCGATGAGCCGGCGAACCCTGCGCCAGCAGTGAAACGCATGTGCAGCCTGGATGCTTTTAGAGGGTATGTAAAAATTGCTTTAATGGTTTTTTGGTGGATAATCTCTTTACTTGATTGTTGGCTTGATTGACAGTATGGCTATTGTGCTGATGATATTCGTGAACAGCGGCGGCGGCAACTACTGGTGGATAGAGCATGCCACCTGGAACGGCCTACACGTGGCCGATGTGGTGTTTCCGTCGTTTCTTTGGATTATGGGCGTTTGCATACCGATTTCAGTGCGCTCCCAGTTGCGGCGAAATGCTAGAAAGCCGGAAATCTGTTGGCGCATATTTGTGGTATAAGTTGATTTCATTGAGCTAATTACACTGTACAACACAAAAAAATAACAAGGTTTTCGTATGCCGATTCACCATAAGAATGCGCGAAAAGGGGAAAACCTTGAGCCCCCCTAAAAAAATTCAGACGTAAACTATCAAAACGCCGATACACGTATATTTTTGTTTAGTCCCCTCTACCAGAATCCGTTGCGAGAACCTTGTTATTTAAAAAAATTTGATTTTGTTGTGCAGTGTTATTCGATGAAATAATGTTTTAAATTTTTATGATTTTTTGTTGGTAGATTGATTTTTAATGAATCGAAATTTTCCAAAAAAATTTAATTATTTGATTAAGTTTATGTGATTGTCTAAATTTCTGTTAGTTGAATTTGTCTTTTAATTAATTAGGCTGTTCATTTGAATTGCCAAGTAATTAGATAACTTACTTCTACTACTAATCTCGTTTTAGCGCTCCGTCAAGTTGTTCTTAATCGGATTGTGCCTAAACTCCATTAACGGCCCCCAAATGGCCGACCTGCGCATTATGGGCGTGTTGCAGCGTTTCGGCGTCGCCTATCTTTTCTGCGGCATTGTGTATGTCTATTCTACGAGAGAGGACACTTTGCAGAGCCAGGTGAGAGATATTACAATTATCTGCATTTATATTGTCTGCCTTAATATTTGATTCATTACTTTCTAATTAATGTATTTAAATTTATTTGATGGTCGCAGGAGTCATGGTGGCGCATGTTAGACGATCTGATTTCCTTCAAGACTGAGTTTTTGGTCATGTTGGTGCTTATCACTGTGCATCTGGTGGTCGTTTTCAAATTGCCAGTGCCGGAGTGTCCGCGGTGAGTATGCAACGCGACGCATTATTTGCAAGAGAAGTAATCATTGACATTTCAGCGGTTACCTGGGGCCGGGCGGCTTGCACGCGCATGGAGCGTATCGTCATTGCACCGGTGGCGCAGCAGGCCTCATCGATAGGGTAATTTTGGGCCAGTCGCACATCTATCAGCATTCGACAGCGAAACATGTATATGGCGGCGATGCATTCGATCCTGAGGGCATTTTCGGTAAGTGACAACGCAGTGACAAGAAGATTTTCATCAAATAATTACTTGTTATACTTTTTCTTGCAGGCTGCTTGCTGACAATTGTACAGGTGTTCTTTGGCGTGCTGACCGGTGTCATTATAATCACGAGCAGCAGTTGGCTACAAGGCCTAAGCCGTTGGATGTTTTGGAGTCTAACCTTGGGTCTGGTGGGTGGAGGGCTTTGTTTTTTCACAAAGGAAGAAGGCGTCATACCCATCAATAAAAATCTCTGGTATGATAATAATTTGCAGCATTTTTCTACAACAATCTAACAGGTTTTTTCTATGTGATAGGTCACTGTCTTTTGTGTTCGTTACCACAGCGCTGGCGTTTTTCATACTGAGTCTGCTGTATGTGACAATCGATATGTTGCACTGGTGGAAAGGCTTTCCGTTTGTCGAATCGGGCAAGAATGCAATTATCATGTATGTGGGCCACACGATTATGCACAAAATGCTGCCTTGGCATTGGCGCATTGGCCCAATGAATACGCATTTCGTTTTGCTGGTGGAGGCACTCTGGAATACGCTCCTATGGATAGGCATTGCTGTGTATTTGGATGCAAAGAAAGTCTACTATAGCCTGTAAAGGCATCTGCACATATTTTTTTTTTTTATTTTTTATGAATAAGTTATAATGTTATATGCAGCAAGTGATGTTTTATTTTTGTGTCAATGCGTATATTTGTAAGCATAATGTGTTTTTATTGTATGTACTTTGTAATTTACTATACAATAAATCACTTTCCATAAAAATCCAATGATTTTCGGCTGCACTTTTGGAGAAGACATTGAAGCAGGTGGCATTCAATAGTGACTTGGATATTGTTGAAAATTATTTATATTATTTTGTTCAACAAACGATAAAGTATTAAGAAATTGAATTGAAATTAAAGTAGAAGAAATTGAAGCAGGTGGCATGAAATTGTAACTTTGATATTGTTGAAAATGATTTATATTATTTTGTTCAACAAAAGTGTCAAGTAGACATTAGCATGATACTAGTTTATAATTTGGCTATGCATTACTGGTTTAGTTATGCATTTATGATTGATTGATTGTGATTGATTTATGGTGAAAGTTGTAAAAAGTTAATTTTTCGACCATTTTAAAAAATCATAAGTTTTTGAATGTTTTTTTTCATAGATAAAATAAATTATCTCCTTTGCCTAAGAGGCTAACATCAATAGAATCGAAAGACAAATGACAAAGTTATGATGCACTGAGTGAAGTTACATTTATTACACCGTGCGAAATTCTTTTTTGCCGCAACCCATCCAAATATTGATAAAGACATAAAACTAGAGGTCATTTATAGTAACCTGGCATTGTAAGTTTTTCATTTTCTGACCCAAAGTCCTTTTTAAAAGATTTTAAAATTTTAAGGACATACACATTTCAAATTGTTTTTCAATATTTGCGGTTGTGCAGTGATGAAGATATGGGTATCAAATGAAAGAGGAAAATTGTCTTCTTCTAACTTAATTTTCTGTTTTGAACTTTCAAGACCAAAATATGTACATTTTTTGGATCTCAGTCTGTAGATTCATACATCTAAATTTGATTCTATTTCAAAGTTCTCAACGTAGTTTTCTTTTACGAATTCAAATGAATGGCATTGCTTCTGATAGCATAGAATTGAGGTAATTAAATTATTATTGATTTGGCGCCAAATATAAGGAAATGCTTTTCCCATTCAAAAACAAATTAAATCGCACATCCACTTCAAAAGTGACACAACTAAAAAATTCGAATTTTCCGGGTTATTTGTTAATACTGTGCACAATGCATCTATTTATCTACCGATAAGCAGAAGCTCAGTATATTTTGTTGTTGTTAACTGTTGCCAAAATATAGTTAAGTCTCTCTTAATGTCGAGAAGTTTGATGCTATTTGATCGCTATAGCTCAATGCAAAAGAGTCCTAACACAAATTGTGCTACTTTTGACGAAATACATTTTTGTTGAAGCTCATTTTAAGTAAAGTTGTGACAATTTTAGTATATATTTTCAATTAAAAAATTTAATTTCGAATTTTCTAAATTTTTCTTTCAACTTTTTAAGTGTCATTTATAATTATTAAATTCAGCAAAAGTCACATAACTTCAAATAATTCGGTAATTATTGAATTAAAATATCATCAAAAAAGTCACAACTCAAAATTTTGGATAAAAAAATAAAAAAAAAAAATAAATATATATATTTAAAATATAAAAACCTATAACTTATCCTAAAGCATAATCTGTAGGGATTTTCTACCAAACGGTCTATGCGTTATTTTAAAAAAATGTTTATTCAGTTAAAAACAGTTCCTGAAAATTAAAAATTTTGAGTTGTGTCACTTTTGTAGTGGGTGTACAAAATATTTTATTTATTAACAATTCAGACAGACAGACAGCTTGAGGTGCTCAGTTCGCATCTCTTACTTAAACTTAAGACTATGTTTTACTTTTACTTTAAAACCCTTTCTGTTCATATAAAACTATTGCTGTATGTATGTTTGTATATTTAACAATGAATTCATTACAGTCTGCAGCCAATGTCCGGCGCTGAAATTAACTGCAAATTTTCAGTGTTTGGTTTTCTTGTCAGGTTTAGGGATTTTACTCTCATGTGGCGCATTTTTCTCTGTTTGCTGAACAAACTTAACGCAGACATCACGTAGCAATTGCGTTGCCTTGGCAGCGGTGTGGTAAAGCAAAGCGTCGACAAGGCACAAGCCAAGGCACAAACATGGTTGAAAATAGAATTTATCACATCTTAAACATGAACCACAAAATAGAAATTATTAAAGCATTAACGGTTTTTTCTTCGGCAACCAATATTTAAACACAAAGTCAATCAATTCAATCGAATTAAGAAATATGAAAATCACTTAGAACATTGAACAGCAAATTGAATGAAAGCGCTAACCAGCTGTAAGCGGCAAAAGAAATTACAGATAATAAATAAAATGGAATAAAATTTGATACCGAACGAACGCGAGACGCCGACTGCTTCGACCGCATGCAATAATAAATTCCCGTAGCACATTTTCAATTACATTTTATGATTTCGCTGCAAATTCCGCACGCAGCAGCAACAACATCGTTGGCAGCATTTATAGAAATCATATTGGCGCCATGACGGGGGGGTTTATGCGGACGCGGTGCACGGTAGCAGCGAGATGTTTTTACTGCATTGCAAACGTTTATCGCAGCAATCAGGAGCAATTTATGTATAAAAACGGATGCGGAAGTTAAAGTCTTGCTGCGCAAACGCTCAACCGGTGTACGTGCCGATTTGGTGCAGTTATGGCATTGGTTGATTTTCGATTATGACTTTTTGGTGTACAGTACATGAACAGAATTGCGTTAGTGGCTATGCAAAGGAATTATGGATATGTTAAGTTGAATAGAATAAATAAAAAAAAGAGCAATAAGCTGCTGAGCTTTGTTGAGTTACAGGAAGATGGAAAAAGCATGATGATGGGGGAAAGCATGGAATTTGTCATGGACAATGGCATTCGGAAAGAAATACGTAGGCTGCCTTTTATATTTTTTTCAATACTGATGGTCTAGTAAGTTTTCGAAAAATCTAAGATTGCTATTGAAAAGTATGTAATTTTTTACCATAAACTTGCTTAGAACAATTTGATGTTCAAGCGCTATTTGTGTTGTTTACACTGACTTAAAAAATTCATGTCGGTTAAAAAAATGGATTTAACCTGTGAACATTTTACGATTTCCGAACTGAACTATCTCAACAACAGTGCTTTGATCGCCTTCCTTCGGCATTTGGTGATGAGACACCTACCTTCAAGACAATTTATAATTGATTTAATGAATTCAAGCGTAGTTGCCATTCGCTCCAGGACGAATTGCGTGAAGGTTGTCCGAAATCGGTTATTGTGCCAGAAACCATCGATGCTGTGCGTGAAGTGATAATGAAAGATCGTCATGTGGCATACCGTGAGATAGAGGCATCTTTCTGCATTTTATTGCATGAACATTTAGCCGTCAGAAAGATTTGTTCTCGTTGGATCCAGCATAGTTTGGTAATCGCTCAAAAAAGGCTCATGTCGATTGGTGCAAAGAAATTATGGACAAATTCAATCGCGGTACTTCGAAAGACTTTTATAAGATCGTGACAGGTGACGAATCATGGATATATAAGTATGAGCCCGAAACAAAACAGCAATCGACCGTGTGGGTGGTCTTCCAAGACGAGCCAAATCCAATAAAAGTTGTTCGGGCACGCAGCACATCGACGAAAATGGTCCCCTGTTTCTTCGGCAAAACAGGTGATGTGGCTAATGTGCCGTTAGAGGAACGTAGAACTGTCAATTCTAAGTGATACACAACAATTTGTTTGACAGAAGTGTTCAATGAAATAAGGAAAAACAATTGCCAACGCCGAATCATTCTTCAACAGGACAATGCGCGCTCTCACACATCTGTCTATTTGATCGACCAAAGCATCGATTTAATGGGTCATACAGCTCTGATCTAGCACCCAATGACTTCTTTGCACATAAAAAAAAAAAAAAAATTGCATGATCAACGACTTTAATCGACAGAAGATGCTGCTGAAGCATTCAAAAAACACGTTTTGGAGGTGTCGCAATCGTAGTGGAAAAAGTGCTTCGACAATTGGTTTGAGCGCATGCAAAAGTGTGTAAATCTTCAAGGAGAATGATGGATGGATGTGAGGGGGAGCCGAGGAAATAACCTAAGGGAGGTCATTACCTCAAGCACTCAGGCTTTATAGCACATTGTACTAAAGGCTGAGGAAAGAGGTTGATAGAGGAAATGGGAATGGGAAAAGAAAAGAAAAGAAAAAAAAGAAAATAGAAAGTGGTTGGAAAGGGAGAAAGGGTTATTTAATCTCCTGTGCAAATTTCCCGGACTCATTAATGAATCTCAGGAGATCACACAGAGTGAGAGGAGAATGAACTTCGTCCATTCTCCTAACATCTGAACCCAGCGTGCGCAATCTCGTTCAAGAGAAGGCAGGACATGCACAGAGAAAGTGCTCTGTACTATCTAAGTCCTCCAGGCAAGACGTGCAAGTCGGATCTTCGATGATGCCCATGTTGGCCATATGTCCCCCTATGGACTGTGTCCTGTGATTAACCCAACCATTCGACAGAGGTCTTTCCTTCTCAGCTTCTGGAAGAAATTCCATACTTTCCTGCTTTTCACAACGAGAATACTTTGAGATACTTTAATACTTTAAAAAGCAATAAAATAATTTTTGATGATAATAATGTGCATTTTGCACGTGAACTCGTTTCAAATGTTTAATCGCATCAATATTTGATAAATAAATTAATGTGCAGTACAAGCAAAACTTAACTTTGCTCACCTATTCAATGCACAATTGTTTACCGCATAAGCCTAGAAAAATCGCATAACCTACGACAACAAATGACACGTCAGCAATAGGTGCAGATTTAATTAGTAGCAACAGCACGTGCCGACAATGCACAAACCACCTACGCAACGCTGTGTCATAAAAAAAAACATGACAACATTAGCAAAAAATCTAAATGCCAAACAATGAACCTCAAACGACTCCTACGGCGCCGATAATCTGCAGTATTAACATACAACACACAAATGCTCCCAACAACCGTTTGAAGACGCAATGCGCAAGTAATAACGGTAAATATCTGTCTGTGTGTCAGTGTATGCAGCATTTTGACTCCTTGCGGTACATTCGTCTGTCTGTTCTGACAGGCTGCTTGGCTGCCTGTCAAATGAAGTTGTAATTTAATTTTTATTTGGTAGGCAATAGCAACGCCTAACGGTATGCAACAACAAACAAAGCACAAAATAGATGTGGCAATGTCAGTAACGCAATGATGGCTAATATTTTCAGCGCGTTGCGTTGCTTTTGAGTTGGTTTTGCGCGTGCAATGGTTGCCGTCGTCAGACAACGCAACAGATTACCAACTTCAGCAACAAGCATGCGTACAGACACCAAGTCATATGTCTGCGCACACATACATAGATATGTGTGGCTGTGTCTTTATTTCCAGTGTGATTTGGTGCGCGTTGGTTTTGTGTTCGCAGACGACAGGCTTTGCCTATGATTTTGTTTGTTTTACTCGCTGTTTTTTTTGGTTGGCGATAAGCTTTGCGTTGTCAATGCGAGATTTGCTGTGAGGCATGTTGCGCTGCCAAAGTTGCAAATGACGATGACAATGTTTATGATGTTGCTGCTGATGACGATGATGATAATGATGATGATCTTTGTGTTGCTGTTGATGAGCATCTATTGTGCTTGGCTGCTTATAGTTGCATGACAGTGACACATATGTTATCGTTTATTATGTCGTAAATCGCATTTCAGCACAACCCTGAAAATGTAAGACACTTGTGACAAATTACAGCGCGCAATTTCGTTAATGACATGGCCTGAGAAAGCTTTAAATTATTTAAAATGAATTGGAAATTATTAATTTTCTGTGATTGAATATCAAATGTCAGCCTAAAGTTATGCTTCATTGAGTAACTGACTGATATTTGTTATTATTTATGTGAAATTGATAGGGAACCTATCACTAGCATACTTTTAGGATGAGGCATTTAACATTTCTTTGAGTCTTTGACCTTTTTTATGTAAAATACTATCTACATAGTGAAAATATTAAATTTGAATGAAATGCTTCTAAGAAATATTTGCCAAAAAATAGTTTTAAATTCAACACTAAACTCATTCAAACATTGTCATAGACATCAGAAATATGAGGAAATGTACTGAAAATGAGTAAAGGTGTTGTGCAAATATTGAGAAAACAAGTCATGAATATGAGAAACCCAAAAAAATATTCAACATCATTAACACAAACATACAAAACCGCCATACAAATCTTTGAAATATACTCGAACTGCTGCTACCGGAGGCATTCATCATTATTCGCAGCATGTTTTGTTATCATCACCCGGCTTCGTTTTTGGTCCTTTTCCACGATTTAAAACACACACACACACGTATAGAATTGCAGCCATACACACAGACACACACAGACACAAGACAACTTTTACACGTATCTAATACTGCAGGCGACAACGTGCGGCGAATTGTTCAAAAATCACTAACAGAACAGCAAGAAAAATTGCTGCAGCAAGGCGCACAGCCGCAAGCGGCAGAAAATCAAACAAAAACATTGCAAAGCGACGACGTGGCGTCGTGGCAAGTGAATTCAATTTGGTGGCATTTGCAGCAAAGTAGAAGATGCTGCAGGCAGCTGCTGCACACAACAACAACTATATCCACGTATTGTCTTTGCGCTTACTTATATAGGCATTTGTCTGTCTGTCTGACTGTTTGTCTGCCTGAAGTTGGTTAGCTAATTTTGCATTCTTTGCGGCGTGGTTTTTGTTTTGAATTTAATTAAAATGCAAACGTCTTCAAATCGGCGCAACATTATCCTGTTAATGGTAGACAAGTTGAACTTCCAATATGAATTGATGTAAGCTCTATATGTGCAATATATATGTTTGTATTGTTACATAAAATATTTAAATTTTTCTTAGCTTAGGCCACAATAAGTTGAGTCACTCAAAAGTTAAATTAGTTAACTTGAAATCAGTTACTTAGACTGAATTGTGAAAGGGTTAATGTCCAGAAGTCTCTGAGTGCGATTGAACTCTTAAAATGCTCCAAAGAATGAAACCAAATGATTGGATTTTACAAGCCATAAGATTTGACTTCACTTAAAGCTCTGAAAACGTAACTCAAATCAGTTATTTAAACTCAGATGTGAGAGGGTTAATATCCAGGAGTCTCTGAGTGCGATTGAACTCTTAAAATGCTCCAAAGAATGAAACCAGATGATTGGATTTTACAAGCCATAAGATTTGACTTCACTTAAAGCTCTGAAAACGTAACTTAAATCAGTTACTTAGACTCAGATGTGAGAGGATTAATGTCCAGGAGTCTCTGAGTGCGATTTAACTCTCAAAATGCTCCAAAGAATGAAACCAAATGATTGGATTTTATAAACTATAACATTTGACTTCACTTAAAGTTGTGAAAACGTAACTTAAATCAGTTACTTAGGCTCAGATGTGAAAGGGTTAATATGCAGGAGTCTATGAGTAAGATTTAACCCTCCAAATACCCCAAAGAATGAAATCAAAGGATTGGATTTTACAAACTATAACATTTGACTTCACTTCACGTTCTGAAAACCGTCCCCTCCTACATTTCCCCTCACAGACAATTTTCCAAAAAGCAAATTGAACTGATTTGGCTTAAAAACAAGCAATCCATTTATTGAAACTAGGTGCGCTAATATTTTAAGCTCGAAATTAAATATCTTCTTACCAACACACAGGTGCATTCAGCCAAAATATGAGCGGAAGAATTAAACATTTTCATCCAATTCCGCTCGGCACCAATCTATTTAATACAGAAAGCAAAAAAGCAAAATTCGCATAAAGACCAACAACAACAACAAAATTGAAATGCTATCAAAACTCAGCACGCAGCCAACGACGACACCACCACCAGCTCTGACGCCTAAAAGCAAGCAATAAAATTCGAAACCAGACCCAGCCCAGCCCAACCCAACCCGCGCCGAGACCAAGCGAAGCGTACCCAAGTGAAGTGAATTTTTCAATCAAACCAATAGACGGAAAAGGCATAAAGTCACATTTTGTCAGTTGACAGTGCGGCGCTGCCGGAGGTGAATGTGCCAATGTGCCACACTCCAGCGCCAACCTGCTGCGACCCACCCATAGCGACGCGCCAAGTTCGACTTGCTTCCGTTTTGGAGTTCTTTGGCAGGCAAATTGTCTGTCTGTCTGTCTGTCCCTTGGCCCGTTCGCCCCTTTGTCTGTCTGACGATTCGTTTATCTGCCGGCTGGCTGCTTGCTTCAGCAACTCGGCACCACAGCGCGTTGTTACGTGTTTGGAAATTATCATTTTGCTAAGCAAACATACAAGCTAACAGCAACACACACACACACATACATACACGCACACACATTAACAAATTCTTATGGCATACAAAATTCCATAACTGATTTCCGTTTCCATTTCGCACAGCCAGCTTATTCGCATTTGTGTGTAATTTTTGGCAGCAACTTTGACTTTGGCGCTTCCTTAACATTTCGAGCCGCGCCCCAAATGCCTCCATTCGCAAAACATGGCATTTGCCACCCTGGGCGTCGATTAGAATTCATTTGAATTTGCTTTTCATAGCAATACCAATTGACATATAAAATTTTTTTGGCGCCTTTCCACCTGCTCGTTTGGGCAAATTGTACGTGCTGTATGATTTTTTTTGTCGGTTCCCTCATCAATGGCCACGTGGTATACATGAGTTGGCGGCTTAATCTACCAGCAGAAGGTTAGTCGGCGCGGCAAATATGGTTAATTTTTTGCTTGCTTTTTTCATTATGAAAAACACTCCCTGAATTTTTCTATCAAAATAAAGCAAAATAATATCGATTAGGCGAATTTATGCTTCAATCTGAACCTTGAAGATTTGTTAAAGTTGCTCGAGGGCAGACACAATTCTTTAAAAGATAACCAGACAAGTTGTTAGCTGAGCGGATTCTTAAAATCATAAATATCGCCATCAATATCTATTTACCATAGTATTCAAGGATACGACATCAATCGTCGCACTCCAAACTTATTCCTTCAGTGAGTAATTTGCCAATGCTGAAAAGAGTAGTTTGCGAGTGACCGCAGAGTTGAAGGATCCTATGTCGTATATCTTCTCGAATCTTGGATGGGTGAATGAATGGATGTGAGGGGGAGCCGAGGAAATAACCTCAGGGAGGTTATTACCTCAAGCACTCATGCTTTCTAGCCTATTGTACTTAAGGCTCAGGAAAAAGGCTGATAGAGCAGATGGGAATGGAGAAAAAGAAAAAGAGAAAGAGAATTTGGGTGGAAAGAATAAAAGGGTTAAGACTTTGTCCATTCTCATAACATCTGAACCCAGCGTGCGCAATCTCGTTCTGGAGAAGGCAGGACATGTACAGAGAAAATGCTCTGTACTATCTACCTCCTCCTGGCAAGACGTGCAACTCGGATCATCGATGATGCCCATGTTGGCCAAATGTTGTATGTTGGCCCCATGGATTGTGTCCTGTGATTAACCGGACCATTCGACGGAGATCTTTCCTTCTCAACTTCTGAAGGAAATCTCCTGCTATCCTGTATGGGCTTATCGCGAAACGTTTGGCAGTTTTACAACTTCCCAAGCTCGACCAACGTTCTCTATGTAAGTTATTTACACAGGACTTGATCCAGTCCAGGGTTCCTGCTAGTTCTCGAAGCTTGGTTGGTTGGTTGGTTATAGTGGCTGCCTCTGTATGAGACACACTTAGGCCTATTGGCCCGTTGTGATACCACAAATTCCACCCGTTTGAAATGTGTATGCAACACTGTTTCTTCCAACATATGATACAACACACATTTCAAACGGATGGGGGAAAGGGAGGGAGAAGCTTACTCTTCGATGAAATCAGTGTTGCCAGAAATGACCCTGAAACCTGAAATGATTTTCTCCTAAATTAAAAAAAAATACTGAAAAGTTTTCTTCCAAAAGTTAAACAAATCTTTTAAATTTGTTTCATAATTTGCGTAATTTTAAAGGGATTAAACTTCTCATAAAAAAAACATATATATAATTTTTTGTAATGCAGCCTTTTTTATTCATCCTCAGCTTAAGAACAAAAACTTAACAACAACCCGGGATTTCATTGTAACAAAAATAAGTGAGAACGAGTTAACACTTTGTAAGTTTACAAATTTTTAACACAATAGGATGCTTTGACTAAAAAAATAGTTGCCAAAATATGTTTTGTTCATACTTCCTTATGCAGAAATCTCCTAAAAATCCACTCAGGGTCACAAAAATCCCCTTACATAAAATATAAATCTCCTAAAATTTCTCCTAAACAATTATTCTTCCTAAAAATTCTCCTAAAATTCCAAGAATCTCCTAAATTTAGGAGGAAATCTCCTGATCTGGCAACACTGGCTGAAATGTTGAGAAGACCTTTTGTTTTTTCAAACAGGAACAAACGCGCAGGGGATGACCGCTATTAATGCGAAGCATTGCGTTGGTTCAGGAAGGATATAAAGGTTAGGAGATAGGGTTATGAGTGAATGTTGAGAAGACCTTCAGTAATACTTGGATTTTTTCGAAGAATAGATCTGAAACTGCAGATCCAAAGTAGACAACTACGAGACTTTCATAAAGAATAAAGTAGTCGTCGCTTGGATCTTAAACAAACCACTTTCTTAACCCTTTCGACCGCGAATTTCACCCTGTGTCTTTATATTACCTTTTGGTATTTAAATCATGAAAAAAGAAGTGTGCACACGAAATTTGAAGTCGCCACGCCTCCTTGTTAGAGTTAGCTAGTTATCAGTTAGTTGCTAGTTGAATCATTTTAGCTTAAATAAATTTAGCTGAAATACATTTTGTATCAATATTTTGTAATTACAGACAAATTATTTAATATTTAAGGAAAAATACAAAATTATCACTTTTTGACTTTATTTAACCATTATTAAAGAAACAGGGTTTTGATCAAACGCGCCCAATTTGTAGACTTCAATTAGAACACAAACTTTCACTGATATCACTGATATCACTGCAAATGATTGGAAATTATTTTGGGGATAACAGTAACATTTTTTTAATTTACTTTGAGTTCACTTCTACAAATATTAATTTGTTGGTGTATACTAAAAAAAAACCATAAATCAATCGTAGTTTTTGTTATAAGATGACAAAGAGGTGAAGTTGCTCTCAGGCAACTTTGGGGTCGAAAGGTTTAACTTAATATTGCGCACCTTTCGGTTTCATTTAGAGATGATTGGTTTCTCCAACAGAGACCTCTCTTTTCTTCTCTTTCATTTATTGTGTGGAACACATTTTTTTGCTGGAGTTTTGTTGCTCTTTGAGCTATTATGGATAAGTCAGCTTGCACTTTAAATCTGGTAACCCTAGTCTGAAGGGAAATGTGTGCCATTCCGAGGTACTTAATTGATCTAGACACCTGTAAAG
Organism: Melieria omissa; assembly: GCA_963971225.1. NCBI lineage: Eukaryota > Metazoa > Arthropoda > Insecta > Diptera > Ulidiidae > Melieria > Melieria omissa. The sequence goes on from OZ020268.1 coordinate 10,521,217, forward strand.
TTGTTCACCTGTTTTCGAGGTAATAGCGACATAATGCCATAATTTCCTGTACCATTCTTTTGTCATATTAGGCTCAGCAAAATATGAAAATTGCTTCATTTCACTCATATAATGATCCAAAGATGATAATGATGATGTAATGAAATTCGTAAGATTGCTGAATTCTTCCTAATATAGATGGCACAATGCATGACAATAAACACATAAAAATAATCTTATTACCAAAAAGAAAAAAATGTTTTGCCAAGATTGTCGGCATTGTCATTGACCAAAAAATGAACTGGAGCAACGCGTTGTCGACGCCCAACAGGACGTTGGGGAATATGTTGAAAGCGCTAGTAAAATATTGTCAGCACATAAATTGATATCCTGCATGACATAAAGGACAGTGAGAAACCACAATAACAACAACAACAGTAGCAACGGCAATAACAACAAATAGAATAACAAAACACACAACAACCACAACGAGTCAGCCACTGCCAAACTGGATAATAATGGCTGCGGGCAATAATAACAAGTCTGCACGGCATATGAGCGCCGCCACTCGTAGAAGCGACGAAATTACCGCAAAAAAAATTGGTTGTGGAATGTGCATGAACAAAAAAATGCCAATGTCACCAGCACCAAAATGGAGTAGAGCAGCAACCAACGAAGACGACGAAAAATATGCAGCAGCCAAAAGCAACTTGTGGTATGTTCGAATTTTTGTTGTTGTCGTAGCGATAGCAGCGCCCAGCGAGGACATGCAGACGCACAAAAGGGATAACAACAGCAGTGCAATGGAAAAATATCAACACATCAACGAGGCGCGCTGGGCGAAAATGGCCCAGGAAGTTGCTGAAAAAATGGCTGATAAACTAATAAAACACAAAGTCAAGTAACAGAAGGGAAGGCGGGGGGGGGGGGGGGAAGTGGACTACGGATATGCTTAGCAGCAGCAGCAGTTGCTGGTGGCGATGCGTTTGTTTAGCTGAATTATTGACATTGAAGTGCAAACATGCCGCTGCAGCCGAGCTGGAGGGTTGTGGTCGACGATGCGTCGAGCGAGGGGAGAATGGCAAAGACAGAATGCGGGACAGGACAATCATGGCAAGTGCGGTGGCGTTGTTGCGTTGCGGCAAAGTAAGCCGTGCCGCAAATGTCGATAAGCTTTCAAGTACAAGACGGACGGCCAAATGTTTATTTGTGGTGAATGTAGGGGAGGTGGGGGTGTGGGGGGCCAGAATGAGAACAGCATACCGTAGGGATTAACGAAGACGTATAGAGTTGCTGCGTGTCGGTGTAAAATGGACACTGCGAATGTGATGTGGCGAAATAGACAAAACGAAAATATGTGTGAGCAAAGGTGGTGAAGAAATGGCGCTCGAGGGAATAACGCACCGAGAGAAAAATTTGATGTGAATTTGTCTTTCGATGGTGCAAGAGTTTTTCAGTTGGGAACAGACGGATTCTTTTAATTAACGCTTTTTGAGTCAAAGCTTCGAATAGTTTAGAACAGTATTTCTTTATGTTATTCTCAACAAAGTTCCGTTAGGTCCACTTCGTACTACAAAGCAGTGTTGCCACTTGAAACATTTTTTCCGACCAAACTTCTGACCAAACCGACCAAATTAAAAATTTCCGTTATCTCTTGAAGTCATTTTTAAATTAAAAATTTTATTAATACACATTTTGTACTAATGAAAAGATATTCACATTACAAAATGGACCGAAATTCGTTTAAGCAGACCAGATCTGCCCAATTTTGATCCGAAAAGACGAAAAGTGGGAACTCTGGGACAGAGCACACGTTTAGTGGGTAAAAGCCTCACCACAAGGGATTTTCGATGCTTTTTGCTTCTATCTAGCCTTTCATCCCAGAGGTCGGGGGTTCGACTCCTACCTGGTACATGGTCCCCACTCTTTCAAGTTTTTCAATTTTTTCCTGTCCTGTAAATACCCCTTCCTCCCTTACCCAGTAACATACCGCAGTTCAAAAATTGCGACCCTCAGGTGATTCTTTCACACTCACCTTCACGCAATATTACGCGCAATCATGCGCTGTGGGGCTGTGGGGGCAGGATTAGCGAAAACCAACGCACCAAACCGATCTTAGCGAAGTTCCCAACCAGCCTGCTGTTCCTTCTTTACACAACAGATGGCGAAACATCGGAAGCGTCGTTCCCAAGCGGCGATAAATGGCAGCCCTATCACTTAACCTTCAAATGCATATTGATGCCTTTAGGCACACTAACATATTTGTGTATATCTTCAAATTAAACCCCGATATAATATTTTGAAATAACAACCACGTTCGAAATCTGTCAGTGGTTTTCTGTGTTAAAAAGAAAAACCTTTTTTTATTTAGCCATCGTGAAAATAATTCATGCATTTGAGGGTTAAGACTAATAATCACTAGAATAGTTGCTAATCACCTATACTGGCAGAAAAACACAACTTATTAATATAACCAACCCAAGGAAATATCTTGTGGAGATCCTATGCTCCCGAGAGGAGTGAACAAGAAAAAACTTATCACAAAAAAAGACAAGAAAACTCCCTATGAGGAAGTAGGGTCAAGCTTCATACAAGGTCCATCTTGCCCGAGGCCAATTTTAAACGGCAGATCGGAAACTTTTCATGGGGAATTAAATATGTCACTTTCAACGATTTCTGGTAGAATTGAGATCGATCTCACAATTCTCGGATTATTGTTTCGACGTCATAACAATGAACCATTGCACAGTGATTTGTTCCATAGACAAAATTCAAAAAGTTTATGGTCTCAGAATTTAACGATTTTGAAGTCATTTGAAAGAAAAACTCCAACTAAGAAAACCCCAAAAAAGTGCAAAAAATCAATAAGTGTCTGTGCAAAAGTGGGTCAAAGTTGAAACTTTTTTCTCAAAAAAATTGAAACTCATATTTTCTGTTTTTTTAGTCTATTGAGTAAAAAAAATTTTAAAAATACATGGTTACCAAGAAATTGCAATTCAATATAGAATAAGAAATGATGTGGCCATTTTGGCTTTTAATGTTTTCTCAAAATTTGCAAAGCGTAGGCTTTTACTTCACTTTAAATTCAAAATATTTTTCTAAATTAAAAATCTGAAAATTGGCAAAACTTAGAGAAAAATATCTAAAAAGTATGTGAAAGTATGCTCCTGGATTTTTTTATTTTAAGAAGCATTCTTTCTTTGTCGGATAATGTAATTACATCCTCCGATATCTTCCGAACTCAGAAAATAATTCAATTTGAAAAGTGGTCTAAACACGTATTTTTCGACAAAATTTATTAAATTTATGCCTAAAAGTATGCAATCAGCATGAAAAATGATAAAATCTGCAAAAATGCAAAATATAAATCTATTATTATCGTTTTTATTGCAAAACCAAAGGGTCCTAATACAATTTCTGTTACTCTTTTTAATAATCAATGTTGACGTTACCGATTAAATGTAAAATTTGACAAATCTAGCCAACACACTTGGTGCTATAGCTCTTCAAAAACGACGAAATTTGCAAAATGAAGTCTTAGGCATTGCCAAACTACAACAGTTTAGGAAAAACCACATAGAGATTTCAATTCAGCAGATCATGTTTAACTAGTATACCAAATTTTATAAAGAACGGACCACTCCTTCTAATTTTGTCCCGGGGTTGTATGGCGTCGAATCACTGTGCAATGGTATCAATGGTAAAAATATAAAACATTGAAGTGATATGCAGGTAGAACATATTTCATAATAAGTTAATCAAACCCGAAAATCATACAATTAACTCTAAAATGATTAAATCTATTTTAAACTAATTTTAAAAATTTCTTAGAGAATCTAGGATTGGCTTCAAAACATTCCAAAAATCATTTTTCATACATATATACTTATCGTTTCTTACCCTTTGATCTCATTCAACACACACCAACCGCAATTTTCTCAAGCGATTCCTTGTAATAATGAGCCTCTCTGAGTTTTGTGCTCAACTGTCAATTACCTTAGCAATGACTATTTGATGCCAAGTGATGATGTGTTGCGGCCTAAGGAAGCTAAGCTGCCATCAGTCGAACGTCTGCTTCGCGGCTTAATAACTTTTCCAATAATCATAATAATAACCACTTGAGGCTGGCGTTGGTTTCCGGCTTTTTCATAATAGCATTGAGTGCTATTTCAAAAACAACAACAACAACAACAACAACAACAACAACGACCAGTAGCCACTTGAAATGTCAACAAGACATTTGCTACACTTTAAAAAAGTGTTCCGGCTCTTGCAACACCAACACGATTCGCTACTCCCTTCGGCCGTCAATTTCACCCTCGTAAAAACGCACAACTTTCATGTCATTTCGCCCAGCAACCACATGTCTTCATTTATCGCGTTGTTGTTGTTGTTGTTATTGCTATGCTTTTTTATTGAAGTACTTTATTTAGTACGCACAGCACTTGCGGGAAACTAACGAATGGAAGCAGGGGAAGCCTTATCCATTAGTTGTGGTTGTTGTTGTTGCTGTTGTACATATGAAGCTGCTTATCCTTTTAATAAACTACAAGCATTACAGTGTAAGAACACACACACCCATACACAAGCACACACACAGATTGCCGTTCGTGTGAGTGGGAGTGTGTGTGTGTGCTGTGTGGTCTGCTTTTAGTGCCAGCGGCTTTGTGTGTGTGTGTGTGTGTCTATGGCGACTGTGAAGCTGCGATACGCACTTCATTCGTTCCATTGCAACTTGACGGGTATGTGCGGTGTGGGTTGGCGCCTGGGCGGCGGTATGAGCGGGCGTCGCTATGCTGACAAGTGCTTTTATGGGCGATGTGTGAAAACAATGAAAATTATAGCATAAATTTTGGCGTATAAATATTATCTTTATTTTGCGTGTTGTGCTGCCACTACAGACAGCAGCTGTTGTTAGTAGTGCGTGAGGTTATTGTTATTGTTTTTGCAGTCGAGTTAAGAACGTTCGGGATGGTGGCAATGTAAGGGAGCGTGGGAGGGGGCAAAAGGGTGGCGATTTTATTATTGCCACTTACTGGCAAGAGGCAAGAGCTGGCGTTAGCCTAAAGCGGCACATTTCGTGGTATGAAATGATTTATGAATGGGTGGCGGTGGTGGCGGCGGAGCGTAGAAGCGTTACATTTTCATTGACCATATAATGATTATTGTTATTGCTTAATGTAAATTATTTGAGATGTACGTATGTATAAGTCTTATTTTGTTGAGAGAATGGGAGTAGCTGCACATTTTTATAGCGTCTCATGTCAAGGCAATCTCATTACAATCATAATCTCTCATATGAAGAGTATTTATAATTCTCTTTGGTAATAGGAAAATGCGTTTTAACTAAAAAAAATCAGCTGAGAAAATAATGAATTGAGATTTATGCTTAGCTCAAGATGCCTATAGGTCTTCTGGGGGAAGTTGAGGTTCAAGCTCGAAGCGCATTCGGCAAAGTTCGAGTTGGGCCCCTGACTTAAACATTTCCTTGTATTAAAGCTTTCAGAGTTAACTTTAAAGATATCTCTGCAATAATCCTTCATATAGGAAGCAAACAGTCGTTATTGATATTCAAGTGCGACACATTGTGAACTGCCCACGGCCATTTGAGGCAATGCAACTTTAGTGAAGCGGAAACTTGCAAATGCACGTTGCATAAGTGTTCACATTGAACACACACGCAACAATACATAGGCTTATGCATCTACAGTGTATATGAGAGATACACATAGATGCAAAAATAATGTTTTTTTAGAACATATTACACGCTACAATGAGCTAAAGAAATAATTAAAATGATGTCTTTAGTGAGATTCATAAATATATAAAAAAACTTGGGTCATATGCGCAACATATAGAAAAATATATACAAATATATTTTCTTCACTAAAAAGACTACGTCTCTTGCTTTTTGTCCCATGCGAAAGTAACAATCGGCACGAAATGCTATAAAACCCATAAATATTCCTTTAACAATTTCGACCCCAAAGTTGCCTGAGAGCAACTTCACCTATTTGTCATCTAATAGCAAAAGCTACGATTGATTTATGGGTTTAATTCAAGTATGCACCAACAAATTCATATTTTTAGAAGTGATTCCAAAGCAAATTACAAAAATTGTACAGTTATCCCCAAAATAATTTTCAATAATTTGCAGCGACATCAGGCAAAGCTTGTGTTCTAATTGAAGGCTTCGAATTGGGTGCATTTGATTAAAACGCTGTTTCTTTCATAATGGTTAAATCAAAATCTAAAAGTAATAGTTTTGTATTTTTCCATAAATATTAAATAATTTTTCTGTAAATAAAAACTATTGATACAAAATTAATTTAACTTTCATTCAACCTCACCTAAAACCAGTTCGAAACGCTCAAAAAACTCGTAAACACTTTCGGTTTTCAGCTAATAACGTTGATGCCGTATTTGTTGCATACTTTTACGCATCTTTGTGTATTTCCACGAGTGTGTACAGTAGCTGCCTGTGTCGCTGCTGAATTGAGTCCAGTGGAATGCATCAATCTTCCAAACAATAAATCAATATACTGCAACTCATGCACACTCAATTTTGCGGCCACGCTGCAATGGCCGCGTCACGTTACATAAACACACACACACAAACATTCACTTTAAATTCAAGTTGACGTACAAACATTTGTGTGTCATTGCTTGTGTTGTTGTGTCATATTCACATACATACACATTTGTATAATCGAGTCCACTTTAATGAAGTGTACACAGAACGCGCCATTTTGTGCCGAGCAATACCGCAACATTCGGTCAGTGCAGAATGTATGGAAGCGCCGCTACAAAATGCCAAAATGTGGCGGTTACTGCTACCGACATGCAATGGCGCACCACTTGTTGCACAACAACAACAATTATTGCTACAACAATTGTCAATTGCAAATGAAACGTTTAGTTTGGCCACAACAAGTATGTAAGTACATAATTGCTAATCGCTCTTGCCAAACTCGTTCATTGCCCACTTTCCCAGTGTTTGCACTTGAATGGATACACTGGAGTATTGGGTGTGTCGAGCTCGGTGGGTGTAAGAACACAGTGAGGCATACAGGGTTTCATATCGGGGACGGCAGTTTTTGCACACATCTTTCGAACCGAATAAGATTGGAAATCTGCCAACTAAAATGTTTATAACAATTGGAGAATTCGGTGAGGTTTGAACCTCCAAACTCCCCCTTTGACTGCGCCATGCAGATGAGAAAACTTGCGTTCCTTTTTTCATTCAAAACAGGCCTACGATTTTTTGAAATATGCAAATTTCAAACAATTCAACTGGGAGATTTAAAAAAATCTAATAAAATACGCAAAATCCAAACAATTCAACTGGGAGATTTAAAAAAATCTTATAAAATACGCAAAATCCAAACAATTCAACTGGTAGATTTAATAAAAAATCGTATATAATACGCAAATTCCAAACAATTGAACGGCGAGATATAACTAAAATAATCAATGTGGATCTTTTTTCTCTTCACCATCTGTAAACTTATCAGGAATCTACCTTCATACACAGAAAAAATAGCGCATCAAGTTTGGCCAAAACTGAACCCTAGGCGCTCAAATCAAATGACGTCTTTAAAAAGTGAACCAATAGGGTTCGTTGTTGGAGTCCTCACAGGACACTATTTGATTGGTAGACAAGCCAGAGTATGCCTAGAAGAAGCTATTAAATTTTACAGAAGTTGCAGAGACGAAATGGAAACAGAAACCATCAAACACTTTTTCCATCTGGGTAGATATGGATATGGATAGACATGCTTCTTTAGCGTCCTGGGATATCTAACAGAAAACAGTAGAAAAAAAGAAAGCAATAGAAAGTTCGACCTGGTTCGTGTAGCTGGGAAAAGGGACCTAAAACTTTCAACAATCATGCAGCTTTTCATGGGTAGCAATCCAACCTAATCTCACCTAACTAACCTAACTTAACTAATGTAACATAACTAATAACTCACCTAACTAATTAACCCTTTTAGTACCGGAGGCCGATATATCGGCTCATGCTGCACTAGCGAGAAGTGCTAGAGCAGATATATCGGCCCCTGCCTTGTACCGCTTTTCTATTCGCATTGCGGGAGAACTCTATCTCAAAATAATTTTGTATTACGTTATAAATGTTCTAATTTCATTACGAGAGAATACAAAAAAATAGTTTTTTGTTTTAACTCTTTGTGGACGTTTATGTTATCGGAACTTTTCGGCAGCGTGTTATGTAAACAACTTGTTTGAAGACTCTTGCGAAATAACGTTGCATTGCCGCAGCGGGACGTAGGATCAGTTAGTGTTTCCTCGGTCGTTGTTGTAAACAGTATATGTCGTTCCAGTTGCAGTTTGAAAGCGTCATTTTTGTTATTGCCGTTGTTTTACGCTTGTGTCAAACATTGTTGTTTTTGACAAACCAACAATTAGCAATACAGGATTTCGGAAATTCTATTTATTCTCTACTTCATCCTTAGTATAATGCTTTTTGAATCATGCAAATATTGTTTCTCGTTTGGTTTTTATGAGTATTTTCCCAAACCCTAGTAAAACTGTGAAATTCGGCCGGTTATTCTCGCATAGGCACCTCTTTTTCGCCCGGCGCTAAACGGGTTAAAGCTAACCTAACTTCAACTTTAATGAACTTAGTCTAACAAGTTCGTTTATAAAGAGTTCCACCTTCCGTTACAGCTTTTAACCCATTATGAACCATATTGAGATTTATTTAAAATTTGGTTTCAATTTGATTTTTGTGGGGAAAATGAAAGTAAACTATGGTTGAAAGTAAATAGTTGCTAATGCGAATTTCTAGTTGCAGTGCAGACTACAAATCTGTCAACGAAAACCAACTGAAAAATATTGACTTGTTTTTTTCGCTTTCGAATTGCTGGCTCGTTCGTCAAATCAAACAATACACAAATTCAACAATTTATGTGCAGTTTGGTTTTGTTTGTCTGCCAGCAATACACAATGACTACACACTCGAACAACAACAACAACAACAATAAGAAAAATGACAGCAACAATTAAAATTGCGGACAAGTAACAACAATTTCAAGTGAAATGGTCAACATGTCAGGTAAGAAATTGAAAACGTTGTCAAACTGCAGCGTTGCAGTTGAAAGATGTGCTGTACAGGGGGGATAGAGAGTGCAGATGGGGTAGGGATTTGCGATTTCATTACAGTTGGTTATTGTGTTACGCATCAATTTGTAGAAAATTCAATTTCATTGAAATACCCAATTTGCAAGCAGTGAGTGGCGGTAACAGTGTTGCCACTTGGATTGTTGAATGCGGGCAGCCATCGAGCAGAAATTAGTCAACTTCTAAAATGTGAAATTCAAATATTTGCCAATAGCGAGCGACGGCAATGTTGCATGGAGTTGTTTGCATTCGTTTGAAGGTGTAAACATTTTTTTGTGAAACTAGGAAAAAGTCAGCAATCAAACAAGTTTTAAAAGTTTGAGCAGTTCCTTATTTAAGTTAATATAAGTTTTGCTAGCAAAAATGATTTCTCATGTCTTTGAAAACGCCGCATTGCATTAATATTTATACAACTTCAATCAAATCAAATCAAGTCAAATCGTAAAACTGTCATTGTTGCTAATTGAATGGCACTACGTCAACAGAGCAACAGCAACTGTCGTTGTTGCTGTTATTGTAGTTGACAATTATAAGCACATTTCCAAAGCCGGAGCGGATTTTTGCCGGCTGCAACGTTGAGCACAGCAGTGGCCACGGCCACTGACGTAGTGTGGCAGCGCACAGACAACTGGTTGCTGACAATTTTTAATAGCACAAAAAATTATGCAGCGTGCAATTTTGGTTCGCTTAATGTTGCCTGCACTTTGCGCCAATTGGACAGCTGCCAGTGTGTGTGTTGGCGCAGTGCTGCAAGCGAAAATTATGCACAGCCAGTGCATCGACACATGTTGCTGCTGGCTCAACATGGCTGACTGTGATTGACGCACTGCCTCACTAACGGCCCCGCACTTTGTCTGTCACTAATTTGTAGTTATTGTTGTTGTTGTTTGATGCAATAAATTGTGCTGCAGCGTCACTTTTACCGCTGGAATGCAGTGTTTTCAAGTCGAAATTTCATTGTCTATTTATAATTTCGCACAGTGTGGCAGCGCGTGTGTGGCATCACTTGCCCGTGTGTGCCAAATAGTCGCAAGCGCGCACTTTGGCCGCTGCGCTTGCAACGATGTTGCTGATACACATCGCAGCCAGCAGACAGTTTGGTAATTTAGATTTTAATTGGAAATTATGCAGATAGACATACAAGCACACACACACTCTCACATAAGTAGATGCAACATAAAAGAAATGATGCACTAGTGGCGTGTTGAAGGGAGGATTTTCTAAATTTTATGTGCGCATGAAAAATTTGATCGAGTGCTGCGTGTTGTAGCGGTGGCAGGAAATTGGGCCAATTTTTGGCACTCAATTTAAAAACAAATATTTTTTTTGAGTCAAAATAGGAAGGTTGAGAAGTCAAATGTGAAATCTTTCTGATTGTTGATTGATGTCAATCACTGTTTTCTATGAAATCAAAATTGTTTTGAAGTTCAGTGACTAACTGCGAGGATGGTTTTCGGACATTTTTTGGCATTAAATTTAAAAACAAACATTTTTTTTGAGTCAAAATGTGAAAAATTTCTGATTGAGCTGTTATTGTTGATTGATGTAAATCATTGGTGACTATTAAATTGAAATTTTTTTGGTACTTAATTTAAAAACAAAAACTTTTTTGGAGTCAAAATATGAAATCTTTCTGATTGAGCTGTTATTGTTGATTGATGTCAATCACTGTTTTATATGAAATTTAAATTGTTTTGAAGTTCATTGATGGTTTTTGGATAATTTTTTGCATTCAATTTAAAAACAAACATTTTTTTGAGTCAAAATGTGAAATCTTTCTGATTGAGCTGTTATTGTTGATTGATGTCAATCACTGTTTTCTATGAAATTGAAATTGTTTTGAAGTTCAGTGACTAACTGCGATGATGGTTTTCGGACAATTTTTGACACTCAATTTAAAAATAAAAAATAAATTTTTGATTTAAAATGTGAAATCTTTCTGATTGAGCTGTTATTGTTGATTGATATCAATCACTGTTTTCTATGAAATTGAAATTGTTTTGAAGTTCAGTGACTAACTACGCGAATGGTTTTCGGACAATTTTTGACACTCAATTTAAAAACAAAAAATTTTTTTGAGTCAAAATGTGAAATCTTTCTCATTGAGCTGTTTATGTTGATTGATGTCAATCACTGTTTTCTATGAAATTGAAATTGTTTTGAAGTTCAGTGACTAACTGCGATGATGGTTTTCGGACAATTTTTGACACTCAATTTAAAAATAAAAAATAAATTTTTGATTTAAAATGTGAAATCTTTCTGATTGAGCTGTTATTGTTGATTGATATCAATCACTGTTTTCTATGAAATTGAAATTGTTTTGAAGTTCAGTGACTAACTACGCGAATGGTTTTCGGACAATTTTTGACACTCAATTTAAAAACAAAAAATTTTTTTGAGTCAAAATGTGAAATCTTTCTCATTGAGCTGTTTATGTTGATTGATGTCAATCACTGTTTTCTATGAAATTGAAATTGTTTTGAAGTTCAGTGACTAACTGCGACGATGGTTTTTGGATAATTTTCGGCACTAAATTTAAAAACAAAAACTTTTTTGGAGTCAAAATGTGAAATATTTCTGATTGAGCTGTTGAGATCGTTTTCTATGAAATTGACATTGTTTTGAAGTTCAGTGACTAACTGCAAAGATGGTTTTCGGAAAATTTTTGACACTCAATTTAAAAACAAACATTTGTTTTGAGTCAAAATGTGAAATCTTTCTGATTGAACTGTTGAGATTGTTGATTGATGTCAATCATTGTTTTCTATGAAATTGAAAATGCTTTAAAGTTCAGTGACTAACTACGAGCATGGTTTTTTGACAAGAATGAATAAAGTTGAATAGAAATGGGTTGGGTTGAGTTCTGATTCTCATTCTGATTCTGATCTTTTTTGATAAAACCAAAGGTACAAGTGTTTTAAAGTCCGTTTAACAACCCTAATTTCAGCTTTAAAGCATATGTCTATCTTTATTTTCTAAGCAAAAATCCATTCTATAATGCCAGAAACAAACTGAAAGTTTGACTGTATATTTCGGATATTTTTGATTTGACGAATATTCAAATCAATCATGACAACCGCAAACTATTTATTACTTGCAATTGAACGTAACAATAGAACTCGTAACTGCATTTTACTGACTTGAATGAATATCTCTAATTTGATTTATTTTCAAGTGCCATAATTTCTCATCAAAAAGCCATCAAAATCTGTCAATCAGGTCTGAAAGGGTTATGAACACGTGACTGGCAGCAGACAAGGTTTAATTTACAACAAAAATCCATACAGCATATTATGAGTTATTTCAATATATATAATAAAATATCATAGAATCGCAGGAATAAATCCATCATTGCAATATTCAATTCAATTAGAAAACCCAACTATAATGGCTCAAGTTTAATGACTATCCATATTAACCCTTTGGACCCCAAATCTTCTCTATATTACTTTTTGGTATTTAAATCATGAAAAAATAAGTGTGCACACGACATTTAAAGTCGCCACGCCTCTTTGTTACAACTCTAGCGCAATTTTACTTTTGAACAATTTCTGCCTACAACGGGTTAAATAAATTTTTTATTAATATTTTTTAATTACAGAAAAATTATTTAATATTTATGGAAAAATACAAAATTATAGTTTTTGATTTTATTTAACCATTATTAAAGAAACAGAGTTTTGATCAAACGCGCCCAATTCGTTGACTTCAATTAGAACACAAACTTTCCCTGATATCGCTGCAAATTATTGAAAATTATTTTGGGTATAGCAGTACAATTTTTGTAATTTTTGTAAAATTTTTTAATTTTTGAATTAATTTCGAAAAATATTAATTTGTTGGTATCTACTTAAATTTAATCCATAAATCAATCGTAGCGTTTGCCATAAGATGACAAATAGGTGAAGTTGCGCTCAGGCAACTTTGGGGTTAAAAGGGTTAAAAGACATGTTATGTTATGTATGCATGCAGGTATGTACGTTTCTCTCATTAGCTGCTCTTCATCGTTTATTATACCTAATACAAAAAATTTACTATATTTTGCAAACACAAAAAATATCACTTGGAGACGATTTTGCTGAACATGTCATGAATTTTGCGCACAACGTGACTTCAGTAATGAGCACGTCTTGAACGCCTCCCTAGTCGCCAATAATTGAATAATATTAGCAAATTGACGCTTTACTGAAACACTGAAATGTTGACAAGAAAAGTGAGCAACTTTGATTTATTTATGGGTTACTTGAAATGGAAAGTGTTGCTTTAATGAATTGAATATGAATCTATCTAAAAAGTTAATTTAAACTAAAAGCAATTAAACTGCAAACTGACAACTTGTCGCCTTATGTATACACATATTTCAAAACTTTAATCAAACAAACACTCGATGTCATTTTAAACTTGGCATCGAGCGGCAAAACTCATTTAACGCATTGCAACTGTTAAGCAGTTTCCGTTTCCGGCATTTCGAAAGTCGAAAACAGCAGCGTCGTTGTCGTCGAAGAATATTCACAAAATGCCTGCAAGGTTTAATTTCGATAAGTGCAGACAGCAACGACAGTGTTGCCAAACAAAATGGAAAATAATTTAAGTAGCAAGCAAAGCGTAAAACTGACACAAAATGAACAAAAACAAAGCCTCAGAATAAAGCGCAAAGAATAACAATAACAATGCGGTAACAGCGAAAACAGCGAAACAAGTGCAAACTGTCGCCGATGAAAAGTTTTGTAATGGATTTTGCAGATCGCGCGCCATTTCGCCCGTCTCTGTCGTCTGTCGGCCGTGCACGTGTCGTCGTCGCGTGTCGATGCAATATTTGCAGTTGAAATGTGCCAGGCAGCCTTTATTGCTCCTCGGGGCTCTGGCGTTGATATTGAAAATTGCTGTTGCATTGTCGCTGCGCTGCTGCTGGCCGTGTTTACTTGCAGCTCAATTAATTGTTATTGGCAAACTGTCATGTCATTGCCGCTGGGGCAGCAGCAACAACAACAACAACAAAAAGCGCCACTGCCAGGACGAATTCAATGGGAAAATGGCAGCCATTGCTGTCGCTGTTGTTGCAGTTCGATTTGCAAATTTCTTTAGGGAAATTACCAATAACAACAACAAATAAGTTTCCGAATGTCAAAGTTTGCATTACAGCTGCAAAAAGTACTAAAAGTTCTAGCAATTTGAACAGTTTTACTGTTGCTTGCAATCATCATTAGTCGGATTTAACCACACATTGTCAGAGTTTAGAAATTATTTGCGGTTTACATTAGCAAATAACTTGAACAAAGTCTGGTAATTGTTGTAAAATTACTGACAAATCCTAATAAATCACAATATCTCTCAGTTTGTTTTGAAATTAATTTGAGCATTTAGTTGCGAAAACCGCAACAAAAAAGTGTTCAGAAACTGAAAACGTGATCGCCGAATTCCAAGAATCGAGATCGCCACATTTTATTGCTAGTGTTGTTGTTGTGTGGACTTTGATAAAACAGTAGCAAGCAAAACAAGCTAAAAATAATGGCTTGAACCTGCGAGAGCTTGAGAAGACGGCCATCTGTTCGGTGCCATCAGCCAAACTTGGCGCTTGACGGCTATGTCGAGTCAATTAGCAGCAACACGAGATTGTCTAATTTCAATATTTGCTTTACAGTTTATCAAATTCCACTGCCAAAGTTATCGACTCAAATGAAAATGCAAAAAAAAAAGGTAAAATAAATAAAACGTAAAAATTAAATTAAGTGGCGAAACGAAGGTTATGGCGTTGCGAACATAAACAACATAGACGTCATAGCGTCAGGTGAAAGCGACCAATTTGCAGAAATGATAAATGAATAACAAAGTTGGAGAGAAAGGTTATGGAAAACATTTGACTATTTTATTACTAAAACTGTACGAAAATAAATTTTGTAGTAGACAGTTTTGGGAAGCGGACATAGGACAGTTTTGCTCCATTGGGTTGCCACAAAAAAAGGAAAGTACTGTACCTATGTCCCACTGTAAAACGGACAATGCTGTCAACGTCAATGGTTGAAACATTGGCCATGCCAACGAAATCTTCTCCGGGTCACCGCTGAAGAATGACACATAGGGTGCGAAACGATTCCATATTGGTGAAAGTGCTCGTTGAAGGAGAGACCTGGTCACTGAGTATACTTTTACACGGTCCAATTACTACCTTTAGACCCCGGACCTAGAACCTCTTTCGTTTTTTTTATTAAGCTTTGGACAGGTTTTCCCGGACGCTCTATATAATCATTTCACTGTCTACTGCCTATTTGACAATCGAAAGTATGCCTGATCTGATCAAAGGTATTGGTTCAATTTACTCCTACTTCAGGTCATCCTTCCGGCTACGCAATTACCAATGATGCTGAGGAACTCATTGTACATATTTATTTACTTATTTAGCCAATAACCAAATGTCCTTTCTTACTATAAGAAATATAGAAATAATAAATATAGAATATAAGAAATAGTCGGCCTCGATAGCTCAGCGGGTAGCGCGCTGGCTTCTCATACCAAAGGCTCCAGGTTCGATTCCTGGCTCGGGCTGGTGAACAACTCGTCTACTTCTATCGCTATCCACATGAAGGAAATGAGAATTACAAGAATCGCACAAGTGCGCTCTTGGCAGGCAATGGCAAAACCTCCAAGTGTGAAAGAAAAACTGCCCATCGCCGTTCGGATTCGGCGTTAAACTGTAGGTCCCCTCCCTCCCTTTCCCCCATCCGTTTGAAATGTGTGTTGTATCATATGTTGGAAAAAACAGTGTTGCATACACATTTCAAACGGGTGGAATTTGTGGTATCACAACGGGCCGATAGGCCTAAGTGTGTCTCATACAGAGGCAGCCACTTAACCAACCAACCAATAAGAAATATTAATAATTACAAACTGAAAAACCCTTCGGAAGTGACACATCAAAATCGGTAACATTGCTTAACTCCGAAAGGGCCTTAGATAGAGGTGCATTTCTAGCATAATTCGTCTTAGGGACATCTAAATAAAAGGTATCCACCCTCCGCAGACTCCGTTTAGGGACATTGCAGGCTTTTCTTGCTAAAAGATCCGGACAATCAATAGACTAACTTATTAGACTGACTACAAAGGAACATGCAAGAATTGATCGCCTAGCCTGTAGTGACTTTAAGTCAGTGGTCGGCAAAGCTTACTCAATTGAGCAGTACGCTCAGCACACGTGCACAGTACGCTCTCTCAATCAGCCGTTGTTCAAGTATAATTTTATACAGTGGAGAGAAATAACACTGCGCTCACTAACACCATCTCATTGTCAATTTTGCCGACCACTGCTTTAAGTTCACTAGAAGACAACGAGAGCTGTAGAATGGCATTGGAACACTGAAGTTCAGCGAACGCAAAGCGAACCGAATGAAGACGAGGTCTGTTCAAAAAGTATCATGAATTTTATGTTTTTTCAAAAATTATTTATTTATTCATGAATATCTTTTTGTGCCCTTCAAAGTTTTACACTTGTGCCAACGTTTTCTCCAATTCTCAAAGCACTTCAAAAAAAGCTATCATCTCCTCAATCGAAGCTTAGCGTCGTCCTTTCATTGGCCTCTTCAGTTTCGGGAACAAGAAAAAGTCACAGGGCGCCAGGTTTGGGAAATACGGTGGCCGCAGTACCATTAATGTGTTGTTTTTGGTAAAAACTTCGCGCACAAGCAACGATGTGTGAGCAGGGAGCGTTATCATGGTCGTTCACATCTTCTCGGACCTCTGAGAACAATTTGTACCACCGACAAACTTTGCTTTGGTCCAAGGCAGCTTCACCATATGTCACAGTCAACATTCGGAATGCGGCCCGCGCATTTAATTTTGTTTTTCACACAAAATTTGATACAGATTCTTTGATCTTCTTCTGTTTTTTGTTTGGTTTTTCACACAAATTTTGATACAGATTCTTTGATACATTTTTTTGAAAAGACAACAATCGAAAACGAGCCAAAACAAAAATTAAGCTGTTAAAAATTAACTAAATATTTAAAATGACCCATCTTGTCGGCATAAGTGAGGGACCTGATTATGAACATAACGCCACAAAAAAAAAAATCGAAAATCGAATATACGTAAACCGCGCAAATTCAAAATTTGCGATGCTTTTTAAGCAGACCTCGTAACTCACAACTGACAGCTACTCTATTGTACTCTATTCTTCTATACTCTTTTCTATATACTCAACATATATATATTCTGTATATTAAATATACTCTATTCTATTACACCGTGCAACAACAAATTTTACACACAAAAAAAGAGCGCATTGTAGAATAACAATATGGGTGTCAAATTAAAGAGAAAAATCATTCAAATCTTGGAAAATTTAATGTTTTGATGCAAAAGAACAAAGAGGTATTGAAAATGTCCTTTTAAAAGTTTATCCTTGCATATCCTTGGACATTTTTAATAGTTGTTTTTTGAAGAAAATATATCTTAAGGACTAATATGTACACCACCACATTCTGGAAGTTCGTCCTTCTAACTTATTAGTTTAAGATATTCCAAAATTTTTTTTTTAAATAAACATGTCCTTGAAGTTTCAAAGTCCTTTTAAAAAAAATCCTGACGTCAGAGAGAAAACTAAAAACGCAGTTTTACTTTTTTTCGCGAGTTTAAAGATTTTTTGTGTGTTTTGAAATTTTTTGATTTTTTGTCGTAGGGTGTTATAGATCCTGCAAAGGCCTGTAGCACAATGCGAGCATCTAAATATTAATGACATTTAAGCACACAGCAATCTTAGCGGAAGATATGGTGAAAAGTCGACCATGCCGACCAGTACCGTCAACTCCAGTCTCGAACCGTAGCACACCAAGAGCTGATATGAAGTCCTTAACTTGATCCTTCCATCGGAAACAGTGTCTCCTTTTTTGTCGTCTGCCTCCAACTACCGCGTCGAAAACCTTTTTCGGAGTCGGAGTGTCATTGTCTAAATCAAACTAAATTTAAAACCATCTATGGAACATCAAAGCTGGCTGTAGCGTGCTTGGAAATGACACAAATGCTGCGCGTTAATGGACAGACAGATGGAAAGATTCTGTTTATGCGCATCTATAAGCAGCTTATCAATTGTATAGAAAATCGCGCCAATGACTATTTCTCGATTTCTTTCATTCACTCGCGCCGACTGTTTGACTGACATCAACAGCATTCAGAACGATTTAACACTTTGCAGCGTTGCACTTCGGTGACATCTGCACGCTGCCGACGGTAGTATTTAGTTTTGTACTTTCAATGTACAATATTTTGTTGTTATTGTTATTGGGGCCATCGAAAGTTGCATTGTCATGCGGCGCTCATAAATGCTGCGCTTGTCAATCTGTCAATCTGTGCCGCGTGTGCTGCTAATGATGGCTTCTGGTATCAGTGTGACTGGTTACGCATATTGAATGGTTGTGTTGTATTATTGGTGATCATCAACAAACCAACATACATGCGTATCAATGTGTGTGTGTTTGTTTATCGTCAACAATAGCTAAAATCTAATGCCAAGCGGTGCTGACAAATTTACTTAAACTGGTTTATCACATCGATTTTATTGTGTGCCTTTGTGTCATAGTGTTGGTGCAATGAGTGTGTGTGTGTGTGTGGGTGAGTGCGGAATTCCCATTTGCTTTCATTGCGGAATCATGTTCGGAGCAATCAATGTAACAGCTGGAGTAGGAGGCCACAGGCGCCTTTTCTTTTATTGGGCTTCTGACCCTTTGTTGCGCGTCTCGCATTGCAATGTAAACAAGTAATCGCACTTACGCAGCGCATTCGTTTTAGTTTTGCAACAATTGACATTTTCACTTTATTGTCTGAGCAATGAAATAAAAAAACAGAAATATGATTACAACTTGCTAGGCGTATTGAACTGTTGCGTTGTCTACAATTATCGGCATAAATTTGCTATCAGAGTCAACAAGGCAAATCATATTGGCTTTGAGTTTTGTAAAAATAAATATTCTTAAACAATAAAACGCTCAAGAACTAAGAAATGTGTAGCAACAACTAAAAACATATTCAATTTACTTTGGTCACGAGAATCTTTAATGTTTAGTGGTGCTTAAAGTTGTTGTTAATTGCTTTGCAGCATAATTTTAGGCACAACATATCGGTCCTTCGCTGCAAGAACGTCATAACTCAAAACTACATCATTCCAAGAAAATTCAATTTTAAAATTTACCATTGCAGGCAGTTCAAGGTATCAAAAAATTTTTCATGTCGTCTTGTGAGAAAAGTATTGAATATTTTACAAAGAGGTTTTGACAGATAAAATATCATATGCAGATACACACAGGGCTGCCATAAACTGAAAAAACATTTTTTTGAGTTGTGACGTTCTTGCAGCGAAGGAGCGATATTTTGAAGAGATGCTTGATAAAAAAATTATGAAGTTTGGCATTAATGATTCATGTAAAAATTTCATAGAAAACAGTTGATTGCTTCAAAATTGTCACCGCGGCAGAGATGGGTCACGGACCAGCTTTTTTTAGATGTTAAATGTCTAAAAAGTCCCATAGTAAAGATTAGTGTCCGACTGCAGATGGATTTTTGGCCGAAGCCGAAGCTAAATATTCGACATAAGTAAAATATTAGGCCGAAGATAATACTAATAAAAATGATGAATGATTGAAAAATGATAAAAACTGATCAAATTTAGACGTTATTTCTCTTTTTATTTCTTTGTTTCGCTTAACCCTTTCGACCTCTCCTTTTACCCTGTGTCTCGATATTACTTTTTGGTATTTAAATCATGAAACACTTGCCTAATACATTTGAAGTCGCCACGTCTCTTTGTTAGAGTTCTAGAATTAGTTAGTTTACTTTTGAACAGTTTCAACTTATAACGGGTTAAATAAATTTTGTATCAATATTTCTTAATTACAGAAAAATTTGAATATTTATGGAAAAATACAAAATTATCACTTTTTGACTCTATTTAACCCTTATTAGAGAAACAGCATTTTGATCAGACGCGTATACTTCAATTAGACCACAAACTTTCCCTGATATCGCTGCAAATAATTGGAAATTATTTTGGGAATACCAGTAATTTTTTTGTAATTTGCTTTGAATCCACTTCTAAAAACATTAATTTTTTGGTGCCTTCTGAAATTAAACCCATAAATCAATCGCAGTTTTTGCTATAAGATGACAAATAGATGAAGTTGCTCTCAGGCAATTTTGGGGTCGAAAGGGTTAATTGCTAAATGTCTGGAAATTGCCATAGTAAAGATGAGTGTCCCATCGAAGGTGCATTTTTGGCCGAAGCCGAAGCAGAATATTCAGCAAAAATAAAATATTAGGCCGAAGGCCGAATACGAAAATTATTTCAATGATAAAAACTGATAAAATTTAGTCTCTATTCATTTTTTTTCACTTAAGAATTAATAGTAGATATATATACTTATATATATTTTAGTAAAAAACACCAAAAACTGTCTTAGAGTTCGATTTCTAACAAAAACAAATCATTTAACAATTCAATTCACATAAATAGTTGATTAGAGATCATTTTTATTCATTGCAATCTTGAGTCTGAAATATCCATAAAACCCGATATTTGATAAAATACTTCAAAACAGAGCAAATTGATTTGCATTACAGTGCGAAAAGCTTCGGCTAAAGTATTTGGCTATTTTGGCCAAAGCCGAAGCTGAAGATTTAAAATACCGAATACCGAAGCCGTAGACGAATATTCGGTTGGACACTAGTAAAGACACATATAGTAATGAAAGAGAGATCACTATAGTAAAAAAAATTCCATTGACAATTTTCGATTTCTGAAATATATTGAATTGGCATTGACTAGAATGGGCGCTGAGGCTGCATTAATCAGTCCTGAATTTGAACCTGAACTGAAATTGACTGTTAACACTAGAAATATCGTAAATTTTTCATACCTACAAAGACTATAGATTCTCATATACTTATTATATCCGCTGATATCTCGAAAATTATACATCGGATTTGACTAATTGTAATTAATTATAACTAATTGTAATTGTAACTGTAACCCTAATTGTAACTAAAAGAACCTGATAAAAAAATTAAAGTCATTACAGCGAAAGTTGATAGAAATACTAAAGAAATTATAGATATTTAACCCTTTCGGGACTACTGGGATAATATGTCCCAGCAAGTTTTTAATGACCCTCAAAAAATTATTAAAATCTTACGACTCATGCAAAATATTTTTTCGATTTCGGTGTTCCCGCAAAAAGGATGATTTCAGAATTTGTGATCATCCAATATAAATTTCTAACCTCAACTTTCATAGCATGAGAATATTGTTACTGGAAGTATTTTGAATTTCAAAATTAACTCCGTCTCGAAAGGGTTAAAAATGAAAAACCGTCAAAATGACCGCAATGATCTTTTAGTGTTAAGAAATGGATAATTTTAAACTCACGAGTGAGCAAAGCAGGCTCTCAGCCGAAACTTATACTTTCCTTCATTTCGGCTTGCAGTTTCTTCTTCTTCTTCTCCGTCTTCTTCTTCTTCTCTTCACAGAAATGTAGCAAGGACTATAAGTACTTGGTTGGCTTAATGACGGTCCGAGTGTGGAGAGAGTGGAACAGATTACGTATTCTCTCCCATGTCATCAATAAAAAAAAGATTGCTTTATCTAAATTAGAACTATTGATGATTAGTCCAGTACAGATTAGTCGAATACATATTTAGTAATAGCTGGTGCCAGGAGAAAAACAATCATTTTGGGTTAAAAAAGTTTACTGTGGGAAGTTGGAAAGAACTTGAGACAAATCAACTGATTGATTGTGTCCTCAAATAAGAACAACAAATGATTTAGCAAAATATGAAATCCTTACGAAGTGTGAATGTGAATGCACTGAGAATTGAATGAAAAAATTTTCATAGAAATGTTTTCTGTGGTCTACTGAAAAAACTGAAAAACAAATGGATAATTTTAACCCACGAGTGAGCACAGAAGGCTAAGAGCGGCTTCAGTTGGACGAAACTTATGCTTTCCGTCATTCAGCTCGCAGGTTCTTCTTCTTCTCTATGCAGGAATGCAGGCAAGACTGCATGTACTGCAGGTTGATTTAATGACGATCAAAGTCAGTGGCAGACTCAGGGGTGGTTTTGGGGGTTGACATCTCCACCTCGAAATATTTGGGTCGATTTTAAAACTACATGCAAATTAAAAGTCATTTTTGTTTTTGGAATGGTTTTTTTTTTCAATATTAAAGAATTAGTTTTTTAAAGCTCCCCAAAACAATTTTCTGGTCAAAGTGTTGGAAAAATTTCGTTTTTTCTGCCATGTCATCAATAAAAACAAGATTGCTTTATCTGAATTAGTAATATTGATGATGAGCAGAACCGGCAAGATGACTGCAAAGCTCTTTCTAGTGTTAAGAAATCGTATTCTGGCAAAGTTCCCATTAAAATAATTAATAAATTAATATGCAAGAAATTCGGTATTTTTGTGGTTCACAATGTAAGCAGCACATAGCGATCGCTTGTCGGTACGTGATACTCAGCACTTAAAGCAACACGAAACCACTTCATCAACTTGCCAAACCACTCGATGGCATCGAATCACTTAACGATTTGCAAAATTACTTTTATTTTTCTATTCTTTGCCTGGTGATGTTTTTTGAGCATCGATTGCACAATTGTTGGGTTTTTATGTCATTAAAAAAAAAAACTCGAAAACTAAAAAAAATATATTTTGTTGATTTTTTTTGTAGCAATGCAAAATTTTGTAGCTGCTTAACCTTTGACGCGGGTGTGCGCTCACCTCACCCATTTTCTCAACAACCCACTGATGTGCAAAGCAAGTTTTTTTATTGTTACACTGTGCAACAGCAAATTTTTCACATCGACAAATTGATGCAAGAATGACTGCGTGCGAGGTTATTGCTGATCAGAGTTCGATGCATTGGTTGGAGCCAACGCAAAGTGTATTTGCATTGAAGTTGGTGCGAAAATTTCAAGAACTTATCAACGACTTGTTAAGCTGTGAGCAAAGTGTAAGCGGCAGGAGGAGCCGTCACTCGTAATGGCGATTTCAATGGTTTCTATTGAAACTTTGCAAATATGTTTTGAAAATGCATAGAAAGCTAAACACACCACTTGTGGCACACAAACAAGCAACACACAAATGTATTTAAGTAAATATTTCTTCATAACACAATTCAAACAGAAGCAAGATGCGGCAATCTTTTTGCTTTGGATCAACAATCCAAAACCTCAGCAGTGCCTCATGAAGATTTCAGTAATCTTGGCCATGCGATCGTTGAGCACTTAGCAGTTGTTTCAACTCAAATAAACATGTAAAGTGTGTCTCTGCACACTTATGCAACACAATTTTTATGCTTTCACAGCGAAATTTCCATTCATTAATCTGTGCATTGCAATAACAATAAAACGATTTACATGGGTGTTTTTGTGTGTGGGGGGGCTTTACCCGCCAGGTAAAGGCCCGCGAATTGTGATCGCCAGGTGATAAGAATTCAAATTATTAATGAATATTTGCTTCATAATTGACACTCTGAGTCTGCGTGCATTGGATAATTATAATTGCTGAAATTATTTCAATCAACATGGCACAACTGTAATTTTCCACTTACGTTGCTAAAATTATGAATACATATTTGCATTGACGTCACAATTTGTAATATGACAAACAAACAAACAAAACAAAACATTCAATTATTTTGTTAAATAATTTTTTGCTGCTTTTTATTTGTTGTTAGTGTAATCGAAAGTTTTTTAATGATGTTCGTGTTGCATGAGTTGCATGAGTTGCAGTTGGCGGTGCAGCTGACAAATGACAAACTGCGGGCAGTGTGCAAGTGCCATTCATTCATTTTACGAGGGTCGCGTAATAAGTGCGTGGATTCAATTTGGCCAACAAACATTTTCGTAGTCAAGTGTCAATTACACTACTCGACACGAAAAATGCTCCTAAAAATAAAAGTATTTTTTAGACTAATCTTCGGCTGCTGAACACGAAACTGAAAATCCAAAAATTTTCTTAAGAAGCGTTTTCGAAAAATCTTCGAAAAACACGTTTTTCCCCTCTTATTTCAGTTATGAGTACATATCTCGTAAACTAACCATCCGACCAACACGAACGATATATAGATCCAATAATCCAACGATATATAGATTGTTCAGATCAGATGAGACTTGGGGAAGTTACTGACGATGAAAGCTGTAAAAATTTGAATTTTTCGACCAATTTCAAAAATCAGAAATTTTCGAATAGTTTTTTTTATAGATAAAATAAATGATCTCCTCTGGTTTAAAAATTTAAGATGAAAGATATATTATCTGAGCAAATAATCCGATGAGAAAATCCGAGTTCCGATGAGCAAATTTCATTCGATCACCTAATTTGTGATCTCTGGTAAACACTGATTGATCAACTTTTCCTTTGAAAGTAGTTTTTGACAGTTTGGGCCTCTCAGTCCACTAGAATATCTTTTAAGTAAATTTCAACGTCTAGTCTCTGTTCAAACAACAAAATTGCTCGAGAAAATCTGCAAATTAGTTGATGGAGGGATTTATTTATTAAAAAGAGTAAATTTTGTATGCCAGTAGTGGATTTTATGACCACTCAGTATATATATTGTAACGACGAGACAGTCTGCCGCTGTGCAAAGCAACCCTGTCGCTACGCGCCGTGCTATAATTCAATCTGGCAACGACGGCCGCGATAATAAGGGAAACTTTTAGGCTAACCTGGCAATGATGGAAACTTTTAGTCCAACCTGGCAATGATGGAAACTTTTAGTCCAACCTAGCAATGATGGAAACTTTTAGTCCAACCTGGCAATGATGGTCGCGATCATCATGGAAACCTTTAGTCCATTCCGGAATGTGCGAGAACGATCTGCGCGATGGCCGGACAGGTATAAAAGGCAGCCGGGTGCGGCGCAGCGAGTCAGTCTGATTTTGACTAGTGAAGGTGCCACACGGAGCAATTAAGCAAATAATTAAGTGTAAAGACAGTGAAGTGTAAATCTGTGAAATAAAGTGATTGTTGGCTTTTATTGACTGCGTTCGGATAATTAAAGTTGTCTTATTTTCAAATTGCACAATCCAGTGATACGTAACAGCCCACTAGACGTAGTATTTGTAACAATATATAGCAAAATATTTAAAGAATAAGATTAATAGAGGTCAGTTCCACAAATGAATTTTCTAAGCATATCCTGTGAGAATTAGTGAGTTTATTTCATAAAAACGGTCAAGTTCGTAAGACAAACTCTGAGAAATTATTATGAGAAGTAAGTATAATCTACAAAAAGCATTAGAAAAGATAATAAATTAGCGTAGGTTCTACCTTTGATCCCTTTTGATTGATAAAAATGTTTAGTTTGTATGGAAACTGCCTTAGATTTGATTTACAGAGAGTAAATATGTAGGTATGTTCAGAAAAAATGTTGTGATTCAGTTCTATATTTGATCTCTGAGAGTTTCTGAGTATCATTTCTTGATTTCGCTTTCATTGTTTGAATTCTAACTAAATTCGATTCAATGCTATTTCGACCCACACATTTTTCGGCTACCTTTTTACTTTCTTAGAAGTTTATTGTATTTAAAAAATATTTACCTATTTGCCAAGAATTTAGTTGTTTACAAATAAATGGTGTTAGGTTGGTTTTGAGGACTTTTTGTCAAAGTTATGTTTTGGCATTTTTTTACATTCTCTCAGCACTCAGTTACAGTGTCATTTGAAAATGGAGTGAAAAAAAATAAAACATTTTCAATGCACTTTACTCTTTTCGTAAAGCCAATAAAGTCTCACAAGTTCACAAAGGGATATGTAAAGTTTATGGTTTTAATTGCTTACTGCTGATCGCAAGCGTCACAATTGGTTTAAAGAATTCCTCTCGGCATCAAAGTTCATGACGACTAAATCAAGGCCGCAATTGAGTGAGATCGTCATGTAACTGTGTGTGAGATTTTAGAGAGGTTAAATATCACCAGTCTTGCCAGATACCTGAAATGACTTGCTCCTAAATCTTAAAAAGAATACTGAAAACATCTCATACATTTTTTTTTTATAATTTGCGTAATTTTAAAGGAATCAAACTTCTCGTAAAAAAATACGAATATATGTAAAAAAAATTATATGTACCTATGTACATATAATTTTTTTTAATGCAGCCTTTTTTAGTCATCTTCAGCTTAAATAGACTTTTAGCAGCATTTATTGACTGTTTCGCCGTATCACATCGCGCACCGTCCTGCATTTCGTTTTCAAATAAAACAAGCAATCAGAATTTTAACTATATTACAATTGAAACGATGTATGCAGAAACTTTCCGCCCACCCTTTATAAGAAACAAGTGAGAACGAGATAGAACGAGTCTACATTTTGTAAGCTTACAAATTTTTAACACAATGAGATGCTTTCACTACTAAAATAGTTGCCAAAATATATTTTGTTGCCAGTGTTCCAAATACTTTCTTTTACAAAAATCTCCTAAAAATCCACTTAGGATCCGAAAAATCCCCTACAATAAAATATAAATCTTCTCAAATTTCTCCAAAACAATTCTTTCTCCCGAAAATTCTCCTAAAAAACTAAGAATCTCCAAAATATAGTAGGAAATCTCCTGATCTGGCAACACTGAATATCACAAAGGGATTTGGTAACATTTAGAAAATTATTGGAATTTGGTTGGGAATTGATGTCTCATCTACCTTATAGCTCTGACCTTGGGACCTTCAGATTACCATTTATACCGTTATTTGCAAAACCGTTTGAATGTTAAAACTTTTACTAGAGATGATGAATTGAAATTTGATTTGGTTCAGTGTTTTACTGAAAAGGACCAGCACTGCTCCATGAGCGCGGAATCATGAAAAGCACAAAATGAAATAAATATTTTAATTAATCTTCATTCGTTGAAAGTTTAATTGCAAATTTTATTGCACACTTTTCATTTCAAAACATTATATTTGTTTTGCAGTTACTTATCACGCAGCCCTCGTATGTTTGTTGCTATTGTCTTATTGCTGCCACAGTGGTAAGAGTCCCCGACTCTGCGTGTTGCATGCAATATGGCGTTTTCCAACGTTTTGTATGGGTTCGTTGACAACCGAATGCAACGCCGTAGCAATGTTTATTGCTTTATTAACGCGGCCCAGTCGCTGATTACGATGTGCTTTTGTTGTTGTGTTTCTACTGTTTTTATTTTTTTTAATTTCCTCACATTTTTCATAGTTCGACTTGAGAGGCTTTGATGCTTCGGTTTCTGTCTTTGGCTCAATTTTTGTTTCTGCCATCAACATTTTCATTTTTGTTTTTTTTTTTTCATTTGGCTATGCGTAAACTTGTTGGCCCCATTGTTGTTGTTGGTTGTAAGTATTTTGTCGCTGGCATTGCACCTTCGCATTTGCCTCGAACGCGGTGCGCAACCGCCGCGTGGCAATGAGCAGCAAAAGAAAACACTTGGTGTGGCTTTGTGGTTTGCATTGGAACCCTATGAAAAGTTATTATAACCAATTTGCTGCTGTCGATTTTGCTTCATCTTCTTCGTCTTCTTCGTCTGCTCACTCTCTTTTATCTCGCAACGTTTGTGGGTGCAATATTTTTTTTATTGTTGTGTGCAATCTGTTGGATTTATTGCTGAAATCTCGACACGTGATCAATTGTTGAATTCCAATTTTTTGTGTTTTCACTGTGCAGCAGTTTCTTTGTTTATTCGCTAAACAAACCGTCATAAAATGTGAATTACTTTATGCCAATTGTGCTTCATGTGTAATTGCTGTTTTTGTTTTAGCATTTTGCTTTGCTGTTGTATTTGCCTTTTTGATACATGAAATGTGTACTTCCGTCCAATACATCAACTGAACTCATTAAGCACTCATCGCAATTGCTACTTCGTTTTTATTTAATTGAACAGCGGAAAAGCATTCAGCGAAAAGCGTTAATTTTTTCAAGTCATTAATGACATTGCGCTGCTTTAAAGTGTAAACAAAACATTTAATTTTTGCTATGCAGCGATTTTTCGACACTCCGAACATTCGTCGGTCAAATTATTGCATCCGGCTGCGCCGATTGAATGCGAATTGCGTTCGTCTAATTGCGATCGGCAATTGTCAGAATTAGCTTAAAGATTCGTTAAACGATTAAGGGTTAACGTGTTCGGGCCAACTTTGCTAACGTCACGTCAGGTGTTTGTGTTATGTTCGCTCAATTAAAGAGTGAAAACAAAGTTGGTTCTAATTACTGCGCAGATAGTTGGTTAATTGATTATCATCAGACAGGTGGCGGCTGTCTATGAATTACACACACACACACATACGTTTTAATGGCTTACGCCTTTCTATAAAAAATAATCACACACACACAAACAAATTAATCACAGAGCTGAGAATCTTTGCAATTTTGATCAGGTTTTTGATTTTATTAATTAAGCACAATCAATTCTATATTTGAATAGTGAAAATTTGTCGCACAGTGTTTCTCCTCCGCTTCGGGCGCTGGATTGGGCAGTTTGTTTTTGCTAAAACAGGATTTGACGTTATTTGTGCGTTCATTTACAACTTTTTTAAATTCGAATTTCAATAATTAGTTTGCATTTATGCCATAAACGATCTCAGACATCACTGATTAATCACTCAGAAGCACTTTGCACTTAATTAGAAGTAAACAAAATTATAAAACGAGATGCATGAACTATGCCATAGGTTTTGTGTGAAAAGACCTGAAATATAATGAATTAATTTTTTGTAAACGTTTTTGTAAATATTTGCATTATTTTGAACAAAAAAAAGTTGTTTTACTTATTTGTGTTGAATCTGAATTTAATGGAATTTTTCTGGAAAAATTTAATTCTATAATAAAACACGGGATTAGTTTAGCTTCTTCATTTGCGGCTTCAGTCATCCAGGATTGAGATTGTGTGAACTCGCCTCTTATACCAGAGGCCCTAGGTTCTATTCCCAGCTCGAGCTGGTGAAACACTCGTCTAAGTATTTCTTTGTCGGCCTGGATAGTCCGCTGGTTTGTCATATCTAAGCTCTAGGTTCGATTCCTAGCTCGGGCTGGGGAAATACTCGTCGACTTCTATCGCTGTCCACATGAAGCAGATGAGAAGTCCAAGTGTGAAAAATACGAGGGCGGGTCAATAAGTCCGTGACTTTTTGAATGAAACACAGGTTTTTAGATAAAAAGTTATTTTATTTTTCAACGTAGTCTCCTTTGAGATCTATACACTTAGCCCAACGTTTCTCCAGTTTTTTTATCCCTTCCGAAAAATATGATTTGTCGAGGTCTTCAAAACAGGCATTTGTTTGTGAGATGACTTCGTCATTGGAGGCATATCTCTTTCCGCCGAGCCATTTCTTCAAGTTTGGGAACAAGAAATAGTCACTTGGGGCTAGATCGGGTGAATAGGCGGGATGAGGGAGCAATTCGTAGCCCAATTCATGGATTTTTGCCATGGAAACTGCACATGAGCACACGAAATTCACTTTTTTCCATTTTCTTCTCAGTCAACGCGGTAGTCTGATATTAACGGCTGTCAAAAACAAACTAAATGTCGCAGCTTGTTCAATTTTTGACAAGATTCAACTGACAGATGACTGTTGATGGGAGCAGTGTTGCCATTTCAATTAAGAGGCGGGAAATTCAAAAAGTCACGGACTTATTGACCCGCCCTCGTAGTTCCCAACCACCTTTCGAATTCGACTTTAACCTTTCGCTACAGATTTTTACTGGGGAAAGTTAAAATTTTAAATTTTACGTTTTAGGCTTCTTCTTCTGTAGTTATATCAGCAACATTCTATAAGAAATTTTTTAATTTTTATACTCGGACCTTGTATTTTCGTATTTCGTAACCACATCGTTGTGACTGTAATAATTATTTAAACATAAAATTTCTTACGCATAACGACATTTCTTACGCAAAAAAAACGTGTATACTTCTCTTCTCTAAACTTAAATATTCAGTTTATTAATTTCGTATTTTTCTTAAAACTTCAAACTATTCTAAGGACCAACAAAAAATGTATTCTTAAAACAACAGAGGATTCAGACGACTACAAAGTAGCATGTTCCCATATGGCAACAAAATAGCAAAGGGGTTAAGCTGTAGGTCCCCTCCTCCCTTGTTACATCCATCAAACTGTGTGTATGCAACACTATACACATTAATAAAAAGGTCAAATATGTGGCATCACAATGGGCCTTTCAGGCCTCCGAGTGTGTCTCTTACAGAGGCAGCCACCATAACCTAACCTAATCTAAGGCTCCATAGAACCATGGTGCCGGTTATTGTATGGGAAGTTCCAATAAAAGTGCACGATTTCAATATGTCAACTGTCGTCTACTATTCTTTTGATTATTAAAAATTAAGCTCTACATAAAGGAAGAAGGCGTTTGCAATGTTAAACGCTTTCCAGATTGAAATATCTTTCGGAATTCCAACCGTGTTAGCAGATAGCTGAAATAACTTTCTCCTATATCTTAAGAAAATTCTGAAATTTCTTTCCAAAAGTTAAAAAATCTCCTACAAAAATTTTTGAAACAATAGGGTGTTTTAACTATTAAAATAGTTGCCAAAATATGTTTTGTTGCCAGCGTTCCCAATACATATTACTTTGTTATCCAAGAATCTCCAAGAAATCCACTAAGGATCCGAAGAATCCCTAACATAAAATATAAATCTTTTAAACTTTCAATTTAATTCAACAATTCTTCCTCCTAAAAATTATACTCAAAGGCCAAGAATCTCTTAAATTTATGAGGAAATCTCCTGATCTGGCAACATTGAATTCCGATGTGAACTGGCCATCAAGATTGTGCGTGTTCGTTCTTCGTTCGTTCTTGGAGTCTTACGAAGTCTTATGAATTCTATGTCTAAATTTATGCGGTTAAATTAAAAACAATTCCTGAACCAAGGCTGAGAAATTTAATGTCAAATCGATGTAATAGAACCACATCTTTTTGAAAATTTCATTGAAAATCAAAACTGGACAAATGTCTGTGATCAGTCCTTAATCGGAGTATGTCTGCTTTATAATGCAACAAAAATATCACCACTTAAATTTTGCACTTTCATGGGGACACCCTGTATAATTTACAAATATATAGTAAGTTTAGATGTTAGTTTAGTTTCTTCAGTTGTTGCTGCAACCATCAATGATGGAAGTGGCACACAACTATAGATCACATAGATGATTGAGATCAGTGGCGGATTCAGGGGGTAGTTTTGGGGGTTGAAACCCCCCCGAAATATTAGGGTCGACTTTAAAACATCATACGAATTAATAGGCATATACAGAAACATTTATGAATATTAAAGAATTACTTTTTGAAACCCCCAAAATATTTTTCTAAATCCGCCCCTGATTGAGATTTGCAAGCCCTCACTCAAAATATTTTTCTGATTCCGTCCCTGATTGAGATTGTCGAAAGTTATGGCTTTGAGATTCCATAGGGTACGGCGGTTTTTAGTTTGTCTAGTTTACATTAATTGAAAGAGGGCAAAAGA
This sequence comes from Melieria omissa, assembly GCA_963971225.1. NCBI lineage: Eukaryota > Metazoa > Arthropoda > Insecta > Diptera > Ulidiidae > Melieria > Melieria omissa. Next base: position 10,552,812 of record OZ020268.1, read on the forward strand.
GGTCAAAAAAGGGTTAAACCCAAAACGTATTTAATTTGAATTGTTATAAAGAAATTGTTCTCACTTTTTTTTTGTTTGGAAAATATTCAATACGAATGCAATAGTATTATTTTATTGCTTGCGTGTCCAATTGAAATTTCGGTCAAATATGGTTCAGGCTTTTGCTACAACATCTTCGATATCCATTCAATGCTTCAGATAGAAAATCGACTATATTCAATTTAGGTGAGACTGTAGATTTCTGAAAGGATAAACAACTATGCCATGATTTTCCAATCAAATTTCTGCAGTGAAAAGTTATTGTGATGGAAAATTCCAAATCTTCTCCTAATTGTCTAATTAAAATATTGGCCAGAGATGGGTTTAGGCTTCTGCTACAAAATGTGCGATATTCAATTCAGATGATTCAGATACAAAATCTACTGTACCCAATTCAGATGATTCTGTAGACTTTTGAAAGCGTAAAAAACGATTGGAGTCATGATTTTCCTTTCAAATTTCTGCAGTGAAAAGTTATTCTGATGGAAAATTCTAATTCTTTCCTCAATACACAACACGGTTTCTTATTGATCGTTGTGTTTTAATTTAGTAGTTCAAAGCCAATGATTCCCTCCACTTCTCATCACTTGCACAACATAATCTTTTTCCATGAAGATCTGTGTTTGAAGCTGTGTATGTGATGTTATCTTTGTGCTCTCACTGTTTTTTATCGCTGAATGTTTCTAATCCATTGTTCAGCCCCTGCAGCAACATAATTGAAAAGAGATAAAAAGAGCAGATTGATGGAAATGACTTATAGAAACGCTGTTGCAAGTTCAGTACGAACCACATTAGCCTAGTTTTAGCACTTGAACAGTTTAATGAATAGGAATGCATTCTTCAACCAATGTCATCATTGATTTTTCGCCATTTTTTGGCCGATACTTGTCAACATTGAATTCTTTTGGCGAGCTGATTTTGGTTCATTCTTAAAATTATTATTATCAGGTTGAACACGTTGCGGCCATCTTTGACTCAGACTTAAGTTTATTGAACTTAACCCTTCGATGGGCAGTAATTAGTTACTACACCTCTGCACTTTGTCGTCTGGCCAGACGAAATCTGGGTGAGGCTTTTAACAAAGGCAAAACACAATGACAGATGAAGTTTCTTATGTTTATATGGTAGGCAACGTATGTAAGTATATATATATATACAAATTATGTTCATATATACTTACGTAGTTATCCAAAAATACATTGTAAAGGAGATGAATCTGTGATTTTTTTATTTTTTTTTAACCATTTCGTCTGGCCAGAGGACAAAGTCCATCCGAGGGTTAATAAGCTTGGTACAGTTTTGTCAGAATTTCTCTGATGAATCTCCAAAGCAAAAAGCTACTCTGGCGTCTTTATTATAAATTTTATTTTTCACCTCAAAACATGTGATTGAACTCTTTGATTGATATTAAATATTCAGAAATACATTGCAGTTTGTATTAAAAAAATCATAAAGTTAGATACCAGATATCAGATCCCATTATCTGTCATTAATTTCGATCAATTGTAAACAAATTGCATTACTAACGAGATGACTGAATATTGAATAAAATTCAAACAACTTCGCACAATACCCAAGAATATTGACTTGTCAGAACTTCATTGATCTAATATGATATTTGTTCAGTTAATATTGAATTATATCAACTTCAAGTTATAAAGAATTATATCGATATACCCATCGCTCAGCACAATGTTTATCTATGTGAATGAATCAATCGCTGCAAGAGTTGAACGATTTATTGCACAATTTCTGCTTATAACACTTAATAAACATGTTGGTTGGTTGCAGTGAGCTAAAGCGTTGATAATAATTGCAGCAACAACAATGCGAGACAATTTATTGCATTTTCATTGCAGACGATGGCAATGATTCTTTAGCAATTCATGCTTGCAACATGTTTATATTTTTTTTGCAATGAAAACACAAATAACCGCAATCGAAGCAGAAAATAACAAACAACAACCACAACAACATGAAGTTATTAACAACTGACAAAAAGTCAAAAGCAATAATAAAAACAACAACAAACGAGCAGAATTGGCTGGACTAATTATGTATGCGATGCTGTGACAGCCACCTGGTTTACCCTTAACATTGTTTATTGTATTATTATTGTTGTTGTTGTTGTTATGCATAAGTAGCAATTGTCATTGCTGCATTAACTGAATTTTCTTTTTTTGCTTGGCGCATTTTAATTTCAGTAATAATTTGACTTTATTTGATTTAATACAAAAAAAAGTAAATCAGTGAAGAGTGAAAACGCGTGTCGGTTGCATGTGGACTGTGATTTATTTTCATTTTTATTCTATTGTAATCAATGAAGCGTCTTATGCTCTGTTGTTGCTGTTGTTGTTGTTGTGGTTGCTGCTGCTTTGTTAAAGTGTTTGCTGCTTGAAGAGCGACATGTGGGCGCAGGAGAATGGGAGCGGAGTTGAATTTGTGCTGTAACCGAAAAAACAGAAAATCTGCGGCGTGTGTACACGCACACACAGAAAATATATGTACTTCAAACACACACACATACACACATACAAAAATCACACTGAATAGCTGCAATAAAAGTAACAACACAGACAACAAGCAGCAAGCAACAATCAACAATAGACTAGTAGCAACATTTATAATGATAATAACAATACCAACAACAATAACAACAACATCAATCGTAATCAAACTACAGCTTTCATTATTATTTCTATCTTCTTTTTTATATTTATTTATGTTGTTGTTTTTTTTTTTTTGTTGTTCAGCCGAAGCGCAAACCGATAGCGTCAACGGCAGTGATGAAGGTGGCCGCGGTGTCGTTGTCGGTGTCGGTGGCATTGCCGCAGACAATGTCGTTGACTATGACGACGCGTTTATAACCACCAACGCCGACAATTCACTACGCGCGCGACACTGTGGAAGCTTCCAATCTAAGCAGCGCTGAACCTGGCTTGCCGCGACTTCAGAAGCTCGAAACGCAAAATTCGAATTTTAGTCGCTGCGATCGAGTCGCCGTTGTTGGATTGTAAAACAGACAAAACTCCGAGTGTCGAGCAGTCAGTCGGCAGAGCTGCAGCAGTCGCAAAAGAAGCGCCTAATCGAGCAGCAGCAGCAGCAGCAACACCAGCGGCGACAACAGTGTCTACAACGTTTTATGGCGGCGGTACGCGGGCGCGTATGAGTGAAATTTTCTTTGGCTGCATTTTCGCTTAAAAAAGAAATCAAAAGTGCAAAAGCAAATGCCAAATTCGTGAGCTGTGAAACTCAAAATTTCAAAACCTACACTTGTGTCAACTCGAAATGTCTGAGTTTAATTAAATTCGCGTTTGAACGGTGTCAAAAAATTTATTGCCAAAACCAAATTTAAGCAACCACAACAATAAAACAACACGGCTGCATGTGTGCGAAACGAAAAAAGTTGACAAACTCGAATTGGCCAATTTAACTGGCCACCAATCAAGGCTAAAGTTTGTATGAACAAAAAAATTGAATTTTTATATAAATTGGCAGCCTGATATTCAAATGTAAACACTCAAATTTTAATTTTTCACAAAAACGCATTTTAATGTGACCAATGAACGTCAACCAACGGGAGACAACGAACTGCAACAATCTGTCGGAGCTGCGCTTTTGTATGAAAACAAATAACTTTTATCTAAATAAAAACGATTTAGCGTAAAATTCTGTTTTACTCGCCACAAAATTACAGTTAACAAATATTAAAAAAAGAATATGAAATAAGTAAGAATACAAAAAAATTTAAAAAAATTGTATATCAAACATAAGTGAGCAAAGTTTTTGAATTAATCAGAGTTGCACTAAAAAAGGTAAAATACAAATATTAAAAAATATATGAAATTGCACTATAAACTAAAATATACATAGATATATGAGTTATATTTATTTTTAACAAATTTGAATTTTTAATGAAATATTAATTTTTAACAAATTTTAATTTTAAGCAAATTTTAATTTTTAACAAGTTTTAATTTTTAATTCAATTTTAATTTTGAATTAAATTTTAACTTTAAAGAATTTTTAATTTTTAATTAAATTTTATTTTTTAACAAGTTTTAATTATATTTTAATTTTTAAGAAATTTTAATTTGTAATTAAATTTTAATTTTTCACAAATTTTAAGTTATAATTAAATTTTAATTCTTAATTAAATTGTAATTTTTAATAAATTTTAGTTTTTAATTAAATTTTGATTTTTAACAAATTTTAATTTTTTATTAAATTTCAATTCAATTCAATTTTAACAAATTTTAATTTTTAATAAAATTTTAATTTTTAATAAATTTTAATTTTTAACAAATTTTAGTTTTTAATAAAATTTTTATTTTTAATACAATTTTAATTTTTAATAAATTTTAGTTCTTAACAAATTATAATTTTTAATTACATTTTAATTTTTAACAAATTTTAGTTTCTTATTAAATTTTAATTTTTAATAAATTTTAGTTTTTAATTAAATTTTAATTTTTATCAAAGTTTAGTATTGAATTAAATTTGAATTTTTAACAAATTTTAATTTTTAATTAAATTTTAATTTTTAATTAAATTTTAATTTTTGATAAATTTTAATTTTTAATTAAATTTTGATTTTTAACAAGTTTTAATTATATTTTAATTTTTAAGAAATTTTAATTTGTAATTAAATTTTAATTTTTCACAAATTTTAATTTTTAATTAAATTTTAATTTTTAACAAATATTTTTAAATCTATTTTTGGGTCAAACGATGAGAATTCATTGGTTCTCTATTGCGGGAAATAAATAATGTGAAATTTTACAGTTATCAGTTACCTGCAACCAGTGATGTACCCATGGAGGGGTTTTTTGGGGTTCAAACCCCCCAATAACAAAAATTGCTGTTACAAAATATGGTTTCAGATGGCATTGGGCTCAAAAGTTGTATGCCAAAACCCCCCAAAATGAAATCCTGTGTGCGCCACTCTCTGTAACTCGAATGTATTGCTAAATGTTAGACTTGACTAAGTCAAAGAGTTCAAATACGCTTTGAATAGTGGAAAGTTAAGATTTACGTTGGAAGTGTACAACTTCCCAGCATTTGAAAGCTATTGGAACATCTTAGATCTTTTGTTGGATTTTGTACAAATTTCAAATGAGGCACTAAGCGAACAACTAAAATTGACCCATTCAAGTGTTCATCGGTACTTAAAAGCTATTGGGAAAGTGGATACTACAGAAACTCTGGACTACTTCTTCTGTTTCTGTTCTACTACCTCGAGACAACTATCCGGTAGACCTTTGAGTTCATCAACCTGGAAGAGATCACAGTACTATGACTCAAGTCTCTTTCAAGTCGAGCAAAATGTACTCGTGTTCTAACGGTTCAGTATTAAAACTTATGAACAAATCTCCATCTGACATCGCTAAGGACCCAATAAAGGTCTATGCATCTTTCTGACTACTCTGAACTTGTCCAACGAAAATCCTTATTACTTGCGGGTGGACCTCATTGAATGTAATTCTCATTTTACATTTTACATATATAAACTCAAACGTTTTTATACAAAAGATTTTTCGAGACAACATTTAGCTACCCGGAGGCCTCAGAGTTTTTCAGCTGGGAAGAAATCACAGTACTTTGACTCAAGCTTCTTCTAAAGACAACTAAAAGTACTCGTATTCTAGCGGATCCCTAGAACAACTCAATCCAACAAAGGTTCATTGTTTATCCCGCTATACCCACCTTTATCCCTCTTTCTTACCCCTCTTTCTTACTCCTTTGAACTTTGAACTAACCAAAAGTCTCATTACTCACAGGTTGACCCCATTGAATTTTAATAAACGCCACCAAATTTAATTAGCATTTTACATAAATTGAAAAAATTCGCATCAATTAAGTGAACAAACAACTGAATTTTATTTTCCAGCCAAACTGAAAGCTTCCACACACGCAACGTAAATTAATAAATCGAATGTGTGTGTTTTACATTTATAATTATTGAAAATTTCAACTGTTACTAATTCATGTTTAGACATTAAAATTTACGCGCTACGAACGTAATTTACAATTATTTAAATTTTTCGTTCGTAATTTGCAATTAGCGGCGAATCGACTTTTTTGCGCGTTCGCTTCGCTTTGTTGCACGCGCGCCCCATTGTTGCTTGGTACCCACCCGCACGGGACTTGTGTGTGTGTGTGTGTGTGTGTGTGTGTGAATGGCCGACTAGCTTAAGTATCGGGGCAACGTTGCGGCGTTTTTGGGCTTTTCGTATCGCGCTGCCGTCGTGCAAATTGTGTGAAATTCTGGCCGCTTTTCCACTCGAACCGACCAGCCGGTCAGACATTTCTAAGGCAATTTCGCCGCTTTGATTTCAGTCAACGTTAATTTTTGTTGTCATTCAATCTTTTGTAGACAATTTTGAGCGAAAATTAGTTGTGGGTTTTTTGGTTTGTCGGTTTGTTTGTTGCTGTTATTGTATTTTAATGTGATGCAATGAAAGCGGATTCAATCGGTCCGTGTATGATTTAACTCACAGTGGTTGCTGCCTTTGCTATTGTTGTTGCAGTTGCTGCTAGTTGCTGGTTGCTGGCAGCTGTTGTTGCCTACTTAAATGTAATTTGAGTCAATTTGCCAATACGTGATAAATTCGCGTAATTTCATTCAAGCAACAAAAACTAATAATAATAATAGTAATGAAAAATGTGCACATAAATGTGAAAAAATGTAAAATCATCCGCAGCAGAGAAAGAAAAAACAGAACATAAACAATCAACTGAAAAAAAAGTAAAATACACGAGTGCGCCAAAGTTCTGGAAGCGCAGTTTCGGTTTACAGTTTTCAATTTCAAGTACCTATTGGAATTTTCCACGTTGTGGTATTTTACATATCTACGTGTTCACATTGTTGTAAATTGAAATAGTTGAAGTATTTTATGAGGGAAACCATTTGCAAACTGTTGTAGTTTGTTTGACAAATCACGTTCAAGCGAGAATGGAACATAACTCAAAATTTCTGACCTAATAGTTGAAATATTTTGACAATTTACGAACTGACAATCATCACGTTTAATTGAGCATTGAAATTGATGACTGAACTAAATGTTTGCATAGTTACCTATATTTTTGATTTATAATCTTTTTATGACCATGGAAATATATTTGTCACTTGTGTGAATTCTTTGATTTGATAGAAACTGGGGGCCTTGAAAAAGTAAAAATCACCTAAATGTGTTAGGCGGTGATGAAAGTTTCAGTTAAGGAGAATCTTAACTACACAACAGTTTTTGTTCTCGGAGTGAGAGCAACAAGATTTTACAGATGGAAAACTTACATTAATGATCATCAAAAATAATTAATTAAAATAAAATAAATAAAAAATTATAAAATTATTATATTAAACTAAATAAAATAATTAAATAAATAATAAAAATAAATAAATAAATAAAATAAAATAAAATAAAATAAATAAAATAAATAAAATAAATCAAATAAATAAAATAAATAATATAAATAAAAGAAATAAATAAAATAAATAAATAAATAAAATAAATAAAATAAAATAAAATAAAATAAAATAAATGAAATAAAATAAAATAAAATAAAATAAAATAAAATAAAATAAAATAAAATAAAATAAAATAAAATAAAATAAAATAAAAAAAAAAATAATAAATTAAAATAAAATAAAATAAGTAAATAAATAAAATAAAACAAAAAATAAAATAAAACAAAAAAAAAACAAAACAAAATAAAATAAATTAAAATAAAAATAAAAAAATAAAAAAAACACAATTAAATAAATAAATAAATAATTAAATAAATAAATTAATAAGAAATAAAATAAAATAAAATAATAAACAAATAATAAAATAAAATTAAATAAATTATAAAACAAAAACAAAACAAAATAAAATAAAGAAAAAAAATAAAAAAAATATAGAAAATAAAACACAATAAAATAAATAATTAAATAAATAAATAAATAAGAAATAAAATAAAATAAAATAAAAAAATAATTAAACAAATAATAAAAAAATTAATAAAATGTAATCAATCGAGCAACTGATATGCCACTGTCCATAACTACAGGAACGACTCTTGGGGGATTGTGGTCTTCAGGGGGGGGGGGGGGTCTAGGTGCTTTGATAGATTCGCCCAATTATCTGGAGCACAGATTGCTGATCTATTCTTTTTTGTGAAGACCAAATGGATGAAAAAAGAAGGGAAGGGCACAGGATTTCTAAAATCAATGAAATCGCAATGGACCCAACAGGGTAACCCACTCTTGTTGTGTACTTGAATTGAAGGAAACATCAGTTTTACCTATGTCGATTCGGAGATTTGAAAAGGGAGATCTTTCCTAAGATATTTTTTGTCATTTCTTGCTTGCAGCCTTCAAAAAAAATATACATTCTTCTTGTGTTGTTGACTATAACTGCCTCAACTGACCTTCAGATTCATAGTCGAAAATCACTAAATAGTGGGCTTCGGAGGTTTTAGCTTAACCCTTTCGGGACTACTGGGATAATACGTCCCAGCAAGTTTTAAAGGCCCCTCAAAACAATTATTCAAATCTTACGACCCACGCAAAATATATTTTCGATTTTGGTGTTCCCGCGTAAAAGGATGATTTCAGAATTTGTGAGCATCCAGTATAATTTTCTAACCCTAACATTCATAGCATATTTCTTCTGAGAGTATTTTGAGTTTCAAAATTAAACTCCGTCCCGAAAGGGTTAAAAAATCATGTCACTAAACTTAAATTTCAAGACGTACAAGGAAACTCAAAACTTGGAATAATACATTTTTCATTTCATTTCATTTAAATATCTCTTGAATGGATGGTGACCCTGCCCGGGTAGCTGTCGGAGCATACAGAATAAACTCCACCAAGAGTCTTTCCTCTGATTTAATTTTCGTCTGGGGATCGCATCTTGACTGCTTTTAAATCTCTGATCTCTAAAATGAACGGTTAATACTACCACAGATTGCTAGTGTATCTTACAGGGCCCTTAGATGTGGCAACCTGATCTTGCAACCAGTTGGTTCAAAAATCAAAATACTATATTTTGATGATTCAAAATATTATATTTTGAAATATTATATTTTGATTTCCATAACAAAAGAACTCGCCACTTGCAACTTTCTATTAAATATAGTTGAGTTGTATCACAAATCGCATCATCCATGTAAGACCAGCTTTAAGCGAGATTTCATGTGTTGTTGCCAATGTTCAAATGGGCTCCATTCAGTTATTTTCTGAACTATGAGCTCTGACCTATTCAATCTACCTGAATTTACCCAATCTGAGACCAGCATTGAAAGAAGCTCTTCATGTTGTTGCTAATATCCCAGCGGGCTCTGTTCTTGATCTCTCTGAACTATGAGCTCTTACGCATTCAACTGTCTCACATTTACTCACTTTTGCATTGGGCCATTTGCCGTTAGTCATAGAGGTTTCAATTCATGAACTTTTACATAGTTTTAATTCACCTTAAGCACCTATAATTACTAAAGCAATAAAAACAACATTAATAAAAATTTTTAAGGCCAGTGTTCACATTCAAAACGCATTAAGTTAAACAAAAATAATAATAATTAAAAACGAAATGAAAACAATTTTTGTGAGTGATTTGAGTGAGCGCTGATAAATAAACATTTACCTGCACACACACACACACATATGCATTTAACTAATTTGAGCTTAAAAGCCGCTTAGTGCTTTTGGATAGATTTTTCCATCCAATTTGTTATATTAAATGAGCATTTCATGTTTTGCTAAGCTCAAGAAAAAATCCAATCGAAAAATCGAAAAAAAAAGTTTGGTTTAAGCGGAATAGAACAGTGTGTCCAATATGCAAAACATATATTACATGTGTGACTGTGTGTGTGTTTGTGAGTACAAATACAAGTTAAACGTGCGAACATTAATAACAGCTGTCACAGCTACAAATATTTGGCGAATAATGCATTTCAAATGTTATCTTTGCTTTTGAAAATGTTCTGCTTTCAGTTTGTGCGGGAAGTGTGATGGCAGAAATAAGCAGCTTGCACTAAGTTGTTTTGTTGTTTTGGCACACGATTAGTCGTCATGAGCAAAGAGATAGAAACTAATATTTTGTTTGTCCAAAACTAAGTTGGTTGGTAACTAAGTTGGTAGCTTCAAATGTGGCCTTAATTTTGTTTTGGTTAAGGTTTGGGGGGAAGTCAAGCGAGCTCTGTTAAAAATGGCCCAATTGCAAGACTCGAGAATTTACTTGACTTAAGAAGACTCATAGATTCAAGATATATCTGGAATATGAGGGAGATGTTTCTAAAGTCATCTAAGTCAACTGTGAACACTTCAACAATGTTAATGAGCATATACGATCCTGTGATGTGGTAGACTGCTGCTGAACATTGACTTCTCCATTGATTGAACAGCGGTGCCATTAATCATAGACAGTGGCGGATTTAGGAAGGTTTGGGGGTTGAAACACCCCGAAATATTAGGGTCAACTTTAAAACTACATACAAATGAAAAGGCATTTTCGACATTTTATGAATATTAAAAAATTACTTCTTGAAACTCCTACCAAATATTTTTCTGAATCCGCCCCTGATCATAGAACAATGATTCTCAATGCACAAGTCTACCAATTATTCGATTGCAAGATTAAATCCTTTGAAATAAGGTCTCGTTCCTTATTGATCCTAAAAGTTATTGGTTTGTTTGGAGTTACCACAGGAGGACTTTGCCACTCAGAATCTGTTTGGTTGGCAAGTCACGAAGTGAAGTGTGGTGTCCAGTGTTTAAGATATCAGGTAGAACTTCTCACAGCCACCAATTACTCCTTTATGGTCTCATCTTCTATTGATCCTAAATATTACGCAAAAGCAAATAAGTTTGATTGGAATTGCCACAGGATGAGTTTGTCTGTTCGTTGGTGAATGAAAAGTGGAGTGAAATGCCCAGTATTGGAGATTTCAAGGAGCATAGTGTCTTTTCCGACAGGTTGATGGGTCTTACAGCCATCAATTGTACAAAGCCTTGTGGTTAAAAAATCAAGGTGGGTAGTAACTGTTTCCTCCAATGAATTATGTAGAGAGGACTGATACCAACTCGAGGATTTTTTTATGGATTGTTTGATTCTTGATTCTTAGAAATAAAAAAAATTTTGGAAGAAGTAACTATGCCTTCATTATCTCCTTAACAAGAAAATCAAATTGATGAAATGTAATCTAAGAAAGTAAAAAACTTGCAAATGATTGTGTAGAGTATCATTTGTAGATACAGTTGAACGACCAATATCTGTTTAATGCAGCGATCAATAAAACTTCACCGACTTGAGTCATTTATGTTAAAATAAGTGTTTCTGACTTTAAAACCAAACGACCTCGAGAATTGGTAATGTGATAATTGGAATTGGTGATGTGAAAAACCACCTTTTGGACTTTGGCCTTCAAACAAACCAACTCTCATTAGACGGGAAAAAAATTCACTGTGAGTTGGTCCGGAAACTATGCAGAATGGGACAAATACGAGTTCAAACCACTAATTGGAAAATCATTCAATTAAATGAATTTATATTATTAAATAAATATCTATTAGGGAAAAGCCAACATTATAAAGAAATTTTGCTATTATATTTTTGCCAATTTAAAGCCAAACGACTAGACAAATTGACTGAATTATGCGTCAAAGTCCGGAACGGTTTGCTGCTTTATTAAAATTAACTGCGGCGACTGTATAAATATGTAGATGTATAAATGTATATATATATGTATAAATATTTATATGTATGTATTAATATTTATTGCTTTTATGGACTGAGTTAATGTTGCCATTATTGAAATTTTGTGCAAAAACTTTTGACAAATTTAATGATATTCTTCTTAAAATTCAAATTTAGCGAATTAAATCTGAGACCACACTTTGTGACATAACTCACACGTTAGACGTAAGCTATATTGATTGGATATAATTTATAAATAATTAATAATAAAATACGACTTTGTATAGGATTGAATAGTGTTTAAGTTAAATGTTTGCACATTAGAAAACTGTTTTGATTGAACCACCATGAACTATTTTATACAAACGTCAGCGAAGCGAATGAGCCAATTATCAACGATATGAATTGTAAGTGGAAATGATTCAATGGACTTAAGTGAGTAGAGTTAGGAATGGATGATTTATTATATATTTTTTTTTTATTTCTTTAAAATTAAAAGAATGAAAGAATTTAGAAATCAAAGAAAGCATTGATTGTTAGTTTGTCCAACTTATTCCTGAATGGTGAAGTGAGAGTAAGAAATCATAACTAATAACAATTTGTGTTTGGCTGCAATATAGTGAAAAGTGATTAGTGAATGAATGTGAATCAGAAAAATACATTATCAATTTTGGTATCAGAGAAGTTTTTAGCACTTCTTTCTTTGCGTCATCAAAAGAGAAATGTTTAATGTATCCAAGAGATAATGAAGCTAATGAAGATTCTGCATGTTGTCATAAAACGTTAAAAAAAACTGTCTGATACTTTCCAAACTTTATTCAGAAGCGCTACATGTTCAAAAGTCATAGAGGCTCTCGGATTTTTGTAGTATTTTTTAAGCAGATGGGTGGGAATGTTGAGTGATTATCTCAGAGCACGAAGTTCTCGTCCTTTTTAAAGTTTACAGAAGGTCAATTTCCACTTTTTATGGATACACAGGTAGCTCTCAAGGCAGAAAAATCAGCTATGGTGAAGTCAAATGTGGAACAGAGATATTGAGTCCTAAATTAATAAAAATAAAAGGACGAAATTGGAGGATGTGTACATATAAGTCCTTAAGATAAATTTTTTAGTTAGAAGGACGAAATTCGAGAATGTGGTAGTGTACTTATTAGTCCTTAAGATATATTTTTTTCAAAAACAACTATTGAAAATTTCCAAGCACATTCAAGGATACAGTTTCCAGAGGACATTTTCAATACCTATACGTCCTTTTGCACCAAAACATAAAGTTTTTTAAGATTCTAGGGATTTTTCTCTCTCATTTGATACCCATATTGTTATTCTACATTGCGCTCAATTTTTTAAATAATTTTTTGAAAAAAAATGTCCTTCAAATTTCAAAATCCTTTTAAAAAGTCCTGACGTCAGGTTACAGAAGGCAAAATTCCTCTTTCTTATGGATAGACAGGCAGCTCTCCAGTCACTAAAATCAGCTGTGGTGAAATCAAATGTGGAACAGAGATGTCGAGTTCTAAACTAATAAAGTTAGAAGGATTAGTCCTTAAAATATATTAAAAAACTATTCGAAATTTCCAAGCATAATCAAGGATAAAGCTTCAAAAGGACATTTTCAATACCTCTTCGTTCTTTTGCACCAAAATATAAAATTTTTTAAGATTCTAAGGATTTTTCTCTCTCATTTGATACCCATATTGTTATTCTGCATTTCGCTCAATTTTTAAAATATTTTTTTGAAAAACAAATATGTCCTTGAAATTTCAAAGTCCTTTCAAAACAAATCCTGACGTCAGAGAGAAAAACTAAAAAAAAAAAATTTTGAGAAAACATCTCCTTGAAATTTCAAATTCGTTTTAAACAAAATCCTGACGCCAGCGACTAAAACTACAATAAAAAAAAAACATGAAAAAATCATGTCCTTGAAATATTAAAGTCCTTAAAAAAAAATCCTTACGTCAGAGAGAAAAACTAAAAACGTAGTTTTACTTCATTGGCCTCTAGTTTCGTGAGTATTTAGATTTATTTATGTGTTCTGATTTTTTTTTTATTTTTGTCGCATGGTGTAATTTGAACAATTTTGATCATCCATATCAAAAGAATGAAATGCAAGGAAATTGAATGTTCATACTATTCAAGCGCTCGTTGCATAAAGCAAACTCGGTTTCTACTGTTGAAACTCTATACGGAAGCTCTTTGAACAACGGCTCTGTGCTCATAAAATAGCGCCTCCAGAAAAGAAAACAAAAAACTCTATACAGAACTTTTGGGATCAAAAATAGATAATGGGATATTGACTCTATGCTTGTAATATACCGTCTCCTAGAAGAGGAAGTGATACAACGACACAGGAGATGCAAAGAAAACAGTTTGGCAAAAGTACTTTTCATGCCACTACCAGGTTTTTCAGGTATGATGACTCCGTACTCTAGGGTCAAGTTTTCTGACAGATACGGTATGACAGAATAAATACGTCATAACATGACGATGCCTGGATTTCTCTCTCTCTCTCTTTCTTTGTACTCTCACAAGCTCCATGCAAGAAAGTTTCTTGAAGAAACTAGCGTAAGATGGGCTGAAGATAACACGCGCCTGGATTTCTCTCTCTTTCTTTGAACTCCCGCAATCTCCATACAAGAAAATTTCTTGAAGAAACCAGCGTAAGATGGGCTGAAGATAACACGCGCCTGGGTCTCTCTATCTCTCTCTGTCTTTGAACTCTCACAAACTACATACAAGAAAGTTTCTTGAAGAAATTAACGTAAAGTGGGCTGAAGATAACACGCATCTGGATCTCTCTCTCTCTCTGTCTTTGAAGTCTCACAAACTACATACAAGAAAGTTTCTTGAAGAAACTATTATAAGATGAGAAGATAACACGCGCCTGGGTCTCTCTCTCTTTCTTTGAACTTTCACAAACTACATACAAGAAAGTTTCTTGAAGAAATTAACGTAAAGTGGGCTGAAGATAACACGCACCTGGATCTCCCTCTCTCTGTCTTTGAACTCACACAAGCTCCATGCAAGAAAGTTTCTTGAAGAAATTAACGTAAAGTGGGCTGAAGATAACACGCATCTGGATCTCTCTCTCTCTCTGTCTTTGAAGTCTCACAAACTACATACAAGAAAGTTTCTTGAAGAAACTATTATAAGATGAGAAGATAACACGCGCCTGGGTCTCTCTCTCTTTCTTTGAACTTTCACAAACTACATACAAGAAAGTTTCTTGAAGAAATTAACGTAAAGTGGGCTGAAGATAACACGCACCTGGATCTCCCTCTCTCTGTCTTTGAACTCACACAAGCTCCATGCAAGAAAGTTTCTTGAAGAAATTAACATAAAGTGGGCTGAAGATAACACGCACCTGGATCTCTCTCTCTCTCTGTCTTTGAACTCTCACAAGCTCCATGCAAGAAAGTCTCTTGAAGAAACTATTATAAGATGAGAAGATAACACGCGCCTGGGTCTCTCTCTCTTTCTTTGAACTTTCACAAACTACATACAAGAAAGTTTCTTGAAGAAATTAACGTAAAGTGGGCTGAAGATAACACGCACCTGGATCTATCTCTCTCTGTCTTTGAACTCACACAAGCTCCATGCAAGAAAGTCTCTTGAAGAAACTAGCGTAAAGTGGGCTGAAGATAACACGCACCTGGATCTCTCTCTCTCTCTGTCTTTGAACTCTCACAAACTACATACAAGAAAGTTTCTTGAAGAAACTATTCTAAGATGAGCTGAAGATAACACGCGCCTGGGTCTCTCTCTCTTTCTTTGAACTTTCACAAACTACATACAAGAAAGTTTCTTGAAGAAATTAACGTAAAGTGGGCTGAAGATAACACGCACCTGGATCTCTCTCTCTCTGTCTTTGAACTCTCACAAACTACATACAAGAAAGTTTCTTGAAGAAATTAACGTAAAGTGGGCTGAAGATAACACGCACCTGGATCTATCTCTCTCTCTGTCTTTGAACTCACACAAGCTCCATGAAAGAAAATTTCTTGAAGAAACTAGCCTAAGATGGGCCGAAGATAACACAGGATTTGCTTTGCACCAAAGGCCTTAACTTTTCTTAAACTTTCGTCGTTCTAGAAAACTTCCCTTACTAAAAGCGTACCAGAAGAGAGCCATGACTGGTGTTCTGACAAGTTTATTTAGTTAGGTTTAATGACTTATGACGAAGCTGTATGGACCAGCAAGAGGAAGAAAACGCAATTTACCTTCTATGTATTTTTTTTGCAGTAGAACAAAGAAAGAAGACTTACCTGGACAACTTCTTCCTTGAAAATCTAAAGATTTTGCTATTAGGACATTTCATAGGTGACTAGGCTTCCTAGGGAACTCAAACTGGTTTAATGAGTTGACGTACTTAAAATCGATTGATTGTGGTCACACAATGGACCTTTATGGCCTAAGTGGAGCCCACTCCTCCTTGGGGAAGTCCTACCTAGCACACGCAGTTGAGATTTAAAAATTGCTCTACTTCATTGAGAAGTGAAATTGATTTTCTCAGAAAAGAGACCGACGAATGTCTTCTCAAGAGGTCTTTCAAGTCCTCAGAGTGACAGTGCAGACTGTATCCTTACTGACCTTAATTTCTACCAAAAAGAAAGTAAAAAAACTCAACTTCATTGAGAAGTGGAATTGATTTTCTCAGGAAAGAGACTGACGAATGTCTCCTGAGTAATTCTTTCAAGTCCTCCGAGTGACAGTGCAGCTGTATCCTTAGTAACCTTAACTTCCATCAAAAAGAAAGTAAAAAAAAACTCAACTATTCGTCAACTCGACTGCACCGAATGTCAGAATGTAACCAAATCGAATGTCATGGTCAAATTAATTGCCTGCTTGACGATGATCGCGTCAAGCGGCCGGAAGGCACACTACACGGAAACTATAGACGAACCCAGCCTACACGGTGCACCATTTAGCGGCGATTACAATTACGATTACCATTGTTGCTCTGCCCATGCCGTGCAATCTATTGTGCTACAACTACAACTAGAAAAAGAAAGAAAAAAAATGAAAGAAAATAAATAAACTAAATGAAGTGAGCTGAACTCAGTTGAGCTGAGCTGAGCTGAAATGGAATAGAATGAAGTGGCGGCGTTGGTTGACGTTGCACAATCAAACTAAATTAAAAATTTGAAGCAATTTGTCACTGCGCTTACGCTCTTCGCTGTAATTAACCCAAACGTGCGCTGGCGCTGCACAGTGGTCGGTGGTTGTACAGCAGCGGCGACGATGTTGCGCCGCAAATGAAACGTGCCAGTTAATTACGTTTTAGTGCAATGTTTGTTGTAAATGAGAACGTTGAACATTGCTGTAGATGAGCACACAAAATGAATGCAAAAAAAAAACAGTAGAGCAAAAGTTTACCAACAAACAAAAAGTGTGCGGCCAGTGGAGAACAAAACGAAATTCGCCGCCCACGATTTAGCGGTGACGAGAAGTGCAAAAATTAACTGTGAAAATTTGCCATTTTTTAATGAGCTGCGTACTAGCGGTCAGTGCAGCAGCTGGACAACAATGCTAATGCATTGTATTTGCAATGCAACAACAATTACAATAACAATAATAATTACAACAATGAAAGCAATGCGAGCTATTAAAAGCAATGCAAACGAATGCGATGACGTTTGCGTTTTGTGATTTATTCTTTTAATTTCAACTCAAAATAAAGTCAACTAAACGAATATTAAAACTGATGAAGGCACAAGAGGGCAAAGAGGGAGAAAGTGGAATGGAAAAATGTATGAAATCACGCAGCTTTTTTGTTTTGCGTTGTTCAAGTGTTTGCGAAGGGGGAACGAAGGGCTGTGGGCGGACAGTTAGCAAATGTCTAATTGCACTTGTTGCCTGAAATAGCAACAAATCTAAAACAATTTGCCTTAATTGTTTAATAACACATGACGAATTAAACAAAGTCTAAAGAAATTGTCATTGTTTTGTGATTGTTGGTGTTGTTATTTTCAAAATTTAAATTTACTGATGTGTTGATTGTGACAGTCTGTGTTGCCGTTCAAATTCCAAAAGTCTAACTGAACCAAAAGTCTATGCACTGAAATTCTGCACAACCCACAGTTGAGTAAACACAAAAAAAATCAACAATAATTGGCATTGAAGTTGTTATCGTTGGCTGCTGTGGGCCATTACAGGTCGATGTTGTCGCAGCAAGAATGCACAGTGCCGATTTTGCAATGTTTGCGTTAATTATTAATTTCTTTCTTATCTTTTTTTGTACTCAACTTTTGTTGACTTGTGTTGTGTCGATGTCAGTCATTTTCGCACGTGTCAAGAGCGACAGACAACATAAATGTTTAAAAATGAAACGCAGTACAACAGAACAAATAAAAGCAACAAAGCTGTGCACTCAAATTACTGCTGCAGTCAAGGGTTAATGGCATGTTAACGAAATTTAAATTACAGCGAGTGATTCATTGACCTTGCAGTCACACAAATGCTTCATTGCATCACATGTGCTCGCAGACAGACCAGATAAGCAATCCCGGTACCACGGGGCGTATGAGCAAAGATGCGCAGACAGGCGCTGAATGTTTCCCAATTTGTGGCCGTGAACGAGATACAAAAATAAATTATAAAAATACGCAGTTGTAAAATATGATTGAGGTGTTCTCATTTTTTGACAGGGTTTCTATTTGCACAGTCTGGCACTGAAATATTTTTTTGTCATGAAAATAATAATATCAGTAAATAAAAAAATATAAATAAAAATATATATAAATATAGGTATATAAATAAATAATAATATAAGTAAATTACTAAAATAGAAATGATATGGTATTTGTTTTTCATAATTTTATTTTGAATTCTACACATTTAAGTTTTAAATTCAATTAAATTTTTTTGTATTTACATTTGAATTAAAAATTTTAAATTTTTTTGTTTATCATTTAACTTTAACTCAATTAATTTTTATGAATTAATAGAAAATCAACTGGTATTGAAATTTTTTTCTCATGTAAATCATAAAATCAATAAATTTTCATTAAAAAAAATTACATGGCATTAATTTTTAATTAATTAATTAATTTTAATTTTTAAAAATATTTTAATTTAAATTCAAAAATCAATTGAAATTTAAATTTAAAATTAATTTATTACTGTAAATTACAGTAAATTTTCATTAAAAAAAATTACATGGCATTAATTTTTAATTAATTAATTAATTTTAATTTTTAAAAATATTTTAATTTAAATTCAAAAATCAATTGAAATTTAAATTTAAAATTAATTTATTTTTAATAAATTTTTAATTAACATTTGCATTTAAATTCAGTTTAATTAATTTGTATTTCCATTTAAATTTAAAATTAAAAAAAAATTAATTTATTATAATTTATTTAATATTTTTTTTTAATTTAATTTACTGAATAATTACTTTACTAATATAATTTACTAACTAAATTAATTTTTACGAATTAATAGAAACTATTAATTATTTTCATAATTTTCTTTCACTTTTTAAAATATATACTTAGAAATTCTTACTTTTAAAATTTCATTTGTAAACTTGAACATTTTCCGCATGATTCAGTAATTTGGGTTACCACATTTGTTAAACGGTTGAGCCGCAAATATTTATTTATCTGCCAAACATACTCCTATACACGCACACGCGCACGCAAAAGGGGGGTTTTGGGGCTCAAAATTCTCCAATTATTCGTTTATTCCAAAAATTGTGCGTGGCAAATATGACTTCAAGTGGCATTGGCCTAAAAAGTTGTATGCAGCATCCGCCCCTCAACTGAAATGCTGTGTGCGCCACTGTTCGTGTGTAGTGATTAAGATTGCCTTAAGACGCGATTACAGCACAAAAAGCAGCCAGTGCAGCACAGCTGTGACAGCTGAAAATTCTCAAAAAAAATGCGTTCCAGTCCGCTGGCAAACAAACAAAACAGAGCAACGTGGTGCAGTGAAAAGTGGCTGTTGATTCTCAACGATTATCTTACAAAGAGAGTAGCTTTTACAGATCGCGGCTAGTTGTTGTTTTGTTTTTTTGGTGATTTAAAAAATTTTTCTGTAATTGCAGTTTTTTTTATTTGTATTCGTTTTAATGAAAGATTTATTCAAAAGCTGAAAATGTGAAAAGTTTAAATTGAATTTTTAACAAAACGAATTATTCAAATATGGGAAGTTCATTACCCGATCGCTTATGAATTCGGTCGATACACTTTTCCCAGCGGAAACTCAATTTGTGTATTTAAGTATTCGTTGGTTCACTTTTGCTGCTCTGCTAATTATATTTTAAAATATTTTAAGCAACGATTGTTGCATTTGTTTTGACTGGTGTTTTCAATAACTGAATATTAATCGTTCAGGTGTGCAAACTCAAATGCTTTAATATTTGTTTTTGTTTTAAACCAGACGGACCAGATGTATTTGTTGAGCTGATTCAAAACGAAGCATAGTTTGAATTTGTTTTCTAAATGTGTTTAACCTTTTTGAAAGCAAAATTAATACATAAAAATATAGTTTTAGTGCAAAGTCGATTGTGACAAAGGATTGCTTCATGCGCTTCAAAGAAGAAGAAGAATTGAATTTGCGGTTTCAAATCGTCTCAGTTGCCGCAGTGTTCAGAACAGTCTCGCGTTAGTCAAAAGCACACAATTCTGGCACATTTGGTGTTTGGCTGCTGGTGTGTTTGTGTCTGTATGTGTGCCGCTTTGTGTGCAAACTTTGCTGTTTACAAAAGTCTGTACTCATTTATCAATTCTTTGCATTTATTTGTTTTGTTAATCATTTCTATACACAAACAAGACACAACACAATCGGCCGCAAACAACCAATGACAACAATAAAAATAAGCACAGAGGCAACAATAGCTTAAAATTCTGCTTTAGCGCGCACAAACACACTCACACACACACACACATACACATTGAGAATCACTTGCGAACGCGTA
Organism: Melieria omissa; assembly: GCA_963971225.1. NCBI lineage: Eukaryota > Metazoa > Arthropoda > Insecta > Diptera > Ulidiidae > Melieria > Melieria omissa. The sequence goes on from OZ020268.1 coordinate 10,573,449, forward strand.
CAGCGCAACGTCATAAAATGCCAAGTGCCGCGCTGGTTTATCAGGCGACCGCCTCGACGGTTATGTGCCGCACATCTTGGCGATCGAATTAGGCACTTGTCGGGTTGCAGTGGCGCTGCGTCTGTATTCAAGTTCAATCGCTAGAACCCAAAGCTTAGCCGCAGCTGTTGGTCGCGCGACACGCATACGAAATCGTTTTGCTCGAACAATCGGCTCGCTAACGCCAGCAGCGCTGTCGAAACTAGTTTCAGTTGCATACAAATTTTCGAGTTTATTCTTTGCACGCGTGCGCGCGCCTTTTTAATTAATTAATTAGTTCCGTAAATTTTTTAGTATTAAAACAAATGCAAGTCTGAGTATGTCTTCCGCTTGTCTATGTTTGTGGCAATTTTTTAAATTTGTTGTTCCGTGTTTCTAATTTGCGTGCGTTTTGTTTTGTTTTGTTTAGTCGTTAGCGCCGCTGCCGAACGATGGGTCTCAGTGTTGCCGAGCCAACGAAAAGCGTTGAAATGCACACGAAAAAGCCGGAGAAGAAGCCGCCGCTCAGCTGGCGCGAAAAGCTGCAGAAAGTGATAGACAACATAACGGTGGAGCCCATACTGGCCGCCTACATTATGCCCAGCGTGCTGTCCGGCCTGGCCACACAGAATCTGAATCTGGAGAAGGCGTGTCGCGTCAACATGGACTACGGCGAGGTGGTCTGCGATGCGTTGACGCGCCGAGACACTGCAAACTACACGCTGTAAGTGATTTATGGTCAATCAATCTTTTAATTTTCGATCTTTCTGGTGCTTAATTTTTTTGTTAACCTTTCACATAACAAGGTTGACTATCTGTTTTTTTTCTTTCTTCTAATTGGTTACTATTCTTTATTGAGAAATTGTCAGTTTGTTTCTTAATTGTTAAAAATGGTACTGCATCTAGTCTTAACCCTTTTGACCCCAAAGTTGCCTGAGAGCAACTTTACCTATTTGTCATCTTATAGCAAAAGCTGCGATTGATTTATGGGTTTAATTTAAGTAGGCACCAACAACAAATATGTGGTCAAAAGCAATAACCGCTTAAGTCGACTTAAGAAGAAATTGAGTTATGGATGCCACCACGTTCCCTTGACTGTGCTTTACGTTTGTGTAAAATCGGGAAGTTTGTAACTCTAAACTAAAAAAGTTATTAATAAAAACCGATTCGCATTTCCATAACGAACACACTACGCGCTAAAACTTTAAAACGAGATTGCTCGAAACAGCAATTTCCGACTTAGGCGGTTATTGCTTTTGACCACAGAAATAATATAAATAAATAAAAAGTAAATAAAAAAGAAATAAAAAATAAATAAATAAATTAAGATAACAAATTTTAATTTCAATATTCATCCCCAAAATAATTTCCAATAATTTGCAGCGATATCAGTGAAAGTTTGTGTTCTAATTGAAGTCTACAAATTGGGCGCGTTTGATCAAAACCCTGTTTCTTTAATAATGGTTAAATAAAATCAAAAAGTGATAATTTTGTATTTTTCCATAAATTTTAAATAATTTTTCTGTAACTAAAAAATATTGAAAAAATATATCGTTTTAAGCTAAAATTGTTCAAAAGTAAACTAGCTCTAGAACTCTAACAAAGAGGCGTGGCGACTTCAAATGTCGTTTGAGGACTTCTTAAGTATTATCGCATTCACACTGACGACTTAAACAGGTTTAATGAGCTTAAACAAGTTAAATGAACAAAACCATTTTGAAAGCCTGTTTATTCACATTGTCACAATTGTTGTTGGAAATTGAACGTGTGTAAGTGCTTCATGATTTAAATACCAAAAAGTAATATCGAGACAAAGGGTAAAATTCAAAAGGGTCGAAAGGGTTAAGTCAAATGAGAGAAAGGGTTAAGGAAGAATCAAATCAAGAAGTACATTAATTCATATAAACCCAGCGACTTTTTGTCAACATTCGAAAAATAGCCCAACAAAATTTATGGAAAATGCTAAAATGTACTGTTCGATTAATCAAACATTGAGCCAATATGGTTTAAAAGACAAATTTCAAACCTACATTTCATATTTTCTTAGGCCACAATTTCCCTTTGTTCACTTTATTCCCCTCTTCTACTTTAAATTTACATTGTTTCTATTTTTATTTCTATCGACTATATAACTGCAATTCCATGTAATGGTTTGAGAGAGAGAGAGAGAGAGGGAGAGGTTTCTCTATCCTTACCTGAAAAGACTAGGAACAACAACAACATTATTCTATATTGGGACAATCCGCCCGAGTTAGAATATTGTAAAATACTTATTGGATCCTACAATAGAAGTATGTGACAAATTGTCACACTTTTTTTGACACACAATTTAAAGAAATTTCGAAACAGTAGAGAACACTAGAGCAGTGTTTGAATTTATAATCAGTACAAAAGTTTGTGACACATTGTCACACTATAATTAGAACATCATTTAATATAGTTTGCACGCACAGGTTTGTATAAAGATTGATTAATGTGCATTACGGCAAAAATAAGGCACAGAATCATTAATAAATGCTTGTAATAAACTGTCACAAATTCGTAAACGTACCGTTTTATATAGTTTTCATTTAATTTAAAAATGCTTATTGGGTCCTACAATAGGAAAAGCTTCGAAGAGTGCATGGGTCTAATGAAAAATAATGTGAAAACTACTACAGATATTCCAACAAGGCATTAAAGGTTAAATTAGACTAAAATTAGAGCTGACTAAACTAGAAATTCGAAGAGACAAATATTGTAGGTTCTGTCTTCATGGAACAGAGACTATAATACACATACTTGAAGATTTTATTGCACTTTTATAGGGTCGCAAGCAGCATCGAGCGGACTACCCAAGAATAGATGGGAAAAGTGGGAATTCAAAGCTTTAAGATCTTAACTAACATTTCTCTCGGATTGAAATTCCTTCTCCCTCTCGTTTAATTCAAAGCTTTAAGATCTTAACTAACATTTCTCTCGGATTAAAATTCCTTCTCTCTCTCGGTCAATAGTAATAATCCCAATTCATCTCAACTCTATAGGTTTTTTTTGTTCCTTTCAAGTTCTTATAATTTGTTGTCTATGTATTTGCAATTCTTCTGACTAATTGATGACTTTCCTCTTTATTCACAGCGAAGAGGAGACCGTGCAACAGATGGTCGCTCGCATGGCCGCCTGGAAAACTGTGATACAATCCTTGTTTCCCTGTTTGTTGATTCTGTTCTGGGGCTCGTGGAGCGATCGTCATCATCGTCGAAAACCCTGCATACTCATTCCCATCATTGGCGAATTTCTGGGCACTGTCGGTCTCATACTTTGCGTCTACTTCGAGCGTACACCCATGGAAGTGGCCGCACTCACCGAGGCCATCTTTCCATCGCTGAGCGGTGGCTGGTTTACGCTGCTGATGGGCGTCTTCAGCTACATTGCCGACATTACCACCGAAGAGGAGCGCACGCTGCGAATTGGCATCTTGAATGTTTGCTTCTCGGTGGGCGTGCCCATTGGGATGGCCTTCAGTGGAGTGTTGCTAAAGTGAGTTACTGACAGTTTGACTGACAGATTGGCAACTGCACACTGAACTGTTAAATATTTTTTGTTGATGCAGGAAAATCGGTTTCTACGGCGTCTTTTCCATATCGGCGAGTTTGTATCTGGTGTCATTTGTCTACGGGCTGTTCTTTTTGCGAGAGCCGCGTTCGAAGCCCGAGAAAAGTGTGCCCAAGTCGGAGCGCAAAAGCTTGCTGGCTGATTTCTTTGACAAGGATCACGTAATGGAGACGTTCAAGGTGGCTTTCAAGCGTGGCGAGAATAAGCGGCGCCAACGTGTCATATTGCTGATGATTGTGGTCATGGTGGTCATTGGACCCATGCACGGTGAGCATTCAATTCAGGACCCTCAAATATCTCTCTCTAATTTTCAATTATCTCATTCTTTAGGTGAAATGGCAGTGTCCTATTTGTTCACGCGTTACCGCTTCAACTGGAGTGAAGTGGAGTTTAGCGTTTTCTCCACCTACGCCATGCTTACGGGGCTCATAGGTAAGTCACAACTCTCCGTCCAGCTTCACATCTCTCACATCGCTCTGTTTGCGCTCCTCAGGTGTGCTCTTCTGCGTGGGCATTCTTTCGCACAAGCTGAAGATCGACGACGCACTGGTCGGCGTCCTGTCCAGCATGTCCAAGATTCTGTCCGGCTTCGTGTACGCCTTTGCGATAGTGCCGTGGCACATGTACGTCGGCGCCATTGTGGAGATCTTCAACGGCACCGCCTTCATTGCGATGCGTTCGATTGCCACGAAGCTGGTGTGCAAGAACGAGCTGGGCAAGGTGAACTCGCTGTTCGGCGTGGCCGAAGCTCTGATGCCGATGGTGTTTGCGCCCATGTACACGACGCTGTATGCGGCAACGCTGAAGGTGCTGCCGGGCGCCTTCTATCTGCTGGGCGCCGCGCTTACGGCGCCGGCAGTCTTCATCTTCTTGTAAGCTTTGAGTGCGAGCTTTTTAAGCTCGTTGGTTAAAGTATTCGCTGTGCCGTCGATTTGATTGCGATCTGTCGTTTGCTTTTACAGTTGGATGTACAACTTCCAGCGTCAGCAGCGTCGCAAGCAGCTGGCGCCGGGCGACAGCGAAGCGGCCAAGGATCCAAACGGCAACATCAACACCATCGAGGCCATTGCGCTGGCCAGCGAGGCCAAGGGCCAGCTGAACGGCATACTCACCAATGTGATACACGAGAACTTGGAGCAGGCAGAGCAGGCCGCCGCCGAGGCGAACCACCACCGCGAGGAGAATGGCGGCGCGGACAATCGAGCGTATGTGGCGGACGAGGAGCAGACGCCGGGCGACGTGCAACATGCGAAATTGTAGATGATCTGTTATTGGATATTTTTTGTAGCGTAGCATTTTTTGGGTGGGCGCACATCGGGGGGCATGACAGCGAAGTTTACCGATTGTATTTTGAATGTATTTTTACGTTTTGTTATTTGTAAAGAAAGCTAATTTAAGTTGCAAGACCCTGTATTGTAAATGTATTTTGTAACTGTGGTTACACAAAAACTGTTTGTTGAGACATTTCTGAAATTATGTGACAAGATAATTAAATAAAATAAATTACTCTAGAGCGTAATATGAAATTTGTAAAAATAAAATGGATGTTTTCTTATTAATTAATTTTATTTTAATTTATTTTTGAATGAGTGAAGTAGCATTTTAATGGAAAAGAAATTGGGACTATCAGGAGCTGAAAAGGGTTAAAATAAGGAATAAAAATTAAGGGCATTTGGTCCAAGGCCTTGTGGATATTTCAAATTTGAAGACGGAATCCAGTTGTCACATATCTTTAACAAATGGTTTCATATCACATTAAAGACGATATGTTTTCATGAACTTTGACAGCCTTTGTGAGAGCAGAATTGTAATTTATATCAGTAGCAGCTGTCTGTGACAAGTAGTCACAATTTTTTTTTACTTTTTTATTATAAAAATTGTGTAGTCATATGCTCGTTGAAGCAGAATTTCAAATTGAAGTCGGCATTATAAAAATGTGACAAATTGTCACAAATTTTTTAAAACACTATTTAAAGCAGTTTTTGTTTAGTATCAACTAGAGAAGAGTTGGAATTTATATTCAGCATCAAAAGTTTGTGACACACCGTCACACTATGATTAGAACATCATTTAATATAGTTTCAACGCAGAGGTTTGTATAAAAATTGATTAATCCGCAACCACCCGTATTGTGTGTGCGATTTTTTTACAAGGTTGGAAGTGACCTACAGTTTTATGCCGATTCCGAACGGCGAGTTTGGATCTTTTTCATAAGCAATTTTACTCTAAGAGGTTTGCCATTTCCTGCCAAGAGGGCAGCCGCCGAAAGAAAAATTTTAGTTTTTTTCGGTTAATGTGTATTACAGAAAAAAATAAGCCAACGAATCATTAATAAATGCCTGTAATAAACTGTCACAAATTTTTAAACATACCGTTCTATATAGTTTTCATTTAAAAATTCATTTAGAGTTCTATTAGTATTAGCGTTAAATTTTAATGCAGAATCAGTAGTGTATGTCTGTGACAAATTGTCACAAACTGTCACAATATATTTAAAATACCATTTCATATAATTTTCAGGCAAATATGAATATGAAAATCTTTTAATGTGTCACAATATCTGTCACAAATTCATAAACATACTCTTGTGTGTAGTTTTTACTCAAAAATTTATATTAATTTGCAATTTTTACTTAAAAACTCATATAAGGTTCTATTTATATGTATTAGAATAACATTTTACTGTAGAATCAGTAATAAATGCCTGCGATACACTGTCACAATATGTTTGAAATATCATTTCATATAATTTTCGCGCCGATATTTTAATGCAAAACTCTGTAATGTACATTCGAGCAAAATGTTACTTAGAAACATTAATAGATGCCCGTAATAAACTGTCACAAATTCATAACCATACTGATTTGTGTAGTTTCAACTCAACAATTTATATTTATTTCCAAAGTTGTATTGAAAAACTCATATAAGGTTCTATTTATATGTAAAAGAATAAAATTTTGCTGTAGAATCAGTAATGAATGCCTGCAACATACTGTCACAATATCTTTGAAATATAATATCATATAATTTTCATGCACATATTTTAACACGAAACTCTTTTAATATTCATTCGAGCAAAATTTTACTTAGAAACATTAACAGATGCCCGTAATGAACTGTCACAAATTCTTAAACAAGTGGTTTTATGTAGGTTTCATTTAAAAGTTCATACATAATTTCACCACTGAACTTTAAAGTAGAATATTAGTTTTAAAATCAGTTGTAAAAATTACTGTTGTACTGTCACAAAGTCATTAAATATAATTTCACTAAACTTTTACTAAAAAATTCAATTAAAACAGTATGAAGGCTCTTCACAGCAGAATTTTAACAAAGAATTATTTATAATTATAAAAATCAGTAGTAAATGCCTGTGAAACACTGTCACAACAAATATTTTTATAATTTTCCCTCTCAGATTCATACACAGCTTCACCAATGTGTAAGTAGTAGAGTAGAATTGATAGAGAAGCGGTAACAAATGTTTAATAAAGTGTCACAGATTCATTGACCCACAATTGAATTAAGGTTTCTCACTCAAAAGCACACATAAAGATTTATCAGTTTGCATTCGAGCGTGCGGCTAATTGAAAAGCAATATTAAATGTTCATATGTGACAAGCTATCCCAAAGTTTCTCACATCAAATTCTCTCAAACTCTTATTGTTGAGCTTAGACAAATGTCTGCGAGTCTGATACAAATTTCGAATGGGAATACTAAAGTTTGTGACAACCAAGCAATATTAATTGTACATATGTGACAAGCTGTCCCAAAGTTTCTAACATCAAATTCTCTCAAAATCTTATCAGATAAATTTCTGCGAGTCTGATACAAATTTCGAATGGGAATACTAAAGTTTGTGACAACCAAGCAATATTAAATGTACATATGTGACAAGCTGTCCGAAAATTTCTAACATCAAATTCTCTCAAAATCTTATCAGATAAATTTCTGCGAGTTGATACAAATTTCTAATGGGAATATTAAAGTTTGTGACAAACTGTCACAGGGCATATTTTCAACAACATTCATATATCTTGAATCCGTATTCAACTACTATGTACAATAATTATGTTGCTGCGCACTAATTGCACAAAATAATTACAATCGTTGTTGCCGCAAGCAACAACAACAGCACGCTTGGTTGTGACAATTTTGCTAAACAAAAGCGTACCTGTCACACTGCCGCCCGCGACATACGCACCCATGCACATATGGCGTCATTTCACTTGTTTCGAAAACTTAATGAAAATTGCTCAATTGTTGCATAGACATACGGACGGACGGCCAGACGGACAGCCGAATAGACAGCGCTGCGCGACATATGAACGCGCGGAACGCATGGACGAACAGATGTCGGTTGGTTGGTTGGTGGGCTGCCTGTGGCGGCATTTGGTCTGTGTGGTCGTATCGAAATGTGCGGCGCCACTGGGCCACCAACCGACCAATCGACCGACCAATTTCAGCTCAAGCCAAGCCAAAACTTCACGCAGCAGCCAAGTCAGCCGCCACCACACGTCGGCATATTGGACACATACGTCGATAGCGTATCTGTGTCTAACGTGGCGGTGGGTGCGGGGCGGTGCGGCGCACATGTAAAGCGAGTAACCTGTATTTAACTCGTCGATTGAGTTGCTCATGTTGCTGATAATTGGCGTTCATGGCGCGCTGTCGATTACCACGTATCGTTTATTGCATGCAAACACACACACACACGCACACATATGCTGATACGTGCTTGATGCATTGCATATGATGGCAGTGCTTGTGCTCAACAATGACAACAACAACAACAACACCAGCAAAAGGAAGCGCTGCACCAGCATGCGACGAGTTTTTGTGGCAACTACGCGGTGGATTATTTATTTATTTTTTTTTAATTTTTTTTTGTAGTTGTTGTCGTATCACTTTTTGATTTTTATGCCGATTAAAACGCACGGCTACGCCTGCCGCACCAACAAGAACGCAGCAAGTACGTACGTACTAGGCATCGCAATCCCGGGATCCCGGGATCCCGGACTTTTTCCAGTCCCGAAAATCCCGGGATTCAAATTCTTTTATCCCGGGATTTTCGGGATTGCAAAAGATGCTTCAAAGTTCAAATGAAATAAATTTTAAGGCACAAAAACCCAATTCCTTATTTGAGGGAGAAGGGAGGGGATAGAGTGCGTCTTTTGCAAAAGGCTTATGATTATTTACTAAGCATTCAACCAACAAGTGTTGAATCTGAAGGATGTTTCTCTTCAGCAGGGTTCATTTGAAATAAAATTCGCTCTAGATAAGAGAACAAAACACTTAATGCCTTTGTATTTTTAAGATCTTCTTAGTAAAGTTAACTTCTACGTTCCGGGCAGAATTCTTCGCCGCTCCGTTTTGTTTAATGTGGGTTTCAGCAAAACTCTGTTTGGCTCGAATGCTCCTATTAATAGAGTGTTGGCTGAGTTTAACCTCATTCTTAATTCTTTAGACTTAGATATCTCGTCTACCAGGAATATTTTTCGCAATGCCTTGAAAGGCTACTTATCTCTTAATCCGTAGTGTTAAGTCTTTAATGTACATTACATGTCACTCCTATGGTCTGTAAGGTTTTTTCCGTAGACTTAAATAAATAAATAAATAAAGATCTCAGTTTTTAGTTAATCAAAACGCTTAACTTTTTTATCGAAATAATCGAAGTAAAACTAAAAGCACAAACAAATTAACTATTTTATTTTTTTATCAAATATGCATATATATGCACTTTATGATACATCGGTTGCAAAGTAATAAGTTATGTTTAAGTGTCATTTTTGGATAAAACAAAATGCTATGAAACTGAAGTTAAATGTCGAAGGAAAAACTTTTAAGTTAACTCTTCAATTCCCAGTGTCACCTGTAGGTGACAGATGCTTAATATTTGTTTTCCTACCACATAGGTTTTTATTTTAAAATTCTAACACTTGTATAGCAAAGTCAATTAGTAGTACTTGTTTATTTAATTTTCCTACCAACACTAGCGATACGTCATTTGTAAAATTTATTCATTTGTTTCACGCGTAATTAAAGCAGTGCGAGTTTGTGTGGTTTCTTTCAATATAAAAATGAGGGTAGTTTAAACATTTTTTATGTATTTTTTTGTCTTATCCAAACGTATCTAAGCTCTTTTATTTAAAAAGAAAATTTTATTTTTCACTATTTTGGACATGGGAATTGAAGGGTTAAACAAAATGTGATTAAATTCAAGATACAAAATCTTGAAACTACCCAAATGTGATTAAAATGTGTCCATTTTTATGATAAATATATTATAAACAAGTATTTATGCAATTCGGGAAAATTGTTTTATTAAAAAATTTGTTATATGAATCCCGGGATTAAATCCCGGGATCCCGGGATTTGACTTTTCAATCCCGAAAATCCCGGGATCGCAAAATGGCAAAAAATTGCGATCCCTAGTACGTACATACGTATAGATGCAACAAGAGCGGCATAAATAAATGACAACAACTACGGCATTGTGTGGCCTGGTCGCTGCCAATACTTTAATTAGTTTTTCTTTAAAGCGTTTCAAGCGCGCAGCAACAAATGAAAGGCGGGCCAGACAGCTGGGCGGATGCACAGACAAACGAAGCGACGAACAGGCGATGGATGGAATGGTGGCTGAATGGCGGAGCGTGCAACGCGCCGGAGACAATATCGGAATTTATAATTGAGATTTTTAGTGAGCCTCCAATGTGGCATTCAACGTGTGGCAAATTAATTTTCGGAAAATTGACAGCTCGGCGGGTGATTGAAATATGGCAAAGCACGAGCTAATGAAATTGTTAAAATTTTTTGCAATTCAATTTTTGATAAAAGTTTGCTACACTTTGTAATAGTTTGCTACAGTTGAAAGGTTAAGGACCAAATGATTTTTTAAAGCAATGGAAGTGACAAATTTTTGCTAACGATGGCAAGAAGAAGTTTTCATAAAAGTTTGCTACAGTAAAAATGTCAAGGACCAAATGATTTTTTAAAGTAATGGAAGTGGCAAATTTTTGCTAACGATGGCAAGAACAAGTTTTGATAAAAGTTTGCTACACTTTGGAACAGTTTGCTACAGTAAAAATGTTTAGGACCAAATGATTTTTTAAAGTAATGTAAGTAAAGTGGCAAATTTTTGCTAACGATTGCAAGAAGAAGTTTTGAAAAAGTTTTCTACACTTTGGAACAGTTTGCTACAGTGGAAATTTTAAGGACCAAATGATTTTTAAAGTAATGGATGTGGCAAAGTTTTGCAAACGGTGGCAAGAAGGTGTAGTAAGGAAAATTCAATTGTGCGAAAATGAGTGGAAAAGCACAAAATTTTAAAGTAAGTTACATTTAGATAAGTTAAAGGTAACGTCTAAAGATAAGTTTACTTGAGTTTAGTTAAGTCAAAGTTAACTTCTTGTAATTAAAGGTAAAGGTGGGTAACGACTTCTGATAAATGAAGAAACAATTGACCGAAAATAAGAGGAAATATTAAGATTAAAAAAATTCAATTGTGACAACACTTTTACTTCGAAGTCAAAGCAGGTGGCAACTTCTTATGATGCCGACTGTAAGTAGATGGCAACTTTTAAGCTTTGAAAAAAACAAGCAAACAAGCAGATAACTCAATTTACTCAATTGGGACAATATTTTATTAACTATAATGTAGGTGCCAACTTATAACAAACAACAACTAAAAGTAGTTGGCAACTTTGAATCCACCCGAGAACAAAATTGAGCGAAAATTATTGCAAGAAATCAAGTTACTCATTTGTAACAGCAATTGTAACACTAACTACGTGTCACAAAGGCATGTCACAATATTGCATTTAATATACTTCGTAACTGTTTAAACTGAGCAACTCATTTGTGCCAGCAATTGTGATGGCACTAAATGCTGAAAACGTGTCACAAAGGCATGTCACAATATTGCATTTAATATGCTTCGTAATTGTTTAATTGTTTTGAGTGGAAAATATGCAACAAGCTGGAAATTATGCGCCACTAAGCAATCAGTTGCACTCGCTCAATTGGGACACCCACAGCGTGTCACTTGCCACAAGCACACAAACAGCGGTGGCAACACCGGCAACAACTGCACCATGCGGCCAACAACACTAATTACGAACAAATGCGGCACAGAAAGAATGCCGACAACCGCATCACACAGCAACCGCAAAAGTTAAAATTCGTACTCTGCATTGCTGTTGTTGCTGGCTGCAATAAAAACAACAACCAAAAACAACAACCAAAAACAACAGCAGCCACCAAATGACACAACTTGCCTAAATGCTAAATGCGCTACACTTGACGGGTGGGTGGCTGGCTGGCTGGCAGCGGTGCCAGAAGGTTGCACGACAACTGTTGTCGAACACTAACGACTGCTGTTAACAAATTGCAGCTCATTACCAATTTATTCAGTTTCAATAGCTGCTATTGCTGCATGCTGCAAGCAGCATGCTGTGCTGCTGTTATTGTTGGTGTTATTATTATTTGTGCTGCTGTTGTTGTTGTTGTTGTTGCTGTGTTTTGGAGTCTCTTGGGGACAATGTTAAGTTGAAAAATGGCATCCACAAAATGTTAAATGTTGGCAGAGCACTTAAAAATATTGCTGAGAGCGCTAATGGTTGAATTGAGAGTGTGAAAAAGAGAAAGAGAGAAAAAAACGTGTATGTCAACAAGCAACAAAAAGTACGAGTTGGCCACAAATGCTGCGTCCACAAGTGTACAAGCAGTTGCAGCGAGGTTTATATACAAAATGTTTATAAACATTATGAGACAACGAATTTGCTGCTCGCCGTGAAAGCAGCAATGTTGCGGGTACGAGTAAAAGGAGTTTCGAGGCTTTTAAAACAAAATAAAAGAAGGGGAATTTAATTTTAATTTAATTCAAATTAATTAAAAAAATATTTAAGAAAGATTTGCATAAAATTAGTACATAAAAAACAAATTAATAGTGCAATTTGGTACTTTTCCTGGCATTTACATCTGGTACGCAACACAATAAGATTTTGCTTTGATGTCTAAACACGTCGCGCAGTGTTGCGAGTAGTGAGTTGCGAAAGACAAAAATCTGAGTATGAGTTTTTTTTTAAATATTTTAATTAAGAAAAATCCCAAATTTGAAGAAAAAATATGGGATAATATAGAAGTTATATGCTCTTAAAGTACACTCTCGCAGCGTTGAAAAAAAATCGGTGTACAAACAGCACATTTTCGCTTTCACTTAGAGATTCAATACTTCAAAATCAATTAGGAGTGGGTCCCTAAAACTTACTGTTGTCTTAAGTTTAATACAATTTAGGTCTGGCAAAACCAAAATTTCGCTGATTTTTCTCACCTCTGAGCAGTATCCTTATGAAGAAAATGAAACAAAGAAAACAAGTGAATAAAAACTGAGTTAAAACTTTAAAAACACTTTTTATCACTTTCGAAATTTTTTAATGTTTTTTTTGTAGAAACCCAAAAGTTGACAACCCAACTACTTCACTTGTGTGGGAGGTGCCCTCTGGTGGTTAATTTTTGAACTTGAATTAATTTTGTATTTTTTGCACTCAGGAATGTTGACGATTGTTGAATTAATCATTCAAATCGGTTCAGCAGTTTGCAAGATACGATGCAACTTCTGAGCAGCTGTGGAGAGCAATTTATCGAGATTTTATTTTCAATCACTTTTGGAAAAAGCGAATTTTACATATTTATAAATAAATTTATATTAAAATACAAGTATTATGAATGTAGCTTTTATGAACCAAGATAATGTTCATTGTTAATATGAAGTTTTCTCAAATCCGTTTGTATAAAAGGTGGTCGAATTTTTAGTCCAACTTCATTAAAAGTTTGCAAAGTAAGTTCTTTACTCATACAAAAACCGTATATCAAATCTATCAGTATCTAATCTATCAGTACCCCGGATTCTTACCACCTGAAACTATTTGTTTTCGGAGGAATTGGCAAAATGGAACATTCATTGGATCTCTTAACGTTCTCCTTTTACTGATTACCTGTCCAGTGTTCTGGTATTATAATTGTTTTCTTACCTAATTATTATGTAATCTGCTGTTTGAAGTAACTCTTTTCCTCCTTTTAGGGTAGATCCTATTTTACACTTCTTTTAGTAATTTTGTTTTTTTTTAATTTCATTTAGTAATTTTATTTTCTAGGAAAGAACGAAGGTGTTTCAGTTTCTTTAATTTGTGATGTAGCAATCGTCGCCATCAACTTTCCTTTTAATAGGTTAGGTAAGACCGGTCGACTGGTATCTACACTTGGAGACCTCTAAGACCCTTTTCTATCCTGTGTTCGGTAATAGTTGAAACCAATCCGAGCTTCGGTTGAATCTGCCCTGCAGTGGTGTAAAGTCTACCATGCCCAGACCATCAAACGTTCTGCTCTAAGATGGCGGTGGCGCATAGTTTGGAGCGCAGGACAGTCGAATAGATGATGCTGCACAGACTCAATTTCCACCTTCTAATAACTACAATTTGTATTTTCTACTATAAAGAAATCTTTTATAGCAAATGGTGTCTTAGAAGGTTGAAAGGTAAGTCAGTTACATGTCACAAATGGCCACTCATAGACCTTTATTGGGACATCTAACGTAGATATCCACAAGGCGCTGAGAAGGGAGGAAGAGAGCAAACGTGCTGACCGGTAAACGGGTCAAACCAGCTGACTTGGACAGACGCTACCACTACGCGGACATACGAATGAGACGTAAATCCAAGGAGGGGTGGTGACAAACCATATCGGGAAGGACCTATTTAAGACCTACGGTGGGGAGCCTAAGTAAGTGCAACTAGCGACTAACTGCATTGACAGCAAAACGATACTGTGAGCCGAGCGCTCAAAACCGTCCTCTGACGTAATACTTAACGGTAGTGTCCGGAGGGGATTCTGGTCTGTGACATGAGGAGGTTTAGTGTGTTAAAGTCGCGCACTGGGTTCGGCTTTTGATGCTTCCTCCTCGTTAAAGTAAAAAAAAAAGACCTTTATTGGGATTTTAGCGATACCACACGGATAGATGTATCCGTTTATGATTTGTATAGCCGATCCGTCAGAATATCAGTGCTTTAATGAATTTCAGCAAACTCTTCGCGAATTCTTCAGGCCAAGCGTCACCAATTCATCTCTTCGGCAAACTCATGTGCCCCAAGATTGTCCAGAGTTGTCAATTGGAGACGGTGGGTGAGAAACAGAATGGATTTTTATGAAAAAATATTTTATAATAATTGCAATAGTTTCCCTCCTCCTTTGCTCATTTTCTCCCTCCACAAACCTCATTCAAATGCAGCTGTGTTTTTTTCCCATTCTAAGATTTCGTATTTGTTTTGCAATGCCGTTCGAAAAGTTAACTAATCCATTTATCTGGCTTATGATATACTTTTAATGCCTCCATCGTCCTCGGCCGCACATCAAAGCGCTGCTTATCGGACGGCGAACGAAATTCAATTGCCGTGCTACTTACGAGATGAGAAATGGTTTGCCAATCAATTCAATTACATTAACAATATTTCAAAAGACCAAAAACCCGTAACGGCAAAAATTCATTGACCAAGAAAATACTCTACGCCCGGACGGCCGAATGTGTCAACGACAGCGATAGCAATAACCAAATAACAACAACAATTAATTACAATTTATTACACGCTATTGAACGTGAAAGAGCACGTGCTGGTGTGTGTGTGTGTGTGTGTGTGATGGGACACATACAAACCCCTGGTTATGTAAGTGACACTTGTGTGCGCTGCTGTGTTTGGTCATAAATCTGCGAATGGCCGACAGTAAATTAAGCCAAGTAGCCAATTTGCCTGCATCTTTTCAATGAACGTCGCTGGCCCCCCGCAGCAGCCGAATGTCAGTCGGTTATAGCCTTTATTTCACGCTTTATCATTTTAGGTTGCCCTTTTTGGCGGACTGTCTAGTCGACAGTGTGGGTTGGCGTGTGGCAAAAAAAGGGGCACACAAAATTTCTCAGCACAATAAAATCATAAATAAATTGAGAACAATGTCAAAAGTGCCACTGTTGAGGGTCAACATCGGTGGGCGATTGGCGTGAGTGCGAGTGTGTGTGTGAATATATGTGTGTGTGTAAGTGAGAATATGTGGCAACGAAATCTTGGCGACCTATCAAGTCTGAAGCCAAGTTTTCTGCCGCTTTTGCACTGTAAAGAAATTCAATAGGCAGCATGTGAGTATAAATTTGAGAAATGTTATTATTGCAGCCAGCTGTTGTTGTTGTTTATCTACGCCAATGTCACGGCTAGGTGGCAACAATCACACAGCTTGTGGCGCACTTAAGTCACAAACAAGTGCGTTTATTTCCGTTTCCGCCACCAACAAACACATGTACAACGGAAATTTGTTTGCCTTACTGACCGCATCCCTCACCAACCAACACACAAACACATACACACAGTGAAAACTCCCCCTTGGGTTTGATGCTGAAATGGTAATGTGCCGAGGCTTTCAACCGCAAAATTTCCGCTTGCCGTTTGAAGCTTTCCGGCTGCCGCACGCTTGCACGAAAAATCGTTAAAAGTGGAAATGAAAACGAACGAATGCAAAAACGTAGTTCAGACAATTTGCTCGAATGTCGATGTTGGCTTTAAGAATTCAGATTTCTACTCGTTTTACTGTTTCTCATTTCCTTGAATTTCCTTGGCCTTTTCTGTGTGTCTCGGCTTCGACTTCTGCACTACTTTGCTTTTGTTGTTCATTTCCGTATGCTGCTGTCTTCTTCATGCTTTTTCTTTGCCTTTCATTCAGTTTGACTGGCTGTTATTTCGTCATTGTTTTCGTCTGGTCCGCTACCTTGCAAAGGTCAAATTGTTGTCGTTAGGCGCAGCCATTTGTGACCGTCTCCGGGCCGGTCCGGGCCCATTAGCAGTGCGAACACCCATTTTCCTGCATGTCATCATCATTTGCCTGATTGCAGGTTATTCACCCACACCGTGGCCCAAACTAAACACCCACCCGCCCACACCCACACTCACATACATCACTGTTTTGCTTTTTTTTCTGTTTATATGTCGAACCTGCCCACTGTCCCTTTGGCCTTTTTCCACTTCGCTGAGGTTCAGTCGGAGTTGTTGTGGCTTTGTTCGTGCAACTGATAAATGAGTTGTTTACTTGCAGCTTGTTGTTGCTTCATTGGCTAAACGAACGCTGTCTCTCCCGCTTGTTGTCCTAAAGCGGCGCATTAAATTGTTTGTGCTTGGGTCCAGAGATTTGCTAACAAAATTTTCGTTTTTGCGTTGCTGCAATGTGCTTTGTTTTTGCTTTTGATTGCACGTAAAAGCACACATACCTATGTCACATATATGTATGTATTTACATATATGTAAGTATGTGTTTGTTTAGTAGAATTCAACAGTTCATTTTATTGTGTACGTTGCCCTGTTTGTCATTTAATCATTTCCAACTATTATTGTATTTTTCTTGCTCTCTCTTTCTGTGGCATTTTCGTCCTGTCTGCTTTTGTGTCATAATGACCCAAATGTGTGTTCGGTCCACCCTCGTTCGGTCCAGCCCACTCACAAAATTGCTGAATGTCTCGCCGGTCGTAATGTCCATTATTTGGTCAACTTTTATGCTGTACGACAGTAGCAACAACAACAACAACAACAACAACAACAACGACAGCAGTTACTACTGACTTTGTTTTTAATAAAAACACTTTGTTGTTGTGCTGTGCGTGTGCAATGCGATCATTTTTTATTGTAATTGCATTGTTTGTTTTTGTCGGTGCGTATTTGTTTCAATATCTGCTTTGGCCCCTAAAATGGTTTGTGCAGATGTCTTCCTGTGTGTGTGCATTATTTGCCTGTTTCATTCCAATTGTAATGATGTGCCGTTATACCCAGCACTAAGGCAGTGTTGCCAGATACCTGAAATGACTATCTCCTAAATCTTGAAAAAATACTGAAATTTCCTGCCAAAAGTAAAAAATCTCCAACTTTTTTTTATTACATAAAGGAATTAAACTTCTCATAAAAAAATAACCCAATATCACAGCTGGACTTTTTGCGAGCTTAAATACGATGTTCACTCAGTGTTGCTAGATACCTGAAAAGACAGTCTCCTAAATCTTAAAAAATACTAAAATTTCCTCTCAAAAGTTAAAAAAATATCCTCAAATTTTTGTGGGGTAATTTTAAAGCAAATAAACTTCATTAAAAAAGATAAAATTATATAAGTAGGTACAAATAATTTTTTTTAAATGTAGCCTTTTATTGTTCATCTTCAGCTTAGCAACAAAAACTTAACAAAACAAAACATATAATAAATGAATTTATCAAAAAGTGCAATTTTTGGCGGGATTTCATTGTAACAGCATTAAGTGAGAACGAGGGTGCTTTGACTATTAAAAATATGTTTTGTTGCCTGTGTTCCCAATGCATCGCAAGCATACTTCGTTATCCAAAAATCTTCCAAAAATCCACTAAGGATCCGAAAAATTCCTTAAAAAAAAAAATTAAAATCTCCCAATCTTTCTCCTAAACAATTCTTCCTCTTATAAATTCTCTTAAATGGCCAATAATCTCCAAAATCTAAGAGGAAATCTCCTGATCTGGCAACACTACACGTACGTGTTCAGGTCTATTATAGTAAACTTTTACCAGGAGTTTGCAACCTGGAAAACTAAATATGGATTACGCTGGCGGAAGAAAGTTTAAACTTTCCTACTATTTGTTTGTAACAGAAATTGTTGCTGGTCTCGATCGTGCAGCGGGTAGCGCGCTGTCTTCTCACACTAGAGACTCTAGGTTCGATTCCTAGTTAGGGTTGGTGAAACACTCGTCTTTTTCTATCGCTGTCCATATGAAGCAGAAGAGAATTACAATCTGTTCCCCATTCGTTGTTTTGTAACACATGTTGAAGAAAAAGTGTTGCATACACATTTCAAACGGGTGGAATTTGTGGTATCGCAATGGGCCCATCTAGAGGCCTAAGTGTGTCTCATACAGAGGCAGCCACTGCAACCTACCATCAGAAATTTTTACAGCAAATATGATTTCAAATATTTTTGTGCTCAAAGGTTGTGTACCGAACATCAGCTTGTGAAATCGTGTATCACTGTTGGATCAAATGATCACAATTTGTAGTAGATTCCATTCATAGTTTTTATTCGTTTCGTAGAGCAATGAAGTCTTGGTACCTTCATCTGGTGTTGGCCTTTGGTTGGCCAATGCAATCTAATCTAACTTAATCTGTGTCCAGATGACGAGTGATACAGACCAGAAATTTGTCTGAAATGAATCTAAGGAAACTAAAGGAGTTCCTAGATAATATTGGAGGACACGAAATTCTCCAGTAGCGTAGAGGGATATGACACAATAATTCACTACTTGGACGCAATGTGTGCAGCAGGTGTTGTCCGAATTCCGAATCTAATCTAACTTAATCTGTGTCCATAGGTCCCACCTAGTTTGCATAATAGTTCTTGAACGAGCAAAGATATCAGGCTGAAATGCGGTACAGTAACTGCTGATTTCTCAACTAAGAACTGATATGTATCTGTATGAATATGATGCGCCACCTTTCAAGCAGATTTGCCATATGAAAGTAGTTAACGAAAGACGTTAATTTTTAAATGAATCAAAATAGTATGTTGGTTTCTAAATGTTTACTACTATAAATGGGCGTGGCACGCCTCCCCAAGCCACTTTAGATCACATAAATCCAATTTGTTCCTTCAAAGATTTATTCAGTTTAACTTTGACTCATTGTAGATTTTTACTTTGAATAAAGAACAACTACAATGTAGACAAATATTAAAATGGGCGTGTTGCCCTCACAGACATTTTGTAGGGCATGTAAAAGTCGGCCAAAATTGACTAAACTGCCTCTTATTGCAATTTTTTTGCATTCTTGCTTTATGCTCTGTTAAGTTTTTAATGAACCATAGAAATGTTCTTATTGTTCATGGCAAATACATTGTTGTGCTCATTTTATTGTTATTTGGTTGTGTATGTATGTGTGTGTTTGTGATTATCTTTATTCTTACATGTAAATTGTACAGCACACATTAAGGACTAATGCCAAACGTGTCAGTTGTGTGAAATGACATTTTGTTTTATATAATAAAATCTGGTTGACCTTTTAGTGTTGCTACATGTTTGACAGTTTTAAAGCTTTTCGGCACGTTTCGGTAACCGTTTTGATATGGAAAAAAAGTTATCTTTTGTTTTACACATTAAGTGCAAAAAATCAGATTGCGGTTGTTAGCTAATGGATTCTTTTCTTTCGTGTCTACTTGATGGACAGTTTTCTTTTAATCTGTACTAAAGAATTCATGCAACATTTGGCATTACGTGTGATATGTAATGCGTTAAGAATTGTAAATACATGAAGTGAGATGCGTCTGAAATTAAGTAACTTTCTTGTCTAACGCTGTCAAGCTTTAAGCTTGTTTACAGTTTTAAAAGTAAGTCGAAATCCACAATTAAATTGAATTAAAATTACATGCCAGCCAAAGACACAATGTTTGCTATAACTTACAATAAAAGAAACAATAACTACTAAACTAACATTTGAATCTCCAAAGTGCATTTAAAGACTCTTAATGACCCAAACACAATGAAGACGGCAGCGACACGGCCACACAACTTCAAGATAGCTTCAATCGTTGCCGTGTAGTGAACAACTTGATGCTACAATGTCACATTACTATAAAAGTAAAAAAGGTTTTAATGGCTAATTGGCGAAATGTAAGCTTTTAAAATAATATAAAACTAGAAATCTTGTTCTTTTAAAAACGTTTTCTAATATGTACATTGTACAACCCTCTTCAGCCCTCATTGAATGAATACGAATTAGCCTTGGACCAGTGTCCGACCGAATATTCGGTTTCGGCCCAAATAAGTGGTTTCGGTTTCGGTCAAAAACTCCAGTATCTTTGGTACCACTATGGACCATTACTTGGTATATGTGAGACCCCTTCGTGGGTCGGCCAGCCTAACCTAACCTAACCTAACCTAACCTTCTGACCGAAACTGAAACTTTTTGGAATATTTTGATTTGATTTGTTTTATGTTTATGTTTTTAAAAAATAAATTAATTGGTTTTTATTAATAAGTATTTATTTATGTTATGTTATGTTTGTTTGTTTGTTCTTTATTTATTTAAAGTAAATTTCGTTTGTTGGAAAATGGTGATTTTGATGCCTGATGTGGTGATTTTTATTTCAACTAAAAAGTTTCGGTTTCGGCCGAATATTAAAAAAAAACCCAAACTCGGTTTCAGTTTCGGTTTCGGCCCAAAGAAGTGGTTTTGGTCGGACACTACCTTGAACAAGAGTAGAGCTGGAAAAAATTAAAAAAATATATTCATAAAAAACAAAAGTATACATTTTTATATTTCATTGTAAAGGGAATTCCACAGGCTACAATATGCCAACAAACTTATTTTACCTTAATACTAAGTTTTTTCGAGGAAAAAATCCGGTTTTGAAAAATTTGTCTAAAAATATATATCTTTCGCTTAAAACTTCTTATTAGTACATATTACGGATCTAATGTTGTATATCAGCAAAGATATGAAAAAGACCTTTCGTTTGATATCCATATCGTGTAAATCGATTGAGAATTGATTGAGTTATTTGGATACCAACTTTGAACTTTGACCCCGAGCCACGACTCTTGTGAGCGTTTCCCAGGAACAATTTGTGGTTCTTTAGATTTCCAAAAAAAAGGTCCATGTAGAGCAATTTTCGATTTTATTTCGTGAAGGTTCGCTATACTGCATTTGCTCCATATTTTGTAATTGTTGTTCAAAGCAACTGGAAAAAGTAAGAAGAAGAACGCCTGTGAAATAAAAATAGCTTCAAGTTTGTGGTCGTTGGTTGTGTAGTCGCGTTGTCGTCAAAATAATCGTCTCCATAGAAACCTTCTGATTCCCTACTTTCACCGATGTGGTTGTGTCGCTGCTGTCATCCATGTGTTCGGGGCCTTAAGGGTTAAGAAGAAAACACATTGTATATTAAATTTTCTGGAATATTTGCGTAAAGTTCAATTTTTGAAGCAATATTTGGCAATTTAATTTGCATTCCAGAGGCAAACAAGCATTGCTTGACCACAAATGGCAGCAAAATTGCACAAAAATTTCATTTTCACCAATAAATAATTTAAGTAAACCAGTTTGTGTTTGTAACATGTGTGTGTGTGTGTGTGTGGGCGTAGGAGATCAACGGCAAATATGAAACTTGAATATTTGTTTTATTTATGCATGAAATTTATTTGAGTATGAAATTGCGACAGTTATGTGCCGTATGGCAGTTTGAAAATTTGTGCTTAAAGAGCTGGAATTTTCCATCGGCCAGCTGCATAAATGCGTCTGCGCTGCAATGCTGCACACAATGCGCGCCTAATGAAAAGTTGTGTAAACGAAATCGCTTTTAATTAAATGTAATTTTGTGTGAGCACGTACAAAGATCAACAACAACATGGCAATAACAACAATGGCCGCAAAGAAAATAACCGCTCGATGGGCAAAGAACAACAAAGACTTGTTGGCGGTTGAGTTGTTGGCCTTGTTTGTTTAAGGTTTATTTATTAGCAGCAAACGAAGCGGCCAAATAAATACCGAGTGCATTTTATTGATTGACTGCAAAGTGAATGCCAAAATTGCAACAACACACACACACACACACGAGAAGCGGCCGACGAAGCGCAAGCAAACAAATCGAGTCGGCTGGCCAAAGTGGTCAAAGAAGGCACGCGGGCGTACAACATTCAATAGAGTTATAGCACTTTTGGCTATGGAATTCTTTTCGCTTGGTTGCTTTACTTTATTGTTGCTTTTGTTTTGCTCAAAGTGGCCAGAATAGCTTCGAGTTGAATGGGTTTACGAAAAAAGCGACAGAATAACAGCACAAAAGGAGTTGCAGCATTGAAGAATGTGTTGTACAGTTGCGGAAAAAATATTAGCGGTGTTAGTGTTGCAGCTTTGTTGTGCTTTTTTGTGTGCATAAATGTGCATATAAATAAGATTATTATGAAATATTTATTAGTTTATTATTGAAATTTGTTAAAATACTTCAAGGATATCGAAGAATACACATTTAAAAGGACCTCACTGACATATTTTGGTGCAGAAAGTTCAAAATAGGAAAAACAGCCTAAAGGGGACAAGTTTTATCTTTCATTTGATACTCATATCTTCATCATTGAACAGGTGTAAATATTTCAAAAAACAAATTCTTTGAAATGTATATGTTCTTAAAATTTTAAAGTCCTTTTAAAGGGACATCGGATCAGAAAATAAAAAATTGGGTATGACAGATTACTATGTAAAACTTCTAGTTTCATGCCTATATCCCCTTTTGAATTGGTCAAAAGTACTGTTGCAGGTTGTAATAAATTTTTCCACCAAAAAAATGTGAAAACTAGCATAAAGGCTTTTGCTTCAAAATATATAAAAAATGGTAAAAAAAATAATAGTTTTTGCAAGAAATTCAAGGTTTTTCTTAGCATAGTTCAAATGATCTGATTTAGAAGAGACAAAAAAAAGTGTAATTTTTGCATGAAATTTAACTTCTTAGCATAATTCAAATGATCCAATTTAGAAGAGACAAGCACCGTTTTGTTCGACAACTTGTTGCCATTTTGAAGGTAGATCCATTATGCTTCTCTCATAAATATCCTGGTCCCTATTGGCAACAAACTGGGTAGTCCCTATTTATAACCTTTTCTTGAGGCAAGTTTTTGACCAGCAAAATCATTCGCCATAGACAAGAAAGGATGGTAATCTTTTAAGAACCTTCCAACTAAGCTTTCGGAGCTTCTGGTGAGTCGCTCTGATGGAACATAATTCCTTCCCTATTGACCAAAGCTGGCCGCTGAAATATCATTTGCTTCATCAGGCGTTCCAATTGTTGACAGAACAGGTCTGAATTAAGAGTTTGGCCGTAGAGGAGCAGCTCAGAACAACTTTCCTTACGGTCAATCCTCGCTTGACCCCTGTTTGCGTCGACTTAACGCCATTTGACAAAGATTGTTTTTGCTTGAAGTTGTCGCAAGTGAGCCACTTTTCATCACTATTAACGATCCGTTTCAGAAATGGGTCGATTTTTTTTGCAATTCAGTAGTGATTCGTAGATGAAAAATTCCATGAGATCCATGAGGTTTGTTTCTATTAACTCGTGTGGCATCGATACATCGAGCGTCTTTTGGATACAAACAGTTCCAAAGGGTTTTTTGTGCAATATTTAGCTTCTGGACAATCGAAAAAGCGCTTGAATGACAATTGAACTCAATGATTTCTATTATATTATAGACATTTTCAACAGTTGACCTTCCAGAGCGTGAAAGAGGCATCCGGAATGTAGTCGACGAAATGAAAATTGTTTGATTGGCTTGACTGTATTTGGTGATTGATTTGTTTGGTTTGATTGTATTTATTATTTATTTATTTTTTTTATTACTTATTTTTCAATATTTATTATTTATTATTTAATATTTAATTAATTAATTAATTAATTAATTAATTAATTAATTAATTTATTTATTATTTAATATTTATTTTTCATTATTTTCTATTTACTATTCATTATTCATTATTATTTGTTATTTATTTTTTAATTTTTTTTTTTAATATTTATTTGTTATCATTTATTATTTATTATTAATTATAATTTATTAATTACACTGTGCGTGAAAATTACCCTCAAAAATTGCAACAAGCGGGGATCCACCAGCTGTTTGGCTGGATTGACTCTAGTTTAAGAGAAATCCGACTTCGAATTCTGCTCATTTCAGTGGAGTTCGTCGCTTAAGTTTTCGAAATTTCAAATGCTAATTGGTCCAAAAACGTTCTGAATATCGCTTTACTGTCTTCGGCAAGTTTTTAGATATTTTAACGACCAACAAATTTGCTTAAGACAACAACACAAATAATACACTCAAACTGTGTTTTCGACAAAAAACTCCCAAAAACCATACTTTTTCGTCGAGGCATAAAAACAGTATGGCGAACCCTAGTGGAAAAAATAAATGAGTTTGCTTTTATATAGAGGGTTGGTTTCTGCATCTAACAAACTAAAAACTTTGCCTGGGAAACGCCCATAAAAGGCGTGGCTCGGCGTCGAAATTAACAGTTTTTATCAAAAAAACTCAATTAATCTCCAACTGATTTACACAATATGGGTATCAAACGAAAGGTATTTTTCATACTTTTCTTTTGATGGTCAACATTAGATACGTAAGATGTACAGAAAAAAAGGTTTAAGCGAAAAAAAAATTTTTTATAAATTTTTTTTTTTTACGGATTTTTTCTCGAAAAAACCAATTACTAAGGTAATGAAAATTATTAAGGTAGTGAAATTTCCTTTACAATGAAATTTAAAAATGTATACTTTTGTTTTTTTCTGAATATATTTTTTTAATTTTTTAATAATTTGACTCTGGGGCCAAAGCCATTTCATATTCACTTTCGTAATCCATTTAATGTTAAAAAATATATTCAGAAAAAACAAAAATATCAAATGTTTTATATTTCATTTCCAATCGCTCTTATATAACGTAAAATACACATTACTAAAGCCATGACATGGAAAAAGATCTGGATTTCTTATTGCATTCAATTTTTATAAATTGTAGAATTTTTCTTATCTTTATTATTTAAAAATAGTCAATAAAATTTTCAAAAAAAAACACACAGTGTAGCCTTATTTAACTGCTGCACCTTAATTATGTTTCAGTCTTTCAGCAACTAAACGAACCGTGCAAGAGGTGTGTAGCGGGGAGGTGTGGCCAACATGCAACAGGGCGCTTATTAAGCTTAATTTAATATCCAGCGAGAGTCCAGTAGACATGCCACAAACAATTCACACATGCACACACACACACACGAACGTGTGTAGGTATAAATGAATAACGCTGCGAACACGAAACGCAGCTCATCAATTGTTAATGCGAGCGAACAAGCAAACAAACAAACAAACAAACGCCCAAAGAGGATAAACTCAACACCTCAACGTGGGAGCGTCGGTGGTGGTGGAGGTCAGCGGCTTACATACTCGCATGTGGTATTGTTAAGGAAAAAAGGGGGAAGGGAATGTGAGCGCAATTGAACTATGAATTTTAAATGCTAACTTCGTCGTTTGTTGTTGTTGAGAAAACTATTTCGTTTGCAGTTGGTGAAAGTTGAAATTGAGACGACAAGAACAACAACCACAATGCAACTGCCAGTTAAATAACAAAAAAATGAGATACGAAAGCAAAAGCCAAGTTGAGTGATTTAAAGGATTTGCGTGGACCCCCACGGCCCCCAAAAAAGAAAACAGCGCGAGCGCACTTGAGGCAAACAAATATGCGTTCGCATGCACGCCAGCACACACACACACACACACACACGCACACACAGGTTGCAGCTGCATTGGTAGCAAACACAACAACAAACAACAACAATAACAATGGCAACGAGACCGGAAGGCGTGCCACTCAAGCATGCAACGAGCGCGCTAAGATACCCCAAGCCAAGAGGCAGCAGCGACCGACCGACAACAACAACAACAGCAACAATAATAAAAACAATAACAGAAAAATCAGAAAACATCTAATAGGCACGTAAAGACAATATTTATCTTTTATTTATTTGTCTATTGTCAAACGGCAGCAGCAGCGGCAGCTCCAGCGCGCGTCCGCCCGTTGCCGCTGCTCTGCTGTCTGCATTCTTGTCTTGTTTGCGTTGTATTTGTTGGAGTATTTCAAAGTCAATTTGTCCCGACGACGATACCCATTCATCTCATTTGGCACAATCGCAAAGAGCTCACGTTGCTTGGGCCGAGTGAATCCAACCCCAGAATGCGGCGGAGGTTTTGTGCCCCTTGTGACGTCATTTGACTACGTTTGAGCTGCTCGAGCGTTGCATTAGCACCTTTTGAAAGCGTTTAATTGCTGTTGAATGCTATTTGTTGCTGCATAATTTTTATTTATCTTTTAATGAGTCGATGTACGTTTTCGGTTTTATGGGTTCAATGAATTTTTATTTGCTTTCATTTGTTTCCTTCAATCATAATTGAATATTTTATTGTTTCACTTTTGGCTCTAAGAGAGAAAATATTTATGGAGTGCGATTAGATTTGAGTTCAATGTATTTTCAAAACTATTTGGTAGTGATGCATGAATGAATATATGTGTGGTACAGTAAAAAGAAGTTCATTAATTCAATAATTTTTCCAATGGCTTAACATTAGAAAGACTAAAGCGGTTACTTTGGCGGTTTTTAATTTTTAATTTTTAAAATTTGTAATTTTTTCTTTAGTTTTTCTATCAACTTTTTCTTATATTTTTTTATCGGGTTCCACAATTAATTCCAAAATAATCGTTCTACAACACTAGAAAGACCATTGCGGTTATTTTGACGATTTTTAATTTTTCAATATTTTTTTTTTTTAGTATTTTTATCAACTTTTTTTTTTGATCACTTTAATTTTTTTATCGGGTTCCACAATTTATTCTACAATTAGGGTTCTACAATCACAATTAGCTAAATTCCATGTGTACTTTTCGAAATATTAGCAGATATAATATATAAATTTTGTAGGTATGGAAAACTTGGGGTCTCTAGTGTTCAGTAATTTGTAAATCACGTTCTATAAGTGCAATCGGGTTATGCTACATGGCGTAGGGAAGATGAGATTTCGTACTAAAAAACTTTCTCAGACAGTTTTTTGATAGTTTCATTCAGTTTTGTTTTAGCGCGCTTCAAAAATGGACATCACCAAAGAGAAAATATGCCATGTTTTACAGCTTTTCTTTAATTTCAATTTTGATTTCGTTTTTTCCATTCGGTTTTTTCATTTTTTTGACAAAGAAGGCCACGTTCTGGAAAGTCAGTTACCGAAAATGTCCATCTTCTTCTTGACTGGCACGACAGCCCGATTACGAGACTAAGGCATCCGTGTTATGCGTGTGAATTTGTACACGGATGGAAGGGACCTCCGAACGGCGAGTTGGAAGCTTTTCCATAGGAAATTTTACTCTCAGAGGTTTGCCATTTCCTGCTGAGAGGACAGCTGCCGAAAGAAAAATTGTTGTTTTTCTTTTTTTTCGGTGTTAATGCAACAGAGTTTTGAACCTGGGCTCGAGCGTCGCATTTAACTCGCGGCTCAACGCACGGCGGCTGCCGAAAATGTCCATAAAATCATGAAAACCATCAAGCCTGAGTCATGTAAGTCATTCATGGCACAAAAAACCGGCTGAACACACAACGAAGGTCGAAATATGGACTCAACACGAGTTAAAGCAAAACAATCTCATGGACAGAATTTCCATCTATAAATCACTGCCGAATTGCAACAAAACTGACCTATTTTTGAAACAAATGGTGGCTGATGATAAATCATACTTAGATCACTTAACCCTTATTTGTGTGATGGGGTACCCGGTTACCCAAATCACTTTTTTATCGAATCATAAAAAAAACTTTTGTGTTACTGAGAGCTTTAAAACTAATCAGAAACGGCAAATTTCATACATTGCGAACAAAAAGTTAGAAAGTTTCATACAATTTATACTGTGGTATCTGGGTACGTCATCACACGGATAAGGGTGTTTTTTCAGCACACACATAAGGGTTAAGAGAACCTTAAATGAAAACTGTTGGCATATGGTGGCCAAGCGAGTATTGACAGTTAGGAAGCTTTTACTAGGATTGACAGAGAAAAAGCCACTATGAGCTACTTTCCTACGGCCAAACTCCCAATTCAGACTTGTTCTGTCAACAATTGGAACGCCTGAAGCCAGTAATCGAACAGCAGTGGCCAGCTTTGTCAAATAGGAGAAGAGTTGTAGTCCATCAGGGCTTTGACAGTGACTCGCCAGAAGCTCTGGTCCCTTGGTTGGAAGATTCTAAAGCAAACACCTTGTAGTCAGAATCTGGAACCAAGTGATGTTCATCTGTTTCTGTCCAATGCGAATGATTTTGTTCGTCTCAAGAGATGCTTGTGAAGATCAACTGTCCCAGTTTTAGGGTATTTATGCGAAAATTATAATGAAATTATCTTCAAAATGTCAGCAAGCTTTCAAATAAAACAATAAATATGATCAAATATGATCATTTTATGGTAAACTCCCATTTAAAGAGGTTTCCAACTAATGTATCTAATAACATTGCACAGCACAAAAAAAGAATAACAAGGTTCTGGCAACGGATTCTAGTAGAGGGGAGCAAACAAATATATGTGTATCGGCGTTTTGAAAGTTTACGTCTGAATTTTTTTTTCGCGCATTCTTATGGTGAATCGGCATACGAAAACCATGTAACCTCACATTTTAGGTATGTGATGTGTTCAGCAATTTGATGTCAAATACTACGAGGAACATTTTTGTGGAGCATTTTAACCCTGTAGCTCCTATTTGTATGGGTCACTTTGACCGTTTTTTTCTAAAATGCCAAAAATTTCCTGTAAAAAAGGACTTTTTAAAAACAAAATGTACCACAAAAATATTCGCCATACAATTCTACTATAGATCTCTGAATACATCAAAGCTCAGAAATTAACTTGAACGTCAGAATTAAGCCAAAACTGAAGATGTGTTGAAGTGTTTATTTCGTACTTAATCAAAATTGTTAATTACAACACTTTTTAAGGAACCATTTGAGAGTTTTGGGGTTCAAACCTCTCTTCTAAATGTAAAAGTTGCTGTTTAGAAATATGGTTTCAAATATTTTTGGGCTCAAAAGTTGTACGGGAAGCTCCTCAAATGAAATTCTGTTGGTACCACGGTGTCTAAAGAAGAGTAGCGTCCATATAAATTAATAAAAATAAAAGGTCATAGTTGCTAACTATTTTTATTCATATTCAACGATTTTTTAATCTTACGAAAAACTTTGTCTCTAAATTAACTTTGAACAAATTCGATGTTTAATTAATACAAATAATTTAAATTAATGAAAATAATCGGTAATAGTTGAAACTATTTTTATTCCTATTCAACGATTTTCTTCAACTTACCAAAAACTTTGTCTCTCTCTCTAAATTTACTTTGAATACAATTCTATGTTCAATTGTATAGAATTTTTATGTGCCATGTATGTAACAGTGAATATTTGCTGTAGTTGAATTACCCAATAAGCAATGATTTGTGCATTCGGCGACCATAAATCACACTTAATCAAACAAGACCGCCCACCTGAAATGCCAAACTACAATTCAACACCTCAACGGCCCCGTAACGCATAAATAAATCAATTCTGCCAAAATATATCACAAAACAAAGCCAAAACAAAGAAATGAAAATAAAAATAAAAGCATCCTAAAGCAACACCAAACAAGAAGGAGCACAACAACAAAAAAAACGAGCAACACAACAACACAAAAGTTAAGCATAATTTTGCGCTAAGGAGACTTGGCAGCGGTGGCTACTGGGCAATCTGAGGCAACGGGCGAAACGGCTGAGAAGTGATGGATGAGGGGAGCGAGCGACGAACGGTGAACGGTAAACGGCGAAATGTGGTGTGGCCAGGCTGCGGCAAACGAAAATCACCACCTTCGAATTATCGCCAGCATCAAATCACTGCCAAAGGCTTATTAGCACCAACAGCAGCAGCAGCAGCAGCAGCGGCAGCAGCAATACAATCAGCAACAACACTAAACAGCAACAGCCAAGACAATCAGCCAAAGCAACAACAACAACAAAAAAAGAACAAGCAATTGTGTAGCCAGCCAACTCGCTTGAAATACGAAAAATGTGGCGTCCGTTTGTGTGGCGGAAGCTGAAAGATTCTTTAGCTTTTGGCCACTGATGATTGTTGTTCTTGTTGTTGTTGTTTTGGTGCTTACCACAACACATTAGGTTTATGTGCGCACAGCGCTGTGGCAGCTGAAAATTAGGTGCCCCACACGCATGTCAGTGTCTGTGTGTGTGTGTGTGTGCTTTGGTGTATCTCTGTGTGTGTGCGTGTTCCTGCCACTCAAATTCAACACTTTTGGCCAAATTGGAATTGCGCATCGTGTGCACAAAACACTGGTCGCACAGCACAGAAAACTCATACATGAGCAGAAGTAGGGCGCTGGAAACTGGGTGGGGGGCAAAGAGGTTGGTGCGAATGCCCAAAGTAAGACGACTTCATTTTTGCTGAATCTGATAAATGCGGCCATTGTGGCTTGGCAGGTGCGTATGGGGCATGAATACACTGGGAGAAAAAATGAAATATTTTCAAAAACCATGAAAATTGTTAACCCTCCATTACGAAAGGGTTAAGTATCGGTCTTGAAGTAAAGTAGGCGGTTACCACTTGAAAAACAATTTTGCTAACCAGAATTCTTTGGAAAAGTAACCTAAACGTAACCAATTTCAAAAACAAAACAAAAAACTTACTTATAACTTTCTTTCATGCTTTGTCCTACAATTCGAAAGAATCTTTTCTATGTGTTTAAGATGGAAGAAAAGAAGAAACAAGAAAAAAGGTCTTGCCTGAATGTTTATTGCCAACAATGTATCATATTTTGTACAAAAGGTTTTCATTTTAAAAAAATTATCAAAAGGAAAACAAATGAACCTATTTTGGTTAGAAGTAACCAACTGTGGCAGTCCATACACACACACTCAGCTCACACACATAGCTACAAATTTCACTGCCCACTCATTCAATGCTTTGTTTTTCTCAGTGCATTGGTTCGTCGAGCAGTTGAAGCTTTTGTGAAATGTGTGTTGCACTGTGCTGACGTTGCCCGATGTGTACCTGATGCCGCTAACTGATCGGACGCGAAATTCGCTTGCGGCACAATGCTGTGTGGCGCTCCATTTGTCTTTTGTTGTGGAACTATCAAGTAAATCATCATTGGCAACACTAGTGGCAGCAGCAGCAGCAGCAGCAGCAACAAACGCTGTGGCTGTGGCCATTGCTGCTGGCGGCCACAGCTTTTTGCGCTCGACGCACTCGCCTCTAATTGCGTTGATTGCCGCTGCTTGACTGTAGCCGTTGGTGTTCTGGTCGGTCGTTGTTGTTGTTGTTGTATGTTCTTTGGTATGAAATTTTGCAACGCACTCTAATGAGCGCCACAGTCTGTTCGTCCTGCTGCACGTTGCCGACATAACTCGGAACCGTTTTCATGTGCCGCTCCCGCTGTGCGAGCACTCGTTTGCGATAAGTTGTTGCGGTCGCCATTGCATTGCCACTGCCAGAGTTTTCACGTTCCGCACCGCGTCGTCATCATGTCATCTGCACTTTGATGCTGTTGGCTTTAATGAGCTGAAAGAAAAAAAAACCCCCATAGAGATTTCTGTGCCACATTTGATGTGGTGCGATGAGCAAATTTCATTAGTGGCCAACATTGGTCAGTCAGCTGGTGTTTTATCCATTCAGCTGCATTTAGCTTTAAGCCAACAACAATTATGTCAAATTTGTAGGGCAGTCGATTCGATGCATCGTTTGTCTATGAAGGCTTTTGTTTGTTTTTAGAGATTTATGTGCCTTGACAGCCATTTCCATTGATCCGTGAGTTAACCTAGATTCCTTTACGAGTCATATGGTATATATTGAAATTTATTGATTATCTGAACAACAGAGACTACTTGAAATTTAATGAGTCTGTCTACTCACTTTTCCCACTGTCATCGATTTTCTTCCGAAGTGATCATTGATCTATCAGCAATAAAAGCTAATTTTAGGACATTTTAGGATTTAAAACAAGGGTCCATAGGACGAAATACTGCTTGAATCGTTATAGCTTAACTCTTCAGCAGATCTTATCGAACCGAACCATGAGCTATCTACATTCCTTTACAAGTCGTATCGTAGTTTTCCATTCATTCGTTCTAAGTTGAATCTGTTAAATCTACAATGCGCTTGCAAAAGTTTTCAAATATGTTTTCCACAATTCCTAAAATATTTCCAATTCCATTCCAAGTCTTCAACTAAAATCGTTTTCATTCATCTTTTCCAACTGCTTGTTCGCTCCTCGTCTGCTCGTCTGCCCTTTGGTTATCTCTTTCAGCACTCTCTTTCCTTCTTTCACCTCATCTCTTCATACCAAGTTCACATTTTTAAATTCCAATTACCGCACATGTTGACATTCTTCTTCAACATTTTTGTACTTCAATCTCTCTACTCCACTTGATGCCCCTCACTGCACTCATTTCATCCCTGAAATCTGCGCCACGCATTAGTAGTTACCGCTTTGTGTGTTTTTCCTCATACTTACATACATATATTACATGTTTTTACACTCGTCTTCCAAAAATTGCCGCAAACCAGAACTAAAAAAAATAACCAAAAAATTCACTCAGCGTGTTTGTTTTCATTTTAATTTTCGTTTTCGTGTTTTATTTTATTTTTTTTTAAGAACGTAGGTATCCCTTCCTGTTGGCCGGGATTTTGGCCAACGCTTTTAATGACTGTTTAAACTGAGTAATTGCTGCGTTATTAACAACAACCCATCATTATAATCATTATCAGCGGTAGCAACATTTGCCTCGGCACCAACACATCAGCGTTAATTCCCCGATTGAAGGCTTTTACATGCATATTTAATTGACGGCACCGCGGCGAGTGCCCTGTGGCTTTTTTGTTGGCGTAAATGTTTTGCTGTAATTTAAGCTCAATTTCAGGTATTCAATGGAGAGTAAATTGAAATTTTGCTGCACGAAAATGTTGTTAACATTTTTATTGATTTAAATAGATTTAATTGTTTTGCGATTCATTGTTTCAAGGTAAGTTTTGATTTGTTGTAATTAGCATAGGTCAGGCATAGGTTATGTAAAGATTGTCTAGGAAGTTGTTTGCTTGGACCTTTTGTTTTGTAAATAAAACGTAAATTATTTGTTTGTTTCAGTGGTTTAGAAACAAATTTGAGTTTAAAAGAAAGGGAGATCTTTTTAAGCTTAGAAGGTATTTTTTTTTTCTTGTGGAGCTGTACACCTCAGTGTATTTTTTATAAACGTTAGCAAAGATACTTTACTATACTAATATTTGAAATCTCCACTTGCGTCAGTCAAATTGATGCTAAAAAATTTAATAAGAAAGAAGCGAACGAACGTGGTCTGAAGAAACGACGTGCAATATCTCCTGACTAACTTGGTCAGCTTATAACATGATGTGGACCAATCAGCTGCTTAACTTCAGCCGTCGCTCAATAAGCATAACGGTCTCAGTGCTCACGGGTTACTGTCTTATAGGAAAGACACCACTGAACGGCTTGTGTCGAGGGAGGAGCTCCGAGGACTAGAACGGACGTGTTGTGTCAATGTCCTTCATTAGTCAGAAGAAATGTCAGAAGAAAAGCTTCTCGGCTCAGCTTTCTTCATTAGTCTAATCGAACTATCGCCTCTGAATATTAGGTATACAGCTTGGTTCATAATGGTATCCTCTTGGTTGCCAGTGCTGTAAGGGAGAGTCGCATCATCCACTGTGGGTAAGTGAGCTTTTCACGTACAAGGCAGTCACTCTAACCTAATCTAATATTTGAAAAAGATGTGTGATGAATTCAGTTATTATTTGGAAAAGCAAAAGATTTATGCAGTTTATCAATTAATCAATTTATTGAATGATCAAATGAATTAGTTAGGAGACTCTCAAGCACCTCAAAAGACGGTCTTAAGCTTAAATTTGAAAGGGACTTTTATCACAGACGAAGAAAAATTATGTTTCGAATGGGGGATGATGATGATGATGATGATGATGATGATGATGATTATGATGATGATGATGATGATGATGATGATGATGATGATGATGATAATGATGATGATGATAATGATGATGATGATAATGATGATGATGATGATGATGATGATGATGATGATGATAATAATGATGATGATGATGATGATGATAATGATGATGATGATGATAATGATGATGAAGATGATGATGATGATGATGATGATACTAAATATGATAATGATGATGATGTTAGGGCGGGCAGAAAGACTACAAGTCTTCCATGGTATTCAGTCTATTCGGACCACAGTACTGTTCCCAAAAAGAAGGTTAGTGACAGACGACGAGAGAAGAATCGTGGAGGAGATTAGAGTTCCTCACTCCCTCGAACTTCCTAGTTTCTTTTGAAGAGCCTAAGGAGATTGGGGAGAGGTAAAGTATGAGCGTCGCTAAAACTTCGACTTTTAAATGGCTAATGAAGAACACATTTTAGGGACTTGAAACTCAAGTGATTCAGAATATGTCTTATGGAATACGTTTTATTTTGAGGTTTGAAGAAAGATCCTGCTGAATTTGGCTCTAGAAAAATCGCTACTATTTAATGATAAAAGAGAAGAAAATCAAAGAGCTGTAAATCAGAAAAGTTTCTCTGTATAAAGAAGGTTCTGTAGAGTAGGTTCTGTAGAGAATAACGGAGATACCTAAGATGCCCGCTACAATACGAGTTTAGGGGAACTTTAGGTAAGACGAAAGGTGGTCGACTATGATTTTCTGAGGATAAAAAGTGTAGACTTTGCTTTGAAGTGGCCTCCTAAGTTCCACATAATTATATGGAAGAGGTTTAAACGATTGGGACAATCATTCATGGAAGAAGGTAAGTTATGGATCATTATTGACAAAGGCTTGTTTGAGAAGCTACTGGATGTCGTAGATAGGTAGTTAGGTTGTAGTGACTACCTCTGTATGAGACACACTTAGGCCTCTATATGGGCCCATTGTGATACCACAAATTCTATCCAATTGAATTGTGCATGCAACACTGTTTTTTCAACATGTGTTACAACACATTTCAAACGGATAGGGAAAAGGGGAGGAGACCTACAGTTTTAAGTCAAGCCCCAACGGGGGTTTTTGGACAATTTCCTTTCACACTTGGAGATTTCTTGTAATTCTCATCTGGTTCATGTGGATAGCAATAGAAGAAGACGAGTGTTTCACCCCCCGACCTAGGAACCAGCTCGACCTAGGAATCGAACATAGGGCCTCTGATATAAGAAGCCAGTGCGACCGAGACCGACCAAGACCGAATGTTTTAATAATGTGGAAAATTGATGGCTGCGTTGGATGTTTGGTTAACTACTTTTAGATCATAAAGCAGGGGGAAAGAAGTATGTCACACAAGAAGTACATCAAATATATATAGCCAACTTACATATACAAAATTTTAGCACTTTTCGGAAGTAATCTGTTTCAAAATCTTCTCAACCTAAGCAAAAACATTTACTAACATCATTCGAAACAATTTCACAAATAGGATATTTTTCAACAATATCAAACAATGCACCTAAACAGCTTTGCCCAGGAAGTTTGTATTCGACCAAAAAACTTATGAATGCCAAATAAAAATTTCATTAAATTAGAAAACCCCATTAATATTTCAAAGATTATATTTGGGCAGCTGTACAGCTGCAAGTTGAAAAGGTTAAAAATTGTTAAACGAAGTGAAATGCCAAAAACCACATTTTTACTTAACGCATTTCTAAATAAAGTGCTGAAGCATTCTGCTTTCACGGCCATTGTTCTAGTTGTTGTTGTAAACCTAAACAGCTTAAATTAAAATTTCATTACTTGCAGCATTTTGGGGCCTAACCCAACTCAACGCAACTCGACTCAACTCAATTCAACTAAATTTCATGTGCCAGCAACAGACCCAGAAAAAAACCCTACGTCGATATTAATATTTATAAACAAAGATTATAAATAAAACATGCAGTGCGTGGCCATAAGTGAACAGACAAACAACACAATGAAAAATTATAAAAACAAAAACACACAAATCCTCAAAGAGCAACAACGACAGCGACAGTGGCAGCGGAAATGTAAAATTCGCCAAACGAAATCGTTTGAGACTGAACGAACGCTGGCACCCACGAAATGCGATGCGAACAATCTTAAAGACGTCCGCGCATGGAACCAAGCAGACTGGGCACAACAACAACAACAACAACAACTATAGCAAACAAACAGACAGACACAAGCAGAGATGTCGGTGGCAATAAATCAGTGGACTAAATGTGTCCCCAACGCTGGACGAAGGCAGCTACGTACGCTGAAAATGCGGCACTGTAGGTATGAATGTGTGTGTGTGAGGAGAATTATGGCATGTCCCTTGGCATGAAAATAAATGCGAAAGCATTACAAATTGTCGGCACACTCCACTTGGCGGCGCTGTACGCCAGCAAGGTTGCGCCACAGATGACCGAAACGACGTTGTGGCGTCGACGTAGTTGCGGAACCTTGGCATTTTAAAATACTACTGGTAACGTTATATGGGGCGCTGCGTGAACCAAAGTCGGCATGTCGAAATAATTTCGCAGAAATTCAAGCGGCAGCACTGAATTAGGTCTCGGCTCCGCATCGTTGCTGTTCAATGCAAGGCGACAAAGAAATGCGGTCAAGCCGTGAAATTGTGTTCCCTCACACGCGCACTGACTCCGGCCACTGTTGACGCACTGTTGCCGGCTGTTGCTGTGGCCGGGGTTGCGCCACAAGGTGTGCAAAGGTGCGCTGGCCAGTGGTTGGTGTCGGCGTGAGGCCGTGGCGCTGGTTACATTAACTGCCGAATTCAGTTTGAAGTCGAGTATTTTGTGCGGAATTTGAATAAAATCTGTGATTGTGCGTGCAGGCGAATTCATTTGTGGCGAGATGTGTGCATTGACTTGCTTTATACTTTTTAGGTTTATGTTAATTTTCATTGAATCTGTCTGTCTGTCGTTTATGTCTGTGAACTATCAGCAAGTCAGTGCTTGGAGTATGCGAAAGTGGGCAGATGGGTCGCAGTTCGGTAGTCTAAGCACCAATAAGTTTATGTGGTTCATTAGATTTGAATAGAATTAAATGGAATTTCAATTTTCCGCTTAAAAAATTACTGTATTAAAAACTTGTTTAGTAAATATCCTTAAAAATTAAAAAAGTGTCCAAAATTTAATTTAAATAATTAAAAATATCCGCTTAAAAAATTATTGAATTAAATAAACTCTTTTAGTAAATGTCCTTAAATAATATAAAAATGCCCAAAATTAAATTTAGTTTAATAAATATAAAATTAAATTATTTAAATTATTTATTAAATTCAAATTAAATTTAGTTTAATAAATTTAATTTAAATTTTCCGCAAATGTCCTTAAATAATATAAAAATGCCCAAAAGTCGAACTGTTTAAATGTTAAAAGTCTTTGTCAAGCAATCGAAACATGTTCCCAAACACTAGCAACAAGTTGCTAAACGCATGTTGCCTGATACAGTCAGATGATGCTGTGTAATGTTAAAAATATCTGACGATGAATGAATGAAAACCGGCCGGTCAGGTTGTGCCGCATGTTGCCACAATGCAACGCGCGTTCGCTCTCGAGAAAAGCCAAATAAGAAAATCATACAAACGTCAATTCAGCCGAACAGCCGAACACGAAGCGACCACGCCAGCCACCACCACCAGCGTCGCCAGATTGGAACCCAGTGGTGAGTGGATGAATTGCACGAATGAACGGCGCTTGGCGGCTGTTGTGGCTTCAGTACAAAAACAGCTCTCGCACCGTTCACAACAGGAAGGGAAGTGACGTCGCTCGAACGAGAAAATACAATCGTCGCACGAATTACGGAATCGAACGCAACGGAATCGGAAGTGGGCGACAGGAAGTGTGGTGAATTTTGCGCGCGCACGGTAAATGCGGTTTGGTTCGGTGCCGACGAGCAATTCAACAAATCCATTGTCGGTTGCTTGCATTATTCGCAATTGACAGCGCACGCCAACGAGATTTTAGGCGAACGCCCGGTTGCTGTGTTTCAGAAGAAAGTCAGCAGCTGACCGCGCTGGACCAAGGACGCGGTTGCTGCATAGTGTGTCGACAATTTGCATTAAAGAACTCGCGTTGACCGGCCAAACACTGACGGTTTGTGTCGATTTTGTTGTAGTTGTTGCGTGATAATTCACTTTGGTGAGCGCGCCAGACAGTGTGACGCCAAGCGATAACATCCATTTGTTGTTGTTATTCCGCGAATTGTTTCGAGTGTAAATTTTGTTTGTCAGTGTGTTGGCGCAGCGTGCAGTGTCCATCAGATATTAAACAACGGTAGCTGCCGAAAGCACCGTCACGCCACGTTGCTGCGCCGGCCTGCGTGCAACGCCTCCTTCGGTGTGTCGCTTTTATGCAAATTTGACGCGCGGTGAAAAACGTGCTTGTTGTTGCAGTCCGCGGAGACCGCATAAAGGCGAATAGGTGTCAGTACTGTCCGTGTCGCGCGTCGCGTCGTTTTTCATTTTATAGGCTAAGTGCGTCTAAGTCGCGTCTAGCCAGTGTCCGCCTGGTGGCATTTGTGTTTGTTGTTGCCGCGCTAGTGTCACTACTATCCATCGCCGATGAACAATTAGCGCGCGTTCGTGTTGTCGTTTAATTAAAAATAAAAGTTCCGCCAGCATACAAATTAGCCAGAAAGCGAAGAGGGCAGCTGACAGCGTGCAGCGTTGCATGCAGCACGTGCCGCCAGTGTCGCGTTTGTAGTGCATGTTGCCGCAACAGCAATAAAAACAAGTCGAACAGCGTTTTTTAGGTGTTAATCGTATGCGTGTGACTGGCATCCGCGAAGAGTTCACGTAGCCAGAAGTTGCTGATTTATTTGCTTGGCGCTCACAAGCCACCGGACCACTGTCACACCAACATGTTTGCGTTCAACTCCAGTCACAGTCGGCCTTTCTACGC
This sequence comes from Melieria omissa, assembly GCA_963971225.1. Taxonomy (NCBI): domain Eukaryota; kingdom Metazoa; phylum Arthropoda; class Insecta; order Diptera; family Ulidiidae; genus Melieria; species Melieria omissa. The sequence goes on from OZ020268.1 coordinate 10,612,635, forward strand.
CGCTCTGCTGCTCATCTGCATCGCGCACATTGGCCGCAGCTCGGCGGGCTCCGCCAACGCCAACTCCGATCCCTGCTACTTCGAGAGTAAGCCGCGCAAGTGTCTGCCCAGCTTTGTGAATGCCGCCTACGGCAATCCGGTGCAGGCCTCCAGCATCTGTGGCGCCCACAAGCCGGAACGCTTCTGCGAGCTGAATCGCGACGGCAGCGTGAGCGAGTGTCGCACGTGCGACAGCGCCAAGCCGGAGCTGCGCTTTCCGGCCAGCGCCCTCACCGATCTCAACAATCCGAACAATGTGACCTGCTGGCGTTCGGCCAGTGTGCCCGTGCCCGCCAACTTGGATACGGCACCGCCCGACAATGTCACGCTCACGCTGTCGCTGGGCAAGAAGTACGAGCTGACCTATGTGAGTCTGTCGTTCTGCCCCAAGTCGCCGCGCCCCGATTCCATGGCCATCTACAAGAGCTCGGACTATGGCCAAACCTGGCAACCCTTCCAGTTTTACAGCTCGCAGTGCCAAAAGTTCTACGGGCGTCCCGATCGCGCAAAGATTAGCAAATTCAACGAGCAGGAGGCGCGTTGCATGGACTCGCATCGCGATGGCAGCACCAATCGCTTTGCATTCAACACGCTGGACGGACGTCCCTCGGCCAACGATCTCGATGCTTCGCTGGTGCTGCAGGACTGGGTCACTGCCACCGACATACGCGTCGTGTTCCATCGGCTCGAGCTGCCACCCGAACTGATCTCGGAGCAGGCGAAGAATGCACCAAAGCCCGATGCCAATCGCTTCAGCGACGAGATGGGCAGCAGCCAGGAGGAGGAGGGCGAAGACGACGACGAAGAAGAGTACGACTACAATCTGCACGACAACGACAGCACTTACGACGATGAGGACTACGAGGAGACAAAGAAGCATCTCGAGCTCGAAGACGACTTGGATCTGGACTATCCGAATGATGGTGTCAGCATTGGTGCGGTGCCGCCCGAGCTCAAACGCACCGCCAAAATCAAACTATCCGCGTACGAGAAACACTTTCAAGCGAAATCGGCACTGGCTGCCGCCGCTGCGGCTGCCACCAGCACCACAAAGGCGGCCATAACCTCAAAGCAGGCCGGCAGCGATGGCGGCAAGTCGACAACAGCGGACACGAGCAGCGCCAAAGATTTACTGGCCACGTCGCAGCATTATGCCGTCTCGGACTTTGCAGTTGGAGGACGTTGCAAGTGCAACGGTCACGCCTCGGAGTGCGTGGCAATGGTCGGGCCGAACGATGCAATGCCGCCGTACGGCAGTGATGACTTTGACAATGGCGGCGGTGGTGGCGGCAGCAGCACCAGCGCTGGCGGCATGGCCAACATCAATGCGAAGCTGACAATGACGTGCGCCTGCAAGCACAACACTGCCGGACCGGAATGCGAACGCTGCAAGCCATTCTACTTCGATCGTCCGTGGGGACGTGCAACCGACACCGATGCCAATGAATGCAAAAGTAAGTGGAATCTGAATCTATGCGCTGGCACGACTGCATTTTCCTATGAATGAGTGAACGAGTGGTGGTGGGGTTGAGTGGCTGCGAGGAGCCATGAATTGCTGATGCTGCTGGCACGTTGAGTGCTGAGCGCTGCACAGCGCCGTCAGCAACGTTATCGGCCTGGAGTGCTGAATTTTTGAGAATTTATGATGTGAACAACGTTGCATGCACAACTCTTGCTTGGTGCTTGTGGGCAGCTTGTGGCCAGCTCGAGCGGCCATGCTGGCCCCATGCGAGAAAAAGTGATTAGGAAGCTTGCTGAAGTAGGAGGCACTGCAGTGAGATAAGGCAATTTTGTGCGCTTGCCACTTGTGGCCAGAAAGCGGCTCGATGCATGTCGAGCTCTTCATGGCAGCTGGTTGTCGCGCAGGTGTGAATGGAAAGGCTCTTGGACAAGTGGACGAGTGGTGTTTTGTAGTTTTCAAAGCTCTTAGTGGGGTTTAACAATTGTTGGTTTTTGCTTTGTTTGCGGTTAGTTTGCATTTTAGACTTTAATGTGGGCTTGACTTGATACATGTGTCGAGCCATCTTTGAATTGGATTTAATCAAACGGCATTTAGGAGATGTTTGTTTGGGACAGTGGTACTCAAACTAGGTTTGAGAGAGAGACATGGTCCGGAGTATACTTTGTAGGGGAACGGAGTATACTTTGTCCTTAGGTTAGGTTATTGGGTTTTTCTAAGCTACGCTACATTTCTGAGGTTAGGTTGGGGTAGATAAGATTAGGTTAGACTAGGTTAGAGTGGGATTTTCAGGTTTTTGTATTAACTAAATTTTCCATTATTTACATAGGTAAGAGTGAGTTAGGTAACCCTAGTTTATGCTAATTGCTCGACTAGTAAACTAGGTGATCACTGAGGCCCATTGTGAACCCGACCAGCGTAGGACAAGCCCCTCTGGCCCTTTGTTGGGTAGCTTTTTAAAACCAGCCAACCAGCTAAATTCGTCAAATTGAAAAAAAACACTCTTTATTTAGGTGCTAACTAGTCTGCTCCGAGTTTTCACCATTATTTCTCGTCCCTCTATCTATGAAAAATCGAAAATCTACCACGGTCCAGTCAAGGCTGGTCGAGGAGTGTAAGATGGCGCTGAGCGCGATAAGTCGTTGTGCTGATATCACCCCTTATCTGGGTTCCTGGCCACGGGAACATTGAAGGGAATGAGAGAGCGGACGAATTAGCGCGCTCAGGTGCTTCGCTTGACGCATCGCTGGGTGTCCCGGCTCCGACGCCTTTGGAAGTTGTCAAGAGGGGCTGCTATCTGCACTGTCTCAGTCTTGCCAATCGGAGTCGCTGACTTTCTGTCGTACCTCGCGGGCGATGTGGCCCTCCTACAATGAGCGAGAGAGAGAGAGATCACGCGAGCTTATACACGATCTCGCACGGAGGTCGCTAGGCTTATGGCGGTCATCACAGGCCACTGGACCATAGGTCCACATGCGGAGAGGCTAAGCATCTCCTTCAATACCCACGGTAGGAGCTGTGGGAATTTAGAAGAGAAAGAAATACTTGATCACATCCTCTGTCACTGCCCAGCTTTGGCAAGGACAAGATTTAAGTCTCTGGGGAAACATTTCCTTACTTGCTCGACCGATTGCTCGACAGTATGTCTAGGGAACCTTCTTGGATACCTGAATTCTACAGGGTGGATTTAGTCATACTACTAACCAGGTTTAGTTTCGGTGAGCATGTGGTATCAAACCGGCGTCTATGCGCTAATTGTGACTTGCAGGGCGTAAACTGTAAGTCAGCCACTTCAACCAACCAACCAATTCATTGAGAAAAATTCAGCATGTCTCAGCTGCAGCTGACGAGAAAGAGACAGCACGTCAGTCTAGTATTGCCAATCCCTCTGAAAGCGTATGAACTGAAATTTTGCAGCGTCTCACAATCGTTCACCTGGGCTGTGGAAAATGCCATGAAACGATTTTTTCTCGACATGTTGTTTGTAACATTTAACATTTTGGTTTGTTTGTATGTGTGTGTCTGTGGCCGTTGTGTGCCAAAAACCTCATAAACGACAAAATGTTGACATCAAAGGCCAACAACCGCAACGCTGCCAAAAACAACACCAAACACCAAACAACAGTGACGGCGCCCTACAAAAAGTTGAATGTAAACAGAAACGTGCTGGCGTTGGCGCATCGAAACAGGAACAGGAACCGGCCACAGCAGTGGCACAAAAACCATTACAACAACAACAAAAACAAACAACACAATTACAACAACCATGTCTTCATGGCTCGTCTGTTGTTTGTTTATGAAGTGACCAGGCAAAGCAAACTCATCAAGCAGGAATCCCGCACAACAATAGCAACAACAATCAACAGTAGCAGCCAAAAATTCCTTTCCAAGTGTTTTCCTTCTTTTGTATTTTCTTTTTAAACGACTGCAGAAAGAATGTTGTGCTGTGCTGGTTTGGCAATAAAACTAACAACAAAATGCCACATACCAAGAGTTGAAGAAACAAACCGAAGCACAGGGCGAAGCGGGAAGAGCGCTTAAACGAAAAAGCGGCAGAAGAAATTGGCAATTTTATAGCCTCGCTCGACGCGGCGACTATGCGCCCGAATGTCAAGTCCGTTGGGAAATTCACATTTTCATAGTTTTTATTTTCAGTTTCAGTTTCATTGTTATTGCTGTTGTTGCCTGCGCTGCTGGTTGTGTCTCTTCTCGGCCGCGGCGCCGCGAAGAAAGTTCACAAGCTGCAAGGTTTGTGTTGGCAAAAGTGGCGAAAATATTTATGTGCTGCAGTGCCGCCTGTGAGCAACCAAAGCAAAAACAATAAACTCGCTGACCGGACTGCGTGCAGGGGTTGGTCGCGATGGCCGGCAAGATTTACGAGCGCGCACACGCCGCCGCCTCTGGTTGCCTGTCGCCGCGCTTTTCGAGGGCGTTTTGGGTTTTAGTGGGTGATTGTCTCTAATTTCCTGCCCCTTTACACATTGTCGTCGTTTTTTGACGCTCACATTGGTGGTGTCGGTGATGGTGTCGCTGATGCCCAGCGTTGGGTTTGCTGTGCCACATGCAGCAACCTTCAGCAATCTTTGCAGTGCGCGCCCCTTTTTTTGATGTTTAGCGGTTTTATTACTTGCTGGCAGCATGCTGCAGGATAATCCATTCATATGTGTGTCCTTTTAGTCGCTTGTTTGGTTTTATTATTTTATATTTTTTGGTGCACCTTCGTTTTGATTGTCAGTGTCATAAAAAGTGCAGTGAAAACTTAATCCTTTTTTGTATAAAGTTTGTATAAACTTGTGCCTAGTGCGGAAAACATTATTATTTTTGTTTGACAAATTTACCCAATTTTTCTTCCATAGTAACAACCAACAGTAAACCACTCCGTCTATCTCTCTAGCACAGTGTTGCCAGATATCTGAAATGACTTTCTTTTAAATCTTAAAAAACACTGAAATTTCCTCCTAGTATAAAGTTTAACTTGTGCCTAGTGCGGAAAACATTTTTCTGTTAGGATAAAAAATATTTATTTTTTTTAGAAATTTACCCAATTTTCCTTCAATAGAAACAACCACGAGTAAACCACTCCATCTATCTGTCTAGCACAGTGTTGCCAGATACCTGAAATGACTTTCTTCTAAATCTTAAAAAAATACTGAAAATTCCTCCTAAAAGTTAAAAAAATCTCCTAATTTTTTTTATAATTTGCGTCGTTTTAAAGGAATTAAACTTTAAAATAAAAACTTATTCCTTTAAATTTATTTAATGTAGCCTTGTTTTTTATTCACCTTCGGCTTAACAACAAAAACTTAAGAAAGCAAAACATAAAAAAAATGAATTAAATGTAGAGAGGAATTTTTGGCGGGATTTCATTGTGACAAGAATAAGTGAGAACAAGATTGAACCAGCTTACATTTTGTAAGCTTACAAATTTTTAACACAATGAGATGCTTTGACTATTTGAATAGTTGCTAAAATATGTTTTGTTGTACTTCGTTATCCAAAAATTTCCCAAAAATCCACAAAGGATCCGAAAAATCCCCTAACATAAAATATAAATCCAAACTTTCTTCTAAACAATTCTTCGTCCTAAAAATTCTCCTAAAAGACAAAGAAATCTCCTCCTCTCTCTCTAGGAGGAAATTTCCTGATCTGGCAACACTGGTCCATTTGTAAGCTTACAAATTTTTAACACAATGAGATGCTTTGACTATTAGAATAGTGGCCAAAATATGTTTTGTTGTACTTCGTTATCCAACAATTTCCCAAAAATCCCCAAAGGGTCCAAAAATCTCCTAACGTAAAATATAAATCTCCCAAACTTTCTTCTAAACAATTCTTCCTCCTAAAAATTCTCCTAAAAGACCAAGAAATCTCCTCCTCTCTCTCTAGGAGGAAATTTCCTGATCTGGCAACACTGCTCTAGCAGTTCGTTCATGTACGTGTTGTACATTCGCCGCCTCTCTCCCCCCCTTTGCAATGCAAAGCCCACGCCGCACTCGGCCAGTGGCTGCGCGGCAATGTCACTGCGACCAGCAGTTCACCCTCATCGTTTTCATTTCCAATTCATTGGCTCGCACATTAATATTTAGATTTGCTCTATTCGCAAGCGATTTGTTTCGAGTTCAATTTTCGTTGTCGCCAGTCGCCGACCTCAAACACAAACCCAGGACTCCCGTAGCCAACCTCAGCCGCAACCCCCGGCACACGGCAACGGCAGCATCCACTGTCCGTAAGTGTAATTTGTGGCATCTGTTTGTCTTTTGAATTCAATTTCGGTTACAATCTGACGCGCGCATTCGCCCTCTCGTTCGGTTGTCGTTCGTGCGCTTTGCTTCGCTGATGGTGGCGGCAAATTCCAATCGCTGCGCTGACTATTGCACTTTATACAATATTAGCACTGTTTTTGTTGTTATTGTAGTTGGTGTTGTTGTAATTTTTGTGTGACCTCGCTACCTACAGCTCAGCGCCGTTTGGTCCATTTCGTTTCGAGTTGAATTGGGTTTTGCCGCATCCGGCTTTGGCGCAGCGCGCACTGCAAGTGGCATTAATGTTTGCCAATATCAATGCACTCCAGCTGTCGGTTGGCTTGGTCGAACGGCTGGACCGTTGGCTGACAATCTGCTGCGGGCATTCGAGCGGGCGTTCGTAATTCCTCTTAGCGCAGCATTTGCATGAATTGGCGATACGTTAATGTGCAAGCGCTATTGTTGCTCTTCTTCTTCTTATTGTTGTTGTTGTTGGTAGTGTTGTTGGTGGTTTGGGGGTGGCTGTGAGTAGCTGTGTGCGTGCTGCCACTTCATTGTGCGGAGCCAAGTGCGTCAAGTTGATTGTCCCAAATGCTGGCAGCTGCACTTAATTTTCGTGGCATTTCGCTAATGTTTCATCTAATCTGCTCCGATTGACCTTGCATCCCGTTGGATTGGCTGGAAGTGGTCTTTGTTCATTTATGCAGTTTAAGTCGTAAATATTTTTAATACTTTTAAGAGAAATATAAAATGATTTTGAGAAAATGTTTGGAATTTTTTGTGAAAATGACTGAAAAAATGGAAATCGGAACAACTGCTGAAAATGAGAGACGTGTTTTTTAAATTAGAAAAAAGTGAAAATTAATTAATAAAAATTATAAATCAAAATTAAACTGATTTAATGTTGTAAACTCTAAACCCTTTCGACACCAAATTTTACCCTGTGTCTCCATATTACTTTTTGGTATTTAAATCATGAAACATTTGCTTAAGAAGTGTGCACACGACTTTTGAAGTTGCCACGGCTCTTTGTTAGAGTTCTAGAGCTAGTTTACTTTTGAACAATTATTGCTTAAAACGGGTTAAATAAATTTTGTATAAATATTTTTTAATTACTGGAAAATTATTTAATATTTATGGAAAAATACAAAATTATCACTTTTTATTTAACCATTATTAAAAAAAACAGGGTTTAGATCAAACGCGCCCAATTCGTAGACTTCAATTAGAACACAAACTGTCCCTGAAATCGCTGCAAATTATTGGAAATTATTGTGGGGATAACAGTAAAATTTTTGTAATTTGCTTTGAATTCACTTTTAAAAATATAAATTTTTAAATCAATCGTTGCTTTTGCTATAAGATGACAAATAGGTGAAGTTGCTCTCAGGCAACTTTGTTGTCGAAAGGGTTAATAATAGACTCTCGATGCTGAATAATTTCTAATTTTTTGCAGTGTCGTGAAAAAGTAAATACATGTGCCAAAAATTGTGTCTTTAGAGTGGGGTGAAAGTTCACAAAAAAGCTGTCAAATTCGCCAAATTGCTCCACAGCTGCTCAGAAGTTGCTCTTAGAGGGTTAAAATCTATGACTGACCCCCTTCAAATTTCTCTAGTGAACATTTTTTTCAAACATATTTAAACCTTATCTCCAACTTTTAATGAGGCTCCCATACAAAATGATTGTTTTTATAAAATGGGCTCCAACTGTTCCCAGGTTGGCTCCAGATGTATCAAATGTAAGACCAACACTCATTAATTTTCTCTTCCAAATGTTTCTTCCAAACATACTTACTCGCTATCTGCAAGTCTTATGGGAGTTGCCATACAAAACTGGCCGTTTTCTATGGAATTGGCTCCCCACGTGTAAATGTAGGGGGTCCCATCTCGGAAACTACTGAATCGATTTGAATGATTTACTAAACGATCGAAAACATTCTTGTGTACAAAAAATACAAAATTAATAAGGAATACAAAATTTTCCACCAGAGGGCGTCTCCCATACAATCGGTGTTGTGAGGTTGTCAACTTTTGGGTCGATCGCATGCTTAACCTTCGAAGAACACACTAGCAGACCCATACTCACACTTTAACACTAGAAAGACCGCAAGTTTTCCATACCTACAAAGACTACATATAATATCCGCTCAAAAGGTACACATTGGATTTGGTTACTTGTAATTGTAGAACTAATTGTAAAACTCAATACAAAAAAAAATAAAGTCATCAAAGCAAAAGTTGATTGAAATACTAAAAAAATACAGATATTGAAAAATGGAAAACCTTAAAAATGACGGCAATTGTCTTTCTTGAGTTAACAGACAATAGTTATTCCAAAATTTGATTTCCCTGCAAATTTTTTAAGTAAGTTAGTTAGGTACAAACTTAAGAGATATCTTTAATATTTATAATTTGTTCAAACAATTTTCAAAGTACATCACAGAAGTTTATTTTAAGTCAAAGGTTCAGTTGCGGAATTATTTACGATCAAAAGTGAACAGAGTCTAATTGATCCAGAGTGTTCTCGATCAATAAAAAAATACGTGTGTTCTCCGAAGATAAAGTAGGCTCGACTAAGTAAGATCTTTGGACCAAAGCGACTCAGTCAATGCTCTGTTTTTGTCAATTTCCCGGCTGGACTGTAGGTTGTGGTTTCAGCCAGTAAGATCTCGACATACTGATGGACATGGAAGCATTGATATCTTCATATCCACCTTTGGTCCAAGAAAGTAAGACTTAGAAAAAAGTAACTCAAAAGGCAAAGTCTTTTGTCTTTTGATTTTCGGAGTTGAAGAGGAAGTGTGTAGCATACGATTAGTGACGCACGCAAGGGAAGTTTGGGGGTTCAAACGCCTCAAAATATCTGTCTTTTACACAAATTTTGATTGGAAAGTAAAGTTGAAATGGTTTTGTGTCTAAAAATTGTGTATGTAACCCGCCCAAAATAAAGTCCTGTCTGCGCCATTGCATACAATAGAAAGTATTGGCCATTAGTGATCAGTATTAGCCATCATTATTAGGTTTTTATGGGGCATGAGAAGTACAGTTCTGGATCTACTTAAGTTGATAAAGTGGTCTGATCAATGAAACTAAATCAATATTGCATTCATAAAGAACTTGTATGGAGCAAAATCCAAGTGGAAGTGTGATTTTTACCTTTTCCACTTTATTCACTCCATTTCAAAGCATAGGGTCTCAAAAAGGCTTTTCTATCTGACTCGGTTTGGATTTGTTTTTGTTTGCGCTGATCCATATGAGTTGCTAGAGGCTGGTTTTGGTAGGATCGACCTCCTCCAGGTGTTTTTAGGTAGTTTGGAACATCTGACTCGATGTGATTTCCAGTCAATCATAATTCTTGTAATGCTGCATGGTGACTTAATGAACCTTTTCGTTTGTGTTTTGTGACCGATCCATTGCCACTTTCTCTCGTCATATATTTTGAGAGGGTTCATTCATTTGTCATTTTCCAGAGCTCATCGTTTCTGATTGGCGAACAAACCAGTTCGTGCTGGTTCACAGCTCAAAGAACTTTTTCCAGTTCTCATTTGGTCACTAACGACTTAAATTTAAAAAATTGTTTCAGCCAGCAAGTCAGCTATTAACCCACTGATCTCCACTAAATGATACGCACCGGACTTTAATTCACTTAAATTTAATGAGACCTCGGCATCCACTGACTGCGCTCTGATTAATTGCGAGCATTTTATCAGCTTTGTTGCGCTTTTAGTTGCATTCTCGCTTTGAGTGCATACAAACATAGTTCATGTGTGGATGTGCGTGTGTGTAAAATGCGTGTATATGTGTGCGTTGAAAAAATAACGGTACTACAAATGATGCTCATTAAACGTAAGCAGCAAGCAAAACGTTATAGTTAATACGCAGAATCATTAAATGCCATTGTTGCAATATATTTCTCTGGCAGCCAAACACACAAACACACGCGCACACACATGCGTAAAGTGGCAAATAAAAAATTATAAAATTGTGCAAAGCGAAAAATGGCGCAAATAAACTCGTACGCGAGAGCGCACTTAATTTGCGTCAAGTGTGCAGCGCCGGTTCGTGTCTGACTGTCAGTGTGTGTGTGTGTGTGTGTGTGCATCGTTGGGCAAATTGCAGCTGGCGCTATGCTGCGTTGGGCAAATTGCAGCTCATTTACGTTCAAAACTGATTTCCGCAATAAAATAAAAAAATGAAAGCAAACAAAACAAAATAAGAACGACGAATTGACTTGGTTGCTAGTTGGGCGTGTGTGATGTGCAATGGGCGCTGTGGCGCCTGCAACTATGCTCCAGCTGCAATATGTCTGCATGTCTGCTGCAGTTGTGGCAAGTCTTTATTGCTTTGTTATTGTTGCCGTTTTTTGTTGTTGTTGTTGTTAAATTTTGACTTTGATCGCAGCGGCGATTACGAAATGCTCGATTAATGTTTTATTTGCTGAAATTTCTTTCACTTTTGGCTGCGTTTCGTGCTAATTTTGTAGGTCATTTGTAAGTGTTGTGCTAGTAAGTGAGGTTAGGTTGTAGTGGCCGAGTAGTTGGTGGTGTTTATGGTCATTCATAAGTGAGGTTAGGTTGTACTGGCAGTGCGGAAACTTCTTCAGAATTGAAATTGATTTGTCTTCGTAAGGTTTTCCCAACTTTAGGTTATTGATCTGCCATCTAATTTACTAAAACGTTACAGTTGACTGCAGCAAGAGATGGCAGTCGCTGTTTGTGACACTTTGGTTTACATTGGCAATTATTGTTAGGATTCTAAATGCCGCAGAGTACTTGGCGGCTTGTGAGTCAGGAGACGCAAATTAGGGCAAATTTGTATGTTAGTTGTTTTTGTATTTTTTTTAAATTTTTATTTTTGTGTTTGTAAATTTTTTTCAGTGTATAAAAATCATTTTAATGTTAATGTTAGTGTTTTAATCGTTTGTAATTTTTTTCCGTATATTATATTCGAAAATTGAGCTCTAAGTTTTTTTATTATTTTTTTTCTAATAATTTCGTATTTTTCTGCGAAGCTAACTTTTCTTGCTTTTGAGTTTTCTAAAGTTTTAAGAATTTATTTCTTCGTTAAAATCGTCAATCGTTTGTAATTTTTTTCCGCCTATTTTACGAAAGTTTAGCTCTAAGTTTTTTTATTATTATTTTTTTTCTAATAAATTCGCATTTTTTTGCGGAGCTAACTTTTCTTGCTTTTGAGTTTTCTAAAGTTTTAAAAATGTATTTCGTCGTTTGTAATTTTGTCCGCCTATTTTCCGAAAACTGAGCTCTAAGTATTTTTTATTATTCTTTTTTTTTCTTCTTATAAATTTGCAATTTTTTGCGGAGCTATCTTCTTCTTGCTTTTCCTTTTCGCATTTGATTTGTCTAAAGTTTTTATAGTAGAATTTATTTAGTTTTTTTTTCGCAAGTACAATCACATTAACACAATCTTAGTTTTTTGTTGCATACATGTGGGCGCTAAAACTGCGCCTCGCAGTTGCTTTGCGCCGTTGGCTAAGGACGTTGCCTTCCGTGGCCGTGTAACAGAAAAAGAAACAAAAACAATAGCAACGACAACAACAGTAAAAGCTGAAAACAACAGCAACAACAACAACAACAGTAAAAGCTGAAAACAACAGACGCCATTAATTAAAGCTCGACACACACACACACAGTTATCGCCATCTTTGCCGGCTCTAAGCACGCACACCCATGCGTCCTTTTACACATGCAATGCACAGAGGCGTGGGATCAACAAATAGTTGAAGGATGCGAATGTAGTCAAAGAATGCAATATGTTTTATAAAGGAACGAAGCTGGGAGATTTTTAAAGGTGCTGTGAATTCATTCAAATGAATTTGCTTTCTGTTTATCTTAGGTTTGAATTGAAATGATTTGTGGAAAAATCGTAAGGGAGAGGGCTGGGTTGTGAACAGGGGTTTTGTTTTTTGGCTCTAACTTTTCACAGAATAAAGATATCGAAAAATCGAAGATACCGTTGGAAAGGTGAATATATAACGTAACTTTGTTATGAAGACAGATTACCGTTTTGATTGAAATTTAACTCTCTACGTCCAATTTTCTAAGAACGTGATTTTTCGCTTTTTCAAAAAAATGGCTGGGTTGTGAACCATCTGGAAAATCCCTATTAAAGTCGGAAAATACGAAGAAAATACCCATAATTTTTAAGTACATTGAGAATTTATTTAATCAGGAAGCCTCAAGAGGTGAAAAAAGTTATAATGACGCCTCTTAGGCCAAAAAATCGCAATGAATGAAACTGCTCAATTTTTTTAATTTTCATCCTAATCTGTGTCGGAATGTTTGGATGTGAAAAACGAACGTGTTCTCGTATTGGCTTACTTCAAGTGAACACAACGAAATCGAGTTAAATTATATAAAATGACTTTATTTTTATATATCCGTCCATATTTGACAGTGTTAGAACAAATGTAGTACGAAAAACAGGTGGTTCATAACCCAGCCACCTCAGTGGTTCACAGCCCAACCACGATGCCATTTTGGAAACTTTAAAATAAACGACACTTCCAATCATAATTCGACATAAACAAATATTGCATCGTAAAATAGAATCAAAACACTAAATAAACATGTATTACACTAACCTTTTTGCAATAAGCTCAGTCACTAAGATAGCACTTTAAAAAAAGCCAACAAGTTTTCGCAGTCGATTTTCAAACAAACTCGATTTCAAACTCGATTGCTGCCACATGCAATACGTGTTTGTACTTCGGTGTAACCACAAAAGCAGAGTCATATCATAAGACAAAATTGACAGTTGAAAGATTGGCGATATGTCAATTAGGGAAAGAAAAAACGGCAATGGTTCACACCCCAGCCTGGTTCACAACCCAGCCCTCTCCCTTACTAAATTCATAGGGAGCCATATTTATAACTTTGTAGCACAGTAATGTTGAAATAAAACTCTAATCTTTAATATTTTTATATGTATGAGTGACGGTCCATAGTCCTTTGTGCTTAAGGACAAAAGGAATAGAACTAATGAACGCTATGCGAAGGGTGGCTAAAGATTTCCAAACTTTTCTCATCTCGCTCATCATACCAGAGGCCCTAGGTCCGATTCCCAACTTGGGCTGTTGAAACACTTGACTAATTTTATTGCTATCCACATGAAGCTGATGAGAATTATAAGAGGCATAAGTGTGTCTCATACAGAGGCAGCCACTACAACCTACCTACCTACTAGGGACTGCGAATCCCGGGATCACGGGATCCCGGACTATTTTAGTCCCGAAAAATCCCGGGATTGACAAAATCCGAATTGCACAGAATTGTATTTAATACATAGATATAACTTCTTTGATTGAAAAAAGTCTGAACTAGTTCCTTAAAGCAATATATTTAATCCCGACAGAAAATCCTGGGATCTTGGGATTGTGATTTTCAGTCCCGAAAATCCCGGGATTGCAAAACTGGTTCGGCATTGCAATTCCTACTGATCTACCTACCTACGCCTAATCACCAGGTTGACACCATTTTGTAACATTGGTACCAACCATATTCTTAATGAAGATATATAACTTCTCCTTTATTCTTTAAGAAGTGATTTTCGTTTATTTTTCCTGGAAATTGACCATCAAGCATCCTCCCAGTACGACTGTTCTTCAGAAAACTTGTCCATACAGAAATACATAAAGTTAATGAAAGCTTTTCAAAATATGGCGGCTTAGGTCAGCACAATCTTTATGGTGTTATGCATTGATTTTCTAAGGCATCAGTGTCAACAGGATTCCTTAAATACCTTCTTTCCCCTTGTTAACTCCTCTCTGGACCATAGGCCCTCCATCAAGACCATAGGACCTTCCATCTTACACGATTCTGGTGGTGTTGACAGCGGCTAGTTCGCGGAGGGTCGACTTTCCCCAGGTGTTTTTTGCTCGACCGCAACTTTTACTTCTTTGCGGGTTACAGTCCAGTGCCATTCTCGTCTCTATAAACACCTAACGTGTCAATAATCTTCAAGAAATCTTAAAAACGAAGTACTTTAATTGAATGTTTTCTATGATCATAAGTTTTTTTCGCTTTATTAACTCCACTTGGGAGCATAGAGCCTCAACAAGGCTCAGGCCATGGTTGGTTACGTTAATCGATTGAAGTTCTGTCAGAGAGGTTGACTTATCTATCAAATCATTCAAATCATTATTTCAACCATCCTACGAAGTGTTTCATATTATTGCAGACCACTGTACCCACTTTCCTACATTTAGATCAGTGGATCTCGATATAATAGAAGTAGGGGGGACCTCACATAGACCAGATAGACCCATTGTGATATCGCAGAAAATTGGCACTCAGATCAGTATTCAGAGGATCAGAGAATAAAACCAGTTGGGGCTTCTAAAGTTAAGTAGACTGTAAACAGTCTTATAGGTCAGATTTCTCTGGATTATCGAAAAAAAAAACGTAAGTTCTTCTCCTACAGAAATAATTAAAGAAGTAAATGTTCTTCTTCTTTCTTGTCCATGCAACTCTTGTCTAGGTTATCGTCAGCAGTTACAATCTAAAACCCTACAGGATCCCAACGAATGACATTTTATTATTGTCTATTGATATACATTTAGTCATAAGTCAATGTTTATCGGCACAATTTACTGCATCCTCTACCGGTTGCGCCGCTGATATGTGTGGATACTTCCGCACTTGCAGATACTTTTGTAACTCTTTCTGTCGGTTGCATGGCAACTATTTTGCATGTAGCATTTGGTTTTTTGCTTTTTCTGCTCTGCTCGCCGCAAACAAACACACACAAACATAAACCAAAGCACGCACACACACATTGGCGAAAAAACAGAGACACCACAAAACACAGCAACAAAAATAACAACAACAATATTGTCGCTGACGTTGGTGCTTCATTTTGACTTTACTGCGGGGGCACAGGATGGC
Source organism: Melieria omissa (assembly GCA_963971225.1). Classification (NCBI taxonomy): domain Eukaryota; kingdom Metazoa; phylum Arthropoda; class Insecta; order Diptera; family Ulidiidae; genus Melieria; species Melieria omissa. The sequence continues at coordinate 10,627,777 of OZ020268.1, forward strand.
GAAAGTTGCAAGAGGAAAGAGATTGTGTAAAAGAGAGCGAGAGAGAGAGAGAGAGAGAGAGATAGAAAGCGCAGGTGGTAGAAGGCGGCAGTAAGATTTCAAAGGGCAGCGGGAAAGCTGAAGTTGTTTCATTTCATTGCGCTCGCTGTAGTCCGCCGCCCCCCACCCCCACAACACTTTGTAGACTTTTTTCGTTTCTGCTGCTGTTTCGCTGCTACCCTTTCACTTTCCCTTTGCCAACATTGTTGCAGTGTTTTGTTGCTGTTTTGTTTTTTTGGTGCAGTTGCACAAATTAAATTTCAAATCTGTCTTTTTCCATTTCCAGCGCATGGAAAAGCTTTGAATGCGCACATGTCAGCGTATGTTGTGCGTGTGTGTGTGTGTGTGTGCGTGTGTTGTGTCCTTTGGCTATGTTGGTGTAAATTGCAATTAGTGTTGACTTATGTTTGGGTATTTAGCAGCAACTAGCAACCAACAGACGACCAACAACAACAATCGACCCACGTTACAAAAACAACAACTTGGAACGTCTGTGCACAGGATTTCGGTTTAGCAGCCACTAAGAGTTGTCGTTACTGCTTCTGCTGTTGTTGTTGATGAATTTTTCCGTTCCTGTTGTTGTTGTTGTTGTTGTATGCAATGTGATTTACTAACTTCAGGTATCTGCTGGCCGCAGACTACAGTGCGGCGCATTCTACAGTAAAGCTGCTTAAGATTAGCTTTTTCTCCCTTGTCGCATCTACGAAGCCTTGATGCCTATTTTTTGTTTTTGCATTCTTATGTCAGTTACTAGAATTTAAAATTTAATTGCTATGCAATGCCTTTGCTTTTAATTAAGACAACTTTGATTAATTAATTGATTAATTAATTGATTAATTAATTGATTAATTAATTGATTAATTAATTGATTAATTGGTTAATTGATTATTTATAACAACTCCTGAATTGGTTCTGAACGGATTTAAAAAACTGTACCCAAACGCACAGCTCATTCATTCCACGCAGTGTTGCCAGATCAGGAGATTTCCTCCTTTAGTGGATTCTTCGCCTTTTAGGAGAATTTTCTGGACGAAGCATTGTTTAGGAGAAAGTTTGGGAGATTAATATTTTATGTCTCCTTTTAGGAGAATTTTTGGAGGAAGCATTGTTTAGGAGAAAGTTTGGGAGATTTATATTTTATGTTAGGGGATTTTTCCGATTTTGGATTTTCCTTATTGGAATTTTGGGAGATTTTTGGATAAAAAAATGTGATGTATTGGAAATACTGGCAACAAAACATATTTTGGCAACTATTTTTTTAGTCAAAGCATTATATTGTGTTAAAAATTTGTAAGCTTACAAAATGTAAGCTCGTTCTATCTCGTTCTCACTTATTGCTGTCACAATGAAATCCCGCCAAACATTGAACTTTTCGTTTAATTCATTTGTTTTATATTTTGTTTGGTAAGTTTTTGTTGTTAAGCTGAAGATGAAGAAAAAAATGGCTGCCTAAAAAAAATTATACGTATTTATAATTTATAGTTTTCTTTTTTTTGTGAGAATTAAACGCGAATTTCCAAAAAATTTAGGAGATTTTTTTAACTTTTGGGAGCAAATTTTCAATTATTTTTGTATTTTTTTAAGATTTAGGAGAAAGTCATTTCAGTTATCTGACAACACTGATTTCACGGCTGTCGCTGGTTGTCATCGAACCACTTCCGCAACAGCTTCTCGATTTCAAACGATTGACACTTCGTTTGTCGGTCGTGCTGCGTGTCGCTTTTGCGGCGTTGTAAAAATCAAATTTTCATAAATCAAGCGCGCAATATTAAAACGCATCCGACACCCACTAGGCGGACTTGTGGCGCGACGCACGCGATTGCCTTCTAATGTCGGGAGCTCCCACCCGCTGTTGCTGCCATCGCTTTGCTGCGCTCCAAATTGCATTTATTGGTTGTTGTTGTTAATGTTGGTTTTGTCTTTGTCGCTGATGTTGTTGCCATTGTAATTTATGTGTTGCGCTGCGGCCAACCGACAACGACGACACCTTTGCTTCGTTTCGTTGCCACAGCGTTTCCCATCTTTTCGCCCAGTCGTTGCTATTGCAACTGTGTCTGCCGCCGTTGCCGCTGGCTGCCGTGTTGCAAGTTGTGCACCGTCAGTCGTATCTGCATGTCTATCGGTCGCCAACTGCTGTTTGTCGCCTTAATTGTGCGGCAAATGCGACGAGCTGTAAATGAGTTGCGTTTTTATTCTCAGCGTCGTCTTGTGTCTCTGCTTCTTCTTCTTCACCACCAGCTCCTCCTTGTGCGCCTTTAGTGTGGCCGCGTTGCAGCCAACACGCTTTTAATTAAGACCAGCGACAACATTTTCCACGCAATTAAAATGCAGTAAAATTGATTCCCTGCCGCCGACTGCCGCATGTAAGTTGCCAAATGTTCAACAAATCATAAAAAAAAAATTTCACCTCGAGACACATAAAATGCGCGCTGATTATGTTGTTGAAACCGTTAAAGCTGCAACAATAAAAATAGTAAAAATATGGGCGTCCATTGAATTTGGCATTTAAACTTCGGAAAACAGGAAGCTTTACCTGGCTTTGCATGTGTGTCGTGGAGTTTTATGGTCGCCATTGTTTCAGGGGTAATCTGGTGTTTATGGTATTTTCCCGAAATTTGACGATTTGTGTTCCTCAAATGTGTCGGAATATATTAAAATTTTCACATTTTATTGGCATTTTTATTGAGGCGATTATATTTGTAAGGGTTCTTGTACTATTTTGAGTAATGGGCAAAGTTCAAAGGCTGCTGAAAGCAAATTGTGAATAAATCAAAAGTTTCAATAAAAATTTCAGAGATTAAAAGAAAAAATAATTTTAAGAGCTCCAGATGGTACTTAACCTTTTGAAATTAATTTTCGGGTATTATTTGCTTGTAATACGAAACATAAAATTGAATGCGTAATGAAGTAAAAAATTTCATAAAGGAAAGCATGAATAGTTTTAAGATGTCCCACTAAAACCTTATTATGGAAAATAATTTTCAGATATTGTCTCTAAAAAATAACAAATCTTAATTGTCTTTAATGTTCTGTTCAGACAGCAAATTAAATTGAGGCAATTTGCCGTTCGCACACATCTCAGTTTGGCTGTTATCGAAAATTTTATGGAACATTGTTTTTGTTTTGACGAAAGAAAGGTTTGCTTTTGTGTTTATGTATGAAAAATATTCTTAAAAATCCTTATTGAACATTTAGCAATATTTATTCAACATCACTACTGAGGCAAACAATGTTTAAACGAAATTTCAAAGCAAACAAATGTTAACAAACGTCTTTCATTTCTGTCAGTTTCTCAATTTCGTTTGGTCCATTGTGAATGAATTTGTTTATCAAACTCAATTTATGATCAATTTAGTGGTAATTGCAATTAGCTAAATTGAGATTTTTGTATGATAAGTGGGATTAAATTTCGAGCTAAATTTAGAACAAATTGAGAATATTCTGACGGTCTGAATACGTTATACAAATAATTTTAAAGCATTTCGAAAGCTTTGCAAATCTTTTTAACTGTAGAAGTTTTCCACGGTTTTAATGTCAGATTATCTTCTATATTAAAATACCGTTTTCGCATGTGATTCTGTTTTGCTAGTTTAGTACAAGTTTTCGCGGAAATATCAAGAATTAAAAATGAGTGCTGTATTTAAAAAACGTTTCGAAGTAGTGCTTATGGTAAACCATCCAAAGGGTCCAAAAATGAAACCGTCACAAGTCGCAAAATACACGAAAACATCAGTTTCATTTGTGAGGAAGTGGGTCAGTCTATTCAAAGAGTTCGGAAATGTTGACGACGAGACGCGGAGAGGCAGGAAGAGAACCACTCAGAACAAAGCGGATAAGACGATAGTCCGGATGTTTTATAACACTCCAACTTTTAGCCTGAAGCAAGCGAAGAAAAGATTGTCGCAGAAGAGAGTCTAAATATCAACGGCCACTATCCGACGCAGGCTTCTGAAATCGGACATTCTTTATGGGAGTACCATGTCGAAATCACTTTTGGGTAAAAACATGTGGAAAATCGTCTAAAATGGGATAAAGAAAATTTGGGATGGAAACACTAAATTGGCCATCTCAAAGTTCAAATGCAAACCCGATCAAAAATGTTTGGTCCTTAATGAAGCAAAAGCCTAGAGGAAAAAGAATAGCAACAACAAAAGAGCTAATTCCACTCGGAGGCCCTGTTGGGCCCATTGTGATTCCCTTAATTTTTAATATACCGGTGCCTTTCCCTATCTGTTCGGCTCCCTGTAGATCCAGACAAAATTACCAAAATTGGAATCTTGTTCAAAGAAACATGAATTTTTAAAACAGATGCCAATAGTACAGCAAACTGACTAGAAGTCATTGTAAGTTATTGTCTCATCAACTCTTGAGACATGAATCTTGTATAAGGAAAATGAATAATTTGAAGCCTCAAATGCATAAATTATTTTCTTGCTTTTTTACTAAACAAAGTATTTTTGCAACGCCTAACGCCTAACACTTCAAGCCTCTTGAAAATCATTTCAAATATGGCAAACCTATTGGAAATTATTCACGTCATATTAGCCTATTTGAGCTCAGCGTATGATATCACTATGTAAGAAATGTGGGACTTCAATTTGGGTAGGTTAGGTTAGGTTGCAGTGGCTGCCTCTGTATGAGACACACTTCGGGCCTCTTAACGGGCCCGTTGTGATACCACAAATTCCACCCGTGTGAAATGCGTATGCAACACTGTTTTTTCCAACATGTGATACAACACACATTTCAAACGGTTGGGGAAAAGGAGGGGGGACCTACAGTTTAACGCCGAATTAGATAGCGATAGAAGTAAATGACTGTTTTTTTCAGCCCGAGCCAGGAATCGAACCTGGGGGCGCTCGGTTTGAGAAGCCAGTGCGCTACTCGTTGGGCTATCGGTTAGTTTGTGTTTGGGTAGTTTGTGCAGAAATTAAAACCATTTCAAGCAGATTAAACCTCAGGTCCATGAGTCACTGCAATGATCCTTGGCTGAAAAAAACATAGATTTTAAATGACATGTTGAATCTATCTCCATAGACTAAGAATCATCAATCATGTGGGTTATCACTTCAATATGATTTGATAAACTAGAACAATATTTTGTAACTTGTTTCGATTGATCTCAGAGCTGTAATGAGATTCTTAGATATAACTCCTTGAAAGCCTTAGTGAGTTTCTTGTTCCAGGGTGGCCATTTTTTGCCAACCTATCTTACTTAGTTACCTAACTGGACATAACGAGGTCTAAGGCCATTGTAGAGTTTCGGCCTAGAGCAATACTCCTCTTCAGGCATCCCTCTCTTCCCCATCTTGATCATTCGACAGTAGACACGGTCTTCCTAAATGTCTCCGTCTTCCGAATTTTGTTTGGAACGTTTTCACTGGAGCCTTTTTGTCCATCTTCACATACCCTTTGAAGCAAAAGTGAGTACAGAATAAGCTTTAACTAATACAGAAATCGGCGCTTCAGAGTTCTCTGCTCTGTAATAGGTGCCAGTACTATTTAGGACTCAAGCCTCTAAGCTAAAGTTTGGCAAAATCACTTATATTCTAAAGGATCACTACTACAACTTTTGAACAGAGAGAGAGAGAGAGTCTATGTCAGCCAACTTCGGTTGTGTGAAACCTTAAAGATTAGCTATATTTTTTTTATTAAATGAGCCAACGCGCAGGGTATACACCTATAAATGTAAGGCATTGCGCTGATTCAGGAAGGATATATAGGTTGGGAGAAAATATGTTGGGTGAAGATTTTATGGATTCTTGCCTTGAACCCAGGAAAATATCTGCAGGGAAACCAGCAGATCAGATCAGCAGATGTTCCATGATGAGAACAGACAGACAGAATGGAGTAGATAGAATAGAAAAGAATTCACTGTGGTTCTTAAAATGAAAATGAAATTCAAATCATCAAAAAAAGGTAGTGGTAAACATACAGAAAGTTTGTTTGAAGAAACTTTGCTCAGAAAAAAGGTGCTTTGTGTTAAGAAAAGGTCACGGCATATAGGGCGAGGATGTACTATGAATAGTCAGCAAACATGGATGAGTTTAATTTACTTAATTTTTTTGTTAGTCAAAACATATGCAACGATTTGCTGGGTACACTTGGGACAGAGTAGATCTTCCAGGTAAATCTACGATTCCTCTTTATTTGAGGAGTTAGAACGATTTATGGTTCTTTACTCCAGCTTAGTACAATTGTGCTTTTAGTTTGTTTGTGTGACAGAAGACTTGAGACGCTTCAGCAGGTTGAAGTAATGGCTGCCAAGAGGGCCACGTCCTGTTGAATCTTTAATAGTGTCAGTTAAAGTTTCGCTTAAGAGTGGTTGAAGTGGAATTTGTATCTTACTTTCGAGATCTTGTCGAACCCTGAAAAAACGCTTCTGCAGGATGATATTAGATCATTAAATAGGCTCCTAAGGGAGTGCTGGTCTCTGTTGAGAGGACATTTGTGGAAGAACAGGTTTCGTTTTAGTATCATCTGAGTCGAGATTCAAAGCCTCCACTTCAAAGCACAGAGTCTGAGTGGTGACAATGACCTTCTAAAGTAAGTGGGTTAAGTTATAATGGCAGCCAAGAAGGACACGTCCTTTTGAATCTTTTATAGTGTCAGTCAAAGTTTCGCTTCAGAGTGGTAAAAGTGGAATCTGTAGCCTTGTTTGGAGATCTTGTCGAGCAAGTCAGACAACATCTGAAGATGGCAGAGCAGAAGCATAGTCAATTTTTTAGTGCAGTGATGATTCTGCGTCTCGCGAGTAGTAGAACGGCCATCACTGATCCAGTGGTTCCCTGCTGCTGGTCTCTTTGAATTTTTTGTAGCTACTTGCGTTCCTTATATTCATCCATGGTATGAAGCTGCATCTCTATTTAAAATAATAATTACCCAATAAAATTATTATTCAAAACTCACTGAACTCATTAAATTGCACCTTGACAAATGTGGAAAATCAAATGTTCAGCTTTTAAAATAAAATCAACAACATTAAAATTGATAGCTGCATTAAGTCTCACACTCGCATTGGCAAAGTGGCCATTGAAAATTTAATAGCTAATTACAATAAAATGCGGCGAAAATCCACTGCATCAACAACAACAAAAACCATGCAAGAGTGCATTTGCAAGCTGAACTAGTGACATGTGTCAAATTGCAATTTGTTTGAAATCAACAAACACACACATTTACACTATTTTAATGCATGTAGCATGTTGCTATAAATGAAATTTTATTGCATAGCAATAACGTACAGCAACAGTGGAATGCGAAACAACAACACATATGAATATCGCACAAAACAAATATTTGGCCAACAACACTGGTCAGCGCCGTTAATCTGCGCTGCGATTATGACAGTTTAAGAGTGATTTGCATAAATTTACCGTAAAATAATAAATCGCTGCCAAATAATGGCCAAATCTCAACGAGCACAACAACAACAAAAGCTGCTTCGGACCAACCCAAACCAAACCGAAGCAATTCAAAAATAGCCACAACCAACACAACGTTACTGTTGACAGTGGCCATAACTCATTCATTCGAGCAACAACACAAACCACAACAACAATTACAACAATAACAACACAACAGTGGGCCAAAAACACGCATCAACCGGCGACCTTTTTGCTATCATGAAAAAATTTCTCGAATTAGCAATAAAATTTAAATTTATAGCTAAGCAACGTTGTTGTTGTTGCTTTTGTTATTTGTTATGTGATGTTTACTTTTGGCAGCGTATTTGTCAATTGAGGTGTGTCAGAAGTCACACGAATTTGTCATTATGCGTTGCACCAAAGGCAACGTGTGTGTGTGTGTGTTGGTGTTTGTGTGTGTTGTTTTTGTTTATTGTTAAAATGGCAGATAACACAGTTGCATGAAATGCAACTTTTTTCAATTTTTTTTTTTTAATTATTATTTTTTTATTATTATTAAAATTATTATTTAAAAAAAATAAAATTTGTTTTTTCAAATAAAAATTAAAGTTTTTTTCAAATAATCGAGAAATTATGAAAAATTTGTGGTGAAAAATTGAAAATATTTTCATCTAAGGAAATCGACGACATAATTGGCAACACTGGCAGTTCATGTCGACAACTGCGTCCAACAGACGAGTACAGCAAACTAGTTTTGAAGTCGCTGGAGAAACACAAAATTGTTGCATGTTGACTGGGTGGCAGCGCGTACCGAAAGCGTTTTATTAATGGTCAACAAATCTTAAACGGTTACCATTCATTTTATGAGCGTTCAACGTCGTCAACCACATTGTCACCGGCAGCAGAGTCAATTTTATGTGCAACATTTTCCAAATTAAGTGCAACATTGTCTACGCGTTGAAGCGTGGTTGCCATATTTTCATCTTCATAAAATTTTTATTAATTTTTAAATGTTTTTTCTAGTCTTTCCAAGTCTTTTCTAATCATATTTGACCCTTTTGAACGCTTTCTTGCATATTTGAAAAACTTATTTCTCACCCCTGTGGCAACACCGCTTGCCGCCAATGTAAATGAGCGGCACAAATGTCGCTGCCGCTGCCGTAATTAGGCACAAATTTTCTTCATCGCTGCTGGTTTTTTCGCTTTTCAACTTCTTCCAATGTTTTTCACATTCATTTCATTATGTTTTTGTCGGCATTCTCCCTTCCCTCCCGCCTTCCGGTTCGCCATGTGTGTGTTTTTGTGTAAAATTAATGTGCGTAATTTTTATTTTACTGCTTGCTTGTTTATGCTGCTGTCTGGTCATTTCATTACTGTGATTTTTGTTGTCTTTGTTGCAGTTGATTTTTGCTGCCAATTGGACGTTTCGAGTTTTCGTTCGTTTTTGTTATTGTTTTTGTTCAAATTTCAAACACAGCGCCGAGCAATTTGAGTGTGTGATTAATTTTACACTGTTGTGGCGTTGCTGCATTTTTAATTAGCTGCATTTTAGTCAATTATTTTTTTTCCAAATTTTTATGTCGCATTTTGTTGACTTCGGCTGCAGTAGTCATCAGGCAGCTTTGATTATATTTGTGTTGAAACTGCATTTCGGTGGCAGCACTTGTCATCAGCGGCATAAATTAAATTTGATTGTGCAGTAGCCGAAATATTTTGGGTATTTTAGAAAATCGATTTTACTTTACGATTGGAAATATTCGATAAAATGTTAATTTGAAATGATTGGAGGTTAATCAAGTCAATTTCCATGTGAATGACACGTTTTAAAGTGTTTTGGGTGAAAACCAAATATTTGTGCATTGATAGGAAAAAAATTTTAACAATTTAAATATATGTAAACACTGAGAAAATATTTATAAATTATTTGAAATATGTTAGAAAAATATGAAATTATATTAAAGGTATTTTTTAATATTTGAAGTGATGAATCAGAGACCTAAAAAAATTACACTGTGTATACTTTTGTTTTTTCTGAATATATTTTTTAAATTTTTTTCTAACTTGACTGTGGGTCCAAAGCCATTTCATATTCAGCTTCGCAATTAATTTAACGTTAAAAAATATATTCAGAAAAAACAACAGTATACATTTTTATATTTCATTGTAAAGGGAATTTCACAGGCTACAATATGGTAGCAAACTTATTGTACCTTAGTAATGGATTTTTTCGAGACAAAAATCCGTTAACAAAAAATATTTATAAAAAAATGTTTATTTCGCTTAAAACTTTTTATTAGTACATCTTACGTAACTAATGTTGCACATCAAAAGAAAGGTATGAAAAATAACTTTCGTTTGATACCCATATCGTGTAAATCAGTTGGAGCTAGTTGGAAATTTGAGGCCGAGCCACGCCTTTTATGGGCGTTTCCCAGGCAAAATTTTTAGTTTGTTAGATGCAGGAGCCAACCTTCTATATAAAAGCAAAGTCATTTATTTTTTTCACGAGGGTTCGCTACACTGTTGTTATGCCTCGACGAAAGTGCGGTTTTTGGGACATTTTTGTCGAAAACACAATTTGAATGTATTTTTTTTGGATTGGTGTCTTAAGCAAATTTGTTGGTCGTTAAAATATCTACAAACTTGCCGAAGACAGTAAAGCGATATTCGGAACGATTTAGGACCTATTAGCAATTAAACGTTCGAAGACTTAAGCGACGAACTTGACTTAAATGAGCAAACTTTAAAGTCGGATTTCTCTTAAACTAGAGCCAATCCAGCCAAACGGCTGGTGGATCTCAACTCAGTATACCTATAGATATAGGTAGTGTAAATAATGCGGAGATCAGACGGAGTGAAATATTTTTTGCACCGCTTTAGGCAGCCGAGGCACTTGGCTGCTTCTTTCGACGCTAAAAATATGATCGTTCCAACGAAGATCGTTCTTAATGGACATGTCGAAAACATCAAGAGCTGCCGATTCCGCAATACCCACACCACCCATAACCAGGGATGTGTTGGGATGTGGGGAGACTCGTTTGTGGGATAACAGGCAACATTGGGTCTTACGGGTATTAAAATCGACCCTGTTCGCTTGACTCCACTTGGATATTGATGGGTCTGATCATGAGTGTAGATCATGAGTGCGTAATTTTGGGTGATACGTCCCAAGATTTGCCAAGGCTACGGTTTGTTGTCCATAATGCTTTGATGGGCTTCTTAAGTGTGGAGTTTAGGTGAGGTGCCCAAGTGAGCTTTCGATCTAGAGTGATGCCTACATACTTGACCTCTCCCTTTAGGGGAATGACCGCGTTATTAATTCTGAGATTCGGAAGATTTAGTATCCTTCTTTTTGTAAATGGTACAATTGTAGTTTTGCCACGGTTGATTGATTACCCTTCAGCCTTACACCAGCTTCATGTGTCGTTTGGGGCTTTCTGCAGAAGTTTAACTAAGTCATCAACTAGCATAGACCATAGAAGAGGAGATAGGACCCCTCCTTGTGGGCAGCCTTTTACAGCGTTGATACTTAGCTCCTTGGTAAAAACTGCTTTCGAAAACATTGCGATAGTTCAAAAATTGCCATAGCAACTTTACACTTAGCAACTTTACTTCATAGTGTTTTTTCATCTACATTTTTCCCCCTTTCGAAGTCAATCAGTCACTTTTTCTTCTATGTAAATTTTCTCAAGAAAATTTTAACGTTGAGTTGCCAAAGAATTCGTAGAGCTCATTGCCAATCAAATACTGAAATAAAAAACAGAAAAAAATGTTTGTAAAAAAAATTGTAAAATTGTTTTTTGAAAAGACAGATAAACCATTGTGAGTACCTCAAACGTTTGGCATAAACCTTTTCACAATGCCCACTTTTCATCGTTAGATGATTGCTTTCCCACAAACCATGCCACAGATTTTCATTGCACTGTTGGACATTATCAAAAGACTTCCTTTACGCATTCGACGTGCAACAACAAATTGTTACACTTTGCATTTGAAACTTTTAGCCTGCACTCAACTTTTATTTGCGGCAATTCTTCGCCTTAACAAACGCGCCATTTAGTATTCAATTTCTCACCATTTCTTCAGCTTTCCCACTCACACACCAAATAGCAACACATACAACAACAACAAATAGTGTGCTGTCAACGATGAAAAACCATTCATTGCCATTCATGCCACAAAACGTTGCCAGCCCACAGCTGGTCGCTTTTATGTAATCCGAGCAGCGTGTCAGCAGTTGCACTTTCTTGCGCCCCCCCTTTCCACACCTCAATCCGCATGACACATACACTCGCATTTTGTTGCTGCTTACGTGGCCGCTGCACAGATATGTTGCATGTTCCGTGCAACAAGCGCCGCCGCCTTTAACCCAGTCGTCGTCGTCGTCGTCGTTGCGCTCTGTCCAACAACAACGCCAGTCAACGGCGCGCCGACCCATTGTCATTCGTGGCAGTTCAATTGCACGTCGGGTTCCCTCAAGTGCATCGAGTGTCTTGCTTTCAGCGGCAACGCAATCTCCTTGTTGTAATTGTGCTGCTCGATGTGCAGTGTTGCATTTGTTTGCCTTTTGTGGCGCACAATTGCAGAAAAAAGGAAAATAAAATTTAAAAAATACAAAAAAACGAAATGCAACTGCATTTTATGCTCATTTTCCGGCCACAATCAAAAGGTAATCGAATCCCTTTTGCATGCCTCTTATGCCTCCCCGCTCCGCCCCCGCTCATGACTTTTTTGCTTAATGTCTGCAATTCGCTTCGTTTTCGCACCTTTTTTACGGACATTCGTTGGCGTGTGGCAACATGTTGAACGCACTTAAGCCGGCTGTCGTTTGCCTTCGTGCCCCTCCTTCGCTTTGCAGCCTTTTTGCTCCATTTTCTTCTGCTCTTTGCATTTGCATTTGCATTTGCATTGTGCTTTTTGCTACTTTTCAATCGCTAAACCTAACCTCTTGGTGCACCAAGACTTGTATTCGATTTTGTTGCTACTTGTTTTTTTGCGCTGTGTTATTTATGTTGTTGTTGCTGTTGCTCCTTGCCCTGTTTGCTTTGATTTTCTACTAAATGCGATTTAATTGAACAATTAGTCGACGCCGTTGACAGCCAAAGCTGTTCATTTAAGTACAATTAGCCCATCGTTGACTGTTGTGCAAACAACGCCGGGTGGCAACGCTGCAGTGCGCATTCAGCCAGCCATCGATTCCTTGCCAATGCGATACTCATCAATTAAATTGGATTAACTGCATGCAAAGTGAACAACGCTGCAGTGAACTAATTCCCTACAAGTAGTGCAACTAGAGATTTCAGCTGAATGCATCAAAGGAAGCAAAACTTTGTGTACAAGTCGTGGAAAATGCGGTGAGATAGAAGAAGGTGACTGGCTGTTGAAACGTTAGCGAAAGTTGGGAGCATGTGGAGATTTTTTTGTAATAGTTATTGTCACAATCAGCTCATGAGTCTAAGTTTTTTGAGGCTACCAGTGTTTCACTTTTGAGACAAGATTTTTTCTTTATTTAACCTCGAACTTAGGGGTTAAGTTCAATTTGAAAAATCTGAAATACAATTTGAAAAATCTAAATTTCAATTTGAAAAATCTGAAATACAATTTGAAAAATCTAAATTTCAATTTGAAAAATTTGAAATTCAAATTGAATATCTCAAATACAATTTTAAACGCCAAAATACAGTTTTAAACGCCGAAATACAATTTGAATTTTCTGATATACAACTTGAAAAGGTGTAGTTTTTGACTTTCAACCAGTTGTTTCTCGAAGCATTAATTTCTCTTCTATTGAAAATATTGTTAAAAAATATTGTTAAATATAATTTTGAACGAAATAATAATGATCGATCGGTTAATGATCGGATGATTGCATAAAATGCAGAGAAATTGTTGCCAAGGAAACCCTGGAGCATATTCTCTGCATCTCTGGAGCATAACTTATGGTACTTCTTTACTGGGTTAGAGGAGATCGCCGTTGATACGCAACACTAAGGAGCTCGAAATGTTCCGCTGGGGGTCTATACATGGCCTACTTGGCCAGCCTAATCTTACCAAATAATGATTGAAGTTCAATCACAAAAGTTTTAAGTAGTGAACAATTTTATATTCAATTCATTTGAATTTATTAGAATTGCATGAGTTACATGAAATTTCCAGAAAACCCCATGTTGACAGTCAGAAGCCAATGGCAATGGAGATGAAAGTCTTCTTAGATCTCTTGAAGCCGTATCCAACAACGCATTGTTACCAAATCAGGCGATTTCCTTCTAGATTAAGGAGATTCTTGTCCTTATAGGAGAATTTTTAGGAGTAAGAATTGTTTAGGAGAAAGTTTAGAAGATTTATATTTTATGTTAGGAGATTTTTCGGATCCTTACTGCATTTTTGGTAGATTTCGGGATAACGAAGTCAGAAGTCAATGACAATGGTGATGAAAGTCTTCTTAGATATCTTGAAGCCGTATCCAACGACACAGTGCTGCCAGACCAGGGGCTTTCCTTCCAGATTTAGGAAATGCTTGGCCTTTTAGGAGGAAGAAATGTTTAGGGGAAAGTTCGGGAGATTTATATTTTATGTTAGGGGATTTTTCGGATTTTCCTTAGTGGATTTTTGGGAAATTTTGGATAACGAAGTAACGAAGTGATGTATTGGCAATACTGGCAACAAAACATATTTTGGCAACTATTCTTTTAGTCAAAGCATCCTATTGTGTTAAAAATTTGTAAGCTTACAAAATGTAAGCTCGTTCTATCTCGTTCTCACTTATTGCTGTCACAATGAAATCCCGCCGAAAATGGCACTTTTTGTTTAATTGTTATATGTTTTGTTTTTTAAGTTTTTGTTGTTAAGATAAATAAAAAAGGGCTGCATTAAAAAAACTGTATGTATATATTTTTATTTTTTATGAGCAGTTTAATTCCTTTAAAACGACGAAAATTATAAAAAAATTTTTAAGAGATTTGTGTAACTTTTGGGAGAAAATTTCAGTCTTTTTTAAAGATTTCGAAAAAAGTCTTTTCAGGTATCTGGCAACGCTGCAACAGCGGATGATTTACTGCAACAAACTCCTTATTTTTTTTTTGTGGTTTTAACATTACTCCGTGAGCTTTTCCCTGTAGAAAAACAAACTCCTTATTGTGTCTTTTTTGCCTTTTTGATGTTCACTATTCAGAGATCCGCATAGTTCAGTGGTTTTTGCAGTGAATCATTAGAAGGTCGTGGGTTCTAATCCTCACTCAGCCAACACTAAACATTCAGAAGTCTTTGAGGTCTGAGAGGGCAGAACTTTGAGAGTAAAAATTCATAACCTAACGCCTGTTTGGTCATTCTCAGTCTACCTGGATTCAATGGATTACAAGAAAGATGTGTGTTTGAATGCGGTGGGTTCGAATCTCGTAATACTTAGACAACACCAAATATAGAAAGATTTTCTTTTTGCATCTGTTATGTATCTTCAAAGTTTAGAGATCATTTCTTTCGGCATCGACGCTCTTAACTGACATTGGAAAACCGTTGAAAGCAAAAGTTCGTCCATACATATTTCGTATTTGATGATTCAGATATTTGAGTAGTTTGTACAGAAAATTACAAAAAGATTGTGGGTTCAAATCTCGACATAGACAACACCAAATATATCATAGAGAGTTGTTCTTTTAGCATCTGTTCTGTTAGTTGTTACTAGCAAAACTTTAACAGTAACGAAAAATTCGACTAATTCCTGTTTAGTCATTCTCAAGTCTGCCTGGTTCAGTAAATTTTGAGGTCTTTAGTACGAATCCCGATTTAGTAACCTCCATGTTTAGAGATCATTTCGTTCGGCATCGACGCTATCAACCTTTGAAAGTAAAGGTTCGTTCACTTATTTCGTATTTGATTATTCAGACATCGGAGTGGCTTGTACAGTAAATTACAAAAAGATTGTGGGTTCGAATCTCGACATAGACAACACCAAATATAGAAAGCTTTTCTTTTGGCTTCTGCCATCTGACAGCTGACTGACCTTTGATACCAAAATAAAACTTAAGGTTCAGATTTTGGAACATGAACTCAAGACTGCAGAGGCGACTGGTTTAAGACTTAGTTACGAACTTAAGTCTAGCTGGGCGTACAATTGATCTAAACTGGTCGAACATGCCATATTTGCCTTATTGATGTGGCCAGTTGTTGTTACATTAAGTGTTTGTGTTATGAACGGTTTTTATTACCTAAAGAATTTTATGCTTCGTTTATGCCCTGAGCACTGAGTTAATTTTTATGAGTGAAGCGGTTTAACCCGAGCCGGCAGCTTTAACCTTGTTCTGTCAACAATCGGCCACGAGTACCTAATTGCTTTAAAGATTATTTGCTCATCATTGCCGCAGTCATTGGGGCTATGCCAACACTCCAAGCGCGTCGGCATACGAAACGTTCATTTGTCAAGACGACGCAACGCGGCGCGGCAGGTTGCGCAAGTTTGCGTCTAGAAAGCGAACGATTGAACGAGAGACTGCGGTGTTGCGCTATCGCGTGCCATTTATCTGAAAATAAGAAGAAGAAGAGCAACTAGCCATGGCTCAAAACTGGTTCTATAAACAACTGAAATTTGAACAACAGAACAAATTGGCTTTTTTCTTGATCATGTTTGAAGCCTGAAATGGCTTTGGAATTTTAATTTCTGTGCGGCGGCAAAACAAAATTTTTAGCTTTTTGAATGAAAAATAAACTGAAAAACAAATTTGTATGAAAACGCTGCATTGCATGTGGAGCGCGTTTCATTTTTAAGCTGACCAGATTAATTTATGCAAATTTCAATTGAAAGCCAAACACACAAATAATGAACAGTTTTAATTAGGCGCACTGAGGCGCGGCGTGGCGCGGCTGAGGGGTCGCAGCAGTGTAAACAGCAGCGGCCAACAAGGCGGCAAACGAGCGAGACAGCCACGACGACAGCCATTGTCACTGATTTATTTTGGCCGACGCGTTTGACAAATGATGGTTTAAAATGGCCATAAAGAAGCCGGAGGAGGATTTTTGACGCGGCTGCTAATTGACTGTGTCTTGCGCTACGAATTTAATTGCCAATTTTTAGTGTAGCGATTACAGCAAAAGGCGGCACTTGGGATGTTTTAAATTTATAGTAAAAAATGAAAATAAAACAATAAATAAGCAATGAAACAAACGCATCGAAATGGCTAATAAAAATAATAAAAATGAAGCAAAGTGCATGGCGAATGAAATTAAAAGAAAGAGATTATCATAAAGTTATGTATGTGTGTGTGTGTGGTTGCGCCGACTTACGCAAATGAGTGAAATAAAATGCACAAAGCGCTCGAATCAACAAAACAATTCACAAATTCAAACACACACACACGAAAAAAAAGTACAATAATACATTAAAAAAATGAAATGAAATGCTAAAAAGTCCAAATAAAGACATAAAGCAGCAAAATGCAATGAAATGAAATTTCAAAAATGGAATACAAAAAATAAAACAACTGCCAAAAATGAAGTCATAATAAAAACAAAGGCGCGCGCATAAAAAACCGAAGCAGCATAAAATGAAAATCCACCGTGTCGAACGAGCGCGCGGACTGAAACTGCGCAGACTGTCCGTCCACACAGTCGAACAGCCGGACGAACGCACCGAATACACTGCACGTGAAATCAAATTAAAAGCTTTGCATAAATTCCCCACTCGGTGCGCGGACGGACAAGCGGCCAAATAAGCAGATTTCGGACGCTGGACGCTCGAAGCACATTGGACTGAAGGCCAGGTCAAAGGACGCAGGGCAAGGTTGAGGTAAAGTCTACACGCATTTTCGCCGAATTCGACTACAATGAAAATTTCATTCGAAATTGAACGGCACCGACGCAGCGTCAACAACGTCGAGTCTCGTAAAAATTGACTTGGTCGATGCGGCAACGTTTGAGTTTTGACGGTGACGGCAGCTGACACGCTTTTATGATCACATAGGGAAATATATGTACATATATATTTGGTTGATTTCCGGAGGAGACTTGAATTCTATTGTTGTACTATATTTACAACTGAAGCACTAACAACTGAGGCAATAATAATTTTTAACATAATGCTGGATGAGACCAAATTAAATATTTATGTTTGTATAATAAATCAAACTTGATGTGCATTCACACAAATTTCTTCGTATTTGAAGAAGACAAATGGTATTTTAATATCAGGAAACTAATATTACAGACCATTGTGTTTAGTGATATGTGAGGTGAGAGCTTCAGTTGATGAGACAATTTCTCTATTAAAATTAGATTTCCGCTGCAATACCAGATATCATTACCACGTTTTGTGATAGAAGTCACGGCAAAGACTATTCGATTTAGATCAGATTTAAATTTCTGGTTTAGACTGAATTGCCCGTCTTTTGGGTCCAATATGGCTTTGGATCTAATAAGACCTAAGCGTTGAAAACTGCGAGAATTAGTCATTATGTCTGATTGTCTTCAGGCTTGACATCCTTCCTTTGCTTCCTCATGCCGAGTTATAAAATCTCTCTTTTCTAGGTTTTCCTATTTAGAATGTTTTGTTTACTAACTTTAGACTTAAAACCAAATATTGCAGAATTCACAATGAAGCCTCAGTGTGTTGCTATATGAGTGCTTGGGTGGAGTATGTTCACAGAAAGGATTACGAGGCACTTAGGTTTTGTTTACAGTTGCTTAAGGATTGGTTGACATGTGGTCCAAGGAGTCAGGTTACTGGATTTTCTCATTTTTTCCCTTGCTCAGTCCTCTCTAAAGCACTAAAGGACCTCCACAAGACTCTTCCATCTTACACCACTCTAGGCCGTTGTTTTCGCGCCGTCCCAAGTGGTGTTGAAAGCGGCTAGTTCGCGTAGGGTCGACTTTCTCCAGATGTTTTTTTGGTCGATCGCGACTTCTTCTCCCTTGCGTGTTCCAGTCCAGTGCTATTCTCGTGATGCTGTAGAATATCCTGCTGATGATTCGCAGGCATTTGTTGACGAAAGTTTATGGTTTAGAGTTATGGTCATTGGTGTAGGCGCCGATAAGGTTTTTATAAATAAATGGCCTAATAAAAATTCCAGTTCAATTTTTGTACAGTGGTTTAAACCTCGAGATGAGATGGCGTAGTCTGTTACTTACTTACTTAATTGGCCATAACAATCCGTTACTGGGTTCTCCCCAGTCGCCTCTGCTTTGCGTTCGCCTTCTCCAGTTGGACACATCAAGAGATGATAAGGTGTCCTAACTTGGTTCTTCCACTGGAGAAATGGTCTCACTCTAAATACTGTGCCTAACATCTTTTTCGCTGGAGATCCATTGTCCATACGGGACACATGGCCCAACCAGCGTAGGACCTGTGCTACGTCCATGTCTTCAAACAGCTCATGCATGCTTGTTGTTGGTTCATACTTGGTAGTCATCGCCAATGCGAATAGGGCCGACAATTTTCCGAGCGGAGTCTGTTACTAATCACAAATTCGCTTTAAAAGTTTGCAAATCCCTGTATAGGAATGTTGGTTGATGTCGGAGGATGATTGTTTAGAACCTTTTTAATCTGTCCATCGCATTTCTTGAGTTTTAAGAGTCAGTTCAACATTTCGAGAGAGTCTCTGCCAGTTGGATAATGGTATCTTTCCTTTAGGATCTTCCCTGAGGTTTAGAGATCATTTCAACATTTCGAGAAAGCCTCTACCATTTGGATAATGATATCTTTCCTTTAGGATCTTTCCTGAGGTTTGGACATCAGTTCAACATTTCGAGAGAGCCTCTGCCAGTTGGATAGTGGCATCATTCCTTAAGGAGTTTTCCTGAGGTTTGGACATCAGTTCAACATTTTGAGAGAGTCTCTGCCAGTTGGATAGTGGCATCATTCCTTAAGGAGCTTTCCTGAGGTTTGGACATCAGTTCAACATTTCGAAAAAGGCTCTTCCATTTGGATAATAGCATCTTTCCTTTAGGATCTTTCCTGAGGTTTGGACATCAGTTCAACATTTCGAGAGAACCTCTGCCAGTTGGATAATTGCATCTTTCCTTTAGGATCATTCCTGAGGTTTGGACATCAGTTCAACATTTCGAGAGAGTCTCTGCCATTCGGATAATAGCATCTTTTCTTTAGGATCTTCCCTGAGGTTTGGACATCAGTTCAACATTTCGAGTGAGTCTCTGCCAGTTGGATAATGACAACTTTCCTTTAGGATCTTTCCTAAAGTTTGGACATCAGTTCAACATTTGAAGAGAGCCTCTGCTAGTTGGATAATGGCATCTTTCCTTTAGGATCTTCCCTGAGGTTGGAACATGGCTTCAAATTTTTCAATTCATTTTTCAGTGTTCATCAACGTTATGAGGGGAGGGTAGGGGCGGGGATTTTCCCATTTTCTCTGGTATGTGTTCTCACATAGCGAGCATCAAACACTTTACTCAACCGAAACTGAAAATCCAGGGAGTTGGATATGCTGTACACAGCCGTTAGATGATGGAGACAGAGGTCGAGAAGATTTTACCCAAGTCTGGTGGTTTTGGGTGTCCGGATTTTGTGTATTTTTTTATGCAAAGATTTAGTTCTGTAGGCCGCACCCTGACGACGGGTTACGACCACTTCAGTTATTTAGTATAGATTTTTAAATACTTTATAAAGGAAGAGCGTATTCGAGAAGTGACTCAGAAGTTAACTCCGTTTGGTAACTCTATGTGCCATTCGGCCTAAGTGAAGTCCTTGAGAGAACCACTTGACCTACTTACCTACCTAAAACGAGAACAATAGCAGGAGGGTCCCGTGCTTTATGATCCAGGCTGCTCCTGCTTTCCTATTCCTTGTTCAGCAGGCGCGAAATAGTTATCCAAAAGTGGGCCCCGAAGTTGTGAGTCAACTTGTATTGAACAATGGCAGAGAATATTCTGGCATTCGTCAGATTCTGTCTTCCATATTCGCTCTCATCTCTTTCCATCCTCATACAATTTCAGAAATTATGAAATTAATTCAAAAATTCCCACCCACGCCACAGAATGTGATTTTTCTAAAAAACGAACAAAATCTAGAAAATTTCATAAATTCATAAGCACTGCTTGGGGTCGCATAGCACAGCCGCCCGTTCCCAGCTCCCAGCTCTCCCCCCCAAGTACCCAAAGCAATGTTAATACGCACAGCGCGAGCTTTGTTTGTCGTTGCTCGCGAATAACCGAATGAACGGAAACGGAAACGCACTGAAATGGAACCACATCAACGACAGCAATAGCAACAAAAACAACAACAACAACACCAGTTTAATATATGCGACGCATCACCGAACCAACCAACCAACAAACCGTCCAACAATCAAAGCGAACAATTCAAGCGAACGTTTTCATGGCAGGCAGTATTATCGTTGTTGTTTTTGTTGTTGTTGTGTTATGTTGGTCCGTCTAACTTACATGCGGCGGCTGCTTGGGAAAAAATAAAACAATTTCGCGGATTTTTTAATTTGAAATCGCTCGACGTGGCGGCGCCTCAGCGTTGCTTCCGTTGGTGGCGCTTCCGTGGAGGCGTAGTTCTTGTTGATTTTTGTATTTCCCCATTTTTTTTTGGGGATATTTTCCTTTTTTTACAATATTTAGATTTTTGTAATTCCAGTGCTGTAAGCATTCACAGGAAAATGCGTGAAAATGTCGAATACTGAGAATTTCACTGAAACTGCGAGAGTTGGTCCTTTTCTTGTTGCTGTATATTGTTATTGTTGTTGTTTTGGTTTATGTATGAATTAAGTTCGTTGCTTTGCATTGTGCGGCATGAAGTGAAAATAGCCTAAAGGTGTTGAGTGTTGAAATTGAGTTGAAATGTTGGGGGGCATTGTTTTTTTTTGCGAGAAAATTAGGAAAATGAAAAATTTTTACACTGTCTTTGGCTGCAAAACCAAGGAATGGTACACACAAAAAAATGTCTGAAGAAAATTAAAATCGAATGAGTGGAAGAAGATGATTTCTTTGCGAGTGGGAAAATTTAAAAATTTTCAGAATTGTTTTTTATGTTGAAAATTTAGTTTATATTTATTAGGTAATTTACGAATTTATTTTATATTTATTTATATTTATGAATTTAGAATTCATACGTAACTATTGCAAAATTTGCAAGCCAAAGTAATTAACATTCTATGAAATTTTTCTACATTCTGCTCACAAAAAAAAAAAAAAACCACCATATTGCAGGCCTCGAAGTGGTTCTTTGGTGGTGTTGGCACACTTACTCCGATGGTGAGACCGTAATCAGATCCCTTATTAGTAAATCCACCACAACACTGGTGTGTGAATGCCGTGGCCTTCTCAAAATCATAGAAGTGACCAGTGGGTCAACATCTATAGGCCCTAAAGATCTATAGAGATATACACGGCAACTGCGAGGAGAATCAGGGATCAATTTGGGAAGAATTTGGGATCATAAGATAAGCACATCGGACGGGAAAGCACACCAATATCTTCCAGGCGGAAAATACGCTATTGAAAGGTGTGCTTACTTCAATCTGGTGAAGAAATACCGGAACCGGAAGATTACCATCTTCACTGACAGCCAAGCGACAATAAAGGCTCTGGGATCCTACCAGGTGTCCTCGAAACTGATTTTGGAGTGCCTTGAGAAGCGGAATGAACTTGGACGTTGCAACAAGGTGTGGGTACTTTGGGGTTTCGGGCCACACCGGCATTGAAGGGAACCAACAAGTCGACGAGCTGGCAAGTAGGGGAGCTTCCACACCCTTTGTGGGCCCAGAACCTTTTTGTGGTTTGGGAAAAGGAGTTTCCTCCATCCTAATGAGAAATGACGAAATAACTGGAAAAATCAGATTGAGAGCATTCGAGTTGGTTATCGGGTCCTACAATAGAAAAAGATTCGAGAAATGTAGAATCTTATCAAAAGGCAGGGCATTGTAGGCTGAATCTGGGAATCTGGGTTTTTGCTTGCAGGAAAACGAGACTGCAATACATACTAGGAAACTGCCTCATTAGGTTAGGTTAGGTGGCTGCCTCTGTATGAGACACAATTAGGCCTCTTAACGGGCCCGTTGTGATACCACAGATTCCACCTGTTTGAAATGCGTATGCAACACTGTTTTTTTCAACATGTGATACAATACACATTTCAAACGGATGGGGAAAGGAAGAGGAGGGGACCTACAGATTAACGCCGAATCCGAACGGCGATTGGCAGTTTTTTTTCATTCACGCTTGGAGGTTTTGCCATTGCCTGCCAAGTGCTCACTTGTGCGATTCTTGTAATTCTCATTCCCTTCATGTGGATAGCGATAGAAGTAGATGAATTGTTTTTCCAGCCCAAGCCAGGAATCGAACCCGGGGCGCTCGGTATGAGAAGCCCGCTGCGCTATCGAGGCCGGCAAAAATGCCCCGTACTCATGCATAAAAGAAAGAAGAACCTGGGGAACCATCTTATATCAGGTGCAGGCTGGGTGTCTAGAGACTGAGGAAACTTACTAAAATTCCTCTCGGATACTGGACTCACTGATAGTCTCTGAGGTCCAAGAAGGGGGCACAATAGATCTACTAGGGCACAGTGCATTATCTCCATCAATAATAAAAATAATCAAATATCCTCGTTCAATAATAGTTGAATGGGGATACCGAGATACAAAGACTAACTTTAGAATCCTTGTTGTTAAACAAGGGGTTGTGTCCTTCACTTTGTCCTAAGGTCATCTTTTTCAGAAGAACCAAACTATTATTTCATAAGAAATCCTTTCGAATCCTTTAGAAAAAGTTTATTTTCAATTCATTTCAATTTTTTTCAAGTGTAAATCCTGGAAAACTCACGAAAGCGGCAAAGATGATTGCGGATGGTGAGGCATCCCGGAGATTTATTGATTTTTTTTTTGTTGTTGTTGGGCTCTGGCAGTGCGGTGCGCATAATTAAAGGCCGGCGTGCTCAGTTTAATGGAAATTATTGTCTTATTTGACAGCTATAATTGTCACGCTTAATGATGTTGGCGGTTCGCATTTTCGGCAGATACGGCAATTTGTTTGTTGGCCGAAATTGTTTTGTGGGTGAACTTAACGAGCATTGAATTACCGCTCCGTCGTGGGGCGAGGAGGCAGGGGCGGGGAGAAGGGCGTCAAATTAGGGGTTGGCAATGATTGTTGGGGAGTCGGTTTGTCGCTCCAGGGGTCACGCCGCAAATAATCAATATTTAGTTATTTTTAAATGCGGTGGCAGTGAATGCTTTATTGATTTTATTTTGTTGACTGTTTACACAGAAATATTTATGCGAATATTTAAAACAAAGCATTTTCAATAAAGTAAAATATTTGCAAAAATATGCAAAATATTTAAAATGCAATTTAAATTAATTGAATGTAAAATGAATTCGTGGCTGAATTTTTAAGTTGTGTTGGCAGAATTCAAAAGAACTGAAAGCACTGAAAGCATTGCGCCAACAGCGAATTCCCAAAGAGCTTTGTCGTTGCCTGCATGGAGCAATTGAAAACAATGTTGCAGCGACTGCTGCTGTCGTTGCTTTTTTGTGTTGCTGTTTTGTGTCGTTGCTGTTGTTGTTGTTGCTGTTGCTGGTGAGCAGCCCGTGTGTATCGGCATGTACGTGCAAATGATACTTGAGCGTACAACGTACTTGACTTGCCTTGGTGGCATGCAGCAAGCCATTGCAAAAGTTTAGTAGACGTATTTATTACACGCCAACTGACGGGCAGCGACGGCCACACAACAACAGAAACAGTAGGAGTCTAGTAGGAGAAGCTACGACAGCGAAGCTGGTGACAACGTCGCAGCATTGACAACAGTCGACTCAAGGGAACTAGAGCTGGCGTGATGCTGTTGACGTTGACGTTGTTGTTGTTGTTGTTATTATTTGAACTTTTTGTTGCTGTTGTAATATGAAGTACAAGTGTCACAGCCACAAGGTGGTTGTGTGTATTTGCCTGTGCAGCGACAAAATTCATTTAACCACAAACACTGCGAGAAATATTGAGAAATTTTAATTGCCAAGGATTCTTATTGAGCGCTGAGGGAAATCTAAGAAATACTGGTTTATGTGAAACATTTTACTGTTATCCCCAAAGTAATTCCCAATAATTTGCAACGATATCAAGAAAAGTTTGTGTGCTAATTGAAGTCTACGAATTGGGCGCGTTTGATCAATACCCTGTTTCTTTAATAATGGTTAAATAAAATCAAAAACTAATAATTTTGTATTTTCCAATAAGTATAAAATAATTTTTCTGTAATTAAAAAATATTGATACAAATCTAATTTAACCCGTTTTAAGCTAAAATTGTTCAAAAGTAAACTAGCTCTAGAACTCTAACAAAGAGGCGTGGTGACTTCAAATGTCGTGTGCACACTTCTTAGGAAAGTGTTTCATAATTTAAATACCAAAAAGCAATATCGAGACACAGGGTAAAATTCGGGGTCGAAAGGGTTAATGATCGTTTGTCCTTACTTCCTTAACTGCACTTGACAAGAAGTTACTGGATTATGGCAAAAGTTCTCTCCTGCTTTGCGCAAGTCATTTTCATAGGGCTGAGTTGAGGAAACTTGATCCTTCCTTCGGAGATATGGTTTTCCTCTTCGCCATCGACCTCTAACTTCCTGAACTTAATCCTTTCACGGGAGATATGGTTTCCCTCTTCGCCATCTACCTCTAACTTCCTGAACTTGATCCTTCCACCGGAAATATGGTTTCCCTCTTCGCCAACTTCCGTGTCAAACACCTTTTTCCCCGGAGCTTTGTTGTCCATACGGAAGACATGCCCAAGTCAGCCTATTTGTTGAATATTTATTTTCTGTCCTAGGTCCATGTTTCTAATAAAATAAACCCAGCGTAATAATCATAAAATTTTATTTTTACATAGGCTCTCTGATTTAAACGTGCTTTCTCTAGTTTGTCACACAAAGCGATAAAGTTTTTATTTATTTATTTATTAATAAATTTATAATTCATTCAAACAGAAAATACATTTTAACAGACCATCGATAAAACTAGAAAATTACAAAATAATACAGTTGGGGGTTTCTTAGACTCTGTGCTGTCAAAAGAAACTAGCTTTTAATCCTTTGCGACCCAGCATACACAATTGTGCTATCTAACTTTAAAAACACTGCAGTGTAAATTTTGAATTCATGTCATTAAACATTCGAACCAATCGTTTTCCAGTTATTGTGTAAATTATTAAACAAAATTAAGAAACAAATTTAATACAATTGAATATGTAACATTTTCGTGATTAATCTCATCGAAGCAACACATTTCACTGTGTCGCAAACACCTAACCTAAATACAACAGTTCCTACGGCACAGCTGAATTTTATAGTTTTAGATACCCGGGCAAAACTGGGAAAAACCCCATTACGAGACTAATGAACTATCCGTGATGTACACGTTTTATGCCGATTTTACTCTCAGAGGTTTGGTATTTCTTGAGAGCTCAGTGGTGGAAACAATATGGAACTTTCTCTGTTTTGATGTATGGAACAATTTTTTTTGAGAACTCAGCGAAACAATATGGAGGTTTCTGTGATGACTGATTAATGACCATGGCCAAGGATTGAACCTGAGGTCGAACGTCGTTTCTGACTCCGGCTTCATTGCAGTAACCAGTTAAGTCCCTGAAATAAAAAACTTCAGCTCTATGTGAAGCGTCATTTCGATTTATTATAAAACCACAATGAGTTTTTATGGCTTAGGTGGGTTCTCCTTTGGGGAAGTCACTCTTATTTACCTGCAAACTGATGGGCGAAGTCATCTTTCGGTTTTGAAAGTAAGTTCAATTTTTTTCCAATTGAGAGACGTTATCCAGTGGTGACCACGTCATGCATTTTAAAGCCATGTAGATTAAAGTTGCATTTAAAACTACTTTTGCATGGGATTTGTTGGGAACTGTAACGATTAGAGTGAAAAGAAAAGAGTTTTTCATTATCTCTTTGGATGCACAGCCTTCAAATGAACAAAGCTTCTCATCTTAAGAAAAGCATTCGTAGAATAACTAATTGAGGTCTGTAGCATTTAGCTTTGGAGAGACAGATGAACAGAAATCTCTTCTAGGAAAACAGAATTAATGGAGTCTAACGCAACAAATTCTTTCGTTACATTCAGGCTTAGCTTCACCAAATTAGCTAATAATTTAATATTAAATCAGTTGGAATAGTTCGGTGTTGTAGCTATCAAAGATACATCAATTTTGTTTAGGATTAATGACTAACCAGTTGTTATTGGCCAACCAGTTAGTAAGTACCCTGTTGATCAGACACTGGTTGGTCAATAACAACCGGTTAGTCAGACTATTACTGACCAACCAGTGTCAGACCAACATTTCCCTTAACCAGGCTCCTTTTTATTCCCTGGAAGGGAACAACCTGTTGGTCTGACCAACTAGTTGCAATAATAGGTTACCTTTCAGGGAATGAAAAGGAGCCCGATTAAGAGAAATATTTCGGGGAATTTGTTGCCGATCGATCTGGGATAACTAGAGAATCGCTAAATTGTTTTTGAAGATATTCACTCATAGCTAAAAACCTGTGATTGAAGAAATGATGATAGCTTGACGGGCGAAGTTTGTACTTTACGCAATTATATATACTTTACATATTGTAACGATGAGGCACTCTGTGCTGCGCTATGCGTGAATGCTTTTCCAAGCATACTTTTAGGCATGCACTTTGGAGTACGGCCGTGTGCCTATAATTCCGATATGGCAAGGATGGTTCGCGAAGGTGATGAGCTGTGCTAGGACAAACGAGATAGAGAGTACAACTAGAATGTGCAAGAAACATCGGCGTGATAAGAAAACAAGTATAAAAAGCAGCAGTGTGCAGCGTAGAGGGTTGAGTCTGTGTTGAGCAAGCAAAGGGAAACATGCAATAGTAGTAGTGTAAAGTAGTAACAAGTGTAAATTTGTAAATAAAGCGATTGTTGGTTTTTGGCCGCATTTGCGCTGAGTAACTGAAATAGATTTATTTTCAAGCACAATTCAAAACCGAACTTAGTGAAGTCATTTTCGTAACAATATATAAAGAAGCAGTGACGCACTTAGGATTTCATATTGGGCAGTATTCTGTGTACAACTCCTTAGCCCAATACCATATAAAATCACACTTTCAACCCACAAGCTTTACAGTAAAGACAAAACAAGTTTTACCCAAAACATTCCTTACGTACGCCAGTATAAGGAAGAGCTCAATACTTTTTATAAAAGGGCACTTTTTTCTGTAATTTATAAATTGTTCCTTTCTTTTATTCTCAAAGGTTTCCTATTGTCAGAAAAAAGGTATATAAAAATGTATTAATATGATAAAAGTTGTATTAAGATTCGAACCCAAGACCTTCCAACTGTTGTTGGTTTACACTAACCACTGAGAAAATGACTCACTATAACCTCACTTATTCGCATTCAAATCAACAGCCTTTTCGCGTTCAGTGTGTTGTTGTATTACATTGTTGTTGCAACATGTTGTTTAGTTGAATTTGCTTTGTTGTTTTTAATGAATGTCTGTCTGTACATGGCGCTGTTTTTATTTTATTGTAAAAATACTTAGGCGTCGTTGTTGTTGTTTGCTTGTTTATGCCCTTCATAGCTCGAAAATGTCAAAATGTTAAAAGGATTTGTTTTCGGTTTCAACGCTCAGTGACGTTTTCGTTATTTATTTGTGGTTTTTATTTTATTCATTTTCTTTATTTTATTTATTTGTTGTTGTTGTTGGTTTTTACATTTGCTATGCATTTTGCGCATTGTTTGCCTGTAGCTCGGTGCTTGCTACATGACAACTGTACAGCGTAATCGGAGCTCGACAGTCGGCGACCGACCAACCGACAGACCGACCGGCTGACGTTCCACTGCGCTTCGACTGAGGTGTTGTATGCGGTTTGGCAGAGCCAATTTTTCCTTATTGCATTTGCCGTATTATTCGTTGTTGTATTCGGTGCTTCTATTTTTATTCGCTGCAATTGCATGTTGCATGTTATCAGTTTGTTGTTGTTGTTGACTTCTGCTCTATTTGGCTTTAACGCGCTGGTTGCGCCCACTTTGCGCCTGGACTTATTTGATTTCGCTTAATCGAGTCTTTTGGCTGCTGCACCACCAGCGACGTGGTCGACTACTTTGGCAATTTGCTTTCAAGCCAATTCGGCGTTTACTGCCGACTGCAGCAACAACGCTTTCTTGTGCCTGTTGTCTGTTGCTCGTGTCTTGTGCAGCCTGTTTCTGTTTCTTATGCCGAACAACGCTTTTGCATTCTTCTGCCTTATAGGGACCGCTCCGCCCCCTTCTACGTGCGGCCCGCGCCGAGTGCTTGTTGCCTGCAGGCTTCCTTAGCTCCAAATGTGACTTTCGTTCTTCGCAAAGCTGACTCCTGTCTTCAGCTTCTGGCTTTTACATGTTTTTACTTTATTTTTAATAATTTAAATTAACCCGCAGCCAAAAAACAATCACACAATTGCATACTCGGCTAACCTGTGATCTGCGCCGAACGTTCTCGCCACGAGATTTCATCCTCCAGCTGCATCGTTCGCTGCATTGGCCGCATGCCAACGTGTCTGTGCGGCCGAGCACACTTGTAGGCGGATTACGTGTGGATAACCTTACATTTTAGTTGGTTGTTGTTGTTGCTGCCTCAAGCCTCTTGCTGGCAACGTTGGCTTCTGTGTGGCTGCTGCTGTTTGGTGCAGCCACATCTTCTCTAATTCAGTCCCAACCTGTTCTGCAATTTTTGCTGCTATTACGGCTTCTTTATTCTCGCTGCGCCCTAAATGGGGTAAATGGCATTAGGCGGCACTGCAGTTGCGGTGGGAAATCTGAGATTTTTCTTGTGCATTCTTAAATTACAGTGTCTGCAATTTTTTTTTACTAAATTGAATATTTTCTCAATTTTTAGTATTAGAACATCAAGTATAATTGCAAAAAAAGGTTTTGTTTCAGACACATACAAAATTTTAAAACAATGGAAATGACTTACAGGCTTTTTACATTAAGTGAGAAGATCTTTTAGTTATGGTTTAAAATTTTCAAAAATTCCATTAACACTAAAATTTTCATATGTTTTTGAATTGAAAAATTTAAAACTGAAAAATTGAAACTTAAAAATTGAAACTGAAAAATTGAAAGTTTAAATTGAAACAGTAATAACGATTCCCAACAACATATGCGCTCTCATAATATTTCCAAATGGTTCTTTACATTCAAGTTTAATGAAGATTGTCTAAATATTATTAAGTTATTCCCATCTACACCTCAGTTTAGTTCAATTAAACAGTCTGAACTGGACATTTTGAAATGTATCTATGCGTTCAAGTCTTGGTTGGTTGGTTAAAGTGGCAAGTCACGTCTTATTAGGACGTTTTCAGTTTTCAAACCTGCATTACATCTATCATTCAATCCAGTGGCGCACACAGGATTTCATTCGAGGGAGATTTTGGGTACAATTTTTTAGCCAATTACCATTTGAAATCATAGTTTGGACCAGCAATTTTTGCATTTGGGGGGAGGGCGTTAAACCACGAAACCCCTTTTTCCCCAGTGTGCGCCACTGATCCAATCCTATCAACCGTTCAATCAAACAGTTTCTGTTGGACATGTCCATACGTTGAATTTCTAAGAAAGTGTTTACAGTTTTTATTTTTTTCCCTCCATTTCATTCCATTTTTTATTTTACTCTATCACATTTACTCTATGGTCCAAACCAATCCAACAGATCTATTCGATCAGTTCCTATTGAAGCTTTAAGTCATCCCATCTTCTGTACCATCTGGCATCCGATCCCATCTACCCTACAATGCTTCCATTTCCCTCATATTACCACCAATCTCATCTTTCCAGCTGAATCCATACGTTCGTATTCTATAAAAGCATTTAAACTTTTCAAGAAATCATCCATCTATCCTTCAGTCCAGTCCAAACAAACAGATTCGATCAATTCTTATTAAAGCCTTAAGTCATCCCATCTGCGTCCCATCTGCCATCCAATCCCATCTACCCTCCAATCTCCCTAATCTTATCTCTCAAGGCGAATCCATACGTTTAAATTCTATAAAAGCTTTTAAAAATTTTCAAGTTAAATTTTCATCCCATCTAACCTTCAGTCCAGTTTAATCAAACAGATCTATTCGTTCAACACCTATTAAAGCCTTAAGTCATCTCATCTGCCATCCAATCCCATCTACCCTCCAATCTCATCTTTTCAGCTGAATCCATAAGTTTAAATTCTTTGAAAGCGTTTAAAGATTTCAAGACTTCATTCCATCTACCCTTCAGTCCAGTTCAATCAAATAGATATATTTGTTCAACTTCTATTAAAGCCTTAAGTTATCTCATCTGTCGTCCCATCTGCCATCCAATCCCATCTATCCTCCAATCTCATCTTTTCAGCTGGATTTGTACGTTCAAATTCTATGAAAGCGTTTAAAATTGTCAAGACTTCATTCCATCTACGCTTCAGTCCAGTTCAATCAAACAGATCAAATATAATAGTTCAACTCCTATTAACGTCTTAAGTTATCTCATCTACCAACCCATGTTCCATCCCATCCCATTTACCCTTCAATCTTATCTTTCCAGTTGGATTTGTACGTTTAAATTCTATGAAAGTGTTTAAAGCTTTCAAGACTTTATCGCATCTACCCTGCAATCTAAATATTTCATTTACAGGTTGGTTTCAATCAGAATTGAATACCTTTAAATCCTCCGAGCAATTGGCAAGTCGCCAGTCTTAGTCAAACTAACCTAAGTTGGTATAGACCCGAATAACTTTTGCTCCATACATGACTCACTAAATGAAAGACTAAATTAAGTCCTGTAGAATCTCCAAGGAAATTTGGTTATTTCCAAGTAGCAACAAAAGCAAACAAGTATTATTACTGAGTCCTTGGTAGACATGCCTTTTCAATTGGTAGATAAGAAGTAAAAAGTTTAACATCTTATGTGACTGTATTCTTCTCTTGGGATAGAGATGTTGCTTGCATGGTTTGTTGATGATTAACAAAGGCAGATTTTCTTGTTTCAACAGGGACTCTGAATAGATTCTTGGGAATGTAAGGGGTATACACACTTTACAAGGGATAGTCCTATTGCCTGAAAATCCAGTGCAGTTGGCAAGAAAACGGAATCTGGAATTATTTGCACTTTAAAAACATTAAGTTTAACTTATCGCTGTGTTCAATGAATTAAAAGAGATTTCAGCAAAGTGTCGTTGGCAACGAAACGAACAATCTCAGACCTTTCTTAAGTGCTCTTCTAAAACTAATTTTCCCAGCACGTTTGGAACAATTTACACCTTGAAAACATTAGATCCAACTTATCATTGGGTTCAATGAACTAAAAAAAAATATCAGTAAAGTGTAGTTGGCAACAAAACGGACCATCTCAGAATTGTCTTAAGTGCTTTTCCGAACCTAATATTTCAAAATCGTTTGGAACAATTTTCACCGTAAAAAACTTACTGTTGTGTTCAATAAACTAAAAAGATATCAGCAAAGTCTGTAGTGTTTGCATTGATCTTTTTAAGTATGGTTTTGATATATTCCGTGAAATCTCTCATACTTTGAACGCAGTTTTCGAAAGCTTGTAGAATTGGCTCTTAGATTATAATCTAAGTTGCATATTAGTTAAATGTCCACACGAATGCTTAACCTCATCGTATGAAATTCCAGTAGCTATAATAAACATATCCTTCAAATCGATATTGTGCGTGTCGTGTGTAAGAAGAAGTCGATGGGTGCGCTATCTTATCTGCGAATCTAGCCACGGTTCATGGCCCCAATTCCCCGTGGTGGCAAAAGTAGTTCAATTAGACGTATGGATTCCTTTACTCCGCCTCCAACTCAACTTGCTTTGCGCCACTCATTCCACTCATCCTGAAAGCAACTCCTTTTCATTACATTTCATTAAATTTCATTTCCCTCCCCACATTTTGAGCGTTCTTCGTTCTCCCATTGCACTTAAGGCAAAGGTCGGGCCAAGCCGTCCAAGTAGGTATTTCTTAGCTCATTAGCGTAACCGACTTTTTCACCCGCCATTGGCGACCTCTGCTATCGTGTCGCCGCCGCAACACTGTGCTTCGCATGGGACAAGCTGTCACATTTGCTGTTTGTGTGTGTTGCCGCCAGCCCCGCTGCCATTCCCCACAATCTACACAATTTTGCCTGCCTGCCTGCTTGCCTGGCAGTCAGTCAGGCAGCCAGCGCACTTAACTTTGTTAATGCTACATTAACAATTGTGCTTTGTTGTTGAGAATATTGTTGTTGCTGTAGTCGTGTTCTTGTTGTTGTTATTATTATTATCGTTCATACATTATGCAAGCGCACACTCGCTTCGCGTCGAGTGCACACCGACTGACGGTGGTCTGACGCTGTTAGTCGCCAGGACAGTGTTACGGCGGTCCCCGGTTGTTGTCGATATTGCTGCTTCCGTTTGGTTGTGTTTGTTGCTGTAAGCATTTAGTTGCTGCTGGCATGTGAATTTGACGCAGACGTGCGCAATGAGGCGCGTCTATGCGTCAGCATTGGGTCCAATAGGCTGCAAAGTCTCAGTCATATACACACACACATCTATACATTTACGCACACACGCATATGTGTACAGGGTCGGCACAGTGGCGCAAACCAATCTGCATATGCGGCAAGTTAATGCCATCAAGTTCATGTACACAGTGCAACTTTGTCTATCACTTTGTCTGTGTGTGTGTGTGTGTGTGTGGTATATTTGAATGTGAGTATCAGTCTGGCTTGTATGTGTGTGTGTGTTCTTGTACAAATCATTAGCAGACATTATTTTATTATTTTCCTTTTTTGTTGTTACAGTTCCGTTTTGATGCTTGTTTTGTTGTTGTTTCGTTTGAGTGCAAATGTTTCAAAGTATAACACAGCAACAACAACAACTACTTGAAGGTTTGTTGTTGGTGCTTGCGCGCACGTTTGTTGGTTCGATGTTGTGCCTGCAAGGCAACAACGACAACAACAACAAAAAATATAACAAAAACAAAACAGCAACAGCAACAATGAAACAACAACAACAAAAGTTGCTAGAGTAAAAAAACAACAACAACAACCAACAGCATCCACATCAATGGCAGCGAACGCAACGTAATCTACAATAACAACAAAAACAACAACAACCATATTTGCAATAACAGCGAACATAGCAGACACAACAACAACAACAACAACAACAACAAAAACAACAATATGGTACGAGCCAATTGTCGGCACGAAAAGGTTGTTAGACGGACGTCCATACAGTGGTGGTTGGACGGACGGACACACAAGTTGCTGACTGACCAAAGAGTCAGACAGTGCAACAGTGAGACCGAGCGTTGGCCAGTTCTGGCGTATGTAGCGGTAGCCAGCAAACATGGTTAATTATTGTCCATGCAAAACACACACACATACACACTCACACATATACACGTGCCTAGGCAACAACAATAATAATAACAACAACAACAACGACCTACGAGTTACTTTGCTCGCTGCTTTTCACTTATTTTTTAATAACTTTTTGTCAGCCTTCATGGTTGTTGTTGCTGCTGTTTTTGTTGTTGTAACTGTTGCAGCTACTCTCACAAAAGTTGTTGTTGTTGTTACTGTCGCTCCTGGCTGAATTCGGTTGTATTAATAAATATTTACGCTCACTTACGTTACACTTCCTTCACATTTTCATGTCTGTCTGCGTGTGTGTAAGTGTGTGGCTAGCGATTGTTGTTGGTGTTGTAAATCACAGTAATATTAAATGCTTGTAATGTGGCATGTCGTAAGGTTGAGCCCCATTTGTGTGTCTGTCCCACTATCCGTTGCGCTGTCGTTTCATTCTGGTCGTTCTGCTTCTTTGCCTTTTTCGTTTTGCGTTAATTGCATTTTGTTCAATTTAATTTTGAATTTAATTATTTCAAGAAATTATTGAAGCGGAAACGAAAAACAATCAACACATAAATGGCAAAAGTATGAAAGGAATGCAACTAGTTTTCAATTTAAAGAGCTTCAACATTAGATTTAAAGTACGTTTGGGTCATAGAAGGTGAGAAAAACGTGTCATAGAAGGTGAGGAACATAGTGAAAACAAGCAGAAAAAGAGACAAGAAAAGAAAATAGGAAAATTCACTATGAAGAACAGAACGATGCATTGGTTCTCTTATCACTTAAACAATTTCAACGAAATCGTTTTTTCACTTTTCCTTTATTGCCAGTTGAAAAATGCCACTTTTTCACTCACAACTGTAAAAATACATAAATCAGCTGCAAATATTTTACAGCGCAATTCATTCATTTTATTGGTCGAAAAAATTGTCCATTAATGGCAACGCAAATTAATTAACAGAGCTCAACAAAAACAAAAAAAAACCTCTTCAACCTCATTCTCACACCCGCACACACTCATTAAACATATTAATTGCAACAACACAAACAACAACAACAACTGCAAAAAGCACACAAACAAAGCAGTGATTAAATTTTTAAAGTCATCAGCGAGAATTGTGCAATGCTCGACTGCGCTCCGGGGGCCACGAGCGCAAAAGTATGCTATGAATTTTACACATGCGGCATTTGTGTGTTTGTGTGTGTGTGTGGCACACAATTAAATTCTCATTAAATTCGTGCACGAAACAAAACTTTTGTTGGTCAGCTTTGGCAGGCAATTCAATCGATTTGCGCCGCCTGCCACATGCCACATGCCACATGCCGTTGCAAGCTGCCGCGCAGCGCCCCAAATGCTGATTGTGCGCATGTTGAGCGCTGCTGCGCTAAATGGTGATTGGCGTTCGTCGCTGCACAGCAGTGCTCGCCAGACGCGTCGACGAACAGACCAACAACTGGCGAGTCGGCATTGCTGCATGCCACAAAATCATCAGCACACAACACGTTAATTGAATTGTTGACACGCAGACAAATGCCGCAAAACTCATATTGTCCAATGCTCCGCTGTGCTGCAATGTTTCACTGTGTGTGTGTTGTATGTTTGCATGTGTGTGTGTTGAGCGTAATTAATGAAATTTCGCTGCATTTGAATTTTAATTAAAGCAAAGCGTTCGAACTGCGCAGTGCATTGCACACGTGCAGCGAAGCGTTGCGTGCGTCGGCCATTGTGTTTTCGGCACAATGGCAGCTTGACGGCACCACGCCACAGCCACACAGTCACAGTCACAGCCTTCCATTAGTGTCCAAAATGCTGTTGCAGCTGCAGTCGGCTTGCGGCTTTTAAGGTGTTGTTGTTGGTTGTTGCTGTGCGAAAAATCGCCATACTCGTTTATTTTCATTCAGTGATTGTGGTTTTCGTCAAAATATTTTGCTTTAAGGAACAGAAAATTTTAAAATAACTTAAGTTTTTCATACATGTTGATTTGGTTGTTTTCAAATTAGTAAGATTTGATATAAAAGTCAGCGTTTTCTTCAGTCTTCGATTCATTTTTCTAGTTGCTTTTCGGTGTGTCTTCATCTTTTTCATCAAATATTGCTTTATTCCTGAAAAAAGAGTCAGCTTGAATTATGGAAAGATGGGGATTTTCTTGGAGGGATTGAATGCTATCTGTGATAGGTTGATTTTCGTTTTTCTCTTCTAAGTCTGCCTAGTCGAAAGTTGGAACGTTGAGCAACATATCCCTCCTGTAGTCCTCTGTATGAATCTATGTATTTATCTCCCAAACTACGAGTATCAAAGATCTTTCAAACTATCCTTTTGCCCTTCGAAGCGTTTTCAGTATCAAAACTCACAAAAACGCAGTTCGGTTTTCTCCTTTTTTCTTGCTTGTTAGACATTGAAATGCATCAACATTTTCTTTATTCAATCTCAGCTCGCAAAGACATACAAATTTGTTACTTGTTAGACATTGAAATGTATCTAAATTTGCCCCTCCTCAACCTTAGCTCGCAAAGACACAAATATTTGCCTTGAAAAACCTCACCGCCATTGGCCAACAATTCAATTACCATAAACAATGACTACACAAACAATGTGCAAATTGACCGCTAATTCATAACTAACCGGCTGGCGTGTCAATAAGTCCATTCCCCGTGTTCGACTTTTACATTATGCAACTTTTATTCCCCCTTCTCGCATAGAGCAAACCAGCAAAAAATATGAAAACCAACATTTTCTGAAGTTCAAAATCGCCACTTCCGCGCACATTTCCGCATCCGGTTCCGCTTGCATTGTTTGAACGTTGTTATTGCTGCCGCAACGGCTGCATGCCACTTGCCAGTAAGTAAATTTTTCAACTGGCCGTCCCTCACCTCACCGCGCATTGTCCTCGAATGCTTTCAGTTAAATTTTTACCGACAAACTTTGACATGCCACGCCGCCATGCTGTGCGGCGATTTTTACTTCTGCAACACACACAAGTTGCAAATACCTTTGCAGCAACATGCAACAATATGTGAGTATGTGAGTGTATGTGTGTGTTTGATTGTTTGTGTGTGTTGTTGCATTATTAGCCCCAAGGACTCTTCAACGGTTCTTGTTGCCATTTTTTGTTTGTTTGTTTGTAGTTGTTGGGCTTTTGTGTTGCTATTATGATTGTGATTGTTGTTGTTGTTGTTGCTATTGCAATAATTGCATTTGCTTGTGCCATGTTTGTTGGTTTGTGTTGCGCATCGAACAGCGCAGTCAGCTCCATTCATTTACAGTTACAATATGCTTGTGTCCACTTCTGACTCCACTATGAACGGTCGACTATGGGCCGTTGTTGGTTGTTGCCGTTTTTGTTGTTGCGTTTGTTTTTGCACAGTTATTGTATTTGGCTGTTGTTCGTCGTCGGGTTTATAACAGCGCACAAGTGCGGCCAAAAGGACTACTCGAACGGTCCACAATAAACGCGCCAATTCCAGCAACTTTTACCCCTGCCACAGTGCTTTTGTCTCACTCTCTCTCTCGCTCTCTCTCTATCACGTTTTTGCACGCACGCATAAATGTTGCTGAACGTTTACCTTAACTCATTGGCCGCCGGTAACCGGCCGCGCCGGCACTTGAGACATCAATAGGGCGGCTGACCAGTTGTCCGTCCATGCATCCGCCTGTCCGCCTGTCTGTCTGTGTAGCCTATTCGCACATTGCAGCGCGCTTTTGTTTTAGTGCCATTGTGCTGGCAGCACTGGCCACAAGTGCGCTTTTATTTCCGCTCTTTCATGTGTGTGTGTGTGTGGGTGAGTGATTGTATGAGTGTGTGTGCGTGTGTTTGGAAAATTTAATTTGGAATAAATGAAATTTTCCCCCTCGCTTTTTTACACTGCTCAGCTAAAGTAATTTGTTTGCTTTTGCTCTCTCATTTTAATTTCGTTTTCTCTCTCTCCCTCTCTCATGGTTTCATTGGCTTTGTAGTCTTTTGTGTTGCGTCAGATTGATTGGGTTTTTAATTTTTGCCAAATGGGCATAAAGCCCATTGTTGTTGTTGTTATATAATGGTTTCTGCGCTTTGGATATCGCTAACGAATTTGAAGCGCGACAAGTAGAAGCAAAAATTAGAGGAAAATTTTGAACTAACAGTCAAATGTGAGATTTATGATTTTTGTATTTTTTAGTAGAAATTTTTCAAGCGCCGCCAACGCGCGATTATTGCAGTTAATAGTAAGTTTTTCACGCTATTGACCCAAATGGCAGCCACTCGAGTGCAAAGTGATGCAAAAGTGCACATAATTAAAAGTAGAGAGTGGCACACAGACAGAGAGAATGAAAAAAATATGCCACGAGTTTCTGCTGCCTTCATGCAATTAGGTGCGTTTAGTGACATTTGGGCAGTGATTTTTTGGAATTTCATAGGAAAAGAAAACTACGCAATTAATAAAATTGAAATGAAATAAAAGTAAATCTTTGATTACCCAAATGGTCGGAATCAAGAGTATTTCAGAAAACCAATTTTTCTATCTGATTGAGATAAAATTTTGTATACCTAGATTTTTAGAAATTTTGGAGAAATTTTGTCTTAACCCTTTCAGTCACAATGTCCAATATATTGGACTACAGCCCATACAATTCATACAGCGGGCTGTTATTTTCATGTCGGAAAGGGTTAAAATTAATTTTTAATTTTCCACATAAACTCCATGTAAGTCTACACACTTCTCTCAACTATGTCCTTATCTCTTTAACCTGTTCAAATAGAACTTTAGAAATGTTCATTCGAACAACATGTTCGAACATGTTGAACATGTTGGTCCAATAGTCGCTTGCTGCTCCCAACGCAGAGACAACTGGCTCATACCTAAATCCTGATTCAATATGACAAACAATTTTATTGAACATATTCATACCCTCTGCTATCTCTCTGTTTTCAGTTCGACGGTTGTCTAGCACCATTTGGTGAGCTTCAGCGATGCTTTCTGCAGTGGATGCAGTTTGTGTTCCGAACGTCCATTGTCTGCCAAGTTGGTATAGCAACAGATAACTAACTCATCAATCAATGATTGATTAGTTATCAATCAATGATTGATGAGTTATCAATAAATTATTGACGAGTTTTCAATCATTGATTGATGTGTTATCAATCAATGATTGATGAGTTTTCAATCAATGATTGATGTGTTATCAATCAATGATTGATGAGTTATCAATCAATGATTGATGAGTTATCTGTGGTACGGCCATCTTTCAATGCAGCTCTCCATAATTTCACGATGGTAAATTGTGGTGCAGAGTCTCTGTACACAGCGTCCAACTCGACTTTAGTATTTTTTTCAAAAATATATATTCAAAGACTGCGTTAAACTCGATTTGTTATATGCATTTTCAAAAAAATACTCACATCGACTGACTAAAACCATTGTCAGACAACAACTGCCTTTTACTGACAAGTGCTGCCTTCTTAGTGTTGAAGTCGGAAACTTTTCAGACCACCTTTTTAAATACCAAAACAGAAATATTCTTACATATATGAAAACTGTATTCGAACAAAGAGGACTCTTTGAATTCGTTTAGTTGCTTATTTGTTTGTTTTAATTTTTCCCCCAACTATGTATTAGCGCCTGAAGACGTTTTAAAAGTTTTTAAGTTAAAAAATTGAGTGTCCATTCAAAATTGGGCTGAAAGGTTTGCCAACTTAAATTTGTCTGAACATTTAAAATCTGCAATAGAAATTTTATCAAAATGCAAATTGTAAAACTTACTTACTTACTTACTCCACGTAAGTCTACAAACTTCTCTCAACTATGTCCTCATCTCTTTAAGCTCTCTTTAAAATTTTAAATGCAAATTGTAAAACTTATGGCGACTTATTTAACAAAAAAAATTATATGATTTTTACACTGGCGAACATGGTTTTCAATATTCAATCAAGACAGTTTTCCGAGTCTCTTTTCACACAAAATCGAACGTACAAATTTGGCCAAAATGTTTTCCTACGTAAAACGATCTAAACATTTGAAATATGCAATTAAAGTTTCATGAAAATTAAAATTTAAAAGTTTATTTATTTATAATTTTTTCAATTAACTATTAATTATATGAATTATTATTAATTATTTATAATTTCAAAAGTTTATTTAACAAAAAAATATGGTTTCTTTCACTGGAATATGATTTCTTTTTTTAATATTTGTGAATTGAAGTCATAAAAAATATCTTTGACTAGTAAAATGTATGCATCCATGAATCTTGAACTTAAAAACGTAAAGAGTGGTTAATGGGTTAATGAAGGCAATCCAGATTAATCGAGGAAAAAGGAAATTTTTCTTTATCGTTTTCGGATAATTGATGTTCCTGGTTAATCGAATTCAGCATAATTGAGGCTCGACGGTAATAAAAAACACATTAAAAAAACTTAGATACACTTAAGTAAAGGTAAAGTAGGGCGCACCCAGGGGGGTTTTGGGGTCCAAACCCCACAAAATACAAAAATTACTGGTGCAAAATATGTTTTCAAGTGGAATCGGACTGAAAAGTTGTAGGCAAAATCTCGTCCCCCCCAAAACGAAATCCTGCGTGCGCCACTGACCCATTATGTAGAGATGAATGTACCAACTAGGAAGGAATGAAGGAATTCAGTTTGGGTGGAGTTCTGTTAAAATACTTTTGAACCCAATATCATTCGAATACCCAGTCTTAGAAATGTTTTTTTAAATCAAAAACAACTAATGTTTTTGTTAATAATTTCATTTTCTTAAAAATTTTGAACCCAATATCATTCGAATACCCACTCTTTATCAGAGATGGTTTTTAAATAATTAAGTTGTTTTTTTTTAATAATTTAATTATCTTAAACGCACTAAAAGAGTGAGCAAAGTAAGACAAAACTGATTTTTTTTCGCCCGTATTGAAAGTAGTCACCAAACACGCCTATTGACTATTCACTCACTCACTCACTTGCCGTCACGGCAGCCTTGCAACAAGTGTGGCAACTAATTAAAGCTGAAATGGCAACAAACAGCGCAGCCGGCACAAAGTTAATAAACGTAATTTTTTTTTGTTGCTTTCATGTTTATATTGCACAGTGACTGTTTAAGGGTTAAACAAAGCAAAGCAAAAACAGCAAAAAATTGCATGAAATATTGCCACGAATGCGGCAAAACGTAATGAAGAAAAATGCGATTTGGCATTGGCGACAGGCAATCAAATTAATAACAACAACAACAACAACAACAGTAGCAACAAATCAGCAGCCACCAAGCGCAGCGCAAAGCAAACAGCCGCCACAAAAAAAAACAAACACACGCTGAGTAAACGCCAAAGCGAAACAAAGGCGTCACCAATAAAGGCGAAAAATTAGCAGCGATACACACAAACAACACGCCGACGCCGAGGGTGCGATAAAAAATCGCACAACCCCAGCAACGCGTCCAAGACTGCACGCTGACAAATTATGATTTATGCGTCTTTGTCGTCTGCGCTGCGAGAGCGCTTTCACCCCGTCACCGCGTTGCCTTTTCCATAAGTTGTCGGCTTGTGGAAAAAATGCAGCAGCACAAAGCTGCATACATAAGGATATTTGTTGTTGTTGGTTTGTTTATATGTAGCGAGGTGCGCGTTGTTGATTTTATGTGACAACCCCACATAGGGAAGAAGAATGTGGCAACACTCCTGAGAATTATCCGACGCCTTTTATGGCGCAATGTCAGCGGCTGGGCGTGTATGCTAATGAGCAACAGCTAATTAGTGCTCGGATGAGGGGAAAGAGGGGGTAGATAAAGGGGCCGCGTGGACACTGCCATGTGCCTGTGTGAGTGTGAGTGTGTGTGTTTGCATTTGCATTTGTTTTAATTAAAAAGGCAAAGACACTAATTGTGTTTTTATCAAAATGTGGAATTTGAATTATGTTAGCTACAAATTTACTGTTATTATTTTGTATTTTTTTAATTTTTAATTTTTTAATTTTTATTTTTTATTAATTTTTTTTTCAAAAAAATGTAAAATTTTTTCAGTTGCAATTTTTTAATTCAATTTGGGTAATCAGTAAAATTTTTTATCAACTAATTTTTGTCGCATGAAACAGTTTTATTGAAATCAATTTTCAAAGAAATAATTTTCTAACCTCAAAATTTAAATTCCTTCACTTTCATATATTTCATGCAATTCTAACCTCACAAAAGCACTAAAAAAGTAAACAAACTCTTTTCGTTTTTTGCGTTCAAATTGATTTTCTCTGCACTGCCAACAGACGCAGAGACGCAACTGTAATTCAATATTCACATATTGCACTTTCCCAGCGCACAGTGAGCGTCTCTCGTCCTGCCGCCGCCGCCAACGTTTCTCTCCATGATTCGATCGCCCTCAAGGCAAGTGTCAACTGCACGCGGCGCTGCACACAACGCAGTGCCGACGATGCTACGCAGACGGTGCGCATCGGCTCGAGCCGCTGGTGAACTTGAAAACGACTGGCGCAGCGGCGCGGCCCATTAAGACGCAGACACATGCCCGACTGGCTGACGATGATGAATTGTGCCCCGTGGCCAAAAAGCAACGGTCGGACGTTGACCACGCAGCCGAGGGAGTCACTGAGACAGACAGATAGACAGACGCACGGTCAGACAGACAGTTATAGACACATAAACGCTGCGCAGCTTTGTGGCAGTTTTCCCAAAAAATAGAAGAAACGAAAAGGGTTTGGAAAAGTGTGCATGAAAATGCAAAAATGAAGATTTCAGCTGTCAGAATGAATGCCGTTGGCGCTGTTGGCATGAAACTCTAATCCTGGATCGAGCGGTTTGGATGTTTGATTTGGGCGTTCTAGCATAAAGTATGGTTATGTAAATGTGTGGGTATGTGTGTCTCTGTGTGTGTTTGTGAGTATGTGGTGAAATTTGAAATGTGCGTAGTGAAGTTTTAAGTTGTTCTTGATGATTTTCCAAGTTATGGGTTAAGCATTCGGAATTTCATATGTCATGAAAAAGGAATAAATTGTTGCTTGAAGAAGTAGACGGAAGTAGTTTTGTTCTGGTAGCTAACTAAGGGGATAGAACTTTATGTTATTTGCTAAAACAGTGATGTTCATTCTGCTACTTGCGAGATACAGATATTTTTTTCAAATGACATTTAGGTTCTAAAGGATTTACAAAAGATGACTTAAGTAGCATTAAATCGCATTGAACCATCTGACAGTCGTATTCCTGTCTTTCTTTCTCTGTCAAAATCTGTATGTATAATTTCGCTTAAGTATGAACAACCCACCTTTTTTGTGCTCTAACCATATCAACCTTTGTGTCAACAAATCGTCGCTGCAGAAAACAAATATCGTATGTTCGATTGAATTTCATAGCACATACGACAATCGTTTTCTTAGACGACGAAATCACAACTTGTGGAAACCGCTGTGCTTTCTAATGCTCGGCCACATGTTGAAAAAATCGTCAAAGAAACTTTGGAGGTTATTCAATGTGATGTCCTATCTGACCTGCTGTATCTACCAGACATTGTTCCTTCACTTCCTATGATTAAGCCAAAAAATTAGTTGATCAGCCGCCTCAAAAGACGGGGAGTTTTTTTAATCCATAATCCATATGCTGCCTAAAAAATTGGGAAATGTGTTAAGTAGCGAACTCTGACAATATATAGGTTTGGAACTCCAGAATCTTGGCACCACTATGGATCACTACTTTGTCTATGTGAGACCCCTTGGGTCAGCTAACCTTACCTAGGGGTTCCGTTTTTTTCTGGGTTAGAAGAGGTCCCCAAGCATGACATCAAGTCGCTGAACTTCGCTACATTCTCACCGATCTCTCGGTATGCAACCTTAAGGAATTCTAACTGGTATCGTTGGGGACCCAATAGGGTCAATGTGTGGTCTATGTGAGCCAGCTCACCTAACCTAACCTTTAACTAACGATGACAAAACAAAACTTAAAGTTGACCTGGATCCACAACAAATTTTTTGGCATCTACGTACCTAATTTTGTTAGTATTTCCACGGTTGTGTTGGGGTCCATCAAATTTTGTTAACATTTTTATAATAAAATTTTTTACGGAAAGTTGATTCCGGTTAGCCAATATTTATTTTACTGATTGGTGAAGAGTTACAGTTGAAGTTGACATCATTTGACACTCGAAACGAAATGTCATTGTAATCTAGACAGCTATGGAGTGAGAAGCTATGAAAAGTGGACTGAGTGGGAAGTGGGAGTGGGACAAAATGATCATTAATACGTTAAGCACAGAAGTAAAGAAGAAGTAAAGAAGACGGGATAAAGATAAATCGAGATTTTCGTAACTTAGTTACAAAACCAGTCATTTGAGCAAAATTAAAATTTGAAAGATAGATCTAAAAATGAATCCAAACATACCTTAACTCTTAGGAAATTAATAAGCTGAATAGACAAATTAGGATGACTATGACTATGACTATGATTTTGACAATGGCTATGACTGTGACTATGACTATGACAATGGCTATGACTATGACTATGACTATGACTATGACTATTACTATTTCTATGACTATGACTATGACTATGACTATGACTGTGACTGTGACTATGACTATGACTATGACTATGACTGTGACTGTGACTATGACTATGACTATGATTTTGACAATGGCTATGACTGTGACTGTGACTATGACTATGACAATGGCTATGACTATGACTATGACTATGGTTATGACTATTACTAGACTATGACTATGACTATGACTATGACTGACTATGACTATGACTATGACTATGACTATTACTATGACTGTGACTATGACTATGACAATGGCTATGACTATGACTATGACTATGACTATGACTATGACTATGACTATGACTATGACTTTGACTATGACTATGACTATGACTGTGACTATGACTATGACTATGACTATGGCTATGACTATGACTATGACTATGACTATGACTATTTATTTATTTATTTATTTATTTATTTATTTATTTAACTAAAAATTAATTAACACTTAAAAATAAAAAAGGCAATTTGGTTAAGAATAAAACTTAGAAACAAGTTCTTTAAACTTTTCTTTTGAAATACAAAAATCAATATCACTGAAAGACGCTAATTTATTAAATTCAAGGAGCGACCTAACAAGAGGTTGATTTAAAGCATAGTTTGTTCTATAGTTTTTTATAAAAAATATCTTATTTAAGCGAGTAGTTCTGATTGGAACAAAAAAGCTAATCAGGCTTAACAAATCAGGGCAATCGATGTTACCACAAATG
Organism: Melieria omissa; assembly: GCA_963971225.1. Classification (NCBI taxonomy): domain Eukaryota; kingdom Metazoa; phylum Arthropoda; class Insecta; order Diptera; family Ulidiidae; genus Melieria; species Melieria omissa. The sequence goes on from OZ020268.1 coordinate 10,672,706, forward strand.
ATATCATAGACAAACATTAGAGAATTAATGATGCGCCTATTTTCTAAAGATTTCAGATCAACAAGCAAACAACGTGATTTATATGAAGGAATAGGTTCTTGAAAGTTAAGTGAAAATAACGCAAACTTTAGAAACTTTTTCTGAACACTTTCAAGGCGATTTGTGTGAACTGCATAAAACGGATTCCAGATAAAAGCCGCATATTCAAGCCTAGACCTTACAAAGGCAGAGAATAGAAGCTTATACGTATAAGGGTCCCTGAAATTTGAACTGTTACGACGTACAAATGCTAACATAGCATAAGCTTTGGGAATTATGTAATTTAAATGGTTAGTAAATGTTAACTTGGAGTCGAGTAAAACGCCCAAATCCAGCATCTCTTTAACAACATTTAAGCGAGTGTTTGCAATTTGAAATGAAGAATCGATATTACTGTTATTTAACTTAGAAAAAGTTACATGAAAGCGTTTCTTAACATTCAAAGCTAAGCGATTCATAATGCACCAAGTATTTAAATTATTCAAGTCACTTTGAATCTCCAAAATATCATTCACACAACGAATTTTGAGGAATATTTTGAGATCATCTGCAAATAACAGATAATTCGTGTTACTAAAACAAGAATCAATATCGTTAATGAAAAGAAGGAAAAATAACGGCCCCAAGACACTTCCTTGAGGTACACCTGAGGTAGCAGCAAAAGATCTCGACTTTGTACCATCCACAACAACGTGACATAGTCTTCCACATAAATACGAACTTATCCATTTCAAAAAGACAGCCAAGCCTTTCAAGCTTCATTATAAGTATTTTATGTGATACTTTGTCGAAAGCTTTGGAGAAATCGGTGTAGATAGTGTCAACCTGCAATTTCTCCTCAAACGCTGAAAAGCAGTACTGGGTGAAGACAGCCAAGTTAGTTACCGTCGATCGACCAGGTACAAAACCGTGTTGGTTAGGGGATATAACTCTAGTGAGAGTGAAGGCTAGGCATTCCTTCACAATGACCTCAAGTAATTTGGACACAGTTGTAAGTTTAGAGATTGGGCGATAGTTCGAGATGTCATTTTTACTGCCACTCTTAAACACCGGAGTGATATGTGCAACTTTCCACTTATCAATAAACACACCAGTTGATAAGGACTGGTTGAAAATGTGGCACAAGGGCTTACAAATTGTTGAAGCACAATTTTTAAACAAAAGCGAAGAGAAGCCGTCGCAATCAGCCTTGACGGACAGCTTCAAATTCCTAATACCCGTCATTACCTCACATTCAGTGATACTCAGTGAGCCAAAGTCTATAGATGAAAAAATATTATCAAAGGTAGTGCTGTCGGGTACATCAGAGTTTGTTTCAAAATTAGACATAAAAAAATTTGCGAAAAGATTTGAGGTACTAAGAGCAGAGTTAGAGGACACACCGTTGTAGGTCATCAATGAAGGAATATCGGAATGAGACTTTTTGGACTGAACAAAATACCAAAAGGCTTTTGGGTTATTTTTTATGTTAGCTTCAAAAGTTAAGATATAGTTATTGTACAAAAATTTTTCAAGAATAGTGAATTCCTTCATATAAAGCAAGTATTTGTTTCTGTCAATTAAATCATTTGTGGTCTTATAGACTTTAAAACATTTATTTCTTAAATTCTTTAATTTCTTCAGTTCCTTGGTATACCATGGTAGCTTATAGACTCTAGGCTTAACCAATGGAACATGTGTACTACATGCATGATTAATTACTTCACAAAATATATCAAAGCAGCCATGGGTATCAATATCGGAAAACTTATTGATCCAATCAGTACTATCAATAATATCATTTAGTTTATCAAAATTGCTTAATTTAAAATTAAAATTAAGTTTATCTGAGATTTTAGGCAATTTTAAGAACTCATAAAACTCAACTCTAAGAATAAGAGGGATGTGGTGCATGACCGATGGAGAAATCGGAAACACACACTCCTCCAACTTGTATTTAACTGTATCGCTTAAGAAAATCAAATCCAAGATTCGATTTAATTTATTAAAGAACCCATTTAATTGCACGAGGTTGTAGTTGAAAAAGCTATCAAGCAAATAGATCTCATGTTCAGCACTTATATTCGTAGGAGTAAGATTAAACTCCTCAGCAATATAGGACCAAGAGAGTTTATTGAGATTAAAATCACCTAAAACACAAAGATGTACATTTGCCTTATCTGTGTCCGGCAAATTGAGTATATTATCAACATGAGCACGATATAAAGAATCGGAACTATTCGGAGGTATATACGAAGCACAAACAACTAATTGTTTATCAGAACCAAAGATGGATACACATAACTGGTCGAGCAAGGTGTCATTATCGATCAGCTCATGTACTGAGGAGCGTAGCGTACGTTTCACTGCAATAAGCACACCACCACCTCTTAAGCATCCTGTTTTCACTGCATCTCGGTCCTTACGGTAGACATGGTAAAGAGATTGATCAAAAAATTCACCATCACCAAAATCCGCATTTAGCCATGTCTCAACGAGAACGACGACATCATAATCCAGTTGAGATGTGGCAAGTAAAAAAGCATTAGCTTTCGTTCTGAGACCAGAAACATTTTGATAATAGATTTTAAGGGATTGCCAATTACTATTAGCCACATATATCATGCCAGTGTTTGTTAAGTCCCTTGTCCCGGATTTGCCGGCTTTTGAAAAAATTTGAAAGGACGAATTTTAATATTTGCTGGCCAAAGTGTGGGGTCGAACATTTTGTCATAAAGACTAGATGTAACCCCTAGCTTAAAGTTTACACTTCTTAAGTTGTCAGTGTTCGCATCCTTTTTTAAAAGACTGTAACACGCGAGTTGATGTTCGTCGATATTGGTATGCTTATGAACGTAGGAGATAATTTGGTCGCTTGTAACTGTCGGTTTGAACGATGAGAGATGTACCCATTTCTTCTTTATTACGACGTCAAGTTCTGTGTTATTATTGCTCCCTATTACAGCATTTGCTTTCCTTTTGCTCACAGTTTTCCGAGCCGAAGTTGGAGCCACGGTATTTTTAGGCAACACTGTATCATGCCCAGCTGTAGCAACAACTTCAGAAAAACTGGGAGAAACACCATTAGAACGGATGAAAGGAGAAGTGCACGGAACAGCAGCATCAGCAGAGAGGAAGCGAACATCAGGCAGCAGCAACGGAGCAGTTGTGTCAAGAGCGGGAACTACACGTGAAGCAGCGGTACCAGCAGAAAGAGTAGCAGTCGATTGATTTTCAATAGATGTTTTTTTGAAGGCATTATTAACAACACCACGCAGAGCTTTCACCTCATCAGCAAGAGAGGAAATTGCAGCAGCAGCCTCATTATCTGCTAATTTTTGCTTCACAGATTGCAGTTCAGATTGCAAATTTGCTATTTTCTCAAGCAAGAGCTTTTTATCAGATTGTAAAGAGTTGATCAGTTCGAGCGCATGTGCGTTTTCGGACCGAAGAGCGACGATCTCACTAAACACAGTTTGCAAGGTTATTTGTTGTTGTTTAATCTCACTGTTCTTTGATTTTTCAATTCGCTGCTGGAGCAAGACTGGCTTAGGTTGTTGTTGCTTAGGCCCCTTAGGGCACTGCACTTGTTGAGATGATTCTGTGACATTTGAAGAGGTCAGTGAGACTATTACTATTACTATTACTATGACTATGACATGACTTTGACTATGACTGTGACTATGACTATGACTATGACTATGACTATGACTATGACTATGACTATGACTATGACTGTGACTATGACTATGACAAGATGATTGAAAAATAGAGTAAAAATAGCCCAGTTACTGCTTGGTAGTACTAGAAGAGGGCAAGCCGGGATTTGGCCATTAGTTTTCAGTTAAGTTAGACGCTTTAAAATTTGAAAGATAGATCCAAAAATACTTCAACTCTTAAGGAAATGGTGCTGAATAGGTAAAGTAGGATGTCTATGCTTTGATTGAAGGACCGAGTAGAAAACGCCTTGTTACTGCTTGGTGTCACTAAATGAAGACAAGCCGAGAGTTCGAGAGTAGCAGGTTTCAAATTCGATTAATTCATCCAAAAACACTTAAACTCTCAAATGCATGAATTATTTTCCTACTTGTTTAACACAGTTTTTTCTTTAAGCAAAAAACCACTCGACTGCAAAAATGGCTTCCGGATGTCGATTGCAAGCATTGGTGCTCCTTGAACTCAGTCACTTTGTTCCGTTCGGTGACATTCTCTCAGCTCGCAAAATTTTCCATTAACCGCTCGTTACTGCCAAGAAGATGCGACGAAGGAAGCAACGCATGTTGCCACACTTTTCAACACCTCAAAGCCAGACTTCCTGGTATCTTAATTACCCATCTTTGCCGTTGCAAGGCTGCCACCAACAGGTACTTTGGCTCGTTGCGCTCAAGTAATCTCTGCGGCGCACACGAATTGCAGCCATTAAGCTGTGTGCGATTTTTTGTTGTTGTTACTTCTTCGTCGTGTTGTCAAGCCGATAAGCCGTCAGTGCTACTGGCACGCATTACTGGTCGCCACCGCCTCCACTGACGCTGCGTGGCCAAATGCGGCCATTGTTGTTGGCCAGCGACTAAAATAGCATTTAATTAGAGTGACGCCCTGCGATAGTCGGCGTCGCGGTCGCTGCACAAAAGTCTAACCGAATTAAACGCCAACGTAGACAATTGCATTGTGCCACCTCCGGCCGCCTGCAGCCACTGCGCGTTCAAAACTGCACAGCGCGGCTGCGACTGCAGATTGGGCGCGCAGTCACGCAGATAACAGTGATAGCACCTTTTAGCAACTATTACCCGACTAAACTGCGCCGAGCCGAATGCCGGAAACTCATTAGCGCCAGTTGTGGTGCGCGAGTTATGGGTTGGAGTACGCTGGTAGCCAAAAAAAATACGAACACAACTGCTGTTCTCAATGGACAAGTTTATTCTGAATCTGAATTTGATTTTTACTTAAAACGAAAGTACAAAGGTGCTTACGTACTAATTTACAATAATGCTTACTAAAGTTGGTTGGATTTTTATTTAAACGAAAATACAAAGGTGCTTACGTACTAATTTACAATAATGCTTACTGACTAAAACGTTCTGTGGGAATCGTTGTTGCGCAAGTGGCGGTTTCGGGTTTCTGGAGTTGGCTGGAAACGCTGCGTCAGTGGTTATCGGTGGTGGCGTTGGGTGCCAACGTAACTCCTCCCCCCCTAGTATAAAGCGACGGCCAGAGCGAATGAGTGAGGGTTGGAGCGTTAGTTGGGGTCGTTTCAGCGCTGTATTTGATTGTTGGTCTTCTTGTTAAATAGATGATGACGAGTATGACTGATAATCCAAGTGTTGTTAATGCTGCGTATGAGTAGTTGATCTTCTGCGTTGATTCTTCTCTTAATGTGTTTGTTGTGTCGATTTGGAGATCGTGGAGCTTCTGTAAATTAAGTTTGTCTATGATAACTTCTGGGTGGATTTCGCTGTATGTGGCTGGAGCTATGTGGACTGCGTCCCAGTAGATGGTTGGGTCATTTTTGTATGTCACGTCCTTGATTTTTACGTTGCAGTTGTGAAATCGCAGGATTGCTGTTCCTCTGATGATGTGGTTTTTCTCGCTGCATGTTGAGTTGATGGGAGTTTCTGGTGCGTTGATGAATATTAAGACGTTCGGTTCTGGTTGCGTGATTTCTCTGATTTTGCCAATATCGTTTATAGTGCAGTGCGCCTTTAGGCTCTGCATGATGCGGCCCAGACAGGTTGAGTTTGTTGAGAGTTCTTGTCTAGTCGATTGAGGGCAGTAGTATGTGTTCTCTATTCTTGGACATGTTTCGTGGAAAAACTGAATGTTGGTCTTACTATATGTTACATATGGTTCAATATTTATGATCTTTGTTTCGTTTATTGGGAGTGGGATTATATGGTAAAATGTATAGTTAAGTTTGGATAAATTTGGTATTTGGATATTAAAGATAATATTGGTATTATTGTAATATGCCTGGAGTTTTAAGAGTTCGTAGATGTGTTCATTAGAAATTATATCTATTGATTGGTTTCTTAAATATGAAGCGATCTCTTCAAGTTCGATTGGGCTAAGGATAGATTTAGAGATGGTGTTAAATTTGGCGAGGATGATCGCTTCTGCTATGTTAGATAAATGGTTATTAAGTAAATCTATGTTAAAGTTGATTTGATTCATATATTGAAATTCTAGTATTGTGTCTTCTTCCGTTTTGATTTTGTTTGCTATACTTTCGAAAAATATTTTTATTGTATTTTGTTCCTTATTTATATGACTTGTTAGGTTTTGGAATCTTTCCGTCATTAAGGTGTTAATTCTGTTTTGTTTTGTTAACATATTTTGGTTTTGTAACCCTATAGTGTGTATTTCGTGTATTTGTTTGTTTATGCTGTTGGCGTCATTTGCGTCCATGTTACCCGTGATGAATTTTACCGCCGTACCCATTGCGTTGAAGAGTCCTCGTTTTTCTCTTTTTAAGGGTAATAGGGATTGTAATTTGTTGTTTAATTCATTTAGTTTGAGTCGTGTGATTTGTGTGAAATGTGTGTTTATGTGTTGGCTTTCAAATGACTTCAGGGTGTTATACATGTTTTGAATGTTTATGTTGTATTCTGTAAGGTTGACTATGTGGATTAGATTATTAAAATTTTCGATGATTTTTGCTGGTCCTAAATTAAGCTGTATTATGTTTTGTTCGTTACTAATATTTTGCACTTCTATAGTTTGTGTGTAGGCTCTTGCAAGTGTTAACCTGTAAAGAGATTTGTATGAAATGGTGTTTAGGCTTTGCGTTTTCTTCTGATTTTAGACTTATGTAGTTTTTGGTTCTTGTTAGTTGTAAGTGTGATTTTGTTATCTTTTATAACTTTTTGTTTTGTGAACCTGGGTGTCAGTTTATTTCTTCTGTTTTCTTTCTTAAAAATAGTGTTTCCTTCTTGGTCTTCTGGTTCTGTACGGGTAGTGTTAAGTTTGTCTATCCTAGTGTCGCAGAGATTTTTCATTTTGTCTTTTATTAAAGGGAAAAGTTTTGTCTGGAATTCGTTTAATTTTTGTAGGTATTCGTGCTCATTGTTGAAGGTTATATTGTCATGAAACTTGTATGTTTTACCGAAAAATAGTTCATACGGCGTGTAACGGGTTGCTGAATGGATAGAGTTGTTATATGTTATTAGTGTTTCGGAAAGTATTTCGTCATGGTCGAGGTCTAAATTTTTTTGTTTTCGAGTGGTTAGGATAATCCTGTATATTTCTGTTAGGGTTGAGTGCAGTCGCTCAACAGGTGCGTTGCTGCTAGTTTGTTGAAATGATGTGAAGTGTAATTTAATGTCGAACTGTCGGCAAAAATCTTTAAATATGTTTGACATGAACTCCGATCCTTGGTCAGATACGATTTCCTTCGGTAGACCGTAGGTGCTGATGTACGTCTTAATTGATTTCAAGACGTGTAGGCTATTTCTTATAGGAAGTGTATAAGCTGCGGCGAACTTTGAAAATTTATCAATCATAGTGAGTGTTTGTTGGTTGTTTATTGTATATATATCAATGTGTACGATATCTAAGGGTTGGTTTGGGGTTTCAGGTTTTTGGAATAGGGGTCTTGGTGGGTTTCGATCATATTTTAAGGTTTGGCATGTCTCGCAGTTGTTAATTGTGTGATTGATTTTTTGTCTCATATTTGGAAAATAATATATTCTTCTGATGTGGTGGTAGCATTCTGTTATGCCCCTGTGATTGTTATTTTTATGATATTCGTTGATAATTTTTTCTTGTTCGTCGGATTCCGTCACGTCGGTAAGTAGTTCGGTGCATCTGATAATTTTGAACATTTTATTATTACTGAAGTATTTCGAGTAAACTTGTTGTACCATTTTGAAGGTTTCGTCGTCTGTGTATATTGCTGATTGTCTATTGTATGGGAGAAATTTCTTAAAGGTGTCTATTATGAAATCTTCTGTGAATGTTGCGTTGTACACTATGCGTCGTTGTTTGTTCCTAAATGGTAGTGTGAGCTTTGTTTCTGAAAGCTGATTGGATTTCAAAAGTATGAGCTGGAGATTAAAATCGTTTATTGGTCTCTCCGATATTGGGATGCCGTCATCTAGGTTTTCTTCGGCGGAGTGAATTGTATTACATGTGCCGTGGTTCGATGTTAGGTCGTTGATATGTACTTCGGTGTTCTCGGTGTTGTCAATTCTGATGCGGCTCAGAGCATCTGCGTTCGTGTTTTGTTTCCCTTTTTTGTATACGACTTCATAGTCGAATTCTTCGAGTTTGAGGCGCCAACGCACTAGTTTAGAGTTGGGCTCTTTCAAACTCATTAGCCAGGTAAGTGGTCTATGGTCGGTGACTATTGAGAATTTGCGACCAAATAAGTATGGTCTGAAATATTTTGTGGCCCATATTATTGCCAATAGTTCTTTCTCTATGGTAGAGTAATTTATTTCTGAATCTGATAAGGTCCTGCTGGCGAAACATACCGGTTTGTCATTACCGATGCTTCCTTGTGAGAGTACGGCTCCCAGTGCGAAATTGCTCGCATCTGTTGTGAGAACAAACGGTCTCGAAAAGTCGGGGTATTGTAGGATGGGGTCATTCATTAGGATGTTCTTGCAAATTTCGAATGTCTTAATGTATCTGTCATCGAGAGTAATGGTTTTGTTTTTCTTTAGGCACTCTGTGAGTGGTTTGGTCAGTTTTGCAAAGTCTTTTATGAACTTGCGGTAGTAACCAAGAAGTCCGATGAAGGCTTTAATGTCTTTCTGTGTTTTTGGAATTGGAAAATTTTTGATTGCGCTTATTTTCGCTGGGTTTGGGCGGATGCCCTTAGTTGAGACAATGTGACCTAAAAAGGCGATTTCCTTTTTCAGGAATTCGGACTTGTCTAGTTGGATTTTGAAATTAGAGGATTTAAGTTTTTTGAAAACAGTTTTAAGGTTGTCCATATGTTCTTGTAGGGATGTTGAATATATAATGATATCGTCCAAGTATACCAAGCATATTTTCCCGACTAAGTCTCTAAGAACGTTGTCCATCACTCTTTGGAACGTTGATGGAGCATTCTTAAGCCCGAAGGGCATCCTTAAGTACTCATAGTGGCCGCCTTCGACTGTGAAAGCTGTCTTTGCAATGTCGTCAGGGTGCATCTCTATTTGGTGGAAACCGCTGGCTAAGTCTAGAGTTGAAAAGTATATGCACTTCCCGAGTTTGTCCAGTATTTCCGTTATGTTCGGGATTGGGTATCTGTCCGAGATGGTTTTTTCGTTAAGTTTTCTATAGTCAATAACTAGGCGCCACTTCTTCTTGCCACTGGCGTCTAGTTTTTTAGGGACTATCCACACCGGAGAGCTCCAAGGTGAGTAGCTCGGGCGAATGATGCCTTGGTCGAGCATATTGGAGATTTGGTTTTGTACCTCGGTTTTGTGGATATATGGGTAGCGGTACGATTTAGTGTAAATGGGTATGTCGTCCGTGGTTGTTATTTTATGTTTTATCTCATTAGTGAAGGTTAGTTGTTCACCTTCTTTAAAGAATAAGTCTGCGTATTCCTTGCATGTTTTTAGTAGTATTCCTTTTTCTTCTGGGTTGAGGTGGTCAGTTCGGATAAAGTTTTTTATATCTGTTTGGATGGCGTTAGGGGTTGTTTGGACAGTGAAATTGTTAATTTCTATGAAGTTGGTTGTGTTGTAGGGCTGTACTTTCAAAGGTTGTTCTATCAAGATTTCTATTTCAGCTTTCGAGGTGTTTGTGACCTCTACCGGGCTGTACCAATCTTTTGCGTTGTATATTCCCTGTGAGATATGAACATTTGGTTGTATTTGCGTGTACTTCACAAATATGTCGCCGTCACGAGTGTCTACGGGGATCTTGATAATTTTCCTAGCTTGTGGTGGTATGAGAATTTTTCCGGAAGTAAGGTTTGGTTTGAGTTTTAAGGGAATTTCTGCGTGCTTTGTGGTAAGTGTTTTTGTTCTGAGGTCAATTTGGGCATCGAGTTGAGTTAAGATATCTAGTCCGAGGAGGCCATCGAAGTAGTTATGGAATTTGAAAAGGTAGAATTTTGATTTTCCTGCTTGCTTGAATTCAGTGAAGAAGGGCAGATATACTTTTTTTGTGATTTGATGTTGGTTTAGGATTGTTGATATAGTGATAGGTGGGCAAGTGATTTGAAGTTTTTTATCTACAAGTTCCGGGTTGATGAAAGAAGAGGACGCGCCGGTATCTATGAGAAATCTCAGTTGGTGATTGTGTTGATCTGTTACATTTATGTAGGGGAGGGTTGTGCCGTGCTTATTTATATCTAAATATCCCGTTGGTTTCTCGAGGCTATCATGCGAAAATTTCGTTCTTCTTCGTCTGAGTCGATTTCAAAATTGAAGTCTGGTTTTTGGGTTGGTTTTGGTTCGAAGTTGATATTGTTGAGCTCTCCTCCGTGGTCCGGTCTAGGGTTGAACTTAGAGTATCTTGATGTTGCCGTGCGCATACTCTGGTCGTAATTGTTCCGGTGCATAGTTGAGCGTTTAAAGTTCGAAGTTCCTGAGCTCGTGTCCATTGGCTCTGGTTTCGGGATGTTGCGGTTATTGAAGAAGTTGTTGTTGTTACGAGGTGTCGTTTGACTGAAGTTTCTATTGTAGTTGGTTTGAATAGGAGTTATTTGGTTAAATGAGGAGGTTTGTGGAGTATGTTGCCTATATTGCGTAAATGTTTTGTTTTGGAATCTGTATGGGTGTTGGCGGTTGAAAGGAGTAGGTTGAGGTTTAAAGTATTGTTGGTAGGGATTTTGGTAAACGGTTGACTTTTGGTATGCGATATTTTGCTCTTTAATACAGTAATCTAAAGCGATGGCTAGGGAGTCCGGTCTCATTGCCCGAATGCTTGAACCGAGTGGTTCTTTCAAACCTGTCAAAAAGGAGTTTAGGCACATTTCCGCAAATAGTTCTTTTTTTGCCTTGATCACGCTTTGATCGTTTTCGTTAATTAAAAGATTGTTGTTAAGTGTCGATTGAATCTCGACTACTTGGCTGTAGAAGTCTTCTACCGATCTAAACTGCCTTAGGTTGTGGAGATCCCTGATTAGTGAAGTTTCAGTCCTCCTATCAGCATAATGTAAGATTAGGTTGTTCTTAATGTCGTCCCATATAAGTTGTGTTCCGTGTATATTTAATATTTCGCTGGCTTTCCCTTCTATTTTGTTACGGATAGCTCTGAGCAGAATTTGTCCATGTGTCGTGCTGTCAGTTGCCCTAATATGTTGAAGGATTTCTTCGACGTTACTAATGAATTCATAAAGGCATTTGGGGTTGCCATCGAATCGAGGTAGATCCTTGATGGCATCTGGGATCCTTAGGGAATTGAATATATCGTTTTGGGTGGTTGTTTGTATTTGGGAATGTTGGTGGTTGTTTGAAAGCATTATGTTAGATTCAATTTCTATGTTGGGTAATGTAGATGCGGATGTGGATGCTGCAGGTATTAAATCTATGGGTTCAAATGCCTCAGGTATTGAGTTAAGGCTTTTACTTTTGAAAATTTTTGGGACTTTATATGGAAAATAGTTGTGTTTTCTTGGCATTTATGTGTTTAATTCGATTGTATTGTGGCAAATTTTTCCTTTTATCTTTCGTTAATATCTTCGGTCATTCGATCAATATAATTTTTCTTTTAAAATTTGTATTTGTGTAGATATATTTTGTTGTTGTTGGCTTTGCTTTGCCACTGCACAGATTGAATCAAAACTTGATTTGTTGGCTTTACCGCTGTACAGATATGCTCTCTGTACTCCTGTTTTTAACATTGATATACCCTCACTGTCTCAAACGAGGATGGGCTTAGCGCAAATCGGTTTTGACGTAATTGATTTTGATATTTAATGTTTTCCTTTGAATCGTTCCCTACAAATCGCTGTACCAATATGCTCTTGGTACTCCTGTTGTAATGGACTAGTGATATACCGTCACCGCCCCTACGAGGATGGATTTGAGGGAAATTCGTTTGTATGGTTTTTTATTTAATTTTTTGTGCTTCCCAATGCGTGCCTTAAAAAATTTTTTTTTCTTTCTATGCTTTAATTTGCTTTTGTTTTCTTTTTGTAATTGTTATGGCTCTCTTTTAACCTGGAGGGTCTCGTAAGAATCGCAGATTTGAGTTTTGTTATGCGTAACTGTAAGGTTCAGTTAGTTAATTTTTTGTGTTTAGAGGCTGTACAAGCTTTGATTTATATTTATTATTATTGTATACCTATGTGAAAGCGGTGTTTGTTTGAATGTCCTGAATTTGATTATTAACGGGAGGTGTGTCCTTATGGTTTATGTGTAGTACAGTATATGTCTAAGATGATATATATGTAGTATATAAGCATATGTATTAAAATGGTTGGATACAATTTATTTGTTTTCCTTACAATTCGGTTCAGTTTTTACAATGCGTAATTAAGTGTACTAATGTATATAATGGTTGAACACGAAATTCTTTATTTAATTTTCATTTACAAATATTCTTAAAATTCGATTTTTTTTTTTTTTTTTTGAATCTCTTTATTTATATATAAAATATAATAAATTTTCTAGTATATCTTCCTCACTCCCTTACAATAATTAAAATTTTCCTTTTATATTCAGTTCCCCACTTACATGCACACCAGCACTCCGTACCACTTCATTGTTTTTTTTTTTCTGTCCGGTCCGTGAATTAAAGAGTTGGAACTCGCCGATTAAATGTTTGTGCTGCTTTGATGTCCCAAATTCAGGATCAGGATGTCGGCAAACTCAGGATCGTCGATTTTCCTTCGTGGATTCCTGTGCCTCGTATTCCCAGTTTTGATGTATTATTCACTCGCGATAGCACTAACTTTTAATCGTTTTTCACGGCCTAGCCGACTGCGCCAGTTATGGGTTGGAGTACGCTGGTAGCCAAAAAAAATACGAACACAACTGCTGTTCTCAATGGACAAGTTTATTCTGAATCTGAATTTGATTTTTACTTAAAACGAAAGTACAAAGGTGCTTACGTACTAATTTACAATAATGCTTACTAAAGTTGGTTGGATTTTTATTTAAACGAAAATACAAAGGTGCTTACGTACTAATTTACAATAATGCTTACTGACTAAAACGTTCTGTGGGAATCGTTGTTGCGCAAGTGGCGGTTTCGGGTTTCTGGAGTTGGCTGGAAACGCTGCGTCAGTGGTTATCGGTGGTGGCGTTGGGTGCCAACGTAACTCGCGCGCAAAAAAAACTAAAGCAACAACTACGTACAAAAACAATTGCAGTTTTTGTGCGCGTGCAACAAAAGGCGCAGCGAGGCGAAGGCCAGCGTTGTGGGCTGCGGGCCTGGAATATGAGATCGGCTGCTTTCTTTCGTTCAGTTTTTCGCTGCTGTGGCATTTTTCGCAATTGTTTTTGTGTGGCGCTGCTCTCCACTGAGCTTTGTGTACGTTTCGTTGTTGGTGTTGTTGTTGTTGCGATTTGCTGTGCGCTTTTGCGCTTTGCCACAGGTTGAAAAGTTGCCAAAGCGATTTTATGCTTAACGAGTTGCGCGCATGCAGTGGCTGCGACAATAACAACAAGAAAACAACAACAGCAGCAGCAGATTCTATGAATGGTGTCGCCAACAGTCAGCGCAGACACACACACACACACACAAAAACTAACTGCAAATGTTAGTGGCACAGGTGACACATACAGCGACCGACTGGAAACATTGGGGGGCGTGTTGGATGCGCGTTGACATGTCGCCGCCATTAGCAGCGCCAAGACACGTTGAAAGCGCAAACTGTGACACAAAATAGAAGCGCGAATGAAGGCAGCAAAGCTGAATTAAAAAAATAGTAAAAAATAATATAAAACCGTTGGGTATCATTGCGCATTGTTGCCTTTTGAGGCGTTGATGGTGGCTTGTGGCAGCCGGAAAAAAGTGCGCAACAATTTGCAAACACCTCGAGGCGCTCCAATTCACTATGGCACAGTGCGAGTTGTTGCTACTTTTTTGTCTTTAAAACTATTACGAAAAATAAAAGTTGCACAAGAAGCGAGCGACAGTTGCTGCATGTTTGCATTAGTGTGGCTTAAATTTTTTTATATAATAAATTTAAAGTCGAATTATTGTAGTTTTTGCTTCTAATTAATTTATGTAACTTTGTGAAAGCATAGCAGTTTCTTTTATTTGGCCTCATTGCATTGTGTCCAGGCAACAAATGACACTTCAAAGCGGCGTCCACAGCTGAGAGAAACCGTTACGTGTCAGTGACCGAAACAAGTAAATTTTTTTGTGAGCTTTGTGGCAAAAAAAATAATAAGAAATGGCTGCCACATTAAGTGGCAGACAACGAAGCGGCATTTGGCTGTCCAGGCCGATTCGAACAGTCCAGCGTTGCATGGCCACAGCTGCAAGACAATTAAATTAGTGGCCATTGCTGCTGCGATTGGAGTGAAGTGAGTGAAATGACTGAAGAGACGAAACGGTAAATAACCATAATGAAAGACACATTCACGGATATCTAAAACGATGATACGTTTGCAAGAAGCCTGCACCTGTTCATTGGTGCAATGAAGCACAAAGTGATTTATAGGATCTTTTTTTATTAAGAATTTTATTCATCAGCATTTTTTTTAATTAATTATAGAGATTGTTAGATCTTAAGTGTGGAATATAACGTAGTTCAAATCTCTTCCGTTGCTTTTGCTTAGAGGGCACAAATTTGTTAGCTCCACTTTTCAAAGAGTTTGTTGCATAAATCTGGCTGAATCTGCTGAATGGCGATGGCCATGTTAGCTTTGAGGAAGTCAATTGTTTCCCTGCAATTTAAGATTGATTCAAAGAAAGAACCATAAAAGGCTCTAAATCGCGCAATCTCTCTCTAACCATGATCTCAAATTGTGGAACCACATAAAATCGCTATTCATATCATTCAGTTTAGGCCACAAGCAGCTGTTATTTATTGGTCTATAGTGCTGCTCATTGACAGTTATGGCAAAGCTTGTTTCATTTTCGGGAGAAGTATGGTTCCACGATTCCGTGATACAAACTCCTCAACAAATAGTAACTTCCTCGAAAAAAGTTTGATGCTGGTTTATCTCTTATTAATTGGCACTACTACTACATATCCCAAATCCATCCAAATTTGGGGCTAAAAAAAATAAAAAATAATTTATTGCATAAAATGTTTCTCAAGCGGAGTGACCTTGATAATGAAATTGTTGTACACTGTAATCTTCCATGGTGATTCGTCGTACAATACTAGCAACTGACAACAAATTTGACATGTGATACAAATTTGACACAATTATGGTTGTTATAATCTAACAAATTTCGAACGTCTGTAAGTTTGACTTAATTAAGAAATCCACACTGGGATATCCACACTCGGTACCACGTCCGGCCGAATGACAAGGAACAGCTACCGATTGCAAAAGAATTTATTTCAGACACTTTGTTGTCACTTTAACAATGGATCAGGCACTTTGATTTCATATGGATTCCTGATAAGTTCCACCTTGAGTCAATCTTTTGGCTGTAAAGGAACGTTGCGAGCAACTTTTGGTACTGAAGATTTATTAAGACGGAAGTTTTTCTTGATTTTGTTCCAAAAATGTACTGTCAGCGGTTTGAGGTATGAATACACATGATTTTGTGGGTATTGTATGGACATTCTTATTATTTTTATGGAACTTCATAACAGTGGAGTTTGGATACTCGTAACTTTGTAAAAATTGATGAGAACAGACATAGGCCAAAATAACTGGAGAGGTAAATCGGTGTTAAAGGGCATTGCATCAAACAAAAAGATATTACAAAAGTGCTAAATCGTTGCATAAATTACTACACAGCAGCACAAATTACAACACAGGTTATCAGTTAGATTAGTTTAGGTTAGATAGGGAAGGCTGCAGCAAGAACCAGGTTTCTATTCGAAGCCAAAACTGGCTGACTGATTTGTGCATGCTTTCTTGTTTTCCCCTCGAAACAACCAACAATTTCAATCCGGAACAAACTAGTTCCACCTCTTAATGAAGGGGAGCGGCTCGAAATTTCGTGCTCCCTCAGGAGTCTTAATCTCAGCAGCAGTTACTCTTAGAGAGTTGAAAAAAGAACAAACACTCATTAAGTTTTCTTTCAAAAATTAAAAAAAAAATTTTTCGAACGTACTCTATCTCCAGCCCTTAACCCTTTCGAGGCTATTGGGGCAATACGTAACACCAAGTTTTCAATGCCCCCCAAAACGATTATTGAGATCTTATGACCCACGAAAATATTTGTTCGGATAATTTGTCTCCGATAATAGGATGATTTCAGAATTTGTGAGTATATAACATAATAAGCCCCAACTTTCATGGCGTTCGAATATTTCTACTAGTGTGCGACCGAATATCTGTTTTTGGTTTTGGTATTCACCCAATTTTAAATCTTCTAATACTTTAGCCGAGGGTTTTTGATATTTTGGACATCAAGATTGCGATTAATAAAAATAATCTCTAGTCAGCTGTTTGGGTCAATTGAATTGTTAAGTTTTTTCTGTTTGTTAGATACTGAACTCTAAAACTGTTTTTGTTTTTTTTTTAACTAAAATATATGTGTAGGTAACATATTCTTTGTTAATTCTTAAGTAAAACAATGAAATAAATAAAAAACAAAGACTAAATTTTATCAGTTTTTTCGTTAACCTTAGAACCGTGAGTTGGGCACTCAGTTTGTTTTTGTTTGGTAGGCAGATGGATTGTACTTTTGTTTATAAGTTGACAAAATTTCAGGTGTACATCTCCTATAATAAGAAAGTTATGTAATTTTATAAGATGAGTACGCTATACGTGACTTAGGGTACTCAGCGCCCATAATATTTCTTCATATATTTTGTATGGATAACTGTAATTTTTTAACGGTTTTTGGCGGTTTTATGGATTTCTAAGCAGTTTCGTGAAAACTTTCAAGTGAAGAGTTCATTTTTAGCAGTGATAATTATATTTTTTGGAAATGAGTGTGGAATTGGCCGTTTTTTTGGCTAACTTACGCTGTGAATTGACGGAAAAAGAAGAGGGAAAATATTAAAATTTTTCCAATGCTCATGAAAGCGATGATGTTGATGGGGAAATGTTTATTTAGCAAACGTGAAAGTAGTTCATGCATTTGAGGGTTAATTCTTAAGTAGAACAAAGAAATGAATAAAAAAGAACGGCTAAATTTGATCAGTATTTTTTCCCTACATAAATTTTTTACTGCCGAATTTTTAGTTATGCCGGATATTCTGCTATGGCTTCGGCCAAAAATGTACCTTGGGTCGGACACCAATTTCTACCAAGAATAGTTTGGTTTTCAAAATAAAACTCCGTCCCAAAGGGGTTAAGGGGGGTTAAGCCATACAAAAGTGAGCGCTTTTATGAAATTGAAACTTAGTTTAGTTTGTAAGAAATACATCGAAAACGACTTAACCTATTTGAATGATTCTTTTTCTATTAAACAGAATTTTTCAGTGTCAAAAATACAAAATTCAATAATGTTCTAAAACTCATCACCAGAGGGCACTTACTATACACGCGAAGCTGTGAAACTTATGAATTCGAAGAAAGGTACAAGAAACTTTATGTCTACGGGGCTTAAAACATTTGAGAAAATTATTCCAGAACGAAACTGATTAAAAGATTTCCCAACATTTGAATATTTCTTGGTAGAAATTTGACATTGAATAACCAATTTCAAATTGCAAGTGTGAATTTCGCATTTCAGCACTAAAGCAAATTAATTTGAATTTAGCAAATAACCCGCGCAGAGTTGAAATATAATCAAATTTGCCAATAATTTGTGGCGTGTGAGAAATGCTGTTCAATGTTTCTAAGCAAATTGAAATCGTTTGCCTACAGGCAGCGGCAATCAGTCAGCGCTCGCGTCAACCGGCAGCAATTCAATTCAATTAAATTGAATTTTCAATTCAATTCAATTTGAACGCCAACAAGTGTTGACGGCAACAGCAAAATGCCACTCATTGCAGTTGAACGTCAACTATGCCTTCCCCTCGCCTCCCCTCCTCGGACGGCGCTAACATTGACCGCAAAACAAAGCAGCACAGAGCTGAGCAACTGCAATCATTTAATGGCGGCAACAATTCAATTGCCGGCACACACATCAAATCATTGCAGCAATTCAACTGCGCAGCGCAATTTTTCGCTCAACAAAGCCGTTGCGCAATCGGCCGGCTCGACGTGCATGCGGCCGAGCGGTCGGCGCGTCATAAAGGCTTCACGCAAATAAATTACAGTAATATGACGCGCAGTGAGAAGATGCGGCGGATCGCAGCGCACAGTGGTCGCTGAAGAGATGCGCCGAGGACAGACAAATGGCCAACTGAACAGACAGTCATACGAGTGAGTAGACAGCAGACGGCACAAACGTTGAAATGGACGGTCTGGCAGCCGTGCAACAAAGGCGCTCAAAAACAACAACAACAAAAGCAAAAAAAGAAAACGTTCAAGAAACGCAACGCAACGCAAACACGAAGATGCAAAGCAAAGACAAGCATGCAGAAGATTCTTAAAATTGCATCCAAACTTATCATAAATGGGGGATTTATTGTTGGTGTCCGTCCACACGCGTCTGTCTGTCTGTCTGCTGGCCGACTGGTTGGCTGGCAGTCGTTGCGGCACTATGTCCGTCCGTGCAGCTGTCTGCGGCCAAAACGTTTGCGTATTTATTCGCAATCACATTCGTATTTTGGGGCTCACTGAGCTCACTGACGGCAGCCGCATCGTGCCGCCGTCCATGTTGGCTGTCGTCCATGTCGATTTCAATTGCTTTTATTTGCCTTCGAGTTGTACGTTGCGTAAATATTTGCCTTGCTTTCCTCCATTCCGCCCCCCTTCAGCCACTTGCCGCTTTAACATCACTTCATTTCCCCTCACTGTTGCTATCATTTACTCAACAACAACAACAACAACTGCATACAGCCAAATAAAAAGTGAGTTTGCGTATTTTTAGTAGATGTGAATTTTTTTTTTGTTGTTCCTCATTTATTTAACTTTGTTAGCATTCAGTGCGCTGCGCACTGCATCCTTACTCACTGTTTGACTGTTTGGCTGTCCGACTGTCTGTTCGGCTATTTCCGTGCTGCCGCTGATACACAAGCAATTTGTACATGTGCAAATATTATTTTTGTTGCAACTACTTAAGTAATGAGATTAAAAGGCAAAAAAATTGCTCGAGTGAAATGTGAGCGCAACGACAGTGAATTAAACGGATTTTCATGCAATTAAAGGCGAATTCTTTTCGACACTGTCCTTGACATTTTTCGCTTTGACCATTCACTCGCCGCACACACACAAACACAGATTGAGCGCCATTCAAATGCTGCATTTTTCAGCCTGAATGGCAGCGTTTTTCGTTAGCAAAAATTCAATTCAAATGCAGTTTGCTATGAAAAGGACTTTTCGTTTATGTATGCAAATGATTTTAGAATTTTAGAGTGACTCGTAATAAATTGGTCAAGGTTGAATAATAAAGCGTAGTGTGGGTAAAAGTTGTGCTTTCTATGCCTTAAAATATTTAATGACTCATTCAAGATGAAGATGAATTACGTTATTAAGCAAAATTTCAATGTATGATAAAAAAAACCACGAATCAAGAAATGGTCTTCAGTGATTCAAGGTCTTAAAAAACAAATGGGGTCAAAGTGTTCTTTTGTAGATTCGAAGCTAAGTTAGTGTAAAGCAAGCCGGCCTCTCTAGTCCAGCGGGTAGCGCGCTGGCTTCTCATACCGAGGTCCTAGGTTCGATTTTCAGCTCGAGTCTGCGAGTGTGTCTCTTAAAGAGGCAGCCACCATAACATAACCTAACTTAGTGTCAAGTAATTGCACGGTTGAAGGTTTAAAAAACAAAAGGAGTCAAAAATTGTTCCTTGAGGATTCGAACCTACGATTGTGTTAAGCAGACGATCAAAAATCTTAAAAAACAAAAGTGGTTGGAAATGGTCTTCTGTGGATTCGAACCTAGGACTATATAAAGCAATAAGATGTTGAAATCGGGTCAGAATAGTTTTCTGCAGATTCGAACCAAGGATTGCATTAAATAACTGGATAGTCAAAGGTCTTAAAATTCTAATGGGGTGGGACATCGTGCTCTCCGGATTCGAATCTCGCACAGTATTAAGCAATTGGATGGTCACAAAACAAACGGGGGTTGGATAGTTCTATAGTTCTTTTATAGATCCAAACCTAGGATTGAATGAATCAATTGAATTGTCAAATTGAATTGCCTTACAAACAAATAGGGTCGAAGATGGTCTTTTGGGGATTTGAACTGTGTATTAAGTAATTGGACAGTTGAAGGTCCTGAAAAAGAAACGAGGGTCGAAAATTGTATTAAAGAGTTGAGTGATTTGAGGTTAGAAATAGTTATCTGTGGATTCGAAACTGGAACCAATTGGATGGTCAAAGGTCTTAAAAACTAAACGGGGGTTGGAAATATTTTTTTGTGGATGCGAACCAAGGATTGTATGAAGCAGTTGAACGGTTGAAGGTTTAAAAGACAAATAGGGTCGGAAATGGCTTTTAGGGGATTTGAACTAAGGATTGTTTTAAGCAATTCATCAGTCGAAGATCTATAAAATTAAAAGAGGGTTGAAAATGATGTTCTCTGGATTCGATTCTAGGATTGTATTAAAGAGCTGGATGACCGGATGGTCGAAATAGTTATCTATGGATTCGAAACTGGGAACCAATTGGATGGTTAAAGGTCTTCATTTTATGAAGCAGTTGAACGGTTGAACTTTTAATAGACAAATAGGGTTGAAAAGTCGGCTTGAAAAAGAAAAGAGGGTCGAAAATAGGCTTCTTTGGATACGATTCTGGGATTGTTTTAAAGAATTGGATGATTGTAGGTCTTAATTAAGAAAAGAGGTAAGAAATAGTCTCCTATGAATTCGAAACTGGGATGTTATGAACTAATTGGATGGTTAAAGGTCTTAAGAATCAAACGTGGCTGGAAATAGTCCTCTTTGGATTCGTAGTCTTGCTAGGATTGTGTAAAGCAGTTGAACGGTTGAAGATTTAAAAGACAAATAGAGACGGAAATTGTTTTTTGGGGATTTGAACTAAGGATTGTTTTAAACAATTGGACAGTCGAAAGTCTACAAAAAGAAACAAGCGCCGAAAATGGGCTCACCTGGATACGATTCTGGGGTTATATTTAAGAATTGGGTGATTGGAGGCCGTAATAAAGAAAAGGAGTTAGAAATAATCTTCTATGAATTCTAAACTGGGATTTTATGAACTACGGCGTTGAAAATAGTCTTCTGCGGATCCGAGCCTCGGACTGTACTAAGCAATTGGTGGTCAAAGGTCATAAAAAAACGAACGGGGCTAGAAAAAGTCCTCTATGAATCTGAATCCGGGATTGCATGAAGCAGTTGAACGGTTGAAGGTCCCAAAAACAAATAGGGTCTAAAGTGGTCTTTTGTGGAGTTAAACCAAGGATTGTTTTAAGCAATTGGACCGTTGAGGGCATGTCTGGTCGACATTTTGACAGTTTCGAAACACCACGAAAGGTAAATTAGGACCACCAATTGTAGATGTCGGTCGATCCTAACTTTGGAATCTCAGCCTCAACCTCATTGCGGAAGTCTTGTTATATAAGTTAACGAATCGGAAGGCTGAGCCCCCAAAACTTGCTTGCACCATGTTGACTGCGCACCTGTCATCCTCGCATGGTACCGAAACGCACTTCCAACGCACTAATACAATTATGCAGTATTGTTTCGTACAAAAAAACTGCACATAGCAACAGCCGCGAGAAGGCGGCTCAACCACTCGCAACATATGAAAGCAACAACAAGTGTTCCCACGCTTTGGAGAGAGCAGCAGCAGATTTTCTATTGATCGATTGGCGTTGACATGCTAAACTCAAGAATTGCACTTCCACTTCATCACGAGCAGCAGAAGAAGAAACACCAATAAAGAGTCACATCTCCATAAGGAATTGCTGTTTAATTAATTTTTAAAATAATTGCAAAATAAAATGTGTATTTTAGTTTTAAGAAGTGAAGTATCTCAGTCTAAATTTATGACTCTGAGTCAGCTTACTGCATTTCTTATGGTCATGGAAACTTCAGGAGTTCATATATTTAAATTCCATATGAAATGTTTTCTGCTCTAGTCCTATTTTCTCTATCAAATTTGGACCATCTTAAATCTTAAAAAATCGTATTGGACACACACGTCCAGTACACTCGAACGAATAATGACCTCTCCACTCAAAGAAGCCATTAAGTTGGCATTGCATTAGAGAGCTCAAGCTTCTGAAATGGGAGACAATAACCTGAATATTTTCATCACAAAGCTATGATGAGGTTTTGAAAAGGAAAGTCGAAATAAAAGCGGAAACTATTGCTTTTTTAGATCTGACAGTATCTGAACAAGCAATGGTTAGAGAGTAAAAATCGACGCATCAGTCTTCAAGCAATCTTCCAACAACTTTTCTTCCTTTACTTTACTATTCTATCAACCTTGCTTACACTTTTTGGAATACACGAACTTTATTTCTGATCACTTCAGATCACTACAACCAAAAGTAAAGAATTAAAAAAAAAACTGTTTCCCTACTCTTCATTTCATTTTTAAGAAAATCTCAGCCACAAGCAATGACAGTTGTGGCATATTTTGTTCATGTCGTTGTCTCATCGTTCGCGCCTGTCTGACGCGTTGCAATGCTGGGTGGGTCTCTTCGACGTGTTGCGTGCGACTGCCGTGTCGTTTGTGCGCTACCTTAGGTGCACGTCAATTGGCCAGCTGTCATTTAGCTGTCAACGGCTGACAGACATATTTACATGGCTGCATTTAAAGTTAACTGCAGTTAAATGCAAAACGTGCAGCGACTGCGGCGTTTGACTTGCGCCGCTGTCCACTGGCATTAGTCAGTTTTACGAGTAAATCTGGCCCGGATCGAGGGCGGACAGGGGGCGTTGAGAATTGCGTCTGCTTACACGCTGTCGCACAGTGTTAATTTGAATTTGAATTTAATCAGAAAATTGTCAATTGCACTTTGTTGTTGTTTGTTTGTTTGTTTTTGGCATCAAGCAATTGATTTGCTTGTTTTTGTTGTAATTAGTAATTAACGTATTAGGAGACACTCCCTAAAAACAATGCCAACGCCCCTGAGCGCATTTTTTTGTTTAGTTCGATGCTGTTTAAAACAACAACAAGTGGAATGTTGTGTTGCGCAAATTAAACGCTATGTGCAATGCAACTAAACAGCAACAGCAACAAAAACAACAACAACAACTATGTACGAATGATTTGAACTCAATTAACAATTTGTATTGATTTCATCCGTTGGCACAGTATGTCCAGATCATGCAAATTGTAAACAAAAAAAAAAAATAGTGAAAGGAGGATGAAACGGGGAATTTAGTGTTCGGAAGACTCGAAAGAACTTTTTGATATTTGATAGTTTTTTATTAAAATTTTCATTAAAATACATTTTGACTGTGAGAGCTTTAAAGCTCGAAAGAACTTTTTAAGATTTGATTGTTTTTAATTAAAACTTTAATTGAAATACTTTTTGACTGTGAGAATTTTAAGGCTCGAAAGAACATTTTGAGATTGGATTTCTTTTTATAAAAACTTTAATTGAAATACATTCTGACTGTCAAAACTTTAAGGATCGAAAGAACTTTTTGAGTTTTGATTATTTTTACTTAAAACTTTAATTGAAATACTTTTTGACTGTAAGAACTTTAAAGCTCGAAAGATTGATTATTTTTTATAAAAACTTTAATGATAAAACGTTTTGACTGTGAGAACTGTAAGGCTCGAAAGAACTTTTTGAGATTCGATTATTTTTTATTAAAATGTTCACTGAAATAATTTTATCTGTGGGAACTTTAAAGCTCGAAAGAAATTTTTTGAATTTAAATTTTTTTGTATAGTATAATTTATTTTGTATAAAACTGCTAGATCCTGATGAATTTTTGGCAAAATCACTTGAACACTGTATTTGAAGTATCATAGTGAATGCCAGAACGGGAACAGGAATCTTTTTGAAAGAACTAAGGATCTGTTGGTGTGACAAATAAAATTGCTTGAACTGACTTATGTACAGAATAACCTTGATGGCTGGCAGGTGTCTAATAGGTGGATCCTTCTAGTGTTGAACTATCAGTCACTCTCCTTTAAAGTGGCTCTGAAATGGGTCATAAACTCAACAGGAAGATCCTTGAAAACGAGCGAATCTGATATGGTTTAGAAGACTTGTTGGCATGGATCAAAAAGAGCCACAGATGGAAAAGCTAAGAGTTCAGAAATGAGTTTTTGTGTTCGCGTACTTTTGATTGGATTAACAAGTTCAGAGGTCGGTGGTTTGTTCAATCATTGAATATCCTGGCTCTGAAATGTGTCATAAACTCAACAGGTAGATCCTTGAAAACGAACGATTCTGATGTGACTTAGAAGACTTGTTGGCATGGATCAAAAATAATCAACAGATTAAATAGCTAAGAGGTCAGAAATGGGCTTTTTTGAAAGCGTACCTTTAACTGGATTAGGTAATTCAACAGTCGACGGTCTGTTCGATAAGTGAATACCCTGGTTCTGAAATGGGCTCATAATCTTAGAAGACTTGTTGGCATGGATCAAAAAGAGCCAACAGATGAAATAGCTAAGATGGGCTTTTGTGCCTTTAACTGGATTAGGTAGACCATCAGCAGACCATCGACTGTAGGATGGTCTGTTCAAAAAGTGAATAACCTGGTTCTGAAATGGGCTCATAAATTTAACAGAAAACAGTCAACTTTAATGTGTGTTAGAAGACATGAATGGGTTTGAAAATGGACTTTTGTGAAGCTGAACCTTTGATTGGATTAGACAGTTCAATGATCGAAGGTTTGCCTAGTAATCAGATAACCTTGAAGCACTCAACACACGCAAAGGCTTCGCTTTAAAGAAGGTTTTACTTACTCAACTGACACTACAACCGTTATCAGTTCGTTATCAGTCTTCGTAAGAAATTCTGCTCTGTGTTTTCTGGTGTCAGTTGGATATCTCGAGCGCCGACAGGTTCTGCGACATTTGGTCCTTCCAACGCAGATGTGGTCGTACTTTTCGGTGCTATTCACCTACTATATGCGTTTTGTCCCATTGTTCAATTTTAAGTAATCGGGCAACATGACCAAATCAGCGTTTGACTATGTTTATGTCCCCTTGTAGCTCATACAGCTCGCTATTCCATCGAATACGGAACACGTCTCCCACGCAGAGAGAGCCAACGATGTTATGGAGAAGAAGTATTTGGAGATTGGAGAACTGATTGCATTGCTCATGGGTCATGGAAAGCTTAGGAGTCACCTAGTGCGGCTCAACCTTGCTGAGGAAGTTAGTGGTGCTCAACAGTGGTACGCGAGGCCTCCAAAGGTGGTACGAACTTGATTCACATGAATGGTATTCGAAGAAAAAGTCTGAGAACCGGGACTGCAACTATGCTTAGGGGACGTTTAGATATCCGAAAGCTGTATGAGTGTTCGACATAGGCAAATAAAATATAATTTCTATTGGGACACCATGCGTGGAAGAAGATGACCTATGGACTATTGGTCAGAAGAATCAATCTACTCGAGATAACTTATGACAAGGTTAATAGAAGGGAAGTCGATAATTTTAACTTACCTTTGAATAATAAAATACGAGCAGAGTGACAGATAGGAGAAATATTTCTCCCAATTACTCCCTTTCCTAACAAAAGATGCTTTTAGCTTATAGGAATGCAATATGCCCAGAGACACGATTATCTATGAGGATTTTCCTTCTGCTTCTGCGAATAAAACCATCAACTTAAAAAATAACGCCCACATTTCATAGATCGGTGTCACAGTTTTGTTGTCCATTTTCGACCACTTTGAAAGCACTGTGCGCTGCGCTATCAGCTGCACATTTGTTTTTGGCTGCTGTGCTCGAATGGACGTTGACGCAGACGCAGACGCTGACGCGGGCGAATGAGGCGAGTGGCTCAATTAAAACGACAGCATCCAACGTGCTGTGAGGTGTTGTCAAGGCGTGTTTTTGGTTGTTGCATGCTTTTTTTTTAATTTTTTTTTATTTTTATTTTTTTATTATTTTTAGCTGCCTAAAGTTTTGGCCTTCTCGGACCAACAAATGATAAAATGCTCATTTTTTTTTGGTTTGTAAATGTTTTTACTTTTTTAGTGAAACATTTTTGGGGTTTTGTTTTTTAGATTTTGGTAAATTTCAGACCTGTTTTCGTGTCAGACTGTCACGCAATTGCGTGTTGCTGCATTTTTGTTGCGTGTTGCAGTGTTTTTTTACTTGATTTTTTATGTTTTTTTTTTGTTGTTTTTGCTGCGTCTGATGTTGACAATGCGCTTTGACGTTGTTTTTATTAATTTGTTGGCGTTTGTGGAATTTGACAGAGTTTTGACACTGTTTCAAAAAGCCAATAATGAAGGTAGAAAAAGCTAGTTTTTTTGGGTTAAAATGGGTTAAACATTCTGAAGACTTGAAAAATGATGCCGATGAAAAATTTTGTTATGATAATTTTTTGTTTAGGAAATTTTTTGTTTTTTCCTGTGAAATTTTCATATTTCTATTCATTAAAATTAATATTCTGTAAAAAGAAAATATGTCAAACAAACAATGGTTTGTGACAGTAAATGGAAAGCAACAAATTTTCAACAAAAAGCCAATAACGAAGGTAAAAAAAGTTAGTTGTTTTGTTGTCTATGTGTTAAAAATTCTGAAGACTTAAGGTTGATACAAAATTTTGTTATAAAAACATTTTTTGCTTTGAAATTTTCAATTTTTCTATTTATTAAAATTAATATTTTATCAAAAAATGTGTCACTTTGCGCCAAAAAATAAATAGCAAAAGATTTTAAAACATAAAAATAAAAGCAACAAATAATAACTTTTGTGCAACACGAACCGCAGGAAACCTTTTTCACAGCGCTTTGTAAGAAATTTGAAAAATTGCTGAGTGAAAATTTTGCGGAAAATTGTTCACACCTCATTGTGTGAGTGTTGCCGTTGGCTGATGGCAGTCGGCGTGCGTGGGATGCGGCGTCAGCTTGAGAAATGAAGTTGCGCGGCTTGAAAATCTGCGACAGCAGGCGATTTTTCTTGGCTCTGGTGGTTTTTTTTGCAGTGATTATGTTTGTTAATGTTGTTGTTGTTGTTGGTGCTGCTGCACGCCACAGTAGGGGTACACAATCATAAATTTTGCGCGCTTTAATAAAATAACAAATGAAGCCAGACGGCAGAAGCTGCTGTTGCTGCACAATAAAGCAGCAAAAAAACAAACAGCAGCTACCACAAAGAGGACAATAACAACTATGGAAACTGTAGGTACGAGTAGATATATAAAAAATCATAACAATAAGTATGGCAATGCATTATGGCAGAGAATCGGCGACCAGTTGAAGGCGCTGAATGTGGTTGTGGAGAGGAAGCGCGAGGAAGGAAGAACGTCAGGACGCGACTGAAAGCGCAAATGAAGCGTTAAACGAATCACACTCCAGAGGATGCAGACAAACAAACACACACCCACACACACACACACAGCCACACACACACACACCCACACACACATGCATGCATGCATATTCATTCGTACAACATCCACTTGAGTTTCGTTCACACGCGTCAACGCGGTTTCGGGCGCATTTCATACATTTGCGTTCTTCTCTTTTGTTGTTTTTATAGCGTCTGCTCCTTTTTCGTCACAAGTGTCCTACGTATCGTGTGTGTGTATGTGTGTATGTATGTGTGTGTGTGTGTGTATGTGTGTTTTTTCGCTGATGAGGATATGTGGCAGTTCAAGTGTATGGTTTGCCCTGTTGCGGTGGCACGCCGAAGCGACTTGGCTGAGGCGGCTGCGGTTATTTTATGTTGTTGTTGTTGGATATTTAATTTTATTTCTTGTTTATTTATGCTGAACCACTGCTGGCTCATGTGTGTGTGTTTTATTTTTGATTTTTATTCATTTTCTTTGCGATGTATTTTCGCTTTTTCAGCTAAAGACGCTGCACTAACGAGTATTGACAGCAATCATTTGCCTTGGTTTCTGTGCCGTGCAGTGAGCAACAAAAAAAATATGAAAATTAAATACGAAAATATTTTTAAAGCAATTGAATGGTTTTGGAACCAAACAATAAAAATTTTGTAAACAATGGGGCGGAAAAACGTATTTAAACTGAAGGCTCTGCCTAACCTAATGAAATTCAAAATCTGTGTAGAGAAGAGTTTTCCTTATGCAGAGTTGTTGTTGTTATTGTTTCATTCACTGAGTCTTGAGCGACCAAAAATATGAAAATTAAATACGAAAATATTTCTAAAGCAATTAAATGTTTTTTGAACCAAACAAGAACAAATTTGTAAACAATTAAGCGGAAAAATGTATTTAAATTGCAGGCTCTGCCTAACCTAATGAAATTTAAAATCTGTGTAGACAACAGTCTATTTAATTTAGAGTTGTTGTTGTTTCAGAGTCTTGGCGGTCTTTTTGTATATTTTTATAAATTTTTTATTTTCATTTATAATATCCATAAATTTTTACTAATCCATATTTTCCGCATTTCTTTGCAGGTAAGTCAAACAACAATCAATTTATGTGCCACATTCCAGTAGTTGCCGCGAGTGAGTGCATTTAGATTGGACTGAACATAAAATCAATAAACGGCAAGTGCGAGTATTAGTGCGCCGATCTATAAATATTGGCCATAAATAGCTTTGGCCATAAACAAAATCAATGGGAAAGCGTTTCATTACGCCAAATGGCACTCGATGCCATAAATTAAAAACGCACAAATCGCAAATTACCAAAAGCGATAACTAAGTATATATGTATGTATGTATGTTTGTATGTATGTATGTATGTTGGTTGTGCCTAGAGCGACAACGTTGACTAGTCGCGCCGTCGTGCATGTGGGCAGCATTTACTGTTGTTGATGGCGCACAAATTGAAATTTTCTCTAAAAATGGGCAAACGAATGCGAGCGCACAAGGAGACACAATGGGACACCGCGCCACAGCGAGCGACATTAACATTCAGTGGGAATTTATACAAATGCACTGAGGCAGCGCGGCAGACAGCAACACTAACCAAATGAAGTAGCAGCAGCAAATCCAAATGAAGCGCGTAATTAATCGCCTTTCAACTGGCAATGCGCAACATTTGCGTGGCACACTTTTGTGAACAGTGTCAACAGCGTTGGCAGCACTGGCCACATTTCCACGCATAATGTTGCTGTGAGAATTGTTGCATTCTAAGTCTCTTTCTAAAGTCTTCCAAGAAGTGAGCAGAAACGGAGTGAAATACTTAAAGGCTCATTGCTACATATTGTAACTAAAAAGATGCAATGAAGGGTTAAGTCTTTCTCTATTAAGTCTCCTACGTTTTTCCTCTTCACTTTGCCTTGAAAGTATGAAAGCTTTCCGCATGGAAAGCAGTCAGCAGTCGTTTGCACTAATCCCACACTGTGCGCGCCGGCATGTCTCCGCGCGAGTGGCTCAAGTGATTAGCGTAATTTATTTGCGGCCATAATTCAGACAGTAGGCAGCAGCAGCAGTAGCAGCGAAAAAATATACCAACTACCATCATTCAGCTGCAATAAAATTAAAATGCGCATAAAGTGCGCTGGCAAAAAAGGTGGCAACATTAACAACAACAAAAGTACTAGCAGCAACATGCAAACGAATTAAAATGAAGACATTAACATTAATAACGGCCACACCAGGCCCCGAGTGCGGCCGCCACTTATCCGACTGGCGGCAGCTACTGTCGTTGCCCACACGCTGCTGCCGTCGGCACTGTAGTTGCATGTGCAGCGTTGTTGTTGTTGTTGTTGCTGTTAGAGAGCCATGAATTTATGCGTAAGTTTTATGCGCACTTCTGAACATAAAAATGGCGAAAATGCAAAATTTGCTAAAAACTGTGCACCGCGCAGGATGCAACCGCCGCACGCGCAGCACATCCATCTCACAGCAGCCACTCAGCCGCTCAGTGAGTGCGCTTGCACCGGTTTCAGCGCGCAAACGCGCAGCGAATCTTAGCGAAGGTTGCATTTTTGTTGCACTTTAATTGAATTTAACGAGTCCGTTGGGTGCTGTTTGCAAGTTTTTCGTCTAATATTTACTCATGTGAAAATAAAATTCTAAAAATAGCCCAGACACTCCTATTTAAGTCTGGAATACATCCTTTTAGAGATAACAACAGGCAACACTAAATATTATACACGAAAAAAAATCGCTATACCTGCAAAACTAGCAGCCAAATGTAGTAAAACTGCGTTTTTGGGTTTTTTCTCTGATGTCAGGATTTTTTCTTAAACAACTTTGAAATTTCAAGGACATATTTATTTAAAAAATCTATTTAAACAAATTTTACACACGAAACAAAAATCGATATACTCGCAAAACTAGGAGCCAAATGTAGTAAGACTGCGTATTTAGTTTTTTCTTTGACGTCGGGATTTTTTTTGAAAGGACTTTGAAATTTCAAGGACATGTTTATTTCCAAAAATTATTTAACAAATTTTACACACGAGAAAATCGATATACTCGCGAAACTAGAAGCCAAATGTTTTTTCTCTCTGACATCAGGATATTTTTTAAAAGCATTTTGAAATTTCAAGAACATGTTTATTTCAACAAATTATTTTAACAAATTTTACACACGAAACAAAAATCGATATACTCGCAAAACTAGCAGCCAAATGTAGTAAAACTGCGTTTTTAGTTTTTCTCTTTGAAGTCAGGATTTTATTTTAAAGGACTTTGAAATTTCAAAGACATGGTTATTTCAAAAAATTATTTTAAAAACTGAGCGCATTGTAAAATAACAATATGGGTATCAAATGAAAGAGAAAAATCCTTAGAACCTTAGACAATTTTATGATTTGGTGCAAAAGGACAAAGAGCTATGGAAAATGTCCTTTTAAAACGTTGTCCTTGAATATCCTTAGATATTTTTTCAAAAAAATCTATATACCCGCAAAACTAGGAGCCAAATGTAGTAAAACTGTGTTTTTAGTTTTTCTCTCAGACGTCGGGATTTTTCTTAAAAGGACTTTGAAATTTCAAGGACATGTTTAAAAAACAAAATGATTTAAAAAATTGAGCGCATTGTAGAATAACAATATGGATATCAAATGATAGACAAAAACCCTTAGAATCTTAGAAAATTGAATGATTTGGTGCAAAAGGACAAAGAAGTATGAAAAATGTCCTTTTAAAACTTTATCCTTGATAATCCTTAATAATTGTTTTAGAAAAAACTGATATACTCGCAAGACTAGCAACAGTTTCGTAGTCTTCAACTCATTTTTGGAAGTTTTCAAATATCCTTCAAGGACTTGCACACATTTAGGAACTCAAGTAAAAACATTTTTCATAAAAAAATCCAGTGGCGCACACAGGGGGGGGTTTTGGGGTTCAAACCCCCCCCCCAAAATTTCTAAGTTACATATATTGAGTTTGAAGCCGTTGTTCGGAGCAGCACTAAACATTTGAAATCAATAACCTATAAGTTGCAACTCTGTAAACTAATTTCGAATCATCTACACACACACCCTTGTAAATTACAACTTCGTATTCTACTCATTCTGTACTCATATTGTCACTCAAAACTCCTACTATAAAAGATGCATTGTAAGCGATCTAATTTCACTTCTGTCTTGATTACGAACTAATAAACTTCGAAATATTTGAATACATCATCTTTGAACAATAGGTGGCGCAAACTAGTGCCTCCTCAAAACAGCCGTATATTCACAGAAGATGACTTCACAGACAAATTTTTACATAGCTAATTATTTGTAAACATACAAAGTTCATGCTAATATCGAAATATTTACAAAGCTGATTTTATTACATATTTTTAGTAAGTTAGAGTTAAGATCCATTACGACCAATTCACCTCAAACGTAAACATTGATTTCTATCGAACAGGTGTCATTGACCATCTCTATTTATCAGCTGACATTGTCCGTCTCTATCGGTCAGCTGACATTTCAAATAAGTTCAAAACACAATGAAGCGCCAGAAGAATTTGCCCAGCTTTTTTGAGAAAAAATCAAAATTAAATGAAATTTTAGGTGAAAACGAATATATTTTAATCTATTTGAAATGTACAGTGTTTAAAATTGTTCTTTAGATTGTTCTGAGTCCACCATTGCAGCGGAAATTTCTCCTACAACAGAAGACAACAAATGTGGGCAAAATCCTGCAAATGGAAATTTAGGTAAACAAGTAAGAACTATAATTAAACTTCAAATTAATACTTGAAATTGTTAGGTTGTGCTGAGTCCACAGTTAAATCAAACAGAACAGAACAGCACATACAAATCGGGCACAAAAATGATATTTCCAATTTCGTGCACCAAACGCTTAGCAATGAAGCATTAGAAGCATAGAATGAAGTATTTAATTATTTATATGGAATAATGTACATATTTGTGTTGAATTACTTAAATCAATGAGATCTCATTTCAATGTTCTGTGTTCATATATGTATGTTTATATGTATTTTCTAAACTTTTTTCTAACTTTTCTAATTAAATGTTGCTTAAAAAACCTTAAATCGTATTGGATAAATTGTTGGGTGAGTGATTGTTTTTTATGACAATGTTTATACACATATTTGGTTAATAATTATAGGTTTGCATATGTACATATAGAGAAACATTTTTTGAAATGGCCGCAAAATGTATCTACGAAAACCCCCCCCAAAATTAAATCCTGTGTGCGCCACTGAAAAAATCCAAATCGATTCCAATACAAATAAGACGTGAAGTTCAAACAAAACTTGTGACATGCTCATGAAATTAAAACAAAAACAACTAGGTCACTTTATTAAATGTTCAACTAAAAGTGAGGTTGGGTTACGATTGGAATCTTTCAAATTGAAGAAAATGAACTTAAAAACTGGGTGCGCCTTACTTCTAGTTACTTCTTAAGCTTTTGCAGACTTTAGTCTGACTTTTTAAGCCTTAAGTTCTTTGCATTTACATTGTTTCCCTGTTTTTTGTTGTCTGTTTGTCTTTGGAGCTAAAGTTTTCATAGCGAAATCTTCTAAAGACTTTTGAATTTTGTAAATAGCAAAAAATGAATTGAAAAACTTAAGTACTTCTAGTTAATTCTTAAGATTTTGCAGAGTTTGGTCCGGTTTGCTAAGTCGTAAGTTCTTTTCATTCACTTTGTGTCTCTGTGTTGCAATCTGAATCATTTTTGGAGCTAAAATTTTCAAAGAAAAATCTTTTAAATCACTTTTGTTTACTGTTGAATGTTAGAGATAAAGTTGAGAAAAAAGGAAGAAGAATAAGGACGTATACGAACCAGGTCCTACGAAAAACGGTCGTACAATTTACGTACCAATAATTGCCTATGAGCTGAGTTTGTCTCACTGAGCTTCCAACTTTCTATATCAATGAAAAAGAAAGGTTCTTATTTGAATATCCATGTGATTCTCAGAGCCGAGAAGTAGCCAATTGTGCCTCTTAAAAGTGCTTAGGGACCCATAAAATTTGGTAACAAACAATTCATTAGCTAAAGTTAGTTCTTTAGGTTTTTTAGTTAGGAACATCTTCATTGTTCATACAATCAAATTTTCAATACATATTTGTTCTTTTCGATGAGTTCACAATTAACATATTTTTCTCTATTCTGGATCATTCAAATTGCATGCAATCGAACTGAAATTATTTAGCTCGCTACTTCGAATTCTTCTCGAGGTTCTGATTAAATTTGGTTTGGATTTCGTTTGTCTTAACATAGTTGCTCTGTATCCAGATATGGATCATTTTCTGGATTAAATTTTTCATTACCAAATCTCTGTTTATTTACTGTGGAATAAGCTAGAGGAAAGTTGCTGGCATCCGAAAGAGACACACTCGGAGGTCTATTAAGAGACCCATTGTGATGCCACATATTTCACTTGTTTTCTAAATGTGTATGCAACACTGTTTCTTCCAACATTTCACATTTCAAACGGATGGCACACGGAGTTTATTCCTAATTTCTTTGGGCTTAATTTCTTTGTGCTTAAGTGAGATCTTTCAGAAAAATACATCCACTCCAATCTAAATTAATCTGACTTTTGAAAAAGCTTAGAGCTGCGTTTTTAATTGGGTTGTTCTATCAGTTAAATATGTAAATGACTCAACGAATTATTACCCAAAATTATCTTCACAACTTCCCTGCATTTGACATTCGACCCCAAAAGAAAAATCTACTCATATCATCTTCCTTGCGTTGAGTTAAGACTTCCCTCGTTGTCAGCTCAGAAGTTCATAAATTTTGGTAGAATAAATAAAAACAAAATCATCCGCGTCTCGTTAGGTGCATTTGACTTGCAATTGATTACACTTTAAGCACTTTGCCATGTTGCGTCTGCCAGCAGCTGCTGCTGTTGCTGCTGCTGCTGCCGCAACGCCTAATTGCTTCCTTGCGCTGGAAACTTGGCGATATCCGCCAGCGAAATAATTTGTTACCTGCTACAAGGATTTAAAACTTTGTGAAACACGGCACAGCAGACGATTGCACAGATTGCACAGGAGTGACAATAACACGCCCCCAACACACCCGTCACGCCCTCCACACTGCCCCACACTCCTCCATGCTCTGCACCCTGGTTGGAGCTTTTGATGGTTTGCTACTCACATAAAATTTCACACGGCAGCGAACTTCATAATTCGCCTTTGCGCTGTTGCACAACACTTCGCTTTACCCTCGTCCCCCGCACGCGCCATGCTGCGGTGAGCTGAAATTTCGAAATTTCGGCATGAATACATTAACGCGCGCTTCCGCTCAGCCGCTCAGCCGCCCGGCGCAAGCCCGAGCACGAGCGCCAAATAGGCAGAGGCTGTGAAGGTTCGGGGGAGGCAAATGTCTCAAAGTGCAGCGTTGCGCATAAAATTCATTTTCCATTTCCTCGGCGCACGCTGATACCGCTAAGTCTTTTTTAAAGCTCATTGAAGATTATTCAAATTTAATTTGCATGAGCGCAGCGAATTTGGGGAGCGACGGGCGCATACACACAGCCACACGCACCCGCACACATACACTGGCAGCTGGCAGCGTACGAAATTGCTGGCTGCGTGCTGTGGCGAATACGCGACGCGCCGCGCGGTCGTGACGTACAAATTGCACTGCGGCGGCTGTGGCACGCGCGCCGTGTGGCGGAGTGGCTGCGTAATGCAGCAAGAAAAAAGTGAAACATTATTTTAATTTTTTTCTACCACCTCAGTACGCGCTGCAGAGTGGGGTGGCACGGGGGGCGCCGAAGATGAAAGGTTTCATGCGTAGCGAATTTTGTGTGTTGTCGCTGCCACAGCGGCGCGTCACTGAATTTTGATGAGAAAAGTTCTGTCAGGTTGTAAATGTTGTAGGTACACGCTTGTTGATATGTGGCAGCGGTGCACAGAGGTGAGAGGGAGTGGGTGCGCAGAGGGTGGGGGGAGGCGTGATTCGAAGAATAGAGACAGTGTCTCAAAGTTTGATGTAGCAGCAGCGTCGGCAGTTGCAGGTAGCTGGTGAAGTTTGAGCTTGGAGCCAGTTCGAGGGGGGGAACGTTAGGATGTAATATGCTGCGAGCAGTTTTGAAAGTTCATGTTGCCACAAAGTGATTCACATGCGTGCAACAGTGGAACGAATTGCTTAAAGTTGGTATTGATTTAAATTTGTCTTATATTTTTACGACTTAAGTAGATCTTTGAACTGTCTCACTTGGCATTGTCTGTTCTATATACTTAGTTTCGTTTTTCTTAGTGGTTGTTTGTTTTGCTTATTTGTTTACCGTATTTTTGTTATTTTAAATTTACTTTTCGTACTCTGTTTGGATACTTTATTAGTTCTTCGGTCGCGTTTATATATTTGGTGTTGAAAGGATGTAAGATTGTTTTAAAGGGAGAACTGTGGAACACTTGGCCCCAATTCACCAAATTCATAGATTTCCCATCTACCATCGACCCCATCGACCCCATCGACCATTGCATAACATTTGGATGTTCATTCTGAAAGGATGTGAATGTCAGGGTAGTTTTGAAGGACGAATTTTTGGACACTTGGCCTGAGTCCACCAAGTTCATACATAGAAGAGACCATTCTATAACTGATCGTTTGTTCTGAATCGATGTAAATGTTAGAACAAAGAGTTTTGAAGGAAGAATTGTGGAACACTAAACCCCAATTCACCAAATTCATAGATGGAGAGACCATTCTATAATTGGTTATGGGTTCTGATAGGCTGTAAACGTTAGGAGAGTTTTGAACGAAAAATGGTTGGACGCATAGCTTGAGTCCACCAAGTTCACAGACAGAAGAAACCATTTTATAATCGAGAGTTTGTTCTGAATGGATGTAAAAGTTCAAAGAAAGAGTTTTGCAGGAAGAATTATTGAACCTTTGACTTCAATCCCCCAAATTCTTAGATAGGAAGAGCATTTCATAACCGGGCGTGGGTTCTGAAGAGAAGTAAAGATTAGGAGAGTTTAGAAGGAAGAATTGTTGGACACTTGGCCTGAGTCCGCCAAGTTTATAGGCAGAAGAATCCATTTGTTCTGAATGGATGTACAAGTTACAAAACGTTTTCTGTAAGAAGATTAGTTGGACACTTGACTCCAATCCACTAAATTCTTAGATAGCCAGACCATTTCATTGTTGGTTATGGGTTCTGACGTTAGGAGAGGTTTGAAGGAAGAATTGTTGGACACTAGGCCTGAGTCCACCAAGTTCATAGACAAAGTCCACCAGGCATAGAATCGATGTAAAAGTTCAAAGAAAGATTTTTGAAGAAAGAATTATTGAACATTTGACTTCAATCCAGCAAATTCTTAGATATGAAGAGCATTGAATAATCGGGCGTGGATTCTGGGGAGAAGTCAAGGTTAGGAGAGTTTAGAGGGAAGAATTATTGGACACATGGCCTGAGTCCACCAAGTGTATAGACAGAAGAAACCATTTTTTAACCGACAGTTTGTTCTGAATGGGTTTAAAGATTTGAAAAAGTTTTGTAAGAAGAATTGTTAGATACCTGACCACAATTTACTAAATTCTTAGATAGTGAGACCATCCCAAAAGCGTTTGTTTTGAATGGATGCAAAGGTTAGGAGAGTTTTAAAGGAAGAATTGCTGTACACTTGACCCTAATTCAATAAATTCAGAGATATAGAGACCATTCCATAATCAAGCGTGAGTTCTAAAAGTTAGAAGAAAGAGTTCTGAAGGAAAACTTGTTGGATAGTTGATTTTAATACACGGAATTCATAGCGAGGGACACCATTCCATAATCGAACGTTGGTTTTAAAATGAGTTCAAGGTTAAAAGAAAGAAAGAATTTGAAGTATGAAATCTTGTAGATACACGACTTGACTCCAAGCAATTCTTAGTCAAGGAGACCATTTCATAATCGCGCATGAGTTCTGAAAAGATGCAAATATACAGAAGAGGGTTTGGAAACAAGAATTTGTGGGCTCTTCACTTTAATCCCCAAAGTCCACAAAACGGAAGACCGTTCTATAACAAAACATGGATGTCTAAATGATGTAAAATATGGAAAAAGAGTTTTGTAGCAAGCATTGTTGAGCACTTGATTTCAATCCAGATTCCATTTCAAGATTTGGCTTCTCTAGAGGAAAAGGTTTTGAGAGAGGCTTTTGTGGCAAGAATTGTTAGCATTTGATTTGAATTCCCATTTCATTCTATTCCAAGGTCTCAGTGTTGCCAGATTAGGAGGTTTCCTCCTAGATTTAGGAGATTCTTGGCCTTTAAGAAGAATTATTAGGAAAAAGAATTGTTTAGAAGAAAGTTAAGAAAATTTATATTTAACGTTAGTTGTTTTTTCGGATCTTTAGTGGATTTTTGAGAGATTTTTGGATAACGAAGTATGATATATTGGAAACACTGCCTTCAAAACATATTTTGGTAACTATTTTAAAAGTCAAAGCCACCTATTGTGCTAAAAATTTCAAAGCTTACAAAATGTAAACTCGTTCTATCTCGTTCTCACTTATTGCTGTCACAATGAAATCCCGCGATTTGTTTGTTATATGTTTAGTTACGTTTTTG
Organism: Melieria omissa; assembly: GCA_963971225.1. NCBI lineage: Eukaryota > Metazoa > Arthropoda > Insecta > Diptera > Ulidiidae > Melieria > Melieria omissa. Next base: position 10,710,753 of record OZ020268.1, read on the forward strand.
TTGTTAAGCTGAAGATGAATAAAAAAAGGCTGCATTTAAAAAATTATATGTAAATACAGTCGTGTCTGGGTATAGTGAACACCCGATATAGTGAACACCTCGATGTAGTGAACACCCAAATTTTGATATGGAGCCTCTAAATATTGAAAAAAATTTTAATTTAAAAAACAATGTTTTTTGAGCAAATAAAACGAGTTTTTGAACAAAAATGTTAACCTTAATATAGTGAACAACCTCGATACTGTGAACAGGCCTTGCAATAATAAGTTCACTGTATCCAGATACGACTGTATATATTTTTATGAGAAGTTTAATTCCTTTAAAATTTTGTAACTTTTTTTCCACTTTTGGGAGAAAATTTCAGTATTTTTTTTTTCAGGTATCTGGCAACACTGCTGGATCTGGCTTTCATTTTAAAAAGAATTAGAATCAAAGGTTATGAGAGGAAGGAGCCAGAATTTGTGGGCATTTGACTTGAACCTATAGCCCACTTGCTCCACTGTATCATTGCACTGCCTTGCCGACCGATCGTATTTTACAGTCAAAACTCCAACGTCGTTTTCACATCATAACTGCCAATGGGATATTTTTGTGTTTTCTTTTACGGCCCCGAGCACAGCGAATATTCAGTTTCAGTTGTTATTGTTATTGCTATTTTTTGCGTTGTTTTTGTTATTGCAGCAGAACAAGCTGTGTCACCTGTACAGCATAAATGTCGTTGTCATAAAATCTCAGAGGTGTGTGTGTGTGATGGCAAATTTGTAGCGGCTGACGGCTGCTGGCGGGAGCGGAGTGCTAACAAAATGCGGTACGCATTTAACTGTAAACATAAGAAATGGATTTGAATAACATGAATAAATCAGACATGAGTTTCATTGTCGCATACAAGCAAACGAGCGCTCGAGGTGCGCCGCCAACGCCAAAATAGGAAGACGTCGACGTCGACGTTGGCAGCGAATTGCAAGGAGCGCAGCTTGAGGCGAGTTGCCTGATTTGGCCTGTGGGTGTGGTTTGGTAAAGCATTTTGGCATCAATATTTTTGCATGGAATGGCGAATTGCATTTTATTGGCGATCTTTGGCTTTGGGTGATCAATTTTCTTCGATATGGCCCAGTGGGCGTGGCCGTGAGTTTTATTAGTTGCTTACATTACTGAAATGTTTTCAACGCAATTTTTCGCATAAAGTGCACACTTTGAATGGGTTTTTTTCTCATCGTTCCATGTTGATCGATGCTGCAATTTGCATAGGAAAACATTTTCGATATCTGCAAATTGTTTTGTGCCGACTGCAGGCGTCACTTGCTGTCGCATTATTTTCATTTCAGCATTTTTGTAGGCAGTGCGACTTGAATTCCTGTGATTGCTTACGCATTTGCATATTCCTTCTTCTCCATCTTATTCATAGTCTTCTTCTTCTTTGTTTTATTTGCATTTGCATTTTTATTTTCTTCTTGAAATCTTTTCCCAATCTTCTTCTGCTGTGTGTTTCAATGGTTTTATTTTGCTTTTTCAATTTGTTGTTGTGCTGATTTTCATGGCTGGTACTCATTCTCTCGCTTTGCTCTGCAGTCTACAAATTGCTTCGTTCGTTGCTTTGTCGCATTCGCGTTCGCATTGTTTCGGCGGTGTCAATTGAAATTCGCCGGATGCGGAAATAACAGCGAAATCCTCAACGACAACTTTCCGTTTTTCTGCCTCGACTGCTGTTGCCGCTTGTTGTTGTTCGTGCACATTGTTAGTGTGTTGCCATTTGTTATTGCTTTCTTACTCCGCCCGCAGTGTACAATATTTCTTTGTTGTTATTTTTTTGTTATTGGCGCACTTTCAACATTCGAATTACGACTTGAAGTTTATTTGCCGTAACAGCGCTTCCACTATTTCGCTGCTTGCGGGGTGGAATGTGGGCGGGGTGCGAGAATATGTGTGGGAATTTTTCACACTTTCTGCATGTTATTGTAAGTGCGTTGAGTTGTTGTTGTTGCAGGGAGCGTATGCCGGCAACATTGACAGTTGTCGTAAATAAGCAGAAAATAGAAATTTCCGCTGGATTGTTTTGCCATTTGGCTGCTGTCGGCTGCGAGCTGAATGCATTCCTTGGCATTCAGCAACGGAAACGAAGATAATAAAACGGGACATGTACATATTTATGTCTATGTATGAGTATGCAATGGATGTGTTGGAATTTTTTAATCTATAAAGCATATCAAGGCGAATGCGTTGCTGAAAATATGTGCGAAAAATTTCGCAGAATGGAATAATAGTAAAAATTCATATGACAGACAATTTATTGATGGCAAAGGATAAAATATTGAAAATATTTGCATTTACAGTTAAATATTTAATATGTGCGATGGAAATGTAGAATTGAAACAAAACTACGGGGAAAGTATTCAATAGAGAGACGACAAGTGACTATAAGCAGGGTTGCCAAGTTTGGGGCATTTGGACCGAAAGTGGGTTTTTTTTATTTCATTTGGACCTTGGGGTCACTTTTGTGTAATTTGGGGCTTTTTTATACAAATACTAAAGAACACACTTTTGTATAAAACAAAAAAGTTAAACAAAAAGACTAACTTTGTGACAGCAATCGGTAAAAATTTCGATATAAATGTTATGTTTTGTTTTTGTGTTAAAAAATATTTCGTAAAAACCAAAATTAGTCCTTTCGTTTCTATTTTAGGTCCTTTTTAAGAAAAGTTTGGTATATATAAAAGTTTGTTTTGTTTTTGTGTTACAAAACATTTTGTTGAAAACCAAAATTAGTCCTTTCGTTCCCATTTTCGAGCATTTTTCAGGAAAATTATGGTAAAAAAACCATACGGTCACGGTTCACTTAGACATTAAAATGAATTAAATTACATTAAAATACATTTTTCCGAAAACCAAAATTAGTCCATTCGTTCCTATTTTGGGTGCTTTTTAAGAAAAGTTTGGTATACATAAAAGTTATGTTTTGTTTTTGTGTTTAAAAAACATTTTATTGAAAACCAAAATTAGTTCTTTCGTTCCTATTTTGAGTCCTTTTTAAGAAAAGTTTGGTATACATAAAAGTTATGTTTTGTTTTTGTATTAAAAAAGACATTTTGTTGAAAACCAAAATTAGTCCTATCGTTCCTATTTTGGGTCCTTTCTAAGAAAAGTTTGGTATTTATAAAAGTTATGTTTTGTTTTTGTGTTAAAAAACATTTCTTTTGAAAAACAAAACTAGTCCTTTCGATCCCAATTTGGGTCCTTTTAAGGAAAATTTTGGTACAAAAAAAAAAATAAAAAATACAGACGCGGTTGACTTAGCCGCTAAAATGTTTAAAATTACATTGAAATACATTTTGTTAAAAACCAAAATTAGTCCTTTCGTTCCTCTTTTGGGTCTTTTTTAGGAGAATTTTGGAACAAAAAAAAAAAAAAACGGTACAGTCACGGTTGATTTAGTTCAACTTATCTTTGACTTAATCATTTTAATGTAATTGATTAAAATTACATCAAAAAACATTTTGTCGAAAACCAAAATTAGTTCTTTCGTTCCTATTTTGGGTCCTTTTTAAACGAATTTTGGTATATAAAAAAGTTATGTTTTTTTTGGTTCTTTCGTTCCTATTTTGGGTCTTTTTTAAGAAAAGTTTTGTATATATAAAACTTATGTTTTGTTTGTGTGTTAAAAACATTTTGTTGAAAACCAAAATTAGTCCTTTCTTTCCAATTCTTGGGCCTTTTTTAAGGAAAATTTTGGTTCAAAAATTTTAGTTGACTGGCAACCGTACAGTCACGGTTGACTAAGACATTAATATGACATTTTTTGTAGCATATTTTCAGGCGTACTTTTCTGTTAAGCCTAAAAATATGCAAACTAAAATCAGCTCTAAAAACCACGTATCTCATTTCCATAGTTTATTGCAAATAACATACATTTTTTGTTGCCTACTTATAGGCAACTGTTCGCATACGAAAACACTGGATTTGATTTCAATATTTCAATAGAAATTCCTAACTTTAATAATGCGTACGCCATATGTTTTCTACGCGCAGTCTGTCCGTTCACGTTCAGCCTCAGTGCTCGGCTTGGTTGTTATAAAAACGTAAGCAGACACTGCCACGGGCGTAAATAGAATTTCGTAACTTGATGCAACACATTTTTGAAATATTTGCGCAAATTGCTTGTGGCTAAAACAGCAGAACACGTACCAAAGGCAAAGAGCAGCCGAGCAGAGTGCAAGAAGACACTGTAGCAGCCGACACGCGGACTTCCGGCGAACGTCTTTGCCTGGCAACGGGCTCAAAGAGCATAAGGAAGATTGAGGGACGAGATAGGGGCGGTGGCATGCTTGGGGTGTGATGAGCTGCCAATGCTTATGTATCGTTTGCCATAAAAAGCAAAAGAAATATTACTGGCGGATTTGCGGGCATGTGAGAGCCATTGTGGAAAGGTAATTCGCATACACCGAGCGCCATGGATGTGTGTGGCGTTATGGGAGATAAACGCATTCGGCGTCACATCAATTTATGACATAACAAATTGAAGCAACACTGCCTTTTTTCTTTTATTTGAACGCATCCAAACCAAAGCGAAGCGAATGTGTAATGCCAGCTGGCTGTTTGGGCGTTGAATGGTTGAGAAGTTGAAAATTGCTTGGCTGCTGCCAATAAAATATACAATAACAACACCAGTGACAAAATCTCCGCGTTCAGTTCGTCAGCGCAACATTAAAGTGAAACACTTTTTCGTCGTCTTTGCTTTGCGCGAAACTTTTTGGGGCTGCAGAACAAATACGAGTAGAAAAGTTTGCCGATTTTAAGTGCGCACGAACGACGTCAAAAGCAAAGTTAAGAAATGCCAAATTCGTATAGAAAAACAAAGTATCTAAAAAAATTGCTGAATTTGAAACATTTGAGCAATACAGAGTAACAACAAAAAAAACGAAAATCTTTTTCGTTGGTTTTAAGTAGCGCAATAAAAATTCATTGAACGGCAGCGAGAGTGAAGCGATTAAAATTCATGAGAGTTTATTATTTTTGCAATGATTTGCAATACACAAAAAGTATGAGAAATGTTTTTTAAATAAATCTTGAAATTCATATAAACTTTACTTGAAACTGAAGATTTTTGTTATGAAACAACTGAAGAAATTTTTCGTAGAACCAGTAGTAAAGCTACAAGAAAAGCTAAGAAGACTGCAAATAATTACTTGGATTGTCGAAGAAAAAATGAGAACCAGTTCGAGATGCTAGCAAAGCTAAGAAGAGATCTTTAGAGATCCAGTTTGAGCTTCCAGCAAAGCTAAAAGACTGCAAATAGGTTGTCGAACAAGAAATTAGTTGATTTTCGAGGTTAAGATTCACAGAAATTTTCTTTAAAAAAATTAGTTTGAGCTTTCCGCAAAGCTAATAAGACTGAAAATAGATTGTTGAAGATGAAGTGAGCAGACTTTCGAGGTTAAGATTCACAAAACTTCTTCACAGTTCTTTACAGAACTAGTTTGAGGTACTAACGAAGCTATGAAGACTGCAAATAGATTGTCGAAGAAGAAGTCTGTGTATTCTTGGGGTGAAGATTTACAGATGTTTCTTCATAGATCTAGTTTTAGCTTCCAGCTAAGCTAAGAAGACCGAAAATAGATTGTCGAAGAAGAAATTAGTCGAACTTTGGGGTTTAAATGTACAGATATTTCTTTAAAAATCCAGTTTGAGCTTCTAGCAAAACTAAGAAGACCGAGAATAGATGTTTGAAGAAGAAGTGAGTCGAATTTTGGGGTTAAAATGCACAGATATTTCTTTAGAGATCTAGTTTGAGCTGCCAGCAAGGCTAAGAACATCAAAAATAGGTTATCGAAAAAGAAGTTAGTCGGTTTTCGGGGTTCATATTAAAAAAAATCTTCTTCATAGAACTAGTTTGAACTACTAGCGAAGCTATGAAGACTACAAATAGATTGTCGAAGAAGAAGTTTTGGTATTCTTGGGATAAAGATTTATTTGAAGAAGTATTTGATAGCATTTTTTAAAGATTCGCATAGTTTTCTTCTAAGAAGATTGTGAGTAGCTTATCGCAGAAGAAGTGAGTTAATTTTTGGAGAATAGATTCATAGACAGACTCAGTTGAAGACTTCACAGACTTAGTTGGAGCTTCTAGAAATGCTAACCATGCTAAGAATACATTGTCAAAGAAGATTTTAATAGATTTTTGTGCTTAAGATTTGCAGAATTTTCTTCACAGAACTAATGTGAACTTTAAGCAAAGTTCAGTAAGTTATGAATAAATTGACGAAGAAAAGGAAACTATGCAGATTTTTAGGACTTAGATTCCTGTTCAGTTTGAGCAATGCAGCAAAAGTTGATCTATCGGATCTGAAAATTTCATTGACAGTCAGACTGGTTTATAAATTGTGTTAGGAGACATTTGAATAGTGGAAGTGCCACATTTACTGCACAAACTTTTCGGTACCTAACCTAACCTACACCAGTGAGTTCTTCTTCTCTTAAAGAAGTAAGTGCACCTTCTTTAAAGTTCTATGAATAGTCGTTTAGATCCCTAAGATTGTTTAAGAAGAAATTACCAAAGTCCTCTTTAACCTGGAGATGTAAGTTCTGCACTGAAGGACTATGAATAGTCAAGTAGATCCCCTAGAAAGAAGTTAACAAAGTGAGATCTTTTTTTATGGCGCAGTCATGTCTGCTACTTCTAGAGAATAATCGTCTAGTAGACCTCCTAGATTGTCATTGAGGAAATTATCTAAATCTTTCTGTCCTAAGGAAGTGAGTCAGTCCTATTTTTCTGAAGGCTGTAAACAGTACCTAGATAGCTTAGATTATTAAGGAAGTAGTTGTCTATGTACGCCTTCTTTATTTTGGAAGTATAAGTTCTGCTCTTAAAGACTGTTGAAAAATTGCACAAGTGAGTTGTCATTGAAGAAATTACCCAAGTGCGACATTTTTCTAACAGAGTAGTGAGTCCCCCCTCTTCTAAGGACTTAAATAGTCCTTTAGTTCCCTTAAATTGTCTAGGAAGTAGTTATCCAAGTAAGCTTTCCTTATCCTAAAGAAGTGAGTCCGCTTTTTCCTAGAGACTGTGAACAGTCCCAGGATATTTTAGATTGTCTAAGAAGCAGTGGCTTCTTCCTTCCAGTTTTTGCTTGTCTTCTTTATTTTAAAGATATGAGTTCTACCCTTAAAGACTGGTAATAGTTCCCCTAGATTGTCAATGCAAAAATTATCGAAGTGAGTTGTCAATGAAGAAATTACCCTTTTTCTACACTGGACTTCTTTTTAAGACTATGAATAAATAGTCCCTTAGATCCCTTAAATTGTTTAGGAAGAAGTTATCCAAGTAAGCTTTCCTTATCCTGAAGAAGTGAGTCCTCTTTTTCCTAGAGACTGTAAACCATCACTAAACCCTCAGATTGTCTAAGCAGTAATGGCTTAAGTGAGCTTTTCGTGTCGTGGAGAAGCCAATTCCGCACTTAAAGATTGTGAATATTTTTCGTAGAACCATTAAATTATTAAGGAAAAAGTCACCTGAGTGAAACCTTTTGTTCCTTTGAAATAGTGAGATCTCCTTTTCCTTCAAATATGGATAATCGACTAGTTTCTTTAGATTGTCATAGAAGTAGTAACCCAAGTGAGCCCTACTTGTCCTGGAGAAATAAGTTCTAATCTAAGAGACTGTAGATAGCTTGCTAGATCGCCTAGTTACCCACTGAGACCCCATTTATTCTGAAGGAGTAAGAGTAGGTTGTCAAAGAAAAAGTTACCCCACTGATTCCTTTTTATCCTGGAGAATTGAATTCAGTATCCAGTCTTCTTCTAAAGACTGTGCATAGTTGGATAAATTCTCTAAATCGTTAGAAAAGAAGTTGTCCGGGTGAGTCTTTCTGGTTCAAAAGAGTACAGTATACATGACTAGAAGATGAAGTACGTATTCTGCTCTTTCTCGTCATTGCAGCAATCACTCGAATTCAGTTCCATACGCTTTGTGTGGACACCTGTTGAACAGTGAAGCGAAAACACCAGTCATGGTATTCAACTGATCTCTGGTTAGCCAGAACAGTTTTCAAGAAGAACTTAAAGTGGTTTAGCATCGCCCAAATTCTATATACTGCTTTCAGCTCATCTATAGGTAGTATCTTACATGAAGTTTGTATAACCAAGCAGCCAACAGGTTAAGAGGACTTCCAAGCGTTGGTAGCAAAACCTGTTGATAGTTGTGTTATAATATTTTTAAAATTTTTACAACAGCAAAAAAACAACAAGTCACTCAAAAAGTCACAACATTTCCATTAATTAATTTCACCTTTATGTATAAAAAATCTTAATACAGATTAGTTCTTCAATTAATATAATGAAATTTATGCAAATGCAAAAAAGTTCCTTATAGTTTAATGAAGTCAAGGCTCTTGTACCATACATTTTAATTAGCAATAACAACTTTATTATGAGTTCAAAAGGTCACTCGCAACATTTTGCAAAACAACAATTTCATCACAGGAACAAGAATTTCACTGCACAAGTTTGGCTTTGTAGCCAATTCAATTTTGGTTGTATTTGTTGTTGGTGCTATTTGTGCTTTGCCAAAGACACAAACGAGACAAAACTCGGAATTAATATGCACATAAATTAGGAGTTTGCGACTCGCTCGAGCACTCTTTGATTAAAAGGGTAAGTTTGGCGCGTGAGAGTTGTTGTTGCGGCGGCGGCGGCTGCTGGTTGAAGGCAAAAGTTTTCGGCTTGTCTAAAAATGAAAAACAGTGGGAAAACATGCTGACAAAAAGTGTTTGAGCTCGGCAAAGTGCGCTAATTCAACACATGCCCCCACACGTGCGGGGCGGATAAGTGAGCCGAGCGAGACTGACTGCAGTCGTCGCAGTCGCAGCTCCCGGCGAGCAGTGCAGTCAATATGAATGATGAAGTTGCGACAAATGCTGTCGAGATGCTGCTCGGGAGTAGTGAGTGTGCTAGGGTGCTGGCACTTTTGTATTCAAGCGTTGGCAGCAAAGTGAGCCACACAGGACCCACACACACACACACACACACAGATATACACACACAAACTCCAGCAGAGACCTGGAAAAATAGGGAACTGGAGCGTATTTGTTTGCTGCTTTATGAACAGGCGAGATCTGCTCTATAAATAGTTATATGGACACACATACATACACACACACACACACACAGACATACTTGAATGTTTACTTACATAAGTGTGTGTGGGCAGTTTGGCCTGTTTAACCTGTAGGAAAATTTCAATTGTAAGATATGGTAAGAGTGAGTTGTTGTTGTTGTAAATTTGAATTACTATAACTATTTACAGTTTCGGACATTATTTTTGATCTATCCAAAAGTAGATATAGACATGGAACTACACATCATAGCATACCCAGTCTTTCATTTTCTGAGCCCATGAACTTGAAAATTTACTTACTTTTAAAATTTTGTTTTTAATTTAAAGTTTTTTAATTTGACTTAGTTATGGATATCAAATAAAAAAACACACTTTTTGCCTTTTAAATAAATTTCGTATTTCGAACTTTCAGCAAAAAAATATGTCGGTAAAGTTCTTTACAAATATTCAGTAAAATTTCCTAATAACAGTGAAGTTCCCAGAACAATGAACTCTAACCTTATTGAAGTCCCTTCAAGTTTTTCCTACTGGGTCCTAATTCACGCACATGCGTTTGTTTTCCTGTGTTTACCATGTCCTTATTTATGTATGTGTGTGTGTGTGTGTGCATCGTCATAGAATTTGCCAAGCAGTCGAGCCAAATGGCCCTTTTTTCCTATGAACGACACGTTTGTTATTGATTTTGTGTTTATTGTTGTTGGCACTTTTATTGTTGTTGCAAAACTTTTACTGTACTGGTATTTATTTACGTGCTTTAACATTATTTATTAGCATAGCATATACATACTTAAAATATTTGTAAAACAACAAACAACAATAAATAGTGACAGCAAACGAACGCAACTGGCAGCGCATTAAACCTTTGGTGGTCGAATTTTTGCTGTTGTTGGCATTTAAAGATTTTCGCACAAGTTTAAATGGAACAAAGTTGACAACTTACGAAACTACTTAGGGAGCAACATACGTTTTATTAGGCAGAACTTTGGTGCAACCTCATAAATGTTGCACGGGCAACATGTCAAATGACACGAGCGGCAATGCGGCACACTTGGCGGCAGCGTTTTCGAGCTGTCAAGAAGCAAAAGTTTGACGATGCGCGCGAAATTAAATCACATCAATGTTGCATGGCGGTAGGCTGCTCGAGGAGCTGTCGAAAAGTGTGGTGACGAGAGGGTTGAGGGTGGGCGCGACTGGCTCGTGAAGGGACAATGATGCGGAAAGCACATGTAACAACAACAACGACAACAATAATGAGTGTGGCAACTTGCGTCAACTTTGCACAGCTGAAGCTGATGAAATGGAGTCAAAAGTTTTGCAAGCTGCTGTTGCAACATTACAACAACAAGAAACAACCATAACAACAACAATGGAAAAATGTGATGCAGTAGGAAAAATAAAAACAATGAAAGAGAAGCAAAGGTAAAAACAATAACAAAAACAGCAAAGTAGAAGCACAAACAAAAGCAAGCACCAACAACAACAAAGAGAAGTTTAAGTTATAACAAGAATAACAACAACAACAACAAGAGAACAGAAGTTATAGCAGCAACAACATAGAGAGAACAGAAATTTTAGTCACAACAACAACTTTAATAAAAAAGAAGTAACAACAATATGCCACCAACAACAACAACAACAAAAACAACATCAGTACTGAACAGAAGCAAAAAACGGTACACAAAAGCAACAACAACAACAACCAGAGAACTGAAGTAATAGTAACAACAGAAACAACAGTAGAGCAAAAGCAATAACAACAACAACCAGAGAACTGAAGTAATAGTAACAACAGAAACAATAGTAGAGCAAAAGCAACAACAACAACAACCGCGGAATTGAAGTAATGGTAACAACAGCAACAACAGTAGAGAAAAACCAACAACAACACCAACCAAAGAACTGAAGTAATAGTAACAACAGAAACAACAGTAGAGCAAAAGCAAAAACAACAACAACCAGAGAACTGAAGTAATAGTAACAACAGAAACAACAGTAGAGCAAAAGCAACAACAACAACAACCAGAGAACTGAAGTAATAGTAACAACAGAAACAACAGTAGAGCAAAAGCAAAAACAACAACAACCAGAGAACTGAAGTAATAGTAACAACAGAAACAACAGTAGAGCAAAAGCAACAACAACAACAACCAGAGAACTGAAGTAATAGTAACAACAGAAACAACAGTAGAGCAAAAGCAACAACAACAACAACCAAAGAACTGAAGTAATAGTAACAACAGAAACAACAGTAGAGCAAAAGCAACAACAACAACAATCAGAGAACTGAAGTAATAGTAACAACAGAAACAACAGTAGAGCAAAAGCAACAACAACAACAACAACCACAGAATTAAAGTAATAGTAACAACAACAACAAAAACATAACAGAAACAACAGTAGCAACAACAACATAACAGAAACAACAGCAACAACAACATGTACAACACATATACGAAGAAGCAATGGAGCAACAACCACAGCAATAACAGTTCTAAAAATCATACAACAACACCAACAAGCAGTGGAAAAATCACAATAACAATAAGGACCAACCGAACAATAACAATATTTAAAACAACAACAACAATACCAATATCAAGAACAACAACAACCACAAGAACAACTACAACAACAATATCTAACAAAAACAACAACAATGAAAGCCATTAAAAGCAAAGGTTGCAGCAAACTTTCCGACAGCAACGTTGGCGCAATAAATGAAGAACCAAAAAAACAACAACAACAACAAAACTCTTTACGAGTAAAATAAAAGAAAAGAACAAAAGCATAGAGAAAACACTGCACTAAGAAGGGAAAAGGTTAAAAACTTCTGCTTGACAGTGAGAAGCAAGAAAAAAAACGGAGAAGCGAGCAAAGAAGGCCAAAAGCGGCGGCCAAACTTTCGGAAGGGCATCAATGGAAAATAGAAAATGGAAAATGGCGTAAGCGCAGCACTGCACTGGCGTTGCATAAGCACAGTGAAGAGGCCAAAAGTGTTGGCCAGATGGGAAGTGTTGGTCGGATGGGTGCGGGTGGGCGGCTGTCGTGGCAGTCAACAGCGCCAAGTCATTAAATTACCTGCAACGCGCGGCGGCAACACTTGCTGCTGCCAGTCTTGAAGCAAGTCTTGAATAGCAGCAACAACAACAATAATTCAGCGCAACGCCGACCAAGGCACTTGCACTAAAATGTCCGCTTTATTTTCGGCCCGACAAACAGTCTTAAAGTAAGCCGTCAACAGAAAAAGAAGAATAAGAAAAAGTCGAATAAGAAAGCGAAAACTTAAACTTTTTACTCACTTTTGGCGCTGGCAAAGGCAACAGCAGCCGAGGACCGTTAAGCGTAGCGTCGCCGCGCAAGGAACAAAACATTTACTGCGCTGTTTCCGCTCGCCGCGTTCATTGTTTATTTCCGCCTGCGCTTCATTATTATTATTATTATTTTTCCGCTGGAACTGTATGCTGCTGCTGCTGCTCTCGATGTTGTTGTTGTCCGTGTTGCTGGCAAGCAAGAAAATTACGCTTGTCGCTGACAGCTGCAGCTTGTGCGAGCGCGTGAACTCCGACAGCGACTGCGACTTTGGCTACAACTCCGACGCCCGCTGTGCCGCAACTCCTGCTGCGACTACAATTATTGCTTTGTTGTTGGCTGGTGCTGGCTGGTGTTGCCATTGTTGTCGTTGTTGTAGCATTAATTAAATTACTTTAAGTGCAAGCGGGGAAAAGTTGTGCCGCTGCTGCTGCGTCAGTTGTGTTGGTTGGTTGTTGTTGCTGTGCAGGTAATTTAAATCGAGCAAATACTTTTAAAGTAATTGATTTACATTATTTTCCCATACACTGTTGATGACGCAGACGTATGTAACTAGTTGTAGTTGTAGCTTTACAAATTTGTACGCGCACAGTCGGCTGTGTCGATGTGTGCATTGTGTGCGGCAACAACAACACACCAAACAACAAATGATTTAAAATTAAATAATTAAATTAATTATTAGAAGCGAACATTTCAGCAACACTGCACAACGTGGCGTATGAGCGATATTATTCAATGTGCATATTGAATTTCATTTCGGCGCATTTACCGCGTCTCTAATGGAAGTCAAAGTTGAACAGTTTCACACAATTTAGTGGCTTTTAGGAAAATGACGAACGTGAACATGTTTGAGTGTAATTAAAGTGGAAACTATTAGTTGGCATTCAATTTTAATTGATTTTAAAGTAATAGTTTTGGTTTTTTTGATATTGTGATATTAAATTTTAGAGTCTAACTGGTCTAGTTACAAAATCAGACTATAAGTTGGATGCCTAAGAATCTCCCAACCAAGGTTCCAAAGCTTCTGGTGAGTCACTCTCAGTTTTTTTGGTCTAGCGTTGACCAAATGTTATAATATTTCCCTCCTTTGGGCCAAAGGTGGCTGATGCCGGGCGATTAATTTTGGCAGACGATCCAATTGTTGACAGTATAAGTCTAAATTAAGAATTTGGATGTAGAGAAGCAGCTCATAGTAGATGATTTTCTGTCAACCAATCCTGGATTGGTCACCGTTTGCGATGGCTTACTGCGATTCAAAGACAACCAAAAGAAATAATTCCAGACTCTCAAATTTATTTGCAACACTTCTCCTTACCTTCTCGCATACGGTGACTAATAAATTATGACTAAGAAATAAAGTCATTTCACCTGCACACACATTCTCAGCTCTGCCGAAGATTTGCCTCTTTGCTGGCACTAAATTCAAAACTCGCCAATATTGCCAGAAATAAATCAAAATCTTAGCATTGCCAAAACTGCCACTCGCCCTCAATACTGTCCGCTGTGCTGCAATGATTTCTGCGTTGCTCCGCGCCGGAACTTTTGCCAAAACACAGAAGCCTACAACTTGGCGACGTTGTGCCATGAAATGTGCCCCATGCAACTTGCAACACAAATGTGCCATTTATTTGCAACTGCTGTGCACCGCATGCAGTAAACGCCGCCAAGAAGATCAGTCGGGCGGTGATGTGCGCAGCGAATGCAAAACTTTTTCGCAAAAATCGGCAGCCAAGACGAAATAAACTTTAATCGAGTTGCCGCAGCGCCGACACGCAGAGCGCATGCAACACTTGCAGTTTGCTGCGGCCGGCACTTGGCAACCGAGAATCATGCAAAGCGGGGCGGAGAAGGCGAGAAGGCGTTGCTGCTGTGAATAGTTGAAGAGGCAAAAGTTTTTAACAAAAAGTCATTGGCGTAGGACTTAAGCCTGCTGTGGGTATGAAGTACAGGAGGAGATTTCTTGTGCCGTTGCTAGCGGTTTTGCCGTTGCCACTTTGGCTGCCATGGTAGTTCGTGTTGTTAGAGCTGGCTGGCTGGTTACTTGGCTGCTCGGCTGACTTTGCTTGTTCGAATTAAATGCATGTGGCAAAGGTGCATTTTATGGGTAATGAATTCTCATATTCTTGGCACTTGAGTGCAATGCTGCAAAAACCCAGAATGCAGAATATGCACCAAGCTTTACATGCCAATGTGTGTGTTTGTGTGTGTGTGTGTGTAACTGTGCGCAATTTAAAGCCTTTTTAAATGGCTGTTTGGTTGGCAGTTTTGAGATACTTCGATAAGTAGTCGCGTCAATGATTTAAGTGCGCAATTAAAGTCACTCATACGCCTAGGCGGGTTGTAAAAATGACGCGAATGGGTTTTGAAGTAAACTTTGTTAAATAGCTTTCAATGAATTTTTTTGCATAAGAGATAAAAAAGAGTTGTTGAACTTGGTGCTATTTGAAGGGATTTTACATTTTATGGCTAAACAACTTTGCGGAAGTGTTGGGTTTGGAGGGAGGCCGAAGGATTGGAAGACAAACTTCTGAATACTATGTTACAATTTACTAACGTTATAAGCGACTAAAATACTTTCTCAAGAACTCTTATTTACAGAAGTTAAACGAGTTAAGAATTCTGAGAAATCCTCTGTAATGTGTTTTGCTTCTTTTAAGTATCAATACAGTTTGGTAATCTACAGCTGTGTTGAAAATTCTGCTACTCGCAAGTGTTAGTAGAAGTCTACAGTCTCCAGGGGAGGATTCAGAAAAATATTTTAAGGGGCTACTCTCAACAAGTAATTCTTTTATATTTATAAAATGCCTTTTAATTTGTGTGTAGTTTTAAAGTTGATCCCAATGTTTCGGGGGGCGAGTTTCAACCCCCAAACCCCGCTGAATCCACCACTGACAGTCTCCTATAGGCTTTTACTTTTACTGACACAATTTTGAATACCACTAATGCCAATTAAACTTCAAGCTGTGCATATCACACGAAGATCAGATTGAAGGGTTAAAATAATTTCTGAGCTGATTTCAAATGCCATTGTATGAGAAATAATTCGACTTAATACTGGAATTTGACATGAAAAAAGCTCAAAAAAGATGAAAAAGCTGCGATGCGGGTTTTTTCTTAAATGTTAAAAGTGTTTCTGAATAACTTTGCTTGTAAATGGTGTCAGTAAGAGTCCTTAATTTATTGGTAATTAAGCTAATTTGTAGTAGAAGATATATCCCTGAAATGAGATATCAAATGTACAATAGAACAGCTGCAATGTCGGTTTTTTCTATAAATTCTAAAAGTGCTTTAAAGCACATTGCTTATGATTGGTGTCGTTACTTGTCTCCAATTTGTAGCGAAATAGGTTTAGTTTAGTTCGATTTGTTATGAAAGAACATTGCTGGACATTTTTTTATTATTTCTCTGATTGATTAATCATGTTTTTGAATTCATTAAACTTGAAAGTGGTGCCATTATTTTACTGATCAAGTCCCCTTATAAATCAATACTGTCTGTTGTTTATGTTGAATTGACTTGGACCACACTCGAGTTAACTTTTGTTTTCTTAGTATTTTTCTAGGTTTTAGTTAGTAGATGCTCTGTGAATGTAATAGAAACGGTTTGGGATTGGTTTGGAAGTTCGCTAATGCTGTGGTTTATGTATAAGATAAACGATTTCTTCACTGTTGTTGTTGTTTTTTATGTAACCGAACATTGCTTTTCCTCTTGTTTTCACTGCATTTTGGGCATCAATGCTTTGAATTGAGTGAGTGAAACTGAACAAAAAAATAATTTGTATAAAAAAAATAATTAATAATTTTTATAGAAAACACAAAAAATAATTTTTATAAAAAAATAATTAATAATTTTTATAGAAAATAACTTTTTTTTATAAAATTTTTTCTTTAATTAAATTTAATTTAATGTAGTTTTTATAAAAAAAATTATTTTTATTAAAAAAATAGATTATTTTTTTACCGCAAAATTTATTTAAAACTGAATTTATCCATACATTTATAGTTTCATAGAAATTTTTTAAAAGAATTTGAAAAAATGAAAAAACTTCTCTAAAAATTTCACTTTGGAGCTTATGTTATTTTGTCAGCAAAAAAATAATTTTTATAAAAAAAAATAAAATAAAAAAACTTATTTTTATAAAAAATAATAATAATAATAATAATTAAACAAAATTATTTTTATAAAAAATAATAATAATTGAAAAAAATTATTTTTATAAAAAATAATACAAATAATAATTAAAATAAATTATTTTTATAAAGAAAATTTATATAAAAAAAATTATAAAAAAAATGTTTATAAAAAAATTATTAAAAAAACCATAAAAATCATTCTTTTTTTTTTGTTTTTTAAACAGGAACAAACGCGCAGGGGATGACCCCTATTAATGCGAAGCATTGCGTTGGTTCAGGAAGGATATAACGTTTAGGAGATAGAGTTATGAGTGCAGTGTTTATGGGCTCTTGCCTTGTACCCATCGAGATCATAAGTGCTGGGGAAAATATCCGCAGTTTCATGAAAATGTCTCCTCTGCTGTTAAATTTGCACTTAGGCGCTCACGTTATTTTATCAGAAAGAGCTCGAATATGGAATCTGTTCGGTTCTTGGTATTCACTCCACTTGGGAGCATAAAGTAAAGAGCAAAGTTATTATCTTGAATAGGTTATGTTAATAAATTGAAATGCTGTCATAGAGGGTGATGGAAGTTACAGCGGCAGTTGCAGGTGATGGGCTACCATCTATCGTCCTTGAGGCGAGAAGCTTCCAAATGGGGATAATTTTCGACCAAGTCGCTTCTATGAGAAGTCTCAATGCTCAAACAGATATTTCAGACCTAGATGACAGATGTACCAACCCAGAAAGAGAGTTTTGACAAAGGTTAGGTTAGGTTACGGAAGGGGTGTGTGCGGCAAGCACTTCCACTCGGAGACCCTGTTGGGTCCATTGTGAATCCCTTCATTTTCGGAGAAACCGGTGCCTTCTTCTATCTGTTGGGATCCCTGTAGATCCAGGCGGGATCTTTTGGGAACCATTTGGTCTTGGCGAGGAAATTGATAAAACTCAGCTACGATTTATTTGACTGGGAAATTCAGTATACATATTTTTTGATCAAGAGTTATGAGCGCTTCAATCCATCCGTTGCACTTTTCTGAGACAACTTCAGGTCTTCAAAAAAATATAAAAATTATTCAAAACAATTATAAAAAAATGCATTAAGCTCTACTTATTAGTAAAGCGTAGTCCTAAAAAATATTAATAATATCCAAAATGTCGCTTGGAGAATGAATCGCATACATATTTCTCAGCATTGCCTACTTCAGACCTTTTTCTGAATCTCAGTCGCGCACAAATAAATAATTCAATTAAATTATTCATGGCCGCCAGCACTGATACATATATGTATGCCTCACTTCATATTGATGCGTGTGTATTTGTACTTTTGGCATACAAATGGGACCTTTTAGGTGTTTGCACTCGTGCAGCGCTCATCTTTTTAATTAAATTTTCTCCCCATTTGTCTGGTGTTGTTATTTACACTTCATGCACCGGCGGCAAATGGCTGGTATGCCACTTGTAAATCTTGCCCAGCCTGGGCTCAGACTGCGTGGGTGCGTGTGCACACACACACATCGATGCTGCCACAGTTGGCAATTACCTACGCGTTGCCGTAGCCATTTGCAATTTGTCTAATGAAATAAAAGTCATTACTCAAAATCAAAATCAAACCGGCAGCCGACAGGCTTTTCTGCCTTTCTTTGCATCACTCCTTTCATGGCTGCGGCGCCTTTAACTGCGTTGACAAACAGCCACAGCCACAGTCACAGTAGCAACATCAGCTGCTGCCTGTTGTGCGTTGCGGAGGCTTCAAGCTTGGGCGGAAGGGCCGAGGCAGGTGCTTGCCACATAAGCATTCATATGCCGTGTTAATATGTATGAGAATGTTAATAACTTGCATAATAAATATTCATGTTAACCCAGCACACACTCGTCTGTGTGTGCAAACATAAACATTAACACACAAACAAAGTTGTGCCAATGCATAAAAACGCCTACTCGCTCGTTCACTCACACATACACGCATACACAGGTACTTGTAGAGTTGATGTGAGCGTTGATTTTCGTTTTGGTTGTGCCGCATCAGAGCCAGAAAGCCAGGTGTATGTGTGCAATAAATGCCAGCAGACTCCGCTCACTCACACACCCACACACGAGCGCACAAAAAGCAAAAAGGTGTAGCTGTCATGTTGCGGCTGTTTGTACATATAAACCCACACATGCGAGTACATATGGGCATCTCCCAAAAAAGGTCCACCACGAGTGAAAAATTCAAATTGCTCAGAAAAACTTTTTATTATCCAATAATACAGCTTAAATATCTATATTTTATAAATGTAAAAGAATTTTTAATTTTTTTTAATTTTTGACCGAAATATACTACTGTAAAAGAAAAAAAAATTTTTCTGAGCCTTTTAACGAATTATATGCACATTTTGTCTTTGCGTTTTTATCTTATTCAAGTAATATTATATTTTTCTTGTAATGCAAAAGTTTTCTACTAACAACAATCTTATGTATTAGAGAAAGCGAGAGAAAGTGGAGTTCGAAGAACGGAAGTTTTTTAGTTTGCTTCTTCCTGTATCCTATTGTCGCGTCCGTGCCCAAAAAACCTTATTAGTTGTTGCCATTAGTGGACAAACTTTTCAAATGCAAGTAGCTGTCAGTTTTTAAATAGGTGCATTGTTCCCGTTAGGAAAATATAATAATTGGTTCCCGGCAAAATCGGAAAAAAATTGTATGGGTGTTTAAAATTTGTCGCGTCCGTAACCGGAAGCTCTGAATCGATTCGATTGTTATTCGATTTCCGGTAAATTTCCGCATTTCTTGAGATACAATTTTTTTTTCAAAATATTGACTCAATGAGAGTCAATAATATTGACTCAGAGAGTAGCAATAAAATACAAGAAAATATCCAAAAAAGAATTTTGGTTGAGAATAACAGCTTCATCAATTTTGTACGATATATCGTACAATGGTCCGCAAAGGAGTAAAAATGCATTAAACTTTTTTTCGTTTTTTTTAATTTTATGAACAATTCATTGGCTTATTTGATAAGAAAATATAAATTTAACAACAAAAATCAAAACGTGATTTCATTTTGATCGAAAACTATATAAATTATAACTATTTAAACAATTGAGTAACATCTATCAGACCTTATAAAACCGTTATTGCTGTTGCAAAGCCCTTTTCCCCTCAATAAAACACAGAATCAACTAAACACCATATAGCTTTGTAAAAAGATACCGAATATAGCCAATTCTTATTATCGTAGTGGGAGTGGCAAGTACTCATGTCTAACCTTACATAATCTGTGTCTGCCCAGTGAAACACAAAATCGTTAAGTGATTGTTATTTCTGAATAGAAATAGTCGATAAGTCGAATTTAATTAGTCATACGATTTAGTGATGGGCGTGGTATTCAAGCAAACAAAAAAATTCTGTTACCAAATCCATAACTTAAAAAAAAATGCTAACATCACTTGCAACCTTTGTCCGCCATTTGTACGATAAATCGTACAAAGCTTTGCAACCTTTGTGTGATTTGTACGATATATCGTACAATTTTTTAAAGGCTCGGGAAAAATATTTAGAAGCAAAAATTGTTAAATTTAATAAGTTTTATAAATCAACTGAGATTCAAACTTTGAAATTATTTGTCTTTTTTGCTACTAAAAAGTATTACATATTTAAAAATTCCTCCGCAGAAGCATCGCATCGCCAAATTCTTGCAAACAGCTGCTTACAAATCGCACTCACACTGTATAGCCACGGCGATTGTGATTTATATTTTCAAACAGAATCGTAAAACATAACCTACTTTATAAGAATTTAAAAGCCGTTTCATAAAAAAACGTTCGCTGTCAAAAAAAAATCTTTAAAAAAAATTGTACGATATATCATACAAATTTCCGGAAAGGGTTAATGAAAAATACTGTACAAATATGTTCAGCTAGTTAATTAATTTAATTTAATTAATTTAATCAATTATTTCTACAACCAGTGTGCTGCGATGTGATGAATGAAAGGTGCATTGCTAATGATTGTAAGAGCTGTGTGCGCGATATTAAACAAGATCTAATTCCAATAGAGTTCCTCAGGAAAATTAAATAAACCACACTAAGAACTTTTAACTTTAATTTTTCCTTATTTTGATTGCTGTAACTTGAATTTAACTTGTTATGTGTTATTTTTATTAAAAGTTGAAGTGTTATAATGAAAACCATTACTGTATTTAATAAGGGAAATACCCTTGGAAAAATGTGTCGCGTCCGTGATGTCGCGTCCGTATTCATGATATACCTAATTAAAAAAAGGTAAGAGAAAATTCTCATATTTCATAAGTCTACGAAGAAAGGTTATCCTTTGACCTTTATTTGCATGTATATATTTTAAAAAAAAGTTCCCAAAAATCGCTAAATTTTGTATATTTCTATAAGAGCTTCAAAAAAACTTCTCTTTTTTGTCGCGTCCGTTTCATTGCATAATTGCTTTTTATTTTGTACTAATTTGTACTAAATCTTTCAAATATATTTCTAAAATGTAGCACAATTTCAGCGCGTTAAAACACTAAAAAAACATATCGACTTTTTGTGTTTCTTTCTTGTTTTTGGTGTAATTGAAAGCGTGCGAATGTCGCGTCCGTGCCACTGGGAGATGCCCATATGTGTGTGTATGTATGACAGATATTTGTACACGTGTCTGTGCTTGTGTGAAGTTTCTAATCAATCATTGTTTTTTGGCAAATTTTGTTAATTTCCGTTCGTCCGTAAGAGAAGCACTTTTTTGTGCTGTCGACATCATTTTTCATGCCTCCCACATTCGTGTGCTACTCTTCTTCTTCTTATGCTGCTGATGCTGCTGCTGTTGCTTCAATTTAAGCCATCGCAAGCAGTTTCGTTGGCATATTAAAATAATTTATATTTCACATTTGCATAGGATTACTTTGGTATTTATTATTGAAGTTGTTGTTGTTATTGTTGTTGGTTTTATTGTTCATATTATTGTTGTTGTGTTGCTTTTGACATCATGCTGACGTTGTGTTGTTTATGCTACACAACACACTGAGGAATTAGCAAAGTTGCTGCTGCACATTTGTTCCTGAATTATTGTGTTGGAGTTTGTTGTGATCATGTTTATTGTTGTTGTAGTTGCAGTTACTTTCATTGTTTTTGCTGTTTCTTACAGCTGCCGTGTACTAATTGCGTAACATGGCTCAGCCTATTTCTCTTTCGGTTGTATTAAAAATGCCAAAATGAAAATCTGTACAACATGACGTATGAGTGATTTTGTAATTAAATCGATGCATTTGCACACCTGGCCAGCCAACAGTTTTGGAGCAATTTAAACATTTGTCAGCCGGTGTTGTAAACGAATTTGCTGAATTTCAAAGTTATTTGTCTTCAGTGAAAAGTGGTTGTTGGCAGTCAACCATATTTTCAATCTGTGTAAAATGCAAAATGTCATTTAAGGCTGTATGGCAGTGAACAATTTCAAGTCGAGGAAACAATTCTGAAGCCATAATTCAATTTGAGGATAGAAAATTTAACTGAAGAAATATTACATTCTACCGAATTGCTCATTGAAGTTACTACAAGACACTGTGACAGAAGATCTTTGCTCGTAAAGTTGTGTCTGTCATACAGAGATGTTTTTAGAAGCTGTGATAGAGAAGAGAACATAGAAACAATGGAATACTCGCTATGCCAATGCACAGTTCTATAGGTCTGGGTTCCTGTTTGGTCTGAGAAGAGCAGCAGAAGCTAAACTGTCAAGTTTGCTGAAGTTCATCACAAAGCCGTATGGTTTTTGATTGAAATTCTGGTAAGAGACAATCTACTTTGGGCTTTTTCCAGGTCTTTCAGTGCTGTTTGTATCTTCACAATCAAATCTAGAAACTTTGATTTATTTGAATTGATTTGACTTATAAACAAATAAGCGCAACATTTCCTTTAAATTCTAAATCAAATTATGTTTTAAATTCAATTCAAATCAATTCAATTCAATTCATTTCAAATTTAATTCAATTCAATTCAATTTAACTCAATTCAGTTCAATTTTATTTAATTCAATTCAATTCAATTCAATTCACTTAAATTTATTTCAATTCAATTCAATTCAATTCAATTCAATTCAATTCAATTCATTTCAATTCAATTCAATTCAATTCAATTCAATTCAATTCAATTCAATTCAATTCAATTCAATTCAATTCTATTCAATTCAATTCAATTCAATTCAATTCAATTCAATTCAATTCAATTCAATTCAATTCAATTCAATTCAATTCAATTCAATTCAATTCAATTCAATTCAATTTAATTTAATTTAATTCAATTCAATTCAATTCAATTCAATTCAATTCAATTCAATTCAATTCAATTCAATTCAATTCAATTCAATTCAATTCAATTCAATTTAATTCAATTCAATTCAATTCAATTCAATTCAATTCAATGGTTTCATACATTTCAATTCAATTCAAGTTTTCCCTACATTTCAACATATTTTTCTTAATAATAGTCCCCACTGTATTTCATTTAATTTGAAAATTTCATTATGAAAATATGCACATTAAGCGTTTTATAAACTTTTCTCTCGCTAATCTCTTCACACAAAAAAAATTAAAAAAAAAATCGCTGCCGTTTGTCTTCGTTCCTTACATCAGCACCAAGTCCTGGTGGATTTTCTATGTAATCTGGAAAAAATCTCTCAATATTTTTCAATTCAACAAAGCAAAGTGAAAAGGATAAACTGTCAGCAACAACAGCTAACATATTAACAACAACAACAACAAAAACAATGAACAACGCACAATCAGAGCAGTTACCATATGAACACATGTAAAGCAATGTTAATGCAGCGAAACAACAACAACAAAATCATTACATAATCTCAAGCAAAATACAAATGCAAAGCATTAACAACAAAACAAGGAATGCTAACAACAACCACAACAACACTGCGAAGCATATCAACAACAGATGTTAAATCAAGAGGATAATACGCCAACATACCAGCAGAAGCGGCAGTGACAGCAGAAGTTTGAAAAATTTAAGGTTACCATTTATCCGCATCCAGCTGGAGCAACGTTGGAGAACTCGAAAACTAAGACTGATTGATGCCACAAAGCAGACAAACACACACGCAACACACACACACACGCACTGACACAAAGCGGCGCCGAGTTGCGGGTGCTGCGGCTTAAACTTGGCCCGTTTGGCTGACTGCTTGGTTGGTTGGTTGGTTCGCTGTGTGCGCCGCCTTGCGATTTGGCTGGTTTTTCGGCAGTCGGCTCGTGCTCATCAGTGTCAGTTTTTGGTGCCTACATTGTTGTTGTGCGCTGAGAGTTGACAGTGCCATATGTGGCGGGCGGCCTGTCGCGCTGCCAGCCAAATCTTTGCTGTGTCTGACATATTGTGCGAGAAGCGAGAACAGACGAAGAGACGGACGGATGGGCGGACATATTTTAGCTTAATTTTACTACCTTTTCCTCATTTGTGTGATGTGTTGTGTTGCAGTCGCTACTGGTGCTGGTTATGGGTTCTTTATGTTGTTGTTTTTGTTGTTTGTTTGCTTAGGCCGCCATAGGCACTAATCTGCGGCGCATTAGTGCGTGGAAGGCGGCAATTTTTGGGTATATTTAGAAGAAGAATGGAGGGGGCGGGGATGCGACAATGTTGAAAGCAGTTTGGATAGCTATGGGTGGGGAATATATGTGGAGGGAGTTGTGACAAACTGGAAGCCAGATATGGTGGTTAATGAGATGCATTGTGAAAAATTACCAATGGGGACGAAAGTGCTAAATGCGGAAAGTAGGTTAAATGTTGAAAAATAAGATAAATAATTGGAGGGAGTGAAGAAAGAAAGGAATTAACCAAGAATGAGATAGAGAAATGTATGAAAAATGTGGTAAAAAAGAGAGATGTAGAAGAGATTAAAGGGAAAATGGCTAGAAAAGCTGGAAAAGAAGAGCTAAAGATGCTTTGAGTAGCGGAGAGCTGTCATGGATAGAAGAATGTGGAAGGAAGGAAGAGTTTAAGAAGCTGAAAAACTTGGCAATGCATGAGCCGCATAGAATAATAAAAGGACTGGAGAAAGGAGTAAGTAGAAGAGGGTTAAGAAATAAATGGATAGAAGAAGCTGATGGGAAAGAAGACTAAAATAAGTTACCAATACCAAAGAGCCGTGAAGGAAGGAAGAAGAAGAGGATGAAAGCATAGAACACTAAAAAAAAGTCTGAAGGGAACGAAAAAAGGCACACAGAAAGATAGAAGAGTAGCAAGGGCTGGAAGAAAAGAAATAAGTAAAAGAGAGTAGAAAGCTAGAATAATAGAAGAGTCTGCTGGGTGAAGGGTTAAACGAATAGAAGAAGCTGTTGGGAAGGAAAAGTAAAAAAGTAGCCAGTATCGAAGAGCCGTGAAGGGATAGAATGAAGTAAAAGAGGGTTAAACGAAGGAAGAATAAAAGAGTAAACAAAGTTGGAGTGAAAGAATTATCGAAAAAGCTGAAAATAAAAGAGACGCATCGAAAGATAGAAAAGTTTCCTTCTCTAAGCTGGAAGGAAGAAAAGAAGTAAAAGAGAGTAAAAGGTTGGAATAATAGAAGAGTCTGGTGGGAAAAAGAGTCAACGAATCTACAAGTATTGAAGGTCTGAAGAAGATTATGAAGGGAAATAATAGTCGAAAAAGCTGGGAACAGCAGAAGTGGATAGAAAGATAGATAAGTAAGAGGGGTTGAGGGAAAGAAAGAACTAACAGAGAGTAGAAAGTTAGAAGAATAGAACAGGGTTAAACGAAGGAAGTATAGAAGAGTAAAAGAGTCTGGAAGGAAAAAAGTATCGAAAAAGCTGATAAGAAAAGAGGCGCATTGAAAGATAGATGAAAAGGAGGGGTTGGAAGGATAGAAAGTATGTAGTATAAGAGAGTAAACGGTTAGAATAATAGAAGAGGCTGGTCGGAAAGAAGAATAAACGAATCTACAAGTATTGAAGAGTTGTGAAAAATAAAGGAGAAGAAGAGTATGAAGGGAAAGAATACTCGACAAACCTGAGAACAGAAAAGGCGGATTGAAAGATAGATAAGTAGAAGATATTGTGAGAAAGAAAGAAGTATAAGAGAGTGAAAGGTAAGAAGAATAAAAGATACTGGTGGGAAAGAAGAGTAAACGAATCTGCAAGTATTAAAAGGCTGAAGAGAATAAAAGATTAGAAGGTTATGAGGGGAAAAATAGTTAAAGATACTGAAACAAAAACTAAGAATGGATAAAAAGGATGTAGGAATAAAAGAGTAGAAGATAAGGAGGTAGAAGAGGGTGAAAGGAAGGAAGCATAAAATAAGTTGGTGAATAAGAAGAATAAAAGAAGCTGCAAGTACAATAGATTCAGGAAGGATATAAGATTACAAGGGAAAAAGAAGTGTCAAAGCAGCTCAAAAAGCTGAGAATAGATGAGGCGAATGGAAGAATAGTAGCGTAGAAGGAGCCAAACGCAGAAAAACATAGAGAAAAGTGCGGAAGTATAGAAGAATAGAAGCGGTTGGCTGAAAATAAGACTAAAAAAAGTTACTAAAATAAAAGGAAAGATAGACCAGAAAGATAGGAAAATGAGCTAAAAGTTCGTAGAAGTATAAAGAAGTGGTAGGCAGCAGTAAAAGAGTAAACAAATAACTGCAAATACAGTAGAGTCAGGTAGGATAGAAGTTTAGAAACTGAGAATAGACGAGGCGGATGAAAGGATGGAAGAGTAGAAGTGGTAAAAGATAAGTAATATAGAAGCATAGAAGATTGCGGAAGTATAGAAGAAGAATTTAAGCGGTTCGCGGGAAATATGCCTAGAAGACGTTGCTAAAAGAAAAGGAAAGATAGACTTGAAAAATAGGAAGAGCAACTGAAAGTTCTAAGAAGAATAAAGAATTAGTAGGTAGAGTAGAAAAGGTATTAAACGAGTAGAAAAAGCTGCAAGTACAGTAGAATCAGGAAAAATAGATGATTACAAGAGTCTGAGATGAAAGAAGTGTTAAAGCAGCTCAAAACGCTAAGAATAGGTGAGGAGGATGGAATGATAGAAGAGTAGAAGGCGCTAAAAGGAACGAAATATACAGAAGATTGTGAAGGTATTGAAGAATAGAAGCGGTTGGTGGAAAATAAGACTAAAAGACGTTGCTAAACAAAAAGGAAGGATAGACCAGACAGATAGGAAGAGTAGCTGAAAGTTCTTAGAAGTTTAAAGGAAAAGAGTACAGTAAAGGAAAGATTACAAGAGTTTGGGGAAAAAGAAGTATCAAAGCAGCTCAAAAAGCGGAGAATGGAAGAGGCGGATGAAAGGATAGAAGAAGGGGTGGAAGAAGGGGAAGAAGAAGGGTTAAGGGGTGAAGGAAAGAAATATAGAAGAATAGAAGAGTGTAAAAGTATAGAAGAATAGAAGCGGTTGGCTGAAAATAAGACTAGAAGAAATTGGTAAAAGAAAAGGAAGGAACGTTGTTAGAAGTATTAAGAAGTAGTAAGTAAATAGTAATAGCACAGTAGAGTAGAAGAACAGTAAAATCAGATAACATAGACAGAAAAATATAACGGAAAGCAGAAAGTGCGCCCCACTGAATAGGAAAAAAAGCAAAACCTGATGCCACACACACATCGTAAAGCGGAAACGGAAGCTGATTTAGCAGCAAAGTAGCACGCATAACGGTAACTACGGAAGAATAGGCAAAGGTGCGACTAAAAGGAAGCATACAATTTGGAAATGATGAATTAAGGTGGCTGCTTATCTGCGGCTGTCTGACTGTCTTCGAGGCACACATGTACACTGCATATGAAGCATATGAATGTGTGTGTGTGTGCTTTCCTTCTGTTTGTCTGTCTGGGCGCGTCAGATAATTAATGCGAGCATATGCTGCCGCCAACTGCATTGGTAGAATCCTGCAAGTATGTGAGTGGCTGTGTGAATAAATCTTTGTGTGTATGTGTGTGTTTGTGTAGCTTTAAGAAGCATTAGCGTGTTTGTGCTATTTAAGAAGTTTGCCATCCATCATAAACTGTAAGAAAGCTGCCAGAAATGCTTCTATGCGTTAATTGAATATTAAATCTGGGCTTTTGACTCGGACACCTTGTGGCACATAAATTCAAAGATTCTTAATTGCGGCTAATTAACTTTGACACCAACTGGCATCATGACGGCCTAATTGCAATGCGGGTCACTTGACACCAACTTGGCGGCGCCCTTTTTCAGCCACTGGCCTAGCGCCGCCGATTCAATGAAGTGTGACGCTTTGTTTGCTTTTCGACCCGGTTTGTTTACCTTCGTTGCCAACTGCTGTGCTGCCTTGACTTTTGCTTCACTTTTATTTCATTCCTTTGCCATAAACGCGAACTCCGTCGTACGCGCTGCTGTTGTGCTGCGCGTCGCACTCATTCGGTGGGTAATAAATTTTAATGCGGCTCCTACGTGGGCGCTGCAGTGCATCGCGGTGCCACCGCGTCTCAGCGTCGTTGCTCCTACGGCTGTGCTTGCTGTTCTTGTGTGTGTGTGTGTGTGTGTTTGTGTGCGAGTGTGTGTTAAATTTATTGTTATTATGTGAATTTTATGCATGATGTTGTGCGCATTTAATTAAATTTTATGAGCCTTTTTCGGCAAATAAAAGCAAAGGATTTTATTGTTTGAGTTATGGGCAGAAAATGCCACAAACAAGAAACGAAGCGACAACAGTTGCCGCGCAAAGGTCTCCAGACGTTCGGAATTTGTGTCCCTTGCTACTTTACTTTAGGTTTTATAAGATGTTTTGTGGCCATTCTTACTGTAAATTGTGCAAAACAGGAGTTGGTTGGTTGGAGAATGTCGCAAGTTTTGTGAATCTTAAGTAACCATAAGTAAGCTTTAGACTTTGCTAATTTTCAGAGCACATAACTAATTAGTTGCTGAACGAGTATAAGCTCTCAAAATAAGTGAAAGTGCATTTAGATAACTTTTCACAGAATTTATTTAGCTTACTTGATACACAAATCCAATAACTAGTTAGAAAAGCTGACTAAATTTGCATAAAATTTCCCAAACGAAACCAGGTAATGCATTCAACTGCTTGGCACTTTGCAACTACTTAGTTAGTCAGTGGTGAGTGTCCCTACTGGTCAGCACATACAACAACACTGTACTCACTCCCACCATATCTACAATCGACTGGACTACTATATATTCGTCCACTTGGGTTAATGAATACAACTGCTGCCAACCAAACTACACGAAAACAAACCCAATGTAGACAACACTTGCATTAAATACCCTTTGGGGATATGTGTGAGTTTTTTTGTTTATACTCTTTTATGTTGTTATCCTGATTTTATAGCAGCAACTATGAAAATAAACGACACAACAACTTTTCATTTGGGTAAAATAAATAAAAAAGCTATGTAAAATAAAAACAGTAGACAACTGAAAATATTTGCTGGACGTAATGTAAACAAATTTGAAACAAGTAAGAAACTAATTTCGGTAGTGTTTGCCTCTCGAATGCGCTACACTTGGTTATGGTTGACTGGGAGAGATTGTATTAAGTTTCATAGAGAATTGGGGTTTTGAATACAAAAGCTGAATATAAATGTTGTTTCGGATACATCAATGTGTCCATAAATTAGTTATAAAAGAATCACGTGACTAAAAATTGTATGCCGCGCAAGAGATCTGATAAATCAGTGATGGTCTACTTTGCTTGGGTTTTTCAAATTGTTGTAACCGAATGAATGTGAGGCTGAATCGAGTCTCTAACGTTTATCTGCATCAACTCTTAAACTCAAATGATTCATGGGCTTCCTTTGATTTACCGAATATTCAAATCTTGTATCTGAATGGATGGAGATATCATTCAAGAGATCTTTTTGATTCAAATATTTGTATCTGAATGGATGAATGTGAGGTTGAGTCGAGACTCTATGTATGTCTCCATCAACTCTTAAACTCAAATGATTCATGGGCTTCCTTTGATTCACCGAATATTTAAATCTTGTATATGAATGGATAGAGATCTCATTCAGGAGCTCGTTTAGGATGGATCGATAAATATGAGGCTGAGTCGAGATTCGAACGTAGGTTCCAATCAATTCTAAAGCTCAAATGATTCATGGGTTTCCTTTGATTCACAGCATATTCAAATCTTGAATTTGAATGAATGGAGATCTCATTCAGGATATCTTTTTGATTGAAATCTTTGTATCTGAATAGATGAATGAATGTGAGGTTGAGACGAGAATCTAACATACATATGCCTCCATCAACTTTTAAACTGAAATTCATACGATCTTTTTGATTCACTGGATAGTTCTACAAATCTTTGACTGGGAATGGGAATGAGAATGAATGTAAGGTTCTGTCAAAAATCTAAAGTAAGTCCCGATCAACTTTTAAACTCATTCTTCATTTGTGGGATTTTTTTGATTTACTGGATATTCAAATCATGGAGTGGGAATGGATGGATGAATAGGCTGATTCAAAAATTTAAAGGATGTCGCCAGCAACTCTTAAACTCAAATGATTCATGGGTTTCCTTTGATTCACCGAATATACAAATCTTGTAACTGAATGGTGGAAAATCTCATTCAGGAGATCTCATGGGTAACTGAATGTGAGGCTGAATCGAGCCTCTAACATATGTCTGGATGGTTCTCCAAATCTTTGAGTGGGAAAATCTAAAGTATATCAACTCTTAAACTAATTCATCATTTGTTGGATCTTTTTGATTTACTGGGTATTCAAATCATGGAATGGGAATGGATAACTGAATGTCAGATTCAGTGGAGAATCTAACGTATGTCCCCATCAACTCTGAAAATGTTCATTCAGAAGCTCTTTTTGATTTAAATCGTTGTATCTAAATGGATGAATGAATGTGAGGTTGAGTCGAGACTCTAACTTACGTTCCCATCAAATCTTTAACTCACATATTTCATGGGATCTTTTTGATTCATTGGATAGTTCTCCAAATTTTTGAGTGGGAATGGGAATAACAATGGGATTAAATGTAAGACTGAATCGAAACTCGAAAGCATGTTCCCATCAACTCTTAAAATGTTCATTCAGGAGCTATTTTTGATTCAAATCTTTGTATCTGAATGGTTGAATGAATGTGAGGTTGAGTCGAGAATCTAACTTATCGAGAATCAACTCTTAAACTCAAATCATTCATGGGTTATTTTGGATTCATTGGATTTTCAAATTGTTGAGTGAGTGAGCTTTAATCGAGAATCTAAAGTATGTTCCCATCAACTCTTCATTCAGGGGTTCATTTTGATTCAAATCGTTGTGTCGGAATGGATTGATGAATGTGAGGAGAAACTTAACCTCTTCAATGTCTGTTCATTAGCTTTTTTAAGTTCATTCTTGTGGTTGATTTTGAATCAAAAGATGCCAATGAATCTTCAATTTAAGACTTGTTGGAGGCATCGGGACAAAATTCCCTTTCAAAATGCTGTATGTATTAGTTGCTGTGATGTCGTCAGAATTCGATGAAATTTGGCCATTTTCTTAGCTCATCAAAAAGCGTAGACATATCCTATATGTGTCCTTTGTAGAGGACGATGAGACGATGAAACACTTTCTTTGTGTCTGACTTTCTTTCTGACTGTTGTGTTCAATCTACCTATGTCGGATTTAACCTATACAGAGCACGATGAGACGATGGAACATTTTCTTTGTGTCTGTCTCTCTTTCCGACTGATGTGTTGGTTCCATCTGTGTCGGATCTAATGTATGCAAAGGATGATGGGACCACAGAATACTTTCGTTGTGCTTATCTTTCTTTGTGTCTGACTTTCTTTGTGACTGATGTGTTGGATCTACTAAGTTTTTTCCGCAGATCAGGTAGATTTGAAGATTAACAGGGACTTAAAATTAACAGGGAATCTCAGATCCGCATCCTCTATCTGAGGGCTGCGCTTGTAAGGCTGTTCCCACAAAAAAAAAATCGATTCGATGGAAAAATCAAAAAAAATCTGGAAATAAGAAATAGTCAGATGGAGTCAAGTCTAGTTCTTGATTATTTAAATCGTTGTGACTAACTTTGGGCGAAAAAAAAGCCCATGAATCAATAGTAATTCTTCTTCAAGTCCATCTCAGTTCAGTAACTGTTTAGATATACAATGCAAAAAGTACTAGAAACTCCTACGAATACTTCATATAAAAGTGAGTGGCGCCAACAGTAAAATAAAGCATCTAATTTAAAACATTAGCCAACACCATGCACCGACTTTATTACCCCAACTGCCGTTTGCACGTCTTTGTCCTCACTGTGCGGCTGCTTAAAGTTTTAATGTATGACAAGTTGAATTGTCAAACTGAAATAAAAAACACAAAATTATGTACTGTTGGCTGCTTTGTCGACGAATCAGCAGCGACACTGAAATAACGGTGGCAATTGGCGCACAACAGACACACACACACAGTGTCTCACCATTGTGCATTGCAAACTTTTGGTCATAAAATGCAAATGAAACGTGCCCGAGCAGGTGGCAACGTTGCACACGTCGACTGTGCAGCGCACAAATGGCACAAGTTCCAATTTAATGGCCTTTGATGGCTTAGTGGTTGTGGCAAATTGCACTCTGGGGTGCAGTGTGGAAATTAGTAGCTGGCAACATTGGCTACGAAAACTGCATGCATGCTTGTTCTATGTGCATGTGTGAGTGTGGGTGTGTGAGTGGCAGTGTGAAGGTAATTTTAGCAATGAACTTTCAAATTGCCCAACACAAGTGGCGGCGCGGAAGTGGCAACGCGTGGCGGTCAGGCAATCAAATTCAAATTTCATTAAAATTGCAGCCTTTGCAAGTGTTGCAACTTAAATGCATTCACATACACATATATACATTTGTGTATTCAGTAAATGAGAACAGTTTTTTAAGTTAGAAAACGAAGTGTCTCATTAAAAGTTGCGCCCATTTTGTTCGTTCCACAAAATTTGAAATTCCTCACCATCACATTTTACCATAGTTTCATTCACTCACTCAGTCACACTGTTCGACTATTTGTTTATGCTGCGCCGCTATCGGAGGTGAACGCATGCAGCTCGCGCATTGCATGCGGCACGTGCGACCATAAACAAAAGGCACCAACGGAAGCAGTGGAAGATGCCGGCGCGCAACGGAAGTGCAGCAAATGCAGAAGCATGCACCCATACAAACATGCAATCACCTTTTCACACACTTATACACACGCATACATTGCATTCAGCTTAACTGCGCTGCTCATTGCTGCCTCCTCACAGCTTTCCGTCGTCGTGCATTTTGCTCCATTTGGCTTTGGCAACTTTTGATGGCGCATAATAAATTTAAATATTTATGTTTCTAGGTTAAGAACTGCAAGTGCAACACTATTATCATTGCTGCCGCCCCCCTCTGCATTCTGCCCGCTCGTCTCTTTGTATGCACGCACAGTTGCATTTCCTTGGCAGTTGTGTGTCTGCTAGTCTTTCACTGTCACTGCGCCATTCTGTTTGCCTGCTTACAGTGCACTTCGCTGTAAATACTAAAATCCAAATAAATACCGCCCGAGTTTCGTAAGCGGGCCGACAGGTTGCGTTTTTAAAAAAATCAAAAGGCCAGAGAATTTTAGCGATCTGACGCTTAAAGAGGTGAAAATCAGACTGACTTTATTCTTTCATTCTTGCTTATTACTAAGCTTACCATAATTACATGAATTGCTTGATCAACATTTATTTATTTGCTTACATATTAACTAAATACTTTGGGTCACAATATTGTTCACCAATATTGTGATTCCTGGAAATTTTGTTCTCTTTCGACTTTGTTTTATATTTGTTTGCTAAATTAAACGTAAAATCGGAAATATGGTTTTGTATTACCTTCGTTGCTGTTGACTTATTTGTTTTAGCAACTCTTCAATTTTGTCGGGTGCAACGGCCGACGTAGCATTGCTATTCCTATACGTAACTACTCCCCCTTTTAGTTTAGAATTCTCCTGAATTCTGTTGTTTAATTTAATTTTTATATACTTGTTTTTCAATATCATGACAATTATTAGTGTAATTATTACTATTACTGTACCTATATTAAATCCATATGAAATGTTACTGTGTATTTTAAGTGCTTCAATCATTTTTGTATTTAGTTGGTTTTCTTCAATTATTTCATCAAATGATAGTTTTCTTGTAAAGTTTTTCATAGTAATGTTAACAGTGTATACTGTTTTCTCTTCTATAGTTTCTAGGTAATTAGAAAAATATAAGTCATTTATTCTTATAGAACAGTTGTTAAAATGTAATAAAATATTTCCGTTTAAAATTAATTGATTTTTATTGCATGTTTGGTTTAAGTAAATATGGTTGGCATTTTTGATTAAAATTGTGTCTATGTCTAAGTCTAATATTTCTGTGTAAGCATTCTTTATGTAATTACAATTAGATTTTAATATACAATGGTTGCTTCTTTTTAGCTCTTTCAAATGTTTGTCTTTTACATATAAGTAAGTCTTATTTTCATAATCAAATATTTCTTCTATTTTGTAGTCTATTTCAATATTATCTTTATTCGGTATTGGGATTATAGTTCTTAAATTAACATTGATGATTTTCTTGGGTATTTTTATGCCAAATATGAGAAAAGTTTTATTCATAAATGCTGTGCCTAATTGTAAATATTTAAGTTTGCTAAAGTCTACATTGTATTTAGTGATTTCCTTACTGGTTAAAATGTTTGGATGTATAATTCCATATTTTGCAGAAACTACGTTATCTTGAATATGATCTAACTTATTTTTTAACAATTGAATTCTTGCTAATTGTTCTAAATATGTGGTATATGCCTCTTCTTCATTTACAAATTTACTTATCGAGTTCATTTCTTTTTCTATAGTTTCTCTATCTTTTTTCACAATTTCTTTTAAGTGGGCTATTGTTGTATTGAAGTAATTATTAATTTCTACCTGCTGGTTAACATTTTCTATAATTTCATCTGTTTTAAATAAATATTTTTGAATGTGTTGTCTGTCCTCTTCGTCCATAGTCCCGAATAGCCATTTTGTCATAGTCCCTACTGCATTTATTAACCCTCGTCTTTGTCTTGTTTCTCTCGGCATTAAAGTTGATAATATGTTTCTAGCTTCTAGAAGTTCTAACTGTAGTATTTCCTTATTTTTTTACTTTCATTAAATTTATATTGTTATTTATTTCTTCCAAAATAGTTTCTATTTCCTTTAAGTCGACTAAATGTAGAATTATGTCGGTTTCTTTAACAATATCTTGCGTCCTCATTTGTATGCTTACAAATCCTTGTTCGTTTTCCAGTTGTTTGATTATTATGTCTGTCCTAATTGGTTGTATTAGTGTTAGGATCGTCATCAGCAGTAGAACCAGCGTCTGTAAATTTAAGGGGTCGTTTAATATTACACGGATGAACATCTTTTAAATTCCTCTCTCTGTATCTTGGTTGTTCTTTGTGCCTAAGTGCCTTATAATTCTTTACATATCCGCTTTCCCTAACTTCTTGGTACTCTTCTCTTTTCATATTTTGTTTCTCTATTGCTTTTTGTTTAGATTCATTTAAATTTTGTTTTATTTTATCGTTATCGACTTTACCGCTTTGAACCTCCATTGGTATGTTTTTTATGGTTGAATGGTATCTATTATTGTAGTTTCTTATTGCTCTTTGTATTATTTGTTTTATTGGTAAGTTTTTGTTTGAATGGTATATAATCCTGAATTTTTCCGCAATTGTGTTATGCATTCTTTCGACGTCTGCATTGCCTGTGTGGCTGTTAGGTTTTGTTAAATGAAGTTCAATTTCTTCTTGGTCTAGAAATTCTCTTATTCTTGTTGCCTTAAATTCGTTGTCCGCTATTATTTTTTTTGGTTTTCCTACTTTTGCGAAATGGTCTTCTAACTGTTCGATTATTGTTAAATGGTTCCTGTCGCTTAAAGAATATGCTGCTCCGAATTTTGAAAATGTATCTATTATTGTTAGGAAATGGCAGTTTTTTATGACAAATGTATCTATATGAACTATTTGATTTACCTCTGATGGTGTTTCCGTAAAATGAAATTTTGGTTTGATCGGATTTCGATCGTATTTAATTGCCTTGCATATATCGCACTGATTAATTACAATTTGGACTAATTCCAATAGTTTTGGATAGTAAATTTTGTTTTTTATTTGATTGTATGTTTCCTGTATTCCTGAATGCAAACTTTCTTTGATATGATATAAGGAAATTTGTTTAACGGCTTCGACTTCTGTCTCGATGTCTTGTGCTCTTATCGTGCATTTAGTGAATTTTATCTGACTGTCATTCGAAAACATTTCAATGAGTTTTTCTTGAACTTTATTGTATTTATGATCAGAAAGTTCAGAGTAAATCCCAATCTTCCCTTTTGCAATAAACCTTTTAAATATGCTTCCCATTTCTTCAAAATCACTTTCCGCGATGAATATTATCCTTTTTCCATGTAACATTTTAAGTTCTTCTATTTTGTTATTTGTAATAATTATTTGGGTTTTATACTTATTGACTATTTCGTCTTTTATTGGGAAATGATCACCTAGATCTTCCTCCGCTGAATGCACTGTTGCCATTGTCTCATTATCTTCTATATTATTGACAGTAAATTTTGAATTATTGGAATTGTTATCTTCTGATTTTTCTGGACTATTGTCTTCGCTACTTTCTATTCTACTTAAAAAGTCGGCAACTTTATTTTCTTTTCCCTTAAGGTATTCTATATCGAATTGATATTCCCCTAGTTTTAGTAGCCATCTTTGATGTCTCGGTGACATATCTTTTCCCCTATATTTGGAATGTAGGAATTTAATGGGCTGATGGTCAGTTAAAATTTTGAATCTTTTACCATAAACGTATGGCCTGAAATAGTTAACACTCCACATAATTGCCAAGAATTCTTTATCCGTCGCAGAGTAATTTCTCTCGTGGTTATTTAGAGTTCTAGAGGCGTAACATATTGGGTGTCCTTCTTGGGACAAAACTGCACCAATTGCATAATTGGATGCATCTGTAGTTATCATAAATTGTTTTTCAAAATCTGGGTAACGGAGTATGGGATGCGTACTTATTAGTGTTTTTAATTTTTCAAAAGCTTCAATGTAAGTAGGGTCTTTTAAATTTATCTTTATTCCTTTTTTCAAATATTTGGTAATTGGTTGTGCTATCTTCGCATAATCTTTCACAAATTTTCGATAATAACCTGTAAGTCCTAGAAAGCTCTTTATTTGTTTTTCTGTTTTTGGCAATACAAGATTTTCAATAATTTTAATTTTGTTCGGATTTGGTTTCATACCGTCTTTTGTCAAGATGTGTCCAAGAAATTCCGTTTCTTTTTGTAAAAAGTTACACTTATCTACTTGGATTTTTAGATTTTTGCTCTCGAGGGTTTTAAAAATATCTGCTATTGCTTTTATATGTTCACTTAATGATGTGCTGAATATTAAAATATCATCTAAGTAAACCACGCACGTTTTATTTATGTAGTCTCTTAGGATTTCGTTCATTAGCCGTTGGAATGTGGCTGGCGCATTCTTTAAACCGAATGGCATTCTTATGAATTCGTATAACCCGTGCGGCGTTATGAATGCTGTTTTTTCCCGGTCCTCTTTTTTTACTACTATTTGATGATATCCCTTTGCCAAATCTAATGTGGTAAAATACTGAGCTCTTCCTAGCTTATCTAAGATTGAATCAATGTTTGGGAGGGGGTACTTGTCATCTATTGTTACTTCGTTTAATTTCCTGTAGTCTATTACTATCCTATATTTTTTTTCGCCTGAATTGTCTATCTTTTTAGGTATTACTATTAGTGGACTGGAGTATCTGGAATGACTCTTTTGAATGATACCTTGTTCTTCCATTTCTTTGATTTGTTTTCTAACCTCAATTTCATGCTGCGGGGGGTATCTATATAATTTTGAATTAATCTGCTGTTGAGTTGTGGTTTTTATTTCGTGCTGAATTTCGGTGGTGCTAGTTAATCTATCACCTTCTTTGAATAGTAATTTATTAAATCTTTTTAGTAGTTTTGTAACTTCGCTATATTCTTCTGCATTTAAGTGGTCTAGCTTTAATCTTTCTAATTTTAGATCAGTTGTTTCGAGAGTATGAATTTGGTTAAAATCGTAGGGGTTATTTAAAAATTTGTGTACCACTTTGTTTAGCATCACTGTTCCGTTTTCGATATTTATTTGCGCCTTAAAGTAATTCAATAAATCCATTCCAATTATAAAGTTATATTTTCTACCTTTAAACGGCGTCACCTTCCACCTAATTCTTGCGTTGTTTGGTAAGTTAAATTCATCTGGTGCTTCTGTATGCACTTCGTATATTATTTTATCTGTATTTGTTAAGGTACTAAATGTTATAGGATTTTTTAATTTTATTTTTACAAAATCATTTAATTCACTGTTAATTAAACTAAAAGTCGCTCCCGTATCTATGAGTGCTATAAAATTTTTATTGTTGATTGTTAATTTTAGTTTTGGTAGGTATTCCGAGGCGGCCTCGTAAAAAAAACTGCGTCATGATTCTCGTTATTAGTTTCAATATCTTCCTTCCATTCCTCTTGGCTTTGCCTAACCACATCCAAGCTATGTTTGCTGAACTGCGAATTAGGGTGTCCTGCTACTTGAGGTTTATTATAATTTATTTCGATATTGTCTACTTCCATCGGCTCCCCTCGATCTTGTCGTCTTACTTGTTCTGAATTATGTCCTCTGTATTCTCTGTTAAAAAATTGTGGTCTTTGTCTAAATTGCTCTGAAAAATTTCCTTGATTGTATCTATTAAAATTTTGTGGATGTTGCCTTATTTGCCCTGAGTTATTTCCCTGATTGTATCTGTTACAATTTTGCGGATTTTGTCTCATTTGCCCTGAGTTATTCTCTTGATTGAATCTATTAAAATTTTGCGGATTTTGTCTCCTTTGTCCTGAGGTATTCGCTTGATGTTCGCGATTCCAATTGGGTTGCCTGTTATTGTCGTAGTATCTGTCTCTTTGCTGGTATCGTTTATAGTGTTCTTCATTTCTTTTGTACTTTCTATATTCTGGCCTGATACAAGTATCTTCGAACCGTCGTTGATTCATTAGGAATATTATTTCTCCTAGCTGTCTCAGTTCATAAATTTTATCGAGTAGTGTACCTTGCGTCATTTCCTTAATTGTATTAACTAACAAGCTGTCTATGTTCGTCAGGTCAATCCCATGTTCTCCTCCATAATACACAATGAGTTCGTCCGTTTTGTATTTGATATTTTGTATTTCAATGGCTAATTCACTTACCGTGTTAATTCGTAAATTTGCAATTTTCTTGTATATTTGGTGTGGTTCGGTGTCTGGCTTAAATCTTAGCTTAAGTGTATCTTTTATCAGTTTCCAATTG
This sequence comes from Melieria omissa, assembly GCA_963971225.1. Lineage (NCBI taxonomy): Eukaryota > Metazoa > Arthropoda > Insecta > Diptera > Ulidiidae > Melieria > Melieria omissa. The sequence goes on from OZ020268.1 coordinate 10,749,601, forward strand.
TCTGGTTCCGGGATGTTGATGATGACGTTTTTTGCTTCTCCCTGTATTGTCCTGTAATATATTGTTCGTACTGCTTCTTTCCTCTGTTCTTCGTTGTCCAGTGTTGTTAATAGATATTCTATACTGTTGAAAAATGAGTTTATCGTGATATCCCCGTTTCCCGTGAAGATTGGTAGGTGTTCGATGTTTTTTAGCGTCCTTTCCAACTTGCTGCCGTCTGCTTGCTGTTTTTGTTGTAGTCCTATGTATGCCAGTCGTAATTGCTCTAACTGCTGTTCTTTTCTCGCTAGTTGTTCTATTAAGTCCACCGGAGCCATCTCGTGTTGGGCCTGTTCCATCCTTCTTTTGTCAAACGTTCTCTGCCTCGCCTGCCGAATTTTGATTGATTTCTTTGTGGCCTTGACACTGCACTTTCACTCTTTAATTGCGTTGTGGTGTCTTAGCTGCACTCTTTTTGTAGTTTTGGTTCTGTGGGTGGTGCTTACAAATTTCTTGTACTCACTGCACTGCCACTTTTATTATTGTTTTGTTATTTTATATTCTGGAGGGTCCGGTCAATTTCTGAATTGGCTACGGAGTCGCAGAATTAATTGTGGGTGTTATGTTATTAACTTTGTACACGTTCCCGTAGTATTTTTCCGTATCACTCTCCTTTTTAACGTTGCTTAAAAAGGATTACCGACTGCGCCAGTTTCGTAAGCGGGCCGACAGGTTGCGTTTTTAAAAAAATCAAAAGGCCAGAGAATTTTAGCGATCTGACGCTTAAAGAGGTGAAAATCAGACTGACTTTATTCTTTCATTCTTGCTTATTACTAAGCTTACCATAATTACATGAATTGCTTGATCAACATTTATTTATTTGCTTACATATTAACTAAATGCTTTGGGTCACAATATTGTTCACCAATATTGTGATTCCTGGAAATTTTGTTCTCTTTCGACTTTGTTTTATATTTGTTTGCTAAATTAAACGTAAAATCGGAAATATGGTTTTGTATTACCTTCGTTGCTGTTGACTTATTTGTTTTAGCAACTCTTCAATTTTGTCGGGTGCAACGGCCGACGTAGCATTGCTATTCCTATACGTAACTCCCGCCATTGCTGCTACACTTACTGCATATACGCGCACGCACACATACATGCATGGGTTGGGGTTTGCATCTCTGCTGTTACTGTGCTGGTTGCTACTACTATTGTCGGTAGGTACGAGGGTTGCCTTACAAATGTCTGTTCTTCGTTTGAAAATTAAACAAATGTTTGAAAACAAAGAACATATTTTTTACTTTTAAAAATTTTTTTGTTTTGTATTTTTTTTTTAATTTTTTAAAGAGTTAAAAATATTTTTTTAATATTTTGTTGCAGGGAAAATTTGCATTATACATATAATACAATACAATATATACACACTAACCCTCAAAATTCAGGTTTTGTAAGAGATTTTAGTACCAATTTTGATTAAGTACGAAATAAACACTTAAACACATTTTCCGTTTTGGCTTAATTCTGGCATTCAAGTTTATTTCTGAGCTTTGATGTGTCCAGAGACCTATAGTACAATTTTATTGCGAATATTTTCGTGGTACATTTTGTCCTTAAAAAGTCCTGTTTTACAGGACATTTTTGGCATTTAAAAAAAAAAGGGTCAAATTGACCCATACAAATAGGAGCCACAGGGTTAAAATGCTGCACAAAAATGTTCTTCCTAGTATTTTACATCAAATATTTTGACACATCATATACCTAAAATGTGATGTTACATGGTTTTCGTATGCCGATTCACCATAAGAAGCGCAAAAAGAGGAAAACTTTGACCCCCTAAAACAAATTCAGACGTAAACGCCGATACACGTATATTTTTTTTTTGCCCCCTCTACCAGAATCCGTTGTCGGGACCTGGTTATTAGGAAAAACTTTTGATTTTGTTGTGCAGTGTAATTTGCAGCCATATTAGGGAAAGTTTGTGTTCTAATTGAAGTCTACGAATTGGGCGCGTTGGATCAAAACCCTGTTTCTTACATAATGGTTAAATAAAATCAAAAAGTGATAATTTTGTATATTTCCATAAATATTATATAATTTTTCTGTAATTAAAAAATATTGATACAAAATGGGTTAATTTTAAGCTAAAATTGTTCAAAAGTAAATTAGCTCTAGAACTCTAACAAAGAGGCGTGTCAACTTTCAATGCCGTGTGCACATTTCTTAGGCCAATGTTTAATGATTTAAATACCAAAAAGTAATACCGAGACAGATTGTGAAATTCGGGGTCGAAAGGGTTAAATAAAACGAAAACAGTTCAAAAGAGAGAATATGGAGTTTTCTTTGCAAAATCGTCACAAAAAGCATCAAGGAATGAACTTTTCTAAAAGTTTCAATTCTAAAACCTCAAACTCTTAACCCTAAAGCTAAATGCACAAAACACAAAATTTTTTTTTCTTGTGTTTACTCCCATCGCAAAATGTTGTCCATAAATTTTTCATTAGTGCCTTGAAGCATAAAATGTACGAAAAATTTCGCTACTTCAATATTACTGACGTGATCGCTTGCCACACGACCAGTGATTTATCACGTGACCCACGTTCATTCGTATATATTTGTTACTGCTGTTGTTGTTATTGTTGCTTTTACAAATGCACTAAAAAATGTTTACTTTTTCGTCATTTCTCTCTCTTTTTTGCTCCTCGTTGGCGCCGTGTGTTATCTTTACTTTTAAATAAGGATTTTATTTTCATTCTATTTTCCCATCATTTTTTGTTGTTTTTCTGTTTTCATTTTGCATTTTAGTTGGTGCGTAGCATTTTGAAAAATTTATACATACTCTCGGTTGCTTTGTTGGTGTGTTTTTTCGAGCAGGTGGCACGTGTAATGCATGCAAAAATTTTGCATTATCCTCGAAATGTTTAAATAGTTTGCTCGCAGCAGGAGAAGTAAATATTTGCTTAGTGTGCTCGAGTGTTTAAGTCGAACGATGTTGACCTCTTTTTCGACGATGCTGCATGCTGACAAATTGGCACAACGCTATTGTGCCATTTTGACTGCGTTTTGTTGTTGTCAGTTGAGTTGTTTTTTTTGGTGGGAAGTTGGCATTATTCTTTGCTTGAGGACACTTGAGTAAGTGTTTAGTTGTGGCTAAGGAACTGAAATTGTTTCAAGGTTAAATTAAGAAGAAAAAAATCGAATAAAATGTAACTGAGGCAGCAGTAAAATTATTTAAATTGCGAGACTTCAAAAATTCGAATAAGACGTCCGCATTTAGAGATTAAAGAGATATATTGGCATAGAGAGAGATCGTGTCTCCGGTGGTAGAGGGAGTTGAGGACGACCTAACATCGTCTAGTCTAGTCTAGTCTAATCTAGTCTAGTCTAGTCTAGTCTAGTCTAGTCTAGTCTAGTCTAGTCTAGTCTAGTCTAGTCTAGTCTAGTCTAGTCTAGTCTAGTCTAGTCTAGTCTAGTCTAGTCTAGTCTAGTCTAGTCTAGTCTAGTCTAGTCTAGTCTAGTCTAGTCTAGTCTAGTCTAGTCTAGTCTAGTCTAGTCTAGTCTAGTCTAGTCTAGTCTAGTCTAGTCTAGTCTAGTCTAGTCTAGTCTAGTCTAGTCTAGTCTAGTCTAGTCTAGTCTAGTCTAGTCTAGTCTAGTCTAGTCTAGTCTAGTCTAGTCTAGTCTAGTCTAGTTTGTGAGTTTTAGTGTCGTGTGACCAACAAAGAGACTTAAATTTTTGTATTTAAAGCTTCGTCTTAATTTTAAAATCGTCTTTAGTCAATTCGCTGCTGAAATCAATGTATAAATACCTAGCTTTCAAGTTTTGAATCAATGTAAATCCACTGGGATTCGTTGGTGGTTGAATGATTTGTTGAACTGACGTATAAACATGGCATTTCATTCTCAGAGATGAAGAAGAGCCTCCTAGACTCTGTAGTGAGAGAGCAGCGCAAAATGATTCAACCTAATTGTTTTTGGAAAGGGTTCTTTGTCTTTCTGTGAAGCTTTAAGTCTTAAATCAGATTCAGCAAAATTGTATAGGCTTCAGTTAGCATAAATTAAATGAGAATTTCTATAGAATCCAACACAATTTCAATTCATTTTACAAATTCTCGGAAATATTGAACCGTTTCAAATATTAAACTGAACATTAGTTACCACAAAACTATCATTTCTATTACCACAAATTCTCTCAAACAATAAACTATTGTAAGTAGTTGTAATTTCACAAATGTGTAAATGTGTAATTTGTAAATGTGTGCGTATGCAATTTGGACAACTTTCATTTGCTGCCTTCAGCTGTTGTGGTAAAATAATGCGTTGCATTTATGCAGCGGAAGTTCTAAATTACAATTTTCATCAAATTAACAAAGTAATAATAAATTTACAAAATCATTACACACACACACACTTAAATAACCCAGAGAGCGGCACACAACCATGAATGGGGCTGCCAGCAACTGTTGGTTGTAAATCACAAATCCGCAAATGGCAAATAAACGCAAATCACCGAATGTCAAATGCAATGCAACGCAACGTTGCACAGCAACTTTTTCTCCTGTCCCCACTGCGCAATAGCTTAGCTCCGCTTCATCTACAGTTGGTGCCCCAAGAGAGCGCAGCAAAGATTTCCCACTTTGGGTCCGTGGACGCGTGCGCACCCGTAACACAACAAAAATTAGATAATTTGCCATGCAGCAGCAGCAACAAAATTTGCATGCGGCACATGCGTTGCGCAGTCAGTCAGTCAGCGAGCCGCTGGTGTTGTCGCAAGATCGCAAATCGCACGAGTCGTTTCTTTGCGCTGCGCTCCTTCCATTTATAAACTTCAATAGTGCTGTTGTTGTTGCAAACTTTATGAGCCATGAAAACGTTTAAGTGTACAAAAACAACAACAAAAACAACGTCAATTGTGCAGCTTGTACCACTAAATTAGGCGTTTTTAATACGTCGCCGCGCGCATCCAACTGCCATATGGCGAAGTCTTGGCCGCTGTCGCTGCCGCTGCCGCTGCTTTGAGGATTAATGTTGAGTTGCTGCGAAAAACAGCTGTTGCCGGCATTAGTTGTATGATACATATGTACATTACATATGTATAAAACTTTTTCGCTTAGCTGCATGCAAACAACTAAAAAAAAAAACAAATAGCTTCAGCTGACGTTGCTCGGCGCGTATAAATATGTGTTGATGTTGTTGCTGTTTGTTCTAAATGCTGCTGGGTATATTGCCAAATGAATGTTGTGCTTCCAGTGTGTTGTATTTGTTGTTGTTGCAAAATGCTTAGTTTCATAATTGCTGCTTATTAGCGCAACTAGCTCAGCAAAAGCGAGAGCGCTCTATGCGAAAACATTTGTTCAAATTTTAAGTGAAATATACATAATTCAGATAATTTTCCATATTTTGACCAATGCTTAGTAGTACATAAATTATATTTAAGCATTTTATGCTTTATTGTTAGAAATATTTGAAAAGCAAGCTGACAAATATTTGAGAAGTGCGGCCAGCTGGTTTTCGTTCTAGCTTTATGATCTGTTGGGTTCTGTCTACTTATTTTTCTGTTCTGTCATATGTTCATATTTCGAAAGTAATTCAGTTTTTTGTGGCCTTGAAGTCTTAAATGGAGAGAGTGATATGCAATACAGTTAATTTTTTTGACTTTTAATTTATTTTATTTTAATTTTATTTAATTTTATTTAAATTTATTGTCTTTTGTTTTAATTTTGCTTTATCTTATTTTATTTTATTTTAATTTTATTTAATTTTATTTAAATTTATTTTATTTTGTTTTATTTTGTTTTATTTTATTTTATTTTAGTTTATTTTACTTTATTTTTTTTTATTTTATTTTATTTTATTTTATTTTATTTTATTTTATTTTATTTTATTTTATTTTGTTTTATTTTATTTTATTTTATTTTATTTTATTTTATTTTATTTTATTTAGTTTTATTTTAGTTTATGTTGTTTTATTTTATTTTTTTAATTTAATTTAATTTAATTTAATTTTATTTTATTTTATTTTATTTTATTTTATTTTATTTTATTTTATTTTATTTTATTTTATTTTATTTTATTTTATTTTATTTTATTTTATGTTTTATTAAATGAAGAAAGGGATATCGAAGTTTAGTCATTTTAGCTCTAAAGCTCTGAATGAAGAGAGGAACATAGCATTATTTGAGTCTCAATCTATCTGCCTAACAATCCACTTAATATTGAGGACTTAAATTAGGTTTGAGGTTTTGTTTCTTAACTTTGACTCCTTATTCAGATAAATTGGAACAATGTATTTATTGTCCTTCGTTAGCTACGACATTTCCTCATACTTCCGGTAGCATATACATATATTCGACATTCGGAAAACTCCTTGTCTTTTGAGACTATCCAAGAATCGACCCAATTTTTGGCTTCTTCGCTAAATAGGATGTGCAGCTTGGCCACTCTAAGAGTCATCGAGCGGAACAAGTAGTGCAACATGTGAGGCCCAGCATGTCCTGCAGTGCTACCTGAAAATTCTGTTCTTTTGTCACAAAGGTTGAGATGGTTAGAGAACAAAGAAAGTATGTTGTTTACATTTTATTGAATTTAATTATTCTCACTGATTTTTTGATTTTTTTTTACGTGTTAACATGATTAAAGCTACAAGATCTTCCGATGCGATTTATTGTTAAAATGTTTAAAAAACTCAAAACTTATTTGTATCCCCAATTGTTGGTTCCCCTCAACTAATCTGTCCATTTAACTGACAAATCGTATACATTTTTCTAGTTGGCTGTTTGTCTTTTTCCAGGTTTTTGTTTTTTTTTCATAGAAGATGGAAGACTTTGATTCCGTGTGCAAACACATGTAGAGTTTTTACTGAGACACACCTTTTGAAGCCAGTTCGCTCCACCTTCTAAATAGTCACTAAGCATCACATCTTTTTCCTTGACTATTAATCCATTTGTTGGACCATTAACTTATAAGTCCAATCCAGTCTCCAGTCTCGACCATGTCTTCATTTCTCTTGGTTGTTTATCAGTCTACCTTTCGACTCGGTCTGTGTTTTCTTCCTTCAATTCATTGACTGTTTATCCATTTGTTGGACCAATAACTTATAAGTCCATTCCATTTCTCTTGGTTGCTTATCAGTCTATCTTTCGACTCCGTCTGTGTTTTCTTCCTTCATTTCATTGACTGTTTATCCATTTGTTGGTCCATTAACTTATAAGTCCAATCCATTCTCCAGTCTCAAGCTATGCGTTCATCTCTTCGGCTGCCCAACAGTCTCTTTCGACTCCCTGTCTCTGTGTCTCTGTTCCCATACATCAGTTTGTTCATATTTTGAGCTTCAAACTTCAAGCTTTAAAAACTCAAAACTCAAACTCAGTTTTTCTTTCAATAACAACGCTTGATACAAAAATATTTATGAAAACACTTTGAAAACTGCTGACACAGTTTTCTTGAGTGACTTCAAGTGTTAAACTGTTATTTTAGTTGAAAATCATTCAAATAGACCTTTTCGAGAACTTTCCGACCCGCTGTATGAACTCACCAACTTCTACCAACAATGTTCTTAGATGACTTTCTAAAGTATGCAAAGTGTCGTTACTAATTTTTCCTAAAAGTTTAACAGACATTCCCACACGCAGCGAAATTCGATATTTCCTTCTTATCTAACAACAAAACTGTCAATAAATAAAATGTTAGTGCCGTTTTTAACTGCTTTAAAGCAAAAAATACCAACAAAAATGAGTTCTATGAAATTCAATTCCCATCACTCGACTATTTTTGTTGTTGTAGTGTGAAAAAACATTGAGGTTGAGGCTGTGCTTTGGCGCATTTTCACCACGCACCACTTGTCGGCGCACCGCAGCTGCTATGTTTGTGTGTGTGTGTGTGTGCTACGCATTGAATTTCATTAAAGCGCAACGCTTGCCGCCTCGTACACTTCATCTGACTTTCTTTGGGGGCCACCCCACGCGATTTGCCAATTGCGCCGCACACCAGTCGACCGCGAAAAATCCGCATTTCCGCCCACCGTTTGTACGGAAAACCCAGCTCCCAGTTGCGACCCGTTGCCGTTATGTTTGCAGCCGAAATTGTTTTTTGTCAAAAGAAAAAAATATTAAAAAAAACCACTGGCAGCTCCATTAAGGCGCAACAAATGCGTGTTGCAAGTTGCACGTTGCACATGTCGCTGCTGCTGTCGCCGTCGCCGTCAGCGTCGCTGCCAGTTGGCTCGCTTGCTTAATTTTAATTTCGCCTATTTTCTGCTGCTAACTGCTTCCATTTCTTTGCCGCTTTTCGTGGCCGTCTGGCGCTGCGTGTAGCGGTCTCGCGCCTTCGTCTCCGCCGCAAATTAAAAACGCCAAAACAAATAAGGCGGCAACACCAAAACGAGCGAGCAATGCCTGCGCTCTGTGGTTTTTCGCGCACTTCCCCCTGGCTGCGGCGCGTTGTCTGCCGTTTGCTGCCGCTCGCCTGTCGTTGGCAGCAAATTACATCCGCCCTTGCAATTGCGCGCCGGCTGGCAACCAACTCGGCGCAATCCCACAAGTTGCATGGCGACGAGTGAGCGGAGGCAGCGCCGCTGCGGCTGATGAGTTTTCCATGCAGACTTGTGCCACAAGCCGGCGCGTTGTCGGTCTTGTTGTGCTGTTGCAACTGTTGTTTTTTAGTTCATGCTGCTGTTCTTGTTGTTGTTGCTGTTGTCATTGCTGTTCTTTTGATTTGCGCAGCAGCCGGCAGCTGCCAGCAGATTTTTGGATTTGTGCAATTTGTGCGCAAATTTGCGAACTGCTCGCCAACTAGGCGCGCCAGGCAGCAGGAAGAGAGAGAGGGAGGTGTAGCGAGAGGAGAGACGCGGTCTTGGGTGAGTAAGGAAACGTAGTTTGCAAGATTGATTTCTGCTGCACGATTTGCTGTTTGCGATTGGTTTTCGAGGCAGCGTAATCGCTTTTGAGGCCATGATTGACAAGCCATGATTGAAGAGCCGGCATTCGTTTTTGCCTGCTTGAGGTTAGGCTAACAAGCAGCCAGTTGCCGAATGTACCGCTAGACTGGGCACGGCTAATGCTCGCGTAATTACAGCAATCAATTTGAGGAAAACACAAATACTGGAAATACTGGCTTGCAGATTTATGAATGTCGTTTGAAGTTTAAACGTTCGGTTTCAATTGTACACATGCGAATAATTTGGATTCTTCAAGGATGAGTTTTGTGGCCCAGGGAGAAAGTGCGCGAGGGAATCCAGTTTTTTGTATTGGAACCTTTTCTTTATAGTAAAAAATAGTTCACATAAACTACTTAGTGAAAGCATTTGTCAGAAAAAGTTATTTGAAACTCTTCTTTTTATCAGAAATTAGTTCAAATTCATTACATAGTGAAAGTATTTATCAGAAAAAGTTTGTGAAAGAAAGATAAAGTAAAGCTTAGGTTGAGTAGGGAGACTACAAGGTCACTTGGAGTCTTCAAAGGACTCTTGCAAGTCTACTCATATTTCTGAAAGAATATTCAAAAGTCTCTTGCTTTAATCAATCTGCAACCCAGTTCTCTTTAAACATTTCTTGTTAATGTGTCACTAAAAGTTTTTATAATAAAGTATTACTATATTTTATTAGTTATTGATTAATTTTCTTAAATAATTCATTAAAGGTTTAGATGAACACATTATGGGCTTTTTGAACTCACAGCTATACAACTTATGCTTAACTTTGCCAATACTTACTCAGCAAATAAGAGCAACAAAGAAATTTCCAGTTATTTGTGAAGTGTAAAATTGTTAGCTAACAAATACTTTCTTTGAATTCAGTAATTAATGTTCATGTAATTTTCTTTCATGAAGCTATAGAAGAGAAAAAAAATTATGAAAATATGTTTTAGAGTTATGGGACCTATGCCGATTCTATACTAACGATAGCGTTGGAGCTATTGGGCCCATTGTGATACCACAAATGTGGTATAGTCAGTTGAATTTTTACGAGAATTCTCTCGTTTTTTTGGGTACGTAAATTCCGAAGAAAATCAATATGAAATAGTATGCAATTTTTTTGGAGCTCGAGTTCAAATTTAGTGGATCCAAAAAATTGATCCAATAATTTGATTGAAATAATTGATTATTTGATTTGAAATTAGACTTGATCCTAAGAAAACCTGGCTAGTTGCATAGGAAGTGGTATATTGTTACTGTTTCCTATACATCTCTGCAGTTTTTAAAGACAAAATTTCACAAAAGATGCCTGTTTTTCAGCATGGACTATGGTTTTGGCTTATTTGATGAACGTAAATTAGGGGTTGAGCTCATTTGACGAGCATAGACTAGGGTCTGTACTCATAAAGTCTACCTTAGAAGGTGCTATATGCCTTCATAATCTAATTCTTTACGCACAGCGTCGGCAACAGGGTACAACGCATGCCAGATTTTATTCTTCTACGCCAGGAAGACTTGTGGTCCGTGTGTAATTTCTTGTAGATTCCTGCAGAGATTAGAGATCTGAGTTTTGAGTGCAATGCAAGTAGTGTAAGTTTACAAAACATGGAGACAACTTTGCATGGATTGTCTATGTGTATGTGTCTACATTGTAAATGAGATTGAAATCTGTTTCTATTGCAGCATCTAGTTTATCGAGTGGAGCTGCACTCATTCATTTTATGATCTTAATGATCTCTGCTATGACAAACTCATTGTAAGAGGTTATGACTTTTTGCTCATGAATTTTATTTTTATCAGCAATACAATTTGTCATTTATCTCCCAACTGAAATTAATTTATTTATGGTACACCAAGACTGCTTTGGTTTAGCTTCAAAAAACCAGCGTCAGAGAGACAGAGTTCTTACAATGCACAATGTCTTTGCGCGTTATGCCAACAGTCAAGAGTCCTGAATTTAAACGTTGCACAATGACTCCATACAACTGCGGGACAAAATTATAAGGAGTGGTCTGTTCTTAATTAAATTTCTCTTCTTTTCTCTCTTTTTGTCTTTTTCTTAAACTTTTATAGTTTGACAATGCTTGAGACTTACAGCCTGATTCTGTGTATTCTTGACAAATTTTTTATCAAGACGTTTTGTCAAGATTTTTATCAAGCAAAAGCTTTGCTGGTATTCTGATGCAACATTGATAAAGTAAAAAGCTCATTTAATTCAACATAAGGTGAATATGCGACATTTGTCAAATTGTCAAAAAATAAGACAAAAAGTTTAACTAAAGTAAGTTTTGCAGAAAAAAACCGGCCTTAATAGCCCAGCGGGTACGCGCTGGCTTCTCATACCGTGCGCCCCCGGTTCGAATCCTGGCTGGGTTGGAAATAAGTTCGTACGTTTTTTTTTAATAGTTTCATCACAATAGGCGCTTTTTGCATACAAAAAATAATTCGTGGGAGGTAACGGATTTTTTTTTTATTTTCTCTGATGTAAAAGTGTAAACATGCACAATTCTTCCATTTTCAATAGGCAAAATTTCAATTTGTATGCTGTTGTCAATAGCATTCACACTTTTGACAATTTATCAAGAAAAGAGCTTTTACTTTTGGGATAGAATACCGATTCTTGACAAATAATAAAAACTTGACAAATAGTCAATATGATGAATTTATCAAGTGTACAGAATCGGGCTGTTAAAATTAAGATAAGGTTAGATAGATTTAAAAGGGGAAATGTGCACTGAGACAAAAGTTGATCTATTGTGCCTCCAGGTAGGGTAAGGTTGCTATCAGGGCCGTAGCTAGGGGGGTTAGGGGGTTCTGACCCCCGAAATGTTAGAACATTGTTTTAATTTATAATATCCTAAACTAGTTACTAATCACACCATGCATGGCTACGTTTACATTGAGCCCAAGTGCCTAATTAAGTTAAATTAGTAATTTAATTTAGCTTGGAAGCTTATTTTCAGTCAGCTGTCGGGTTTTGATTTGAGTAACCCCCCCGAAAAAAAAATCCTGTCTACGGCCCTGGTTGCTATGGTTGGTTGGTTGATTGGTTGTGGTGGCTGCCTCTGTATGAGACACACTATTGACCCGTTGTGATACCACAGATTCCAACCGTTTGAAATGTATATGCAACACTGTTTTCTTTCCAACATAAGTTACAGCACACATTTCAAACGGATGGAAAAGGAGAAAAGGAAAAAGGAGGGGGGAAAAGGAGGGAGGGGACCTACAGTTTAACGCCGAATCCGAACGGCGATTGGCAGTTTTTCGTTCACACTTGGATGTTTTGCCATTGCCTGCCAGGAACGAATTCTTGTATCCTTCATGTGGATAACGATAGAAGTAAATGAGCGTTTTACCAGCCCGAGCCAGGAATCGAACCTGGGGCACTCGGTATGAGAAGCCAACGCGCTACCCGCTGGACTATCGAGGCCGGCCTCGGTTGCTATAGCTTACCAGATTTTTGTTGGCTAGATTTTTCCGATTTTACATTTAATCAGTTACGTCAACATTGATAATTGCAAGGAGTAACAGAAATTTTCGTAGGACCCTTTAGGTTTGCAATAAAAATTATAATAATAGATGTCAGTTTTGTATTTGTGTAGTTTTTTTTTTCATTTTTCATGTTGATTGCATACTTTTAGAAATAAATAAAATATATTTGGTTTAGACTACTTTTAAAATTTAATTATTTTCTGAGATCTCAAGATATCGGAGCATATAATGACATTACTCGACAATGATAGAAAGCTTCTTAAAATCCAAAAAAATCCAGGAACATACTTTCACATACTTTTCAAATATTTTCCTCTAAGTTTTGCCAATTTTCAGATTTTTCATTTAGAAAAATATTTTAAATAAAATGTGATGCAAAAGTCTCAGTTTTATAAATTTTGAGAAATTATTAAATGCGAAAATGCCCACATCAATTCTTAATCTATATTGAAAGTTTTAGTAACTTCTTGTGACCATGTATTTTAAGATTTTTTTACTCAACAGATTACTCATATAAAACAAAAAACATGTCGCACACGCACTACAAAAGTGACACAACTCAAAATTTTTCATTTTCGGGTTTATGTGTTAAAACTGTGCACAATGCATAAATCTACCAATCAGCAAAAGCTCAGTATATTTTGTTGTTGTTAACTGTTGCAAAAATACAGTGAGGTCTCTCTTCATGTCAGAAGTTTGATGCTATTTGATCGCTGCAGCTCAATGCAAAGAGTCCTAACTCAAATTGTGACACTTTTGACGAAATAAATGTTTATTAAAGTTATTTTTAAGCAAATTTCTGACAATTTTAGTATATATTTTCAAATAAAAATATTAATTTCGAATTTTCAGAATTTTTCTTTCAACTTTTTAACTGTCATTTATAATTATTAAATTCAGAAAAAGTGGGTTAACTTGAAATAGTTCCGTAATTATTGAATTAAAATATCATCAAAACAGTCACAACGCAAAATTTTGGATTTTCTAGTGTAAAATAAAAAAAATTCTTGCAACTTATCAAAAAGCATAATCTGTAAGGATTTTCTACTGAACGGTCTATTCGTTATTAAAAAAAATGTTTATTTAGCTCAAAAGCAGTTTTTTTGCGAATCATGAAAAATCAAATAATTTGAGTGATTTTTTTGTGAAAAAAATTTTAATTTTGGACAGCTTTGCACACACACTTATTAATTTTTAGTACAGATTTTTTGGGGTTTTTCTTATTTGGAGTTTTACTTTTTTAATTACATCAAAATCGTTAAAATCTGAAAATATAAAATTTTTGATTTTTGTCTATGGAACGAATCACTGTGCGCAGTGAGTGAGACTACTTTTATTTTTTACTTACTTCACTTTAAAGAGTCTCAACCTATGTGGATTATACTTGGGTGATTCTTCTTCAAAGTTCGAGTTGGCCGACTCTAGAGAGTTTCTAGACATACTTTTGTCTTCTGGACTATTTCCTGGCTAACACTTTAAAGAGTCCATATCTATGTGGATTACCCTTGGATGCTTCTCCTTCAAAGTACGGAGTAGAATCTACAAACTACATCTCTTTTCACACTTTTGGCCGATCTTGAGAGTCTCTAGACAGACTATTTTGCTTCTGGACTATTTTCTGGCCAACACTTTACTTTATAGAGTCCAAATCTTCTCAGTCGCCTTAAATCAGTCAATATTAGTGATTCACTTAACATCAACTAAATAAATAATTTCCTCAGGTAAAGCTCTAAGCTCTCTACTAACAAAAATTCACCCAATTTGTGGCTCAGAATGACCATAAACATCTTTCTTAATAGTCTTGGTGCCTCTTAGAATTAACCATTTGCCAGTTATATGCGCATCAAACTACAAAAGAACAACTCAAAACGTAAGTCAAAAGTCGAAACATAATCAGCATTGCCGCGGGCCTGTAATGGCATCCATTAGGCGCATGCAACATTCCGTAATGACACGTTTATTAACTCGTTAATGCACCAGCTCGATCGTTTATCATCGGCGTTGCCGCAGACGCTTTTGCAACACAGCAGCAGCAACAACAAATGCCAGCCAAGAAAATTGGAAAATGAAAATTCTTGCACTGTGCGCGTGGGCACTTATGCGGTCTAGGCCGAACAATTTCATATTTTCGTGTCGAAATTTCCATATGTGCTGTGCCTGATGTAATCTACACTAAACGCTTAATTATCTTTAGTATGTGTCAGACTTGGAAGCTAATCGCTTATGAATGAGTATCTGCTATGCAGACATTGTCTCAAAGTGTGCGCGTGTGTGTGTGTTGGTCGTAAAATTCTTTATGCACACATGTTGAATATTTCATTTTTAATAATATTTTGTTGGTATTTTCACATTTTGTAAACATTGGCTCGTTTGGCAACCAACAATATGTTCGCTGTCCACTGCGCACGTTGGCGTTTTGACACGCTGTCCTTTTCCGTACCCCGCAGCTCCGCTCTCACAACAATGCAATGCACTCGTGCGCCGCATTATTGTCAGCCAATTTTTCAACACCCATGTTAAATTTTCAAAATTTAATGCCACTCAATCGCTCTCTCCCACTCACACACACACACACACACACACACACACACACACGTACACATACACTCGCAGACGTTTGGTACAATTTCAGTGCGCTCCACTTTGGACGCATGTTGCACGTTATAAACGATTTTAAAAAACGCCAACAACAAAACCAGCGCAGCGGAAGGAGCACTGCAACAACATTTTGCCGTCGCGCGCGCCATTTGTCACTGCGAGCGCGTAAATGACACCTCGGCGCGCATTATTGCCAGCTCACGTTAAATGCCAACGAAAATTGCATACAGTCAATGTTGTCAACGCTACTAAATTTTCGTCTGACACTACCCGCCCCAAGCGACAAGTGTTCCAGTGCAATAACAACAACAACAACAATAATAAAACGTGAATTGGGAAAAATGAGCGCACTGCAAAATGCGACAATTGCACTACAATTGTTAACATTTTTGTAATTTGACATTTGTCGCGCATGTTTACCTTTCCGCATCGCGCACTCGGTCGTCCTCCTGCTTGACGCGACGTAGCGCGACAAATACTTATTTATGTGTGTGTGTGTGTTTGCATTTATCCATTTGTGCATTGCATGTTGTCGCATTTGTTGTAAATGTTAAAAATGTCTTCATTGCATGTTGTCATCGCATTGCTCTGCAATGTTGCTGTCGTTTTTCTCCTCCGCTCGACAGCTGGTTGTGCTTGATACTGTTGTTTGTTGTTATTGTTGTTGTTGCTGCTGGCTGCTGTCGTTGTCGCTGTTGAAGAATGCATTCTCAACTTGAACTTGTCGCCCCTGCGATTTTCATATTGTCTTGCACGAACAACAACAAAAAGATAATGCTTCGGGCATGTCTCGTCGCATTTTTCGCTAATAAGTGTCAGCGCATATTTCCTCGGGGTTTCTTGGCATTTATTTATTTTTTTTTACATGGAATTAAATCTCATTAGGGAGCAAAAATAATTCATATTTAAGTTTGTCGACTGAATAAGGAAAGAACTCATTAATTTTTATTCCCTGCGGTTTTGAAGAATGTTGCCAACCAATTGTTACTTTAATTTGGCGGAGTGTAAACATGGAAGACGTTAGATGGAGTTGCATTTTGTGAGGTGGAACAGGTTAATTTATTCACTTTGAGGTCAGTTTAGAAGTAAATTAAAATTTCTCACATTTGGGTAAATTTAAGTACATATTTGTGTATTAAACTACAAACAGAATTAATGTGTTGCCAACAAGACTTTTTGCTCAACTAAAGTCTCTAAAAATGTAGGTTTTGAGGAAGTTTCTTGATTTTAGCTTCGAGTTCTGGCTTTCGAAGTTTCGAAGCTTTAGTTTAGAATTGCAAGACAATTTGCTTTGTATGAAAATTTATTTTTTTTTTATTGAAAATTTATACAAATTTAAATATTTTGTTAGATTTTGATATGAAGCACTTCTGCTCCATCTGAATACTCTTCAATGTCCAATTACAGTTACACTTGATCCAAGTAGAAAATATGGCAGGGCGTAGGCGTCCATGGCCCTCGTTCGGTCTCAAAAAGTCTTTGCAGTGGAAATGCACAAAGGAACGATGTCTTGTGATATTACATTAGGAACCACGAAGATTTCAATGTAAACTCCTATATCTATCTTTCTGATAGAATTGGATGTTCAGTTAGGTTGTTGTAGAGGCAGCCTTCTGCTGAAAGAGTTTATTTAAGCACGAAAGTATAGGGTTTTCCAACAAGAGGTGTTATTTTGGTATTCAAAGATAAATGCCATTTTTTGAGATAAATGATCGGATGTTTATTTCATAATAAAGAGGAAGGTATGCCGTTAATAATGAAAAACAACATCAGCCAAATGACCACCACGTCCACGCTTACAGGACCATATCCTTTTCATAAAGTTTTCCATAACCAAATCGCAAAGTGGCTGCCCTATGTCCTCGATAGCCTCACGAATTCTATCTTTGAGGTCTTGAATCGACGCTGGGCTGTTGGCGTACACCATATCTTTCACGTGGCTCAAAGGAAGAAGTCGCAAGGTGTTAAATCACAAGATTTCGGTGGCCAATTGTGATCACCTCTTCCAGAGATAACACGGTCCGGAAACTTTTTCCCGTAAAAGAGCAATGGTTTCGTTTCGTGTAGCACGTAGCGGCGTCTTGTTGAAAGTAAACGTTGTCCAGATCAATACCATCCAACTCCGACCATAAAAAATTCTTAATCATCTCTCGATAGCGCAATCCATTCACCGTAACTGTTGATCCAACCTCATTTTCGAAAAAGTAAGGTCCAATGACCCCGCCGGACCATAAACCGCACCTTCACATCTTCACACCTTCTTCACATCACTAACTTGTCCCAACAGCTCGAGTTTTTCCACCAATTTCTGTATTGCGGTCCGACAAGAAAATGCTTTAGTTTTGCGAACTGTGACTGCAAGATTTTCACCATTTTGTAGTGAATTTTAATAATTTCAATGCATTGTTGAAGCGTGTATCGTTCCAGTTTTAGTAATCGCGTAGTTTCTACTTGTCAAATGTCAAAGAATAAAAGCTTCAAAATTGACAGCTACCGAAATACCGGGTAATTCAAAATAACACCTCTTGTTGGAAAACCCTATATGACTCGTTGTGATATCACGTTAGGAACCACAAGGATTCTATCTCTCTAATGGAATTAAAAGTTTACTTACTACAAGTCATTAGAGGGCCCGATTGAACAAGTTTAATGCATGAATTGAAGGAGCAAAGTTCTATTAAAATAACCAATGTTAACTTTGTAACAATAAAATATGCTTTAAAAATTCTCTGCAATTCACTAACCTTCATGAATTTTCCCTCATGCACATAAAAGCAATTTTCGGACATTTGAAATTGTAGCGCATCATTCAAGGGTTATTCACAATCACACTAACTACAACTGCCAATCTGTATTCAACATTCGCATTTTAAGCTGAACCCAAACACAAATTTGAAAAAGCTTTCGGTGCTAATTTTTCAAAGGCTATGCACACATCCGCAGCACTGACATTCGAACCAATAATGTTTTCTTTAACGCCAACAGAGTCAGGCAGATAAAAAGTCACTGCCTGAAAAAAAGGGATCAATAGGCGTTGGGCTGCAAAAAGGTTTGGCTTTTTGTTGCACTCGAAATGGTTTAGCACCTCATAATTCTGAGCACACACGCGCCTTAGTCGCCAATACCAACAACAACAACACACCATTAACAACGTAAACAGGCGCACAATGAAAGCAACGCAACACTCAAGTAGCCCGAAACGATGCCGAGGCGGCATAAAGAAAAAGTAGGGAAAGAAGGAAGAAAATTGCGTATGAAGAAAATTTGTAGCCCGCAGTCATGGCTGTTGCTGCTCATTGAAAATTCAAATCACAACGTACCGGAAAGAAGAAAAGCCACTCGCACACACACACACACACACACACACGTGTACACGTACACAACCGCGCGCGAAGAAAATAAATAAAAGCATTTTAGAACGTTGCCAAATCCGAACAGAATTGCGCTCAAAGCAGACGCTGCCAATTTGGAGCATCAAATTGCTAGCAGCGCGCCCAACAACAACAACAACAATAAAAGGCCCGAAACCAATGCAATCAAAGGGAATAAAAACTGAAAAAAAATATAAAAATTTTATATAAAAATGGAAGAGTGAAAAAATGGAGCAATGCGGCCGCAAGTGCGAACGTGCGCGTCGTAAAAGGTGCGCTGCGTCGACGGCGACGGTTTTATGGGCTGAAAAAAGATGAAAATTATTGCAAAAGTGCGAAAACGATTGCGCGGGCGCCTGCTGTGCGTGCGCGCCTCACGTCTGCTTCTGCATGCTGCACGTGTTTATACATTTGTAAAATATGCCAATAAACACTGAATGCACTTTAAAATAATTAACCCCGAGCACATGGCGCGCTGCAGTCGAAGCGACAATAAATTGAAGTGAAGCAAGAGGCGGCGGCAACTCTAAATGCACCAAACGCGGCCCAGTGCCAAGTGTTTCGCTTTCAACTATGTAGTGGCAGCAATTGTTTTCATTATTATTGTTGTTGTTGTTTGTGCTGCGTGGGCCGATTGCATTTCGCGATTGAGACATGACCATAAAAACTTACTACCAACTATTCTTGCAGCAGTTCAACAAGACGTCGCTGCTTGGCAACTGTCAACGCACATGTTTTCGCACATCATTTCCATTTTGCTGCGCGTGTGTGTGTGTGTGAAAAGTTCAATATTTACAATTTACAAAGTTTATGCGCCATTTGCATGGCAACTACGAAATTGTTTAAATTTTAAAGTGAACCACTCTCGAAAAATATTTATTTTTGGCACTTGCCACAAGCGTCGACAATGCGTTGTCTGAATGTGTGTCAGCGCCTGTTCAGATCAAAGAAAAGTCCATATGACTGATTTCGCACATGTCTTCGAAGATTTGGAGCATTTTTAAAAGGGCCAAGTGGAGGTCAAAAGCTGATAAATTGTGGACATGAATTGGCGGCTGGTGCGCACCGAAATCGTTTGAAGTATGTCGTCGAACGAGTTGCGTGACCAGCGTGTTGGGACTCAGGAAAATTAAATCAAATCGTTTTTAACCTAAGAACAGTGACACTGATATATATTAACCCAATCAAGACGACGATTTTTTTTCGAACACGGTCCCCAGAAGCGAAATTTTATTTTTCTTTGTATTATTCACAGTAAAACCAATGCCAAATTTTTTTCCTGTACTTTACAGATTTCATTAGTTTCAGAAAAATCGTATTTCGACGACTAGTTTACTCAGAATAACTGATAATTGCACATTACTGTCGTATAACACACGGTGTGCAATCGGTCTCGAATGTGTTAAGTTATTTGAGTTTAACCCTTTCAGTCACAATGTCCAATATATTGGACTACAGCCCATACAATTCATACAGCGGGCTGTTATTTTCATGTCGGAAAGGGTTAATTTGAACTAACCTTTTTCGATTCTAACCTCAAAATTGTGTCACTTAAACAGTTTAAGTAATCCAAGTTTAAGTCAAAAACTAACCTTTTTAAGTGATAAATCATGATATCAACACTGATAAATCATACATATTCCAACCCAGCGGCACACACAGGATTTCATTTTGGGGGGGTGGGGGTTTTGCTTACAAATTTTGAGACGAATAGCATTCGAAACCATATTTTGTACCAGAAATTTTTGTGTTTGGGGGCGGTTTGAATTCCAAAAACACCCCTGTGTGTAACGAAATTGTATAAAGGACGACTGAAGATCCACAATGATTGAATATTGTTAACATCAAAAGTCTTAGATATTGTTGAAAACTTATTTTTAAATATGAGAAGAAGAAGAGAATACATTCATTCGATTTTAACCTAAGAACAGTGACACTAAAACTGTTTAAGTAATCTTACTAGAACCTACCTTCTCACTTATAGGTCATACCAACACTTATGAAAAATACATACTTATACAAAATTGTTCTTATAATTTGTAATGAATTTGGATAAACAACGAGTAAAGATCCACAAAGATTGAATATTTTTGTACATCTGAAGTCTTAAATATTTAAAAAATTAAATTTGTAAGGGAGAATGCTGGGTTGTGAACCAGGCTGGGTTGTGAACCATTACCGTTTTTTCTTTCCCTAATTGACATATCGCCAATCTTTTAACTGTCAAGTTTGTCTTTTGATAGGACTCTACTTTTGTGGTTACACCGAAGTAAAAACACGTATTGCTTGTGGCAGCAATCGAGTTTGAAAGACATCGTGTTTCAAAATCGACTGCGAAAACTTGTTTGCTTTTTTTAAAGTGCTATCCAAGTGACTGAGCTTATTGCAAAAAGGTCAATGTAATACATGTTTATTTAGTGTTTTGATTCTATTTTACGATGCAATATTTGTTTATGTCGAATTATGATTGGAAGTGTCATTTATTTTAAAGTTTCCAAAATGGTATCGTGGTTGGGCTATGAACCACTGAGGTGGCTGGGTTATGAACCACCTGTTTTTCGTACTACATTTGTTCTAACACTGTCAAATATGGACGGATATATTAAAATAAAGTAATTTTATGTAATTTCACTCGATTTCGGTGAGTTCACTTGAAGTGGGCCAATGCGAGAACGCGTTCGTATTTCACATGCAAACATTGCGACACCGATAAGGATAAACATTCAAAAAATTGAGCACTTTCATTCATTGTGATTTTTTGGCCTAAGTGGCGTCATTATATCTTTTTTTACCTCTTGAAGCCTCCTGATTAAATAAATTCTCAACTTACTTAAAAATTATGGGTGTTTTCTTCGTATTTTCCGACTTCAATAGGGATTTTCCAGATGGTTCACAACCCAGCCACTTTTTTGGAAAAGTGAAAAATCACGTCCTTAGAAAATTGGACGTAGAGAGTTAAATATCAATCAAAAAAGTAATTCGTCTTGATAAAAAAGTTGCGTTTTATATTTATCTTTCCAACGGTATCTTCGATTTTTCGATATCTTTATTCTGAGAAAAGTTAGAGCTAAAAAACAAAACCCGGTTCACAACCCAGCCCTCTCCCTTATATAATGAATTTCTACAAAAAGCAACCGCAAGAAGAGAAGACTCTCTGAAAAATTAAATCAAATCGATTCTAACCTAAGAATAGTGACACTGAAACAATTTATGTAATTCGAGTCTGACTTGAACTCATCTTTTGAACTAATAAGTATTTTCAACACTGATGAAGCATAAATATTCAAAGTTGTTTTTAATTTTGTGTAACATAATTTAAACAATTACAAAGATCCAACATTTTCCCATCAAAGGTCGCAAACATGGTTCAAGAATTACTTTTAAATTTATTGTAAAGATACAATTTTAAAAGAATATAATCAGCACTCAGCTTAGGAAGAGCCCTGGTACTCTCAACACTATTAAACGTGTGATTGGTTCCAATTTCCACAAGGGTCCCACATTTTTTATCAAAGATCGCAAATATTGTTCAAGAATTTATTTTCAATTTGTATGTAAAATTGTAATTTTACACGAAGATATTCAGCCTTCGTTGTTAAAAGAGCACTGGAACTCTCAAACATGTTTCTTGTAAGAATTGTTTGCCATTTCTGCTTAACTATTACACTTGCAATTTGTTTTCTATTTCCACACAGGTCCCACATTTCTCATCAAAACATTCAAATAAAAATTCAAACAATTCAAGGATTTTTTTTTTAATTTGTGTGTAAAGATGCAACTCTACGAGAAGATATTCAGCACTCAGCTTAAGAAGAGCCCTGGGACTCTCAAATACTTTTTATATAAGAATTCCTGATCATTTCTGCAACTTGGTTCAATTTCCACAAAGATCCAAAATTTATGTTTATAAAAAATATAAATATATCAATAAGTACCGGGACTGTGTATTTTAAATTTTCCGCCGTTGCCCGATGCAGGTAAAAATATTTTTTTTAGGTCGGTAGGACCTTAACTGACATCTGTGTGCGACAACTTTTGAGCGGGATTGCATCATTAGTTTTTGTTTGGCAGCTGTTAGCGTCAGTCAACTTTTTGTATTTCGTCGCATTTTACAATGGATAATTATGTTGATCAATGTATTTGTTTGAAATTTTGTCTTAGGAACGAAATTTCTTGTGCCAATGCGCTTAAAATGTTGCAGAAAGCATTTGGGGAGTCTGCTCTATCAAGAACGAAGAAAATGTTCAAAAGTGGTCGTGAAGTGGTCGAAGACTTTCCTCGTTCTGGACGTCCTTCAACATCGAATACCGACGAAAATGTTGAAATTGTGAAGAAAATCGTGCTTGAAAATCGTCATTTGAGCCTCAGAGAGATTTCTAACGATCTTAACATCTCTTATGAAAGCGCACAACACATTTTTGTTGATATTTTGCGCATGAAACGCGTCGTCGCACGGCTTGTTCCTCAAGACTTGAATTTCGTCCAAAAAGATCATCGAAAGCAAGTGGCTGAAGACATGATTTCCGAAGCTAAGAAGAACCCAACGTTCATGAAACGCATAATTACTGGTGATGAGACATGGGTCTATGAATTCGACGTGACAACTAGCCAGCAATCATCCGAATGGCGTGCTGAAGGCGAGCCAAAACCAAAAACAGTGCGCCATTATAAAATGTGACGAAGTACAAAAAGTTGACTGACGCTAACAGCTGCCAAACAAAAACTAATGATGCAATCCCGCTAAAAATTTGACACAGATGTCAGTTAAGGTCCTATCGACCTAAACAAAATTTTTTTACCTGCATCGGGCGACGGCGGAAAATTTAAAATACACAGTCCCGGTACTTATTGATCATAGTGTATGCAATTCTACGAGAAGATATTCAGCACTCGTCTTAAGAAGAGCTCTGGGACTGTCAAAAAATTTTCACTTAAAAATTACTGCTTTACTATTACATGTGCAATTTGGTCCAATTTCCACAAAGGTCCCATATTTTTTGTCAAACAATTCAGATAAGAACTCAAATAATTGAATTTCTTTTCAATTTGTATTAAATTGTAATCTTACAAAAAGGTATTCAGCACTCGTTCTAAAAAGAGCACAATGACTCTGATACATTTTTTACTTAAAAATTTTTGGCCACCTCTGCTTCACTATTATACGTGCAATTTGGTCCAATTTCCAGAAAGATAAAAAATTTTACTATCAAATATTTCAAATATTTTCCAGGAATTTCTGTTCAATATGTATGTAAAGTTGTAATTCTAAAAGAGAAAAATCAGCATTCGTCTTTAGAAGAGCGCTGCAACTGTCAAACAGTCTCGACTTGACCATTTCTGGTCACCTCTGCAACACTATCACACAGTGAGGCAAAAATTGATCGCACTGCAACAACAGCTAACCGTCAATGTTTACAAAATTGCTAATGTTTATGTTCGGAATTCACTTGCACGCAGCGTCGGTTAACCTTCCCACCTTCCCAGGGCCGTAAACATCGACACTACACAATTTACAATATTGTAGTCGCACAGTGGGGTGCGGCGTTTTCACGCCAACGAAAACGCATAAAATTATAGTTTATTTGCGGGCGGCCATAAACAAGCCGCAAACATTTGCAGCAAACAAAATTGAAAAAATTACAAAAAAATGCAGCGCACAATGAAGAAAAAACAACATGCAAGCCGGCAACACTGACAGCACCAAAGATCAGCGCAGAGCAATTGCAGAGCGATTCGAAATGCAGCTAAATAAAGCGGAAAATGCAAACAAGACAAGAAATGCAAATGCCGCCAGTCGCACGGCGCAGCGCACGTGATAAATGTGACCGTAATTAATTTCACACTCGCCGCCCAAACGCGCCACGCACATTGCACCGGCACCCGGCGAGCGGTTGCGGGCGTGCCGCCGACTGCCGGTGCGAATTTGCGAGCACGCGGCGCGAAATTAGCCAAACATGCAGTCGCTTAATTACGCGCGCGGCCCTGTCGCCATAAATACGCGGCGGCCGCGTGCATCTGGCGGCCCGATCGCGCGTAATTGAGTTCTAAATTCCGGCAACAGTCGATTTTGCGCGCACGCACTCGTCCGCCGTAGGCGCAGCGCATTGGGAAATGTGGCGTTGAGAATGTTTCGAAAATGTTTATGGTTTCTGCAATTGTTGCATTTCTTCAATTTGTGCCGCTGTGCGGTCTGTCCGCGCGTTCCATTCGACTTGTACAAAGTGCAGCGCGTTGGTTTTGAAAATTTGTTGCTCGTTGTTGAAATGTTTGCGGCCATGTCTGCAGCAAATGTGAGGCTTTTCCAAATTGTCTAATGTGCAGCGATTAGCAGCGGAAGCGGCCTAATCGCTCGCTCTCTCCACACATTTGGGCCGAGTAAGCGTTCCGAGCGATTGGCAAAGCGCAAATGATTGGTGGGCGCCCACTAAGTGGCGACGTGCTAACGCCAACATTGGACGCGTTTATTTTGAATGCCTCACACTTTCACACATGTCGGCGGTTCGAAGTTTGTGTATTTTTAGCGGTGCAAAGTGATTGAGCGTGTTGGCTGACTGGAGATGAATTTGTTGCGCTGAAATTGGAAGAAGTTTAATCACGTGGAGCCGAGTGATTGAATGGATCGAGATGCACTTAGTACAAATAAACAATAGAGGAAGTAATTTTACTGTGAACTGATTTGCTTGGGAGTAATATAAATCGAAATGAACTTGGTTTGGTTCAGAGATTTTTAAGATGTGTGGGCTGTATAACTCCACACCATAGATACATGTAAATGTTGTGTGTCAATATGTATACAAGACATGATTTAGTGCACGATTTTTCGATTTTTATGCGGTTAGGTGAAAAAGTGCATGAGCCAAAAAATTTTGGGGTTAGAGTGAGGCTAAATGGCCTCGCTGGGAAATTCGACAAACTGCTGCACAGCTGGTCAGAAGTTGCTCTTAGAGAGTTAAAATCTATGACCGACCCCTCTAGTTTTCCTTACTGAACATTTCTTTCAAACATACTCACCCCCTATCTCCAACCCTTAATGGGGCTCCCATACAAAATGATTGTTTTTACAAAATAGGCTCCAACTGCTCCCAGGTTGGCTCCAGATATGTCAAATGTATGACCGACCCCCATTTATTTTTCATTCCAAATGTTTCTTCCAAGCATACCTACCCGCTATCTCCAAATCTTAAGGGGGCTGCCATACAAAATTGGCCATTTTCTATGCCATTGGCTCCCCACTTGTAAATGTAGGCGTATCTCGGGAACTACTGAACCGATCTGAATGATTTATTCAGCAATCGACAACATTATTAAGTACAAAAAATACAAAATTAATTAAGGCTCAGAAATTCACCACCAGACGGTGTCTCCCATACAATCGGAGCTGTGAGGTTGTCAACTTTTGGGTTTCAAAGCAATAATCAAAATGTATTGTCAAAACCACATTAACCTCCTCATTTTGAATATAATTGTAATCGTAGTTTAGTGTTAAGAAGAAATTGTTTTATTTAACTATCTATAGATACCTACTTCTGATTAAAATTCCTATATAAAGTTTAACTTGTTATGAATTGATCTCGCACTTTAGTCAAGTTGCCTTTGGACTAATGGATTGAAGGGCCGATATTACAAATATTCTATATTTCGAATATCTTTTTCATTGAAACTCAGCTATTGCCATATTTATTGCAATTTGTTCAAATAAATATAAAAATGTGTTGCCAGATACCTGAAATGACTTTCTCCTAAATCTTAAAAAAAAACTGAAAACTTCTCCCAAAAATGTAAGAAATCCCCTAAAAATTTATGGTATAATTCATTATAAACTAAGGAATTCAATTTCTCACAGAAAAATAAAAATATATGTACTATATGTATTCATAAAAATATAGATTTTTTTATTGGAACCTCTTTATTCATTCAGCTTCAGCTTAACATCAACGTAACCCAGACAAAACATTAAACAAATTAGGTCAGTATGAGTTTAGATTTTGTAAACTTCTTTCATTCATTACATAAATTATACACTTTGAAGCATTGTGTGAGAATATGAAGTGAGAACGAGATAAACATAAACAAGATAGATACGAGTTTACTTTTTGTAAGCCTAAAAGTATTAAACACAACAGAGTAAAAAAATATTTGGCAAATAAAATGTTTTGCTGCCAGTGTTCCCCATACTCCACTAAGACTCCGAAAAATACCTTAACATTAAATTTAAATCTAAACTTCCTCCTAAAAGACCAAGAATCTCCTTAATCTAGGAGAAAATCTCCTGATCTGGCAACACTGATAAAATATGTCATATAAAACACTTCTTGCATACAAAAAGATGAAGGTGGCTTCGAAAACCCCTGCTTCGACGAGTACTTAACGCTGCTCTTAGTCGCCAATAGGTCAGCGAATATGAGAATACATGAGGCGCAATTTAATCAAACATGAGTTATACATATTTGTACCTGACTTCTATACTTCTGCCGACGCATTTTCTTATAAATTATTTCGAAATTGAATTCAATAAACTTTTGTCAACTAAAAAATTCTAAAGACTGCATGCAGTTCTTGTTTTGTTCTCATAAAAAAGAGAATTTATTTTGAACCCATAAAAGTTCACATCAATGTCGCAAAACCCAAATCAAAGCAATCAAAACTTATGGTTATTACAATATTATCGTAACATATATGGCAATGGCGGCCAAGTCATAACAACGGCCAAGATCGGCCAAGACGGCCCAGCCAACCATTGTCATATCCCTATATACCTGGGACGACATAAAAGCGAGAAATGCCAACAATAAAGCCAAATATGAAAACTCATTATGACAATGGCCAGTGGCAGCGTTCGCTGGGCGTTGGAGTTGTTCAGGAGCAGAAGAAGGAGCCGGAGTCGCATCGTGACGGTGTTGGTAGCGTTAATGACGCTGTTGTAGTGATTGTTGGCCATGTTTTTGTCATTACTGCGTTGCCGTTGCCGTTTTTTGTGTCGCTGTAGTGTTGTACGCTTTATGCGCCGCCAACTGTGCTATGCGCCAAATAAACTGCAAAATAATTCATTGCATTTTTATGCGCTCACACCAACGCGTTTTTGTTTGTGCTCGCGTCCTGTGTTTGTCCTTTTGCAGCAACGTTGGCTGCTTGTCGTGGCCATGGTGGCAGCAACAACGATGCGAGGGAGTCTCGAGCACAGTGGCAGTGATACGGAATTTCATTGTGGGGAGTGTTTGTTTACTCACTCGAATCATTTTGATATTGCAAGTTTGGCGGTGTTTGAAACCCCCCAAAAAGCCCCATAGGCGCGCACCATTGTTGCGTGTTTGGCCACATAAACAGACAGGCCAACAGACAGGCAAACATTGTGGCGCGCAGACAGAAAAGATAAGCGCGCCCAAACGGACAGCGAGACAGCTGCCCTGCAAGTGAGCCAAACGCGGCTCGCAACTCAATAAATTCTTAAGCTGCCAATGTTGCCGCCTTGCATGCCACACGCGGCCCTTGTTGCTGCTGCTGTTGTCATTGTTGTTATCATTCGGCGAAATTGTTGTGCCGCTCAAGGATAACAATGTCAATAAAGTGTGACGTTGCACGGGCGAAAGTGTTGCCAACGCCAACCGAATTCCATTCGCTTCCATTTCGTTTCGATTCAATGCGTTTGCGGGCGTGTCACGGGCGCAGCGCTGGGCGTGAACGCGGGCACTTCATGCGACTAGTGTTGCCAATGCGTCTGCGAGTGCTCGAGCGCGAGACGGCAATGCGATAAATAACATTTAAATGGCATTATGAGCATTTATTACGCAAACGAACAAACGAACGCAAGAACGCACCAATGAATGAATGACTGACTGAATGAATGGTCGCCGGAATGCGACTGGCAGCGAGTGCGGCCAATTATGAGTCGACACTATTCAATGCCAGGGCACTCGAAATTAGTTTATTTATAGCGACCAGCGTAATTCCATAGCTTTTCAAACGCAATGACGCAATTAAGTGGCATTGAACGCATTTTCAATGCGGCCACATAATCACTGGTCCGTCCGTCCGGGCGATTTTCAATTTGCCAACGCGCATAAATTATGCACTGCCCGCGAGTGTTCATTATTTATTCACGACACCCGTCAGCTGTCAGCTGCCAGCAGCGACAACCCTACGCGCATGTCTGCAACGCTTTGGTCGCTTTTGTTGCTTGTGCAACTTTTTCATCCAAGTAATCAGTCAATTTGTCATCAGCGCACATCAATCATAATTTGCTCCCTTTTTTAAGTATCCACTCGCCTTTTATACCGTTAGCCACTTGTGCTCAGCACAGCGCCGAGGCGCACAACCGTTAAAAAGGCGCAAAAAGGAGTGGTTTCTGTGCGGTTCGTAACCCCGTTTTTTTGCGCCCGTTATCACCTTTCGCGCACAGTTGCCAGCAAGATGAACAAAATTGATGAGTTTTCCGTACAATTTTGCATTTTTAATAAAGTCAAAAGCGCGTCGGAGAATGAGCAAACACAGTGAGCATTACTTGCTGACTGGCGAGCGTTTTTTTCTTCGTTCCTTGCAAAATGCCACATTGCCGCGTTGCGCTGCACTTGAGGCAAAGCGGAGCGAAGCGGATTTATTGATTTCAATGCTGCTTGAAGGTGTTCGACGAAGGGAAGTAATGGCGGTTAGGGTTTTTTGTGTTACTTGTGGCCATGTTGAAGCGAAAAGCTTTAACTGAAAAGCATTGAAAAATTTAAATTAATTATTTTGATTGGGAGATTAAAGGAAATTGTGTTGTTAAGGGTCTGAATGAAAACAGATTGATTAATTAAATTAGTTCAAAATAACTAAAAACAAAATGATTAGGCATTGATTTGTAAATAAACACTCACATTCACCAAAAAAATCACTTTTTCAAACACATAAAAATCTTGACGTTCGCTTACTGAACTAATAATTACTTAAATGTTACTTACTGTTCATTTTTTCGGAGTCTTCCCGTAAACAAACCTTAACCCATTGTTGGCCCAGTTAAATTTTGATATTCCAATAATTATAAAATACGTGTCGAATTATTTTTGATTTAGAGTATTTTCACCAAATTTCCAAATTTTCAAACAGTTCAAATTTCACGTTAGTAGGTTCATCTGTTTGAGCTGGGCGATGATGAACCAATCAGTCCTTGATTCAGGACAAATAACGTTTATATATATATATATATAATTGTAGGCGTACCACGCCCCTTTGTCTAATCCTCACAACTTTTTTCTAGTCGAATTGTGTGACTAAGTGGTAAGTTCGTACAAAGTTTCATTGATGTGCGACTTACGGAAATGTTGGGTCATACAAAATGTGCCACGCCCCTTTTACAACGCCGATAAAATCTTATCAGTCGAATAACACATCTATGACACCACGGTACACTAACTTTCAACGCTGTTCGGCTTACAATTCCGAAGCTATTCCATATTAAAGAATTGAGTTGTATGGACAGTGCCACGCCCCCTTGTCCAAAACCCACCCCATTCCTCCTGTCGAAGGACACGGCTAAATCGTAGCTTTGTACAGAGTCTCGTTGATGTAAAAGCTATAGTTCCAAAGTTACATCGGAATTTAAAAAGTGCCACGCCCTTTGTGCAACGCCCATTCAATTTTAGCGGTGGAATGACACGCTTACGCCATGACACCACCACATTTCAATGCTGAGCGACTTATAATTATATAAAGATATTCCATATCAAAAAGTTGGGTCGTATGGGCGGTGCCACGCCCCCTTATCCAAAATATACCCTATTGTCCGTGCCGAAGGACACGACCAAATCGTTAGTTTATACCAAGTGTGGTTGATGTGACTGCGAATTAAAAAAGTGCCACGCCCCTTGTCCAACGCCCATTAAATTTTACCGGTAGAATGACACGCTTACGCCGTGACACTGTACTAAATTTTAGTAATCTGTAGCACGCGTTGTATAGATGCGATTGGGTGGTGCTCGATGACATTTGAAAGATGAGATTTCGAAGCAAAAAAACTTTTCAGACAGTTTTGTGATTGCTTGCCTTAGTTTTCCTTGAGCGCGTTTCAAAGATGGACATCAGAAGAGAAAATACACCAGGTTTTTCTTCTGTAAAGGTGAAAACCCAAAACCGATGACTGAGAATGTTAATGGTGTTTACTATAACAGCCAATTATGCGCAATTTTGATTTCGTTGATTCCGTTTCGATAAATTTTATGAGAAAGAAGGCCACTTTCTGAAAAGCCAATTGTCGAAAATGTCCATAAAATCATGAAAATCGTCGAGTACGATTGTCATGTAAGCACTTTTTCGATTGCTCAGGAGTCAGACATAGCAAAAAAAACCCCGTTTGGAATCACTTGAATAAGGTTGGATACAAAAAGAAGCGGAATATATGAGTCCACACGAGTTACTCGTAATGCAAAACAACTTCATGGACTGAATCTTCATCTGCAAATCGCTGCTAAACTGCAACAAAATCGACCCATTTCTAAACCGGATGGTGATTGGTGATGAAAATGTAATCACATTTTACAACAACAAGTGCAAGCACAAATTATAGGAAGTCGGCGTAAACTTTGGTCAAGCTACGATTGACGGTAGAGAAGGATTTGCTGTTTGTTTGGTGGAATTGGCAAGGAATCATCTACTATGGGCTGAGTGAATGTTGATTGGTGATGAAAAGTGAATCACTTTAGACAGCAACTAGCAAAAACGGTCGTGTTGGAATCGCATTAAGCCGCCGCAAACGGTGGTCAAGTCATGATTGACGGTCAGAACATCAGGATTTGCTGTTTGTTTGGTGGGCCTGGCATGGAATTATCTACTATGAGCTACTTTCTGTCAATAACTTCTTGTATTGTCAACAATTGGATCATCTGCAGAAAGCAATCGACCAGAAGTGGCTAGCTTTGGCTCATAGGAGAATTGTATCTCATCAGGACAACGTCAAACTTCATACATCAATAGTGACTTAACCAAAAACTCTGGAATCTTGGTTGGGAGGTGCTTATGCATTCACCTTATAGTTCGAACCTGGACGTTTTGAATTCAGGTGCTTATCACTTATACCCGTCTCTCGTTAATGATTTTGCTGGTAAAATATATAATCACAAATTTTCCATTTAAGCATCAAATATCAATTTCATAAATCTGCCAACTTTGCAATTCAAAAGCTATAAAGTAATTCTACATTTTAAGTACGGAAACTTAATATCACACAGCAACGGACCTTAACAGCAATTTAAATGCCAACAACACTAACAACACACTTGCAACATGAGCAGCTCTAATTGCGCCTCGCGCAAAGTGTCAGCAATTCAATGCCGACATTTACTTTGGCGCTGCTCTGCGCACTTTCAGCGTCATTTATACGTTTATTAGTGTTGTTGTTGATGTTGCTGTTGCCGTTTGCCGCATACAGCCCTGTAATTTAATTTGAAACCACAATTTCATTGGCAACACTCGCGCCAACCGGGCGGCCAGTCCCAGCGGCTGTGGCCGGTGCGGCGCAATTTCAATCGAGCTGTAGTTAAGTTATTTTCCTCGCAAATTTTTTCACTTCACTTGTTGGTTCTGCTGTTTTTTGTTGTTCCACCGTCCAGTGCATTTTCGATTTTCGTCTATTCAACGGTGCTGGCAACACTTTATTTTCCCTCGCACTGACAGTTGAGTGCAAGTTGTTTTTTTTTATCGCCTACGCTCTGGTGGCACTATTCACTGGATTCCATGTCGTTCGACGCGTTGGTCCGTTGGTGGGGAGCGGGGAGCGTTTTGTTTTCGAGCGCATTTTTAAGTTGGTGCTTTTTTGATGTCGTTGTTGTTGTTTTTTTGTTTATGCCGTTGTCATACGATGGACAGGCACTCGAATTCGTTCGGCCTCTCACTCTTCAGTTTGCAACGCAAATAATATCGTTGAGCCTGAAGCAGCTCTGAAGAGGCCGTGTCGATGGGACATGGGTTGAGTCGAGCGGACCGCCGACCTATCTACCTTGTCGATCCCTGCGAATAGCACTTGAGTACCTATTCGTCCCTCGCCGCTTTTACACTCATCGATGCAGTGCAATTGAACTGAACCGAACGGAAGTGTGTGAAGTGTGGCCTTTAAAGAGCACAAAGCTGCGAAGGGTTGAGACAGGAGTGGGGGGAATGCCGCACATTTCGTTTCGATTTGAAATTGACAAAAGCAGAAAAAGCAAAAAGCGAGTGAAAAAGAGCATGAAAAGGAATTTGTTGAAAAAAAATAGCAGAAAAATGGAACGTAATGCCTGATTGTGTGTGTGTTTGACTGTATGAAGGATGTGTGCGTGTGTGTGTGTGTGTGTTGGGAGCAAAGTATGATAATGTACGGTGTGATGGCATTTTCATGTTGTGCCAACACTTCACATGCCACCATACAGGGTTCGCCATACCACAGTCTGCCACTTTCTCACTCGCCTTTGCGCTTTTCCATACATCACAACGTACTGTAGAGCAACTTGGCTCATATAACCGAGCAATTTTTCATTATGCCTCAGGCCTTTTCCAAAGTGTCTATGGCTTGTTTCCCATTCGAATTCCAACACTTTATGCGGAAATTTCCAAATCCTTTGCCAATAGTGAACATTAAAGCGCTTCTTCAACTCTGCAAGTTTAATGCTGCTTATTCCACTGCATAGTAAAAATTGCTTAAAAGCAAAAACAACAACAAAAACAACAAAAAAATAAAAGGCGAAAGAAGAAGCAAAAGTTGGATTTTAGATGCTTCACTTTGATAGCCGAAATTGCGATGATTTGGCGATATCAACAGTGCGCAACCCTTCTGGCTGCCGCACGTTCACAGCTGGTCTGCGCAGTTCGGAATATAATTCAAAAGTGCGCACACACTGCCCGGCAGCTACAGACATAGCAGCATATGTACAGTTCGCATGTGGACAGACGCATTAGACGCTGCTCAGATTTACAGCGCGATTTGCTAAAATAACAGCCCACCTCGCCCCAACTGACAGTCGCCGCAAGTCGAGTGCAGCGCTTCGTGTAGGAACCAAAAAGTAAAGTATGACGCCCCAAGGACCAGCAGACAGCTGGAAAGCAAAGAAATCGCTGCGCTGCATCACAGTTAGTCGCAGTGAAAGACTTTAGTGGCAACTGACGCTGCAGCGTCTCCTGCAGGGTGTGAGTGTTAGTTTGTCTCTGTGTGTGTGTGGGTGTCTGTGTGCAGTCAAGCAGGGATTTAGCGTTGAAAGTACTTGTTACTGTCAGTGCATGTTGTCAGTTTGTCGAATCAATTGAATTGAATTCTTTGAGGGTAAATATTTGGCCAGCGTACGAGAGCAATGTGCGTGTATAGTGTGCGGTGCTCTGAGCGGTGGGTGGCAAGGCGTGGCGTGTCATTGTGGTTGTGGGTGAGTGATTGAGTCAGTGACAAGCCAAGTCAGACAGTTCTTTAGTGGGACAACTTGAAATAAATGTTAATGCTTTAATTTTAGTCGAGAGAAGTATATTTTCTTTTTGGCTATTTTTATATGTTTTTTACGGACAAACTATAATTTGTTCTCTGTTTTATTTTGATGATTTAGAACAGTTAAAAACAAAATAATTTAAAAACAAAATTCAGAGCTATAAAATCTACCCCAATGAAAAGAGATTCGCAGAATTTCCAACGATTGAAACTATTTGATATGAAGCAAAGTGATTCAAGTCCAGCAATCTTAAACTTGATGAAAATACTTAAAATTAAAAATAACTCGGCAGGAATTTTGTTTCTAAATAAAAAATTCATGGAGCTATAAAAATTACCCCAATGAAAACAATTTCGCAGAACTTTCAATGATTGAAACTGTTTGTTATGGCAAAAAGTAATTCAAGTAAAACGATTTCAAACTTGGTCATAATTCTTCAAATCAAAAATAACTCCACGGAAATTTTTTTGGTTTTTTTAAATCCATATCTGACGGGGTTAACAATGTCAAAGTTTATACAATAAGTTAACACTAGAGTGTTCGGCTCAATGACTAAACATATTCTGCTCGGCGTAGGTACAAATGTACCTCCATGGGATTTCTACTTTCAGTTGTAAACAAAATGGAAAAACGGCGGGTGCATGTTTGTTTGTGCAAAAATAACTTTTATTTTTAAGGATTATATTTATCCTCACCATGTAGGCGCCGCATTTATCGCATTTACGGACTGCGAAGAATGGACGGCAACATACTGACTCTACACAAAAACAACATGATTGGCGTGATTTGCGTTTACATTTTTCGCGAGAGTAACAAATCTTAGAGGTGTCAATAACTTTCTTGCTCAAACGACCTTGTGTGCTTGAGCCAGCAACGGTACGTCTTGTTTCGATCGGTTTATCGCCTCCTATAACGTTCTCTATAGCTGAGTTGTTCACTCTGTTTTCTATTTGTTTCGTTGTTTCTTATACAGAATGAGACGACTTTTTTTGGCGACTCCCACCTACCACCACACAAGCATTTTTTCTTGTTTCCTCTTTTTCTAGAATCTGCACAGAACATTTGAGGCTATCATGGAGTCTCGCTCTGCTTGCATAATAAATAGTGTAAAAATTTCATGTTTATTTCTCCGTGGAGGTACATTTGTACCCATCCGAACACTGTAGTGTTAAAGTTTAGTCGTACCTTCTTTTGCTAAATAGGGACCAGATCAGAATCATGATTGTTACCCATGAAAAAGGTGGAATTTGTTTTTCACGATTTCTGTCGTAGCTATATGGACGAGGAAGAGGAAGCAAAATCACTTCACGTTCTATGTACTTGTTCTGCATTACCTAGGAAGAAGAAGGAAATGTAACCGAGACCATTGTTCCTCGATAGTTTAGGGAGTCTAGTCGATAGGACTATTCACAGTCTATTAATCAAATCGGGAGAAGCTCACACTGATTGAATGAGTGAGCGGTTTTAAGTTCAATAGATTGTTGTATTATAATAGACCTTCATGGCCTACCTACCTACTAGGCATCGCAATCCCGGGATCCCGGAATCCCGGACTTTTTCCTGTCCCGAAAATCCCGGGATTAAAGGATTTGAATTGAATGGGTTTTTG
Organism: Melieria omissa; assembly: GCA_963971225.1. Classification (NCBI taxonomy): domain Eukaryota; kingdom Metazoa; phylum Arthropoda; class Insecta; order Diptera; family Ulidiidae; genus Melieria; species Melieria omissa. The sequence continues at coordinate 10,784,974 of OZ020268.1, forward strand.
TGCCTTTAAATGTATTTCATTTTAACTTTGAAGCATCTTTTGCAATCCGGAAAATCCCGGGATTTAAATCCTTCCCGGGATTAAAGGATTTGAATCCCGGGATTTTTGGGATTGCAAAAGATGCTTCAAAGTTCAAATGAAATAAATTTAAAGGCACAAAAACCCAATCCCAATTAAATGATTTTAAACCCGGGATTTTCGGGATTGCAAAAGATGCTTCAAAGTTCAAATGAAATAAATTTAAAGGCACAAAAACACAACTCCTTATTTGAGGGAGGAGAGAGGGGATAGAGGGCTTATGATTATTTATTAAGGATTCAACCAATAAGTGTTGAATTTGAAGGATGTTTCTCTTCAGCAGGGTTTATTTGCAATTAATTTCGCTCAAGATTAGAGGACAAAACACTTAATGCCTTTGTATTTTAAAGATCTCAGTTTTTAGTTAATCAAAACGCTTAACTTTTTTATCGAAATAATCGAAGTAAAACTAAAAGTACAAACAAATTAACATTTTTATTTTTTTATCAAATATGCATATACTTATATGCACTTTCTGATACATCTGTACATCTGAAAGATATTTTTCATACCTTTCTTTTGATGTGCAACATTAGATACATAAGATGTACTAGTAAAAAGTTTTAAGTGAAAAAAGCAGTTTTTTATAAAATTTGTTTTTTGAAAAAATCCATTACTAAGGTACAATTAGTATTCTACCATATTGTAGCCTGTAAAATTCCCTTTATAATGAAATATAAAACATTTGATATTCTTGTTTTTTCTGAATATATTTTTTAACATTAAATTGATTGTGAAGGTGAATATGAAATGGCTTTGGACCCAGAGCCAAGTTAGACAAACTCGTTGTAATGGTTAAAAAGACCTTTGGGAAATACGAAATTTTTCACAAAAATCAATAAATATGCTTAGCTACACAAATACCAATAAAACTTACTTATATATCACAAAAAATCTTCACAATATTAATTAAAAAAATCACCCACAAATGTCTACAACTTATTAACATCTGCTCCCCTCTTTGCCTCTTTCGTTTGCAGTGTGTCAATGCAACGGTCACGCACGTCGCTGCCGCTTCAATCTGGAGCTCTACAAGCTGTCCGGACGCGTGTCCGGCGGCGTTTGCTACAACTGCCAGCACGACACGACGGGTCGCTACTGCCACTACTGCCGCGAGGGTTACTACCGGGACGCCAGCAAGCCGCTCAATCATCGCAAAGTGTGCAAACGTAAGTGTGAAATGCCCCAAACGGACAGGAAACCAAACCAAAAAAATATATTCATTTAATAAAAATAACCACCGAATAATGCGATGAGAACAAGCAAAAAAAGTTGCATGCAACAATGAGCTAATCAACGCATTACAAGCACTCATACTCGCATGTTGCATGCCGCATGTAGATAGAACAACAACGAGTATTGAATAAACTAAAACTGAAAGAAAGTTTTTCGCATCGCATTGGGGAGGGAAAAGTTTACTCGAATTGATCGGCAACACAAATCCCCGTTAGCCGACTATGAACAGCCATTGTCGGCGGCCGCGTCGTCGTTGTCGACGTCGTCATCATAGCCATAGCCAATAATAACAACAACAACAAAAGCGACTGCAAAGTTTTACTTCCCCCTTCTTGGTAATCTGTCAGACATCACTTTCGTCATGGTAAAAATGTACTACAACAATAACAACAACAACAAAAACAATAACATCAACAACAACGTCAACCGTGGCTGTGCTCGTTTCGGAGCGGCACAACACAGCGATTAAGGTGGATTCAAGTGGAATTCCATTCAATAATCCAAACAACAACAACAAAAAAGCAACACGAAACCAAAAACACCCAGTCGAACAGCAATCGAAAGCAAACGTTGACGTAAAGTGGCTGCGGCAGCGACGCAGGAGGAAAGAAAACTCAAGAGCCGAATCGAACAGAACAGAACAGACCAGAAAAAAGATAGAAGAGGAGGCAACTCACTAAATTCCACTTTAATCGAATTCGAACTGAAGTGACATTAACTTCTCGCACTAATTTGCTGGCTTCCTCTGCGGTCGCGTCATAGCGGGAAGGGAGGGTGAGGGGTGGAGGCCCATGGGACAGACGACGTGTGCATATTGTAAATCGAAGTTTTTTTATATCTCCCTATTGCGAGTATTAAGTCGCGCGCGCCATTGAAGCGTTTTTAATGGGTTTTGGCCGAAAAGCCAAACAGCCGAAAAAAACACGTAAACCATCGACAGTGAAAATGAAACTTTTCAATTTTATTTAAAGGCAAAAAACGAGAACAGAACAGAATAGCACTTTGTATGTTCCACGTGTTGTAGTTGTAGGCGGCATTTCAAGTATCGGTGCCCTTAATGCGCGGAAATGAGATTTTCATGGGCGTTGTTCAGCGCACAAACAACGCTCGAACGCATTAAAATGGGCATAAATACGATTTTAATTGATTTGAAATTACTGGCACATTTTCGTATTTGGGTTCTAGTGGTGGTGAGGCGTTTAGGCGTTTAGACGTTGAATCTGATTTAAGTTAGTTTTTTATTTAATTTATTGGTTTTTTTATATTTGTGCAGCAAAATTCTTGTGTCCAACAAATTTTAAAATTCTGGCAAAAAGTGGGAATTTGAAAGTTTTAACGTAACATTTTGGGGATTTTTGCGTTCGAGCTATGCTAAAAAAATCGTTAATTCCATAGTTTTTGCAATAAAAAGTGTTTGTGGTGAAGTTCAGTGGAAGAAGTCATTTAGAATTTTTCGATATAAAGTTTTTGTGGCAAAACTTAAAGTAGAAGAAGTCATTTAAAATTTATTGATAATTCACATGTTGGCCAAAAATGTAAAATTAAAAAAATTTGAGGTATTAGAATATTTTGGTTTTTTTGAGTGCAAATGCAAATAATTCTGCAAATAATGCAAATAATTTCTTAAACTTAAAAGTAAAAAGCAGTTTGGTTTAGATAAAACTTTGGGCAAAAGTGTTGAAAGTTTTAATACAGTTTTATTGTTGTTGTAATATTTTGGGTTTAGCAGGAGCAAATAATTTTATAAATTTTATTTTTGTTGAGAATTCTGTAAAGATCTAAATAGAAAAAATAAAGTAACAATAGAAAAAAAAATATAACAAATGTGTAAAAAAATATAGAAAAAATAAAGAAAGAGAGAATAAAGATATAGAAAAAAATTAAAACTTTCAAAAAGTCCACAGTTACAACAGCTCGTTGCTACTATATATTTTTTTCTTGATGTGTTATCTTCAAGCTCTTCTGTGTCCGTCCAAGTTCATTACAACAGTTCTGAACAGAACAAAAAAATATGTTTTATAGATATTTTATAGTTTCTTAAAATATTTAAAAGATTTTTTCGTGTATTTGTAATATTTTTGAAATCACACAATCACAAGTTTTGCGTAAATTTTGCAGAAAGGAAAAACCTTAGACAGCCAGCTAAATTTTATCAATTTAGGTCTTAACTGAATTAAGTTTTTTATACAAAAATCTAAATTTAGCTAATTGCTATTAGCGCTAAATTGACCATAAATAAGGCTCAATTCGCCATGTAATCCTGAGTCGTGCAGTTGTCGATACAAAAATTCATTGACAATAAACCCAACCAAAGCGAAATTGACAAAAACTGACATAGACGAAAGACGTTTGTTAACATTTGTTTGCTTTAAAGTTTCGCTTGAACATTTTTTGCTTTCGTCAGAGTGAAGGGATTTTTTTGTTCGATAAAATTTTTGATAACAGCTAAATTGAAAGGTGTGAACAGCAAAAGCCATAAACTCAATTAAGAACTAAATTGCCTACATTTATTTGGCTGTCTGAACAGGACACCTGAAAAAAATTCAATTATTTTCAAACGAAATAGTTTGTATATCCTTCATTTAGAAAGTAGGATTGGGCCAGTGCTTTGTAATGTCTTGAAGGTGGCGCGACTGGTATGATGAAGTATACACATGATCAGGTTTACCAGAAAAATCGTATTAACATTACCTATCATACCGTCTGTTCTTAAAGAAAATTTTACATCTACCAACAAACACACCCTCTTATTGTCTTATGTTAGAAACAGACATACCACACTGTCACCTGTATACTTTACGGCTTCATCTTAAATATATTTCTAAAACTCTATTTGAATACGACGATAGCAGATTGCCACACAAACTTTCAAAAATTATTATAGAGAGAAAGATTTTTTGGGTAAAATCAATGCAAGTTTTAGGAGAAAAATTGAATATTAGTTGGAATTATGACGTTTTAAATAGAAGAAGTTGGAATGAAAACATTGACACATTGTTATCCGTTCTGAACTCGACAAATAAACAAAAATCATGGGAAAGGGCTCTTAAAAGTTCACGTATATATAAAGACTTAGATCATAACATCGGTAAAAGCTACTTGAATGACAATCTTGAAAAATATAGAATAATGTGGATTTTGAAGGCCAGGTGCGATTTGATAATTCTTGGGGGTCACAGAAATCTAAACTGCAGTCTTTGTAATTTGAACGAGTTAGAAAATATAACACACTTTCTGGGTAGGTGTCCAATTTTGAAAAGAATCAGATATCGATATCTTGGAAAGTTCTTTTTAACTCAAGATGAAATTGTAAACAAGCTAAATGGAATTGGCGTAGGTGGATGGGATTGTCTTGTTTTGTATGTCACTGATGCTTTAAAATATAGGAGTTTAATTGTAAATGAATTCTGTTAATATGTATGTATATCTTTATGTTAGAGTAATGTATTTTCCTTTTTTCCGACAGACGACTTAAAGGTCATTGTCGTAAATTCTTTATCAGAAATGTTATCTATTGTTAATTAAATTATTTCTGTAATATTTGTTAAACAATTGAATAAAGAATATATCTATCTATCTATCTATCTATCTATCATACCGTCTGTCCGTTCGTATGACTATATGTCTGTCTGCATGTCTCTCCCAATCGAGTTTTGAACGAGTATTGGTCTGAAATTTGGTAGAGATTGATTGATTGACAAATGATGATGTAAAATCTTGTGTAGCCGGCCTCGATAGTAGAACAGGTAGTGCGCTGGCCTTCCATACCAGAGGCTCTAGGTTCGAATCCTAGCTCGAGTTGGTTAGAGGTTAATGAGAAACGAACAATTTATGCTGTTGTCAGGCTATGGTAAAACCTCCAAGTGTGAAAAAATTTCAATTGCCAACCGCCATTCGGATTCATTAATCTGTGGGATCTCTCCCTCTGCCACCTTTGGTTGAAAATATGCATGCAATATTATTCAAACCCACAAGAGTGAGGGAGTTGGGCTCGTTGTTTGTAGAGGAGGAGGGGATCAATATTAGGCACATTACAATGTTGTATGACTGGCACCCATGACCAGACTTTAGTTCTTTTGAGAATGGGGTTGTTACAATCACTTTGGTGGAATTAGTAGTTTGCCTCAATAAGCTATTTTCTTGGACACTGCTGAGTAGAATAGAGAATTGTTGTCAAGGTGTAGTCATTCATTGTAAACTACCTCCCAAGTGTATACGTTCAATTGACATCCCAGTAGTATCAGATATCTGAGTCACTTTCAATTGGCTGTCTTCTAATACGATTTCATGATCTTCGTTCTTTTGGATCTTTGAGTCACTTTCAATCTATGATCTTCTAATACGATTTCATGGCTTTCGATCTTTTGGATGTTTGGGTCACCTTCAATCTGTGGTTTTCTTATACGATTTCATGATCTTCGATCTTTTGAATCTTTTAGTCACTTTCAATATATGATCTTCTAATACGATTTCATGATCTTTGATCTTTTGGATCTTTAAGTCACTTTCAATCTGTGGTTTTCTAATACAATTTCATGATCTTCGTTCTTTTGGCAGCTGTAGCTTCAACGAGTAAGAAATCGTCTTCAAAAATTCACTTTTTCTTCTTCAGAAACTCTTTCAGTGTTGCTCCTATTACATGTTTAATTAGAAGTTCTTGTTTCTTCAAACAAAAGTATTAAATTTATTATCAAAATAAGTAGGTGTGTAAATAAGTTACAACCAATGCATAATGAATATTTTACTCTTATAAATAGTTTATTTATCATTTGTTTGCTCAACTTTTCTTTACAGGTTGTGATTGTCATCATGTGGGCTCCACGGGCAAAACCTGCAATCATCTGAGCGGTCAGTGTCCCTGCAAGGAGGGCGTCACCGGTCTCACGTGCAATCGCTGCGCACGCGGCTACCAGCAGACACGATCGCATGTGGCACCCTGTATTAGTGAGTAGTGAAAACAGTGAACTTTATAAACATAAAATTAACATGTACACTGTTTATTTGGTTCATTAAATGTTGTAAATCCCAAACAGAAATACCCACCAAGGCAAATATGATACAAGCAGAAAGTGCGGTGAGCGAATATCGTGAACCGGCTGGACAGGATGATGAAATGAAGAAATGTAAGTGGGCGTTTATTAATGGTAGCTAATATAAGGAAATATGTTGATGAGTTTTTTGTGAAATGTTTTATGTAAAAGAGAAATTTGTTGAAATGTATTTTCGAGAAATGAGTGGAAAAGAGCAAATCATAAGCAGTGATAAAGTGTGTGAAAAAATGAAATGACATTCAACAAGATATACGAAATTTTGCCCATTTTTGAATAATTTTTTCTTTAACTAGTTGAGAAGTGATGTTTGTGTTTCTATCATATATCTTCAAGCAAACTCTTTTGCTCACCTTTGGGTCATTCAACCCGCTCACCAGTGCTGTGATCACTGCTTTGAAAATCCATATTCAAAGCCCATTGGCAAAGTTCAGCTGGCAAACTAATAAAAATTTCAAATTTAATTTGCCGAGCACAATAAAATCGCCAGCTGGCATAATGCTTTTTAATGGAATTGTGCGCCGCATGTTGTTATTTTCGCATGCAATAATATTGTAACATGGCGACTTAACACATACATACACACATACATATACACATATATATCTACCCATAGTGCAGTTTTGAAAATTTAATTAAACTTCATATTAAATATTCCACAGATTGCGGCAAATGCAAGGCCAGTCCGAAAAAACTCAATTTAAATAAATTCTGCATGGAGGATTACGGTGCGTATTCGTCTATACTTTTATTCTTTGTTAATATGGTTTTTTGTTTTTATAAGCAATTTTTGTTTAAGCATTGAAAATTGTCAACATGTCAATTTGAATTCGTTTCTTTCTCTCTCGTTTTAATATTTGCAGCCATACTGGCCAAAGTGATTGGCCACGACCGCGCCTCGCAGGAAATCAACACCGACAAATTCTCCATCGAACGCCAGAACGAAATTTTCAAATACGAAATCAACATTCAAACGATTTTCAAGCGCAACAGCATATCGGGCACAACCAGCTCGCTGCTGGGCCGAGGGCACATGATGTGGCTGGTGCCGCGCAAGAGCCTCGAGTGCCAGTGCCCCAAAATCAAGCTGAACAAGTGCGTATTGTTCAAATGCAATTTCAATTTCCGTTTTTATTGTTTTCATTTGTGTTTTTTGCATGCTGGCAAAAATTCAAACTGCAATTGTGCTAAAAATTTGTATTACTTGTTTTTTCTGTTTTTTCTCCCATTGACGCCGCTTAATGGCCTTCAGATCATATCTAATACTTGGACGCGACTCGGAGGCGGCACCCGGCTATTTGGCCATTGGGCCCAGCTCGGTGGTGTTGGAGTGGAAGGACGAGTGGTCGCTGCGCATGAAACGCTTTCAGCGGCGAGCGCGCAAATGCAGTTGAATCGAGCCGGAAACGGAATATGTCAGAGCGGATTTTAATTTCATACATTTGGATAGATATCGTTTCTTGTATAAATTGTACAGTTTACTCAGATTCTTAACATTCTTCGGTATTATGCTATAGACACGCCCACACACGCATAAGCGGGCCATGCATTCTGTATTTGTATTTGTATGCAGGTAGTTTGTTTTGCTTTAGTATTATTTATTGTGTATTTATTGCCCGAAATCACACACGTACGACAGGTGGGCGCACCAGACCAGGCGCCGACTTGTGCCACAGACAGTTGCAGTTGGCGTTAACTAACATATGGCGGCCAGGCGCAGTCACGCTTGGCAGCAATGTTCGACATGGAGGAAATGCACCAATGCGGCATAAATTTGTGGTTAATTGCATAAAAATGTACTCAATACGACTTGACATGATTTATGAAACTTGATTTTTTTGACATGCACACACACACATACACACACACGCATGTTTAAAATGATATTTATATGCAAACAAGTCAAATTCAAAGTCGTAATTGGCATTAATTATGAATTCGTTACATTAAATGCGATTGCAAGTTAAGCGGTTTAGCTTTTTAAAGCAAATTTCAAATGCATAAATCAGTAAATGTTTCGGTCAATAATTTTTGATATTAAGTTTTAACGTTTTTCAAAGTCGCGGCTACCTTTAAGTTTTATTTAGTTCAAGTGTTGCTGTCAAATGATTAATGTTCTTGTCAAACTTATCTCTGAATGATGATGATTAGAACTTTGCAGAATAATTTTGTAAATTTGTGTACAAAACTTTTTTTACAACGTTTTGAAGTACTTGAATATTAAATGTTAATGCTTTAGTAGACTTGACTCTAAAATCCAGTGTTGCCAGAGCTAAAATTTCCAGCCGCCGTAACATAGCTCAGCTTGCTAGTGCGTTGGGCCGCGAGTCAAATGCGGCGCTCGAACCCAGATTCAATACTCCGTTGCGCTAACACCCAAAAAAGAAAAAAATTTTTCTTTCGGCGGCTGTCCTCTCAGCAGGAAATGGCAAAACTCTGAGAATAAAATTGCCTATGAAAAAGCTCCCAACTCGCCGTTCGGAATCGGCATAAAACTGTAGGCCCCTTCCAACCTTGTAAAAACATTCGCACGCACAACGCGGTTGGTTGCGGGTAACTAGGCCGTAGTCTCGTAATCGGGCTGTCTTGCCAGTCAAGAAGAGAAGAGAAAATTTCCTCCCAAAAAATTTTAAAAAATCTCCTGAAATTACAAACTAACCAACTAAACTAAAAATCTCATAAAAAAAATTAAAATATATTTAGTTTTTTGGTTTATTGCAGCCTTTTTATTGATTCGGCTTGAGCTCAAAAACATCTTCATACAAACAAAACATAAAAAATGGGATCAGTATGAAATTCAGTTCGGTTGTGTAAATTTCTTTCATTCATTGCATAAATTATACACTTTGAAGCTTAACATTAAATTAAATTAGACTCTAGCTTTCAATATTCAAGTCTTCAGTGCCAGTAATGATGTCAAATGTATCATCAACGAAATCTCCTAAACTTTCTCCTGAACAATTCTTCTTCCTAAAATTGCTCCTAAAAGGCCAAGAATCTTCTGAATCTAGGAGGAAACCTGCTGATCTGGCAACTCTGTCTAAATCAGTAATGCGCAAAGCTAAACTTAATTGGCTCACTTGGCTCACAACAACATTACTGTGGCTCAATTGCAACCAGAGCTTCCGCTTTTGGTCATTTCGGACTAAAATTTGTCAGATTTTTTTACTTTGGTCCGCTGGTCTGCTTCAACGAAATTCGGTCCGTTTTGTGATGTGAATATCTTTTCATTAGTACACAAAATTTATTAAACAAAATGGTAATTTAAAAATTACTTTGAAGATAACGCAAGTTTTTAATTTGGTCGGTTTATGTCGGATTTGGTCGGAAGTTAGGTCGGAAAAAAAATGTTTCAAGTGGCAACACTGATTGCAACCAACACAAAATGTACAACAACATTACTGTGGTTCAATTTGGCTCAATTGCAATAAACAAAAATTTCACTGGCACACGCTGTCTGAATTACAACAACAAACCTGCACTTGGTGGCTCTGGCTTTGCTTCAGTTCAGAGTTCATGCATTTGTTTTTGTATTAACCACAGACTTTTGCGTTCATCTTTTGTCATCTCAAGAGTGTTGTTGTTGTAATAATTATTGGGGTTGCCATTCTAAATGATACGAGACGGAAAGAAGGCCATAATGAATCATAAGTCAGAGTAATGTGTCCACGTCTGCAATTCTGTGGTCAAAAACAATAAACGCTTAAGTCGACTTAAGACATCATTGAGTTAAAGCGTTTTGCTCAAAATAATACTTAAGGACTAATGCGATTATTTGTTTTTATCATATAATTGATTACCTTCTTCTCAGATGGAGCAAATCTATTCCGTTGCTGGCCATCGCTTCCACAGTGCAACTGCTGAGATCGATTATTGGTTCCGACCACAGAAGTTAGTGTCAGACTTCCTTCCGGCCATGACCACCGATAACTCTTGCTGTTCTATTCCAATCTGTTCATCAATTCACATCAGAGTTTCATTGTTGTCACAGTCGATTCTTTCAAGTTTTCCAGCACATTCCCAGTGTCAGTTTCAAAGTTAATGTTGTCACTCAAGTTTAATATTAAAATTTTTTTTAATTACAAAGAGATTCTGTTGAATTTTTATAAATAATTTTTAAAATTATTCAGTCTCTGCTTGTTTGTGTGTCTGTTCAACTTATATATTTGTGTTTGTATATGCGTGAACGCATTAATGTTGAACAACTGAAACACCAGAAGCTACAATATTCATGCAAATAAGTGTAATGTGATTTTTATTTTTTTTTTTGTATTTTCACTATTTACATTTCAAATGAGTTTTATTACCATTTTATTGAACATTTAATGAGTTTGCATAGCTATGCAAATAGGCAGTTAAATTGCATGTCGGTCCAGACGAATTAAGATAAAACTGATATGCGCTGATTTCCAGTGGCATTGCAACAGCAACAACAACAAATTATGGAAGTAATTGCCGCTTGAACAAATGCCGTTTTGTAGCGTTCGACAAGTGTTAGCGCGCTACAAATGAAGACATTCAAGCGGCTGACAGCTGCACTGGCTGCTGAAGGTGGCAGTGCCAGTGGTGTCAGATACATACATACACACGCTATACATATATATATGCACTATAAGTCCGCTGAGTAGCATCTAAGCTGCGTTTCTCTGGGACTTGAAAGTCTAATTAATGACTTGGGCGCACTGAAGGTGACGGCGACAGTGACGCTGACGGCCAATTGAAATTATCATAAACGCACAAAATTGCTTGGAAATTGTGCAATAATACGAGAAGACGCCAGATATTTTCTCAGCATTTGTTGCTGTTGCAACAAAACTCAGTCATCTATCGCTTTGTTCAATCTTTTTGCTGTCCACTCGAGTTTGCATCAAATGAAAAAAAAAAATTATGCGGGCCACATTGTCAAATCGCACACAAATGTTCATAAATTATTGTTGTAATTGTAGAGTTGCCACATTGACTATGAATATCTGAATGGCATCGAAAACAGCCAAACAAATCAACAACAAAAATCAACAAAATCATGGAAAAGTATTTTTGATAGCAAAAAGACACAAAAAATATGTCAAACTGCATGCGACCAGTCGCCGAAAAGCGATCGGTGCACATTTATCATCAGCATTCATGCCAAAAGGTGTGTAAAAGATTGTAAATTAAGATGACAACAACAAGCAAGCAAAGCATGAAAAGCCACAGAAATGAGAGCACCGGACGTTGCCGTCTGACCCCCAACAACGCTGTGGCAGTGCGCCGCCCATGTCCACTGCAGCTTGCAATTCCGCTCGACTCGGCCTATCAGCGGAATATCGTTGGTTCGACGCGACGTTCATTGACGCTGACCGTGACCGTGATGCCGTAAATCATGCCGGCTCGCTGACAGCTAACATATTGTTGTGTGTTGTGCTATTCATTTGGTGGCCGCCTGCGTGTTCGGCTGTCAAGTTTTGATGTACAAAGTGGAACGATTGGTTGGGAAATTCGATATCGTTTTGGCGCAGTTTTCGAGCCGAGTTTTTCGTATACGCAACTCGCTCGACATATCGATCACGATTTTTGAACTATTTTGCTTGCTTGGAGTTTGCTTAAAATTTATGCTTTTTGTAAGCGATATTTTCGAATAGTAGAAGGGTGAGATTTTGAGTTTTTCATTTCAAAAAAATATTATGCAGACCTTATCGTACAAGCTCACATTTCTGATAAGTTCACTTTTCGATTTCACTGCCTAAAGCAATAAAATAAATTTATGAATTGTATGATGCAATGTTGCTTTTGTGTGAAACGTTTTTATGGGGAAAATTTCAAAATTTCCAACTCAATGGAATATTTTGTTGGTGCAAAGTTGATTGAAAAGAAAGGAAGGAAAGGAAGAGAAAGGAAAGGAAACGAAAGGATATGAAGTGAGAGGAACGAAAAGGAAATGAAATGAAATGAAATGAAATGAAAGGAAAGAAAAGAAAAGAAAAGAAAAGAAAAGAAAAGGAAAGGAAACGAAAGGCAAGGAAAGGAAAGGAAAGGAAAGGAAAGGAAAGGAAAGGAAAGGAAAGGAAAGGAAAGGAAAGGAAAGGAAAGGAAAGGAAAGGAAATAAAATAAAATAAAATAAAATAAAATAAAATAAAATAAAATAAAATAAAATAAAATAAAATAAAATAAAATAAAATAAAATAAAATAAAATAAAATAAAATAAAATAAAATAAAATAAAATAAAATAAAATAAAATAAAATAAACTTAAATTAAATTAAATTAAATTAAATTATATTCAATAAAATAAAATAAAATAAAATAAAATAAAATACAATAAAATAAAATAAAATAAAATAAAATAAAATAAAATAAAATAAAATAAAATAAAATAAAATAAAATAAAATAAAATAAAATAAAATAAAATAAAATAAAATAAAATAAACTAAAATAAAATAAAATAAAAAAAGAAAAGAAAAGAAAAGAAAAGAAAAGAAAAGAAAAGAAAAGAAAAGAGAGGAAAAGTAGAGGAAAGGAAAGATCACACAATTTTTGGTTATAATTCAGACAGATTGACCAATCAAAAATATTGAAATACTTCATTTGAAATTGATTAAAAATAAGCGACCTTATTGCGGAAAGTACATTTCAGTTATACTTAAGAAATATTGACCAATAAAATATTTAAAATTATTCCATTTAGAGTTAATTGAGAAGAGCAACTTTATGCCCGAAAGACTGCATATAGTACATACATATATTTCGGTTATTCTTTAATCTGAAATTTAATCGAAAAAAGTCTTCAAGAGTGATTTGAGAGCAACGGAGAGATCACAAAAAATTAGTTTATTCCTTAGAGAAACTGACCAAGTATTTAGAATTGTTACATTTCAAAGCTGAAATGTGTCTAAAAATTTCACCAAAAATGTGTATAAAAATGAGTCTAAACCTTTGGGAACAGGATAGTAGAACTTCAATAGAAAGCAAAGTAGGGCGAAAGAAACTATAAGTCGTCTCCATTGTCACTGGCCGGCTCTCTCTACAGGAAGATGGAAATCGTTAGGCTCTTCTTACTTCGACAACCTGGAAGAGCTCAGTGCAGTAAACATAGATAGATAGATAGATTTGAAAGGGGAAATGTGCACTGAGACCAAAGTTGATCTATTGTACCCCCAATAACTTTAGAGAACGTCCCCCAGTCCCACCGACTTAATGAAGCTACTCACGTAGGAGAAGGTGTTTAACATTCTCTTCTGCAAGCCAGTACTGGCTCAGGTGCTGTCTTCTACTACGGCATACTGCATCGCCGTACAGTATGACGTGCTCAGGAGTCTCCTCCGCTGTTTCGCAGAGTCTGCAGATGCTTACCTGTTCTATCCCGATTGTGTGCATATGTTTCCTTAGCCCGGTGACCAGTTGCAGTAAACATAAGAGACTTGCCAGGTTTTGTCCAAAGTTTGTTAATTGTCACTTCATTTGTTCTATCCGGTCAATGGCGGCTTCAAAGTTTTGTTTCTGAGGTAAAACTTTTTAGTTTTACCCGCAGAAGAGGAGAGAGAAGTCGTTCAAGGGAAAATTAAATATATTATTTTTATGACCGCAATATCGCATCTCAGTCACGCAAACTGACAGATTGATGTACAAATACATACAACGAGACATAGCCAGACAAACATACACAAATCTTTCTTGCCTTGCATCACATCAGAAATCTGCCCTAAATTTTTGTCTTTGTTCAGTAATTTTCCGACCGACCATTAAAATGTTATTACAACCGAACAGCATTGATGTTGTTATAAGTAATTATAGCAAAATGAAATTATTGTGAAACAATTGCAATTGTCGGACACGCACAGCGACGACGCAGCTAGTCGACAAATTGAATTGTGGCGTTGCTGTATTTGTTCGGCTGTCAGCAGCAAATGTGATTATGTTGTGTTGCATTATTATTTTTTTCATTTTGTTAAAAATTGCTAAATGGCAAGCAGCAAAATCGTGTTGCTCATCAGTTGCATGCACTTTTATTGAATTTATTACATGGTGACTGCGGTTTTTGCGGTGACATTCATATTAATTTTTTTTGCATAGCTACGCACAGATGTGAGTGCGTGTGTGTGAGTGTTTGTGTGTGTGTGTGGCAACATGCTGGGGTCAGCGTGCGAGCTGCATTAACATTTGCAGCAGACAGGCGACAATGTGAACGACACCAACTACAGCAACAATACGTTGCAATGACAGTAATGACAACAGAAAGCGAAAAATTGCAATTAACAAATTTTTTTTAAATGTTTTTTTTCATAAAATATTTTTTTAAACTTGTAAATTGGAATGCAATTGTTGGCAATGGGCCAGGAATAGTAATTTAATTTTATTTGATTAAGAAAAAAACCACAAATGTCGACCAATGCGTCTAAGCGTGTTGTGCCATGAAGCTAGCAATGCTGATTAGATTAGTTTACAGGGTAATATGACATGTGAATGCCGCTATGTAATTACTATTTTTTAGATGAAATTGTTTTCTGACTATTGGCTTTTCAGTATAATAATTTTTTTGAAAAAAAATTCTAATTAAAAATTTTACAGTGGTTTTATTAGTTATGTCAAAACGGCTGATTCAATTGAATTATGTTGCATTTAAAATTTCATTTGTTTTAATTGATGTATCAATACACAAATTTATAATTAATGTAATGTAGACCGAACGGAATTTTAATTAAACAAATAAACTGATAATTACTTAATTAATTACTTAATTAATAATTAAGCTGTTAATTGAAGGATTAATTGAACTAATTAAATGAATTTATTAAGTAATGAAATTAGTTAATTATTAAATAATGAAATTAATTTCATTAATTATTTAATAATTAATCAGTTAATTAATTAATTAATTAAGGTTCCAGTTAAGCTGTCAATTAATTTATTAAGTTTCAAAAAAATTGAATTAAAAAAATTTATTTTTCTAATTAATGACAGCTTAATTATTTTTAGTTCACAATTAACTGTTAATTGTTTACTATGTAGTAATTGAGCTGTTATTTTAATTAACGGCTTAATTATTTCTTTACTTTTTTAATTAAAAGCAGTTTAATTCTTTTTAATTAGAAATCAAGCTGTTAATTGATTTTTAAGCTTAATGAAGCTGTTTTTGATTTATTTAAGATTCATTAGTTTTTTTTCGAACTTAAATCTGTTAAGTTAAGCTGATTTTTATTTCAAAAACTTAATTACTTCCAAATTTTACGAATTCATAACAGCTTAATTTTTTTTAACTACAAATTATGCGACTAATTAATTTAATTCATAATTATTTCTTTCTAACTAAAACTAACTAACTAAAATCTGTTCAATTATTTTTAATTAAAAGTTAAGCTGACAGTTATTTCAAAAACTTAATTATTTCTTCATTTTTCAAAATCATAACAGCTTAATGTTTTTTAATTATAAATTATGCGACTAATTAATTTAATTGAAGCTGTTAATTCATTAATTATTTGGTTATATTTTTTAGTTAAATTAATTACTTTTAATTTGAATTCAGCTGCGTCTACATTACATTAAGTAATTTAATCAAATCATGTTGCAGTGAATCAAAACAATCAATTTTAGTTCAGGGACATCTTCATAATCACAACAATGTCGAATTTTTTGTTAGAGTTTAGTTAAAAAATTTATAATTAATTATAATTAGCACATAATTATGCATGATTTGTAATAATTAACAGTAAATGTAGTAATTGTAATCAGTTATTAACACAAATTATGTTTAATTATAATTGATTATATAACTGATTATCAATTATGATGCTTAATAATTATAATAAATTAAACTATTTAATAATTTTGTATAAACATTGTAAAATAAAGTTAATTACCTGAAAATTATAACAAATTATAATAAGTTTTTAATAAAATCAGAAATGTAATTTTAAAAACAAAAATTATAATGATTACAACCATTTTAAAATACAATTAATGTACTTATAATTATTTTTTTTAAATTACATATTTTTTTAAAATGATTTTAAATAATTAAAAATTATAACTAATTCAAATTAATTGATTACGCCATAATTGTAATGAATTATAATAATTTCTTAACATAAATGTAAAGAATTTTAAACAAATTTTAATGATTACAATCATTTAAAAATATAATTCATATAATCATTTCAAATTAATTATATAATTAATGAATAATTATAATGCATTGGAATATTTCTTTGCACAATAATGATCAATAAAATTTTCTTAATAATTATCAAACAAATTATACTTAATTAAATTTAATCAATTTAATGACGTCATAATTGTAATAATTTATTATAATAATTTCTTGTGATAGAACAATTCTATTATTGTACTTACCTGAGTCTTTAATAAAAGTAATTAGTTATGTAATAATTATAATTAATTATGAGTTAAAAAACTATGGAAAACAATTTTTTGTTTAACACTTAATAACCCATTTTACATATTAACTACATAGCGACATTCACTACTCCCTACAAAGAGCGACACCTGTAAATTAGTCTCAAAACTTTTTTGGCTTTGCAGCAATTAAACTGAAAATATGTAATTGACCACAAATATTGCAATAATCGCCCAAACTGCGGTACTTACTTTTTTTTTTGTACTTAACTGTTTTTGTTTAATTTATTTATAATTTTTTACACATGTGATTTATTAGAATTTTTTTAATCTATTATAATTTTTTTTAATTTGTAATCATTTTCAATCGATAAAACATGCAAGCAAATGCCATTCTATTGTAATAATTAGGTGTAGGCCATAGAGAGTGTGAGAAAGAGAGGACTTAAGAGAGAGAGAGAGTTTAACTGCCGCTCATACGTGAACATCCTCAACTGACATATTCGTTTCCGTTTCCGTTTCAAATCGCCTGAGTTCCACTTGAGGGCGCAACCGTGTGCCAAACAAATAATTTTTTTGTAATATTTAACGTATCTGTATGTATGTAATAGGCAAATAATAACTACTTATACATATTTAATATCTGACCTTGTCGTAATCCAATGATTTGCTTCTGCTAAGTGATATTTATGAGTTTTTGTTTAAGACGAATTGACATAAATTGTAACATTGTAATTAAGACGTTAGCTTTTTAATTGAACTTTAAATTAACAATTTAGCTATTAACTTCAACGATATTGTGTAGGATTTTGTCAATGTGTTAGTGCTTTGCTATCGTTTCGACTCGGGCACTCATTGCAATCACATAAGCGGCGCAAAATTGTTTCAATTGCTCGCCACTTCAATGTTAGTAATCAATTTCCACAAACGCAATGAATGAACAACTATTCAAGAGTCGCTCACTAGTCCAATTTATAGAATTCTTCAGATTTTCACATTATTTAAATCTGATTTAATGCAGTGAAAGCTCAACTAAAACTTACGAGTTGGCGAATGCGGCTGGTGAGCGCCTCGCGTGGCAATTGGTCGCGTATTTCATATCAGTTGTACGAGTAGTTTATTATGTAACTTTAACTTGTAAATATGACTATGGTTTTTCCAAATTGATATTAAAATATGATCAAATGATGATGTTATTTTAATAAATTGTAGCTACATATAATCGATGCTTCTTGTATTCCGTATTGTGGAATGGCGAGAATTGTGTAATTTTTGTATTTGTACTGTAATGTCTTCTATCACTGAACGCTGTACCGACGTCTTCTGACATTATACATAAAACATATTTACGAACAATAATTGATTAGTTTACGCATTATGATTAATGGAAAATCTATATCAAATGGAAATCAATAACTAAACAAAGCAAATGAAATGAAACATAAAAAACACAAATAGAGAAGAGAGAATATTAATGAATAACGTTTAAGTGGAATGCGAAATGCATTGATGACATGCGATGCATAACAGAAGTGAAATAGTAAAAGAGAAAATTGAAATTTAAAAACGAACGATATATCAATAGAAAACTCACATTAAAAAAAGTCACAAAATCAAAATGTGTTTCATTGTTTGTGGAGGTTTGTTAAGGTGCTGAGGGATAAATGTTTAATGTAGCTGACATTAAATACCAGTATTTACTAATTTTGGCGACAAAAGTCAAAATCGTGGATCTGATATTTTTCGTTATGAGGTTAAACAAGTTTGCTCCGGATTGATACTGTTGGTTAGCTTCAGAGGAAACCAAGAAGGGAGGGAAGACCGCTCCATACCTAACGTAATGTAAGTAACTTTTAATATCATGAACGATTTTTTTGCATAAACGATTTTTATTATTATTGAGGATCAAATGACCAAAACTTCATAATAGCGTTTCCCCTAAATAAATGTTTTTTTAATTGTTATTGCTCGGTATAACCTGGTTCAATGAGTATTGGATATGAAAAGTAATGAGTTGGATGACTAGAAATGGAGTTGGCTTCACAAGCATACACAATTTAAGGACATACATCTTTCCCCTTCTTAGTACTATTTCAACTAATCTTATTGCTGACCTAAACAAATATATTTAATACCCTCAATTCGATTTATAAGAATTCTAAACGGCCATTTCAGAATTAAATAAATAAATAAAATAAATAAATTGTGCTTTATTTCATGTTCCCCGAGTTGTCATTCAAGGACACGAACCCTCTGAATTTTTGAATTTCCTGAATTTCCATTGAGTTTGAGAATTCCTAATAGGATTTTTTCTTCTTATTAAATTTATTTAAACTCCCACTAGTTGCCTACAATAATCTCTGGCCGAGAATTGCTTCAATATTTGCAGATGTGAGATCTGGGGCTCAGAATTTAAAGGACTCCATTTGATTCCAACATTCATAGTTAAACTTCGGGTTCAATAATGTTTCAGATTAGGTCAGATTAGTACTGAAATGCTTATGCAGGAATGATCTATTGTGTTTTTTACTACTGTCTGTCGGTGATTTAGGTTTTCTTTCCTACCGTCACTGCAGAATCGACGAATACTCGTTACATTTCGTGGTTCGATACAACTAAGAAAATATTTATATATATTTCATGGTTCAGCGGTGTGAACTGCAAAGAGAACGCATTTAAAATTTACCAAAAGATATACAGGTTACTTAAGTATGAAAGATTAGGTAAGGTAAGGTAAGGTGTTGCGCATAAGATATCATATTGAGGAGGGTTCTGAACACAACTTTTGATCCCAATTTGAACCTTCAAACATCTTGAGTGCATCAATGGCATAAGACTGACTAATTTCTGGCCCCATGCCAATGCCAACTAAACTGCTAAGCTCCGAAAGTTAGAAAGATTTAATGAGATTAATAGCACTGAGACCAGAAATGATCTATTGTAGCTTACGCGTTGTAAGAGAACGCCCTCTAGAACCACAGACCTAATGAGGCCTTATAACTCATGGGGGCTTACATGTTCATTCTTCGCTCTGCAGGCGAGTATTGGTCTAGGTTTGGCCTCATGCTATGACAAACCGTATCAGAGTGCAGTATGATGTATTCAGAAGTCTCCTTCGCTGTTTTACAGTGTCTGCAGATATTAATCTCTCCTTAAACTTCCCAGTCTGCAGTGCCCAGTTATAAGTACGGTGATCTGTCTAAGCTGATTTTTTTTCTAGTCTGAGGCATTCTTCGCTAGAGTCCGACCGATTAATCGGCATCGGTATCGGCCAAAAAATTTGGTATCGGTCGGACTCTATTCTTCACTCCATTGCGAGTTATGTACCTTTGATGTCTAAGAACCGAGACAGTAGACCAGTGTTCTGAAATCATAATTCTGTCCTTAAGCCTTAGTGACTCTGCTAAGTCTTTCTTTCTATAGTCATAGCATTATGAAGGGCTCCAGCCCAAGAGAGACCGTAGCAAGGCTATACGCCTTCTCGTTTCCATTTATTCCTCTGTGTCCTGGGACCCGGAGGATGGTTGAACCTCCAAAAGTTAGTCAGTACTGGTAACTTAGATCTTATCTCGCGTACCAAATTGATCTAGCGAGATTCCCAACCATGCTGCTGTCATCTCCTCACACAACAGATGGCGCTACGAGCGTAGTTCAAAATAACGAAGGCGACGTTCCTAAGCGGCTTTAGATGGCAGCCCCATCACTTAAGACTACCTGCGGCAGGCCAATCATTTACCCTGGCAGAACAACACAACCGATTAACGTAACCAACACAAGGCCATTGCATTGTTTCGTGGGGGCCCTATGCTCCAGAGAGGAGTGAACAAGGAACAAAATGATCTTATTTCATCATCCAACAAATTTTGAAATATTTCTCACAGACTTTCAGCAAAAGTTGGAAAAATGGACTTTTGCTCTTTAAGCGAAGATGCTGGAACTCATACCATTTAAACCTGGTTTTATTTATGAGCCAAGTGCCTTGAGCAACAATAGACTCTCAAAAAATTAGTTTTAAACACAAACTGCAGATTTGACTCTTCTTGGAGTAGTTGTATAACCAAGTAACCCAACTCGTAACGTTGTCGTGAGTGTTCTCAAATATTTAGGCGCACAGGCTGTGTTGGCAGTTATTCAAAAGATCCAAGACATAACTCAAAATGCTGCGCGTCGCACAATTTGTGCTCAATCGTCTGTTGGTGTGCGTATTAAATTATGCCAGCTTAACCTTTGCCTAAATGGCGTAAAGCCCCCGTCCACCGACGACGCTCAGCGGAGCAATGCTTTTCGCGCTGCCAACCCGCATAAATCACTGCGGCACATCCTTAATAAACGCACTACGCACAATTTATGAAACAATTAAAATGCTGTGCCACCAGCAGTTTTAGAGCATAAAACATTAACTTCGCGCCAAAATGAAACGACGACAGCAGTCGATGTGTTCGGGCATTGTACATAATATACATAGACATACTTACATGTATGAGTGAGAACCAGGACAACAGTACGGGGTGGATGGGCAAAGAGACTGTTAACAATAAGAACAAGAAGCAGAGAAACATGACAAATAAGAAGAAGAAGAAGCTGAGCAAGCACAGCGTGTAATACAAGCAACAGCGAACGCCCAAACAACGAAGAAGCCTTCGAGCTTCGAGCTTGTTTGGCGAGAACAAGTGGGAGTGGAAGATGTGGAGGGGAGGAAGTGACGTTGGTTGGCCATTAGGAACTAAACACCATTATTGGGAGCAGATTCGTAATTAACTTTATGTGCGCCGCACTAATTAAGACATTTAACAAGGATAAAATTACCTTTTAACAGCGACAGCAACAGCAACAGCAACAGCGGCAGCAATAACAATGCACACACAGGCAGCAGGCGGAGTGTAGAGTCAATGAATAAGTTCACACATACAGACACACACATACATACAAGTAAAAAATATATAAAATGGCAGCAATGCTGAGAAAATACAAGGCGGCAGCAATCAGGAAATATGGCAGCACCACCTCCACCAAGAAATGTGGAATAGTGCACGTCAAATCACACACACACTCACACACACACACATACACACATGCACTAAGGTCGTTTTCAATTAGCAGCAAAAGCAGCCACGTCAGCCGTTTCGACTTTATGGCAAATTAAAGTGTGAAAATGGCCGCCACAACCAGTCAGCCCAGTTGCCGTTAACTGCCACTTGCCAGCAAGTTTTGATGCAAGTTTATTGTTGGCCACAACTGCTTGGCTTGGCTGCTTGGAAAATTATGAAAAATTGCGTGGGTTCATAAAAATGCTGCAAATTAAAAAACGTAAATCAAAATCAGGGCAGCTCAGTGTGTTGCAGCGCTCACCTAGTCAGCTAATGCGCCCGCACGACCGCAGCTGTACTGGAGCTTCAGCGCATAAATAACAACAAAATATTACATTGCATACTTGCAGGCGTCAAAGTAATTTGCTGCTGCGAACTTTTTGCTCCACCAACACCACCGCCGCTGCCACCGCCGCTCATAAATTAGCCAATAGCTGCGGGGAAGGCCACGGCTGCGGCCAATCGCAAGTAAACAACAAGTTTAAGCAATTAAAAGCAGCCCGCGCACCCGGAAAGTTGTCGTCACTTTGGATTTGTAAAGTTTGCAATTTAATTTTCTGTACAATGTTTTTTTTTGTTCGGTCACTGCTGCGCTCACCACTTTATATAATTTTTAATTAAATTATGAAAGCTGTTGCTATTGTTGTTGTTGTTGGGTTTATTCTTGACTGTTTTTAAAGTGAGTGGCTGTGATTTGGTTAAAGCGTTGCGGCCAGTTGGCAACCGTCGTTGTGCTATTAGAATGTTTGAACTTTGCAACCTTTTCATGCGATCTGATGAACTGACAGACAGATTCTTCGAAAAACCCGCCAATCACAAAATGGACAAAGCAATGCCTATTAGGTGGTGTGGTAAGTGGAACGATTTCTTTGGAGGCTTAAGTTCAAAGAGGTAAATGAGAGCATGAATTGGGGTCGATTGAGGTCTCGAGTCTAGGCGGACAGATATGCTTTTGAAGTTGTCAAGAAATGCGTCTATACCAACCTGGATACACAGCGAATGATTTCTCTAGCCAATACAGTGTTGCCAGATCAGGAGATTTCCTTCTAGATTTAGAAGATTCTTGGCCTTTCAGAAGAATTTTTAGGAGGAAGAATTGTTTTGGAGAAAGTTTAGGAGATGTATATTTTATGTTAAGTAAAAAGTATGAAAAGTGATGAAAATGACTATGGTACATTTTTGATATTACTTCGATGAGAATGGGAACCAATTAATTTGGCTGTGTTGCATTACTTGATGTTTCCGCTTTTATTTAACACCTCACTCGTTAGTTAATTTACGTAAAATTTGCATGTTTTTCAACATCAAAGAAAACGCCATGAAATTACATATTTTCCGACTTTGAGGACCAATTACCGCGGAATTGTAAAAGTTGTAAAAATAAATTACATTGGAAAAGAAGCCGTGAGGTGTTGTAAATGCCACAAAGAGAAAATAATTTGAACTGGTTTATTGGTTTAGACATTACAATCCGAAATGTGTAAAAAGTCAGTGGAAAATCCGAAAAAGTGACTTGCCCATTTTTTGCGACAACGGAAACTAAACAAACGGCTTGCGGATTCGAAATCAGCGGCCCCTAATTACCCTAGAACTGATGTCAAACCCAGAAAAGCCATTTTGCTGTTGATCAGTGTTACTTAAACATACAAAAAATTGAAAATTTGAATATTTCTGTATTTACTTTAGCCAAAATTAAAAAAAAATTTATCTAAATTGAAAGAAAACGTAAAATTCAACAGTTATCTAAAGTTTTCTGCTTCTTCTTCTTTACTATGTCAAGACATATAATTAAAAAACGGGTATACTTCTTTTCCTTAAACTTAAATATTCACTTTATTAATTTCGTATTTTTCCTAAAACTTCAAACTATTCTAAGGACCAACAAAAAATTGATTCTTGAAACCACAAAAGGTTTAGACGTCCACAAAGTAGCACGTTCCCATATGGCAACAAAATAGCGAATGGGTTAAACATTTTTAAGCTTTCAAAATGTTAGCTCATTCTATCTTGTTCTCACTTATTGCTGTTACAATGAAATTTCGCCAAAAATTGCACTTTGTGATTAATTAATTTGTTACATGTTTTGTTTTTGTTAAGTTTTTGCTGTTAAGCTGAAGTTAAATAAAAAAAATTTGCATTAAAAAAATTATATCTATGTATATATTTTTATTTTTTATGAGAAGTTTAATTCCTTTAAAATTACGCATATTAAAAAAAAATTTTAGAAGATTTTTTTAACTTTCGATAGGAAATTTCAGTTTTTTTTTTAAGATTTAGCAGAAAGTCATTTCAGGTATCTGGCAACACTGAGCTAATAGTTCTTAATATGGTCTCGGTAGGAAATTGAATAACAGGAACCTCTGTCGACCGTCAAAATTTGAACTCTGTAGGACACTAGTGGCCCTTGGGGTCTTCGAGAAGAAAGTGCTTCTCAAAATCGTGGACCCTGTTCGTATTGGTAGCGACTTTTGGATAAGAATGAATAATAATGAGCTATATGAGCTGAAAGATTAACATCTTTTTGATCCACCAAACAAGGTGTTCGATGCGTTAGTTGTGGATCGATGGCAAAGCGTGAGCCCATGTCTCCGATGGAAGGATCAAGTGAAAGACATCCTATGGAAAAGATTCACGCAAAACCGACGCGCCTGGAAAGAACTTTTTGCAAACAGTTATCCGGTAATAGGTTTTGTTCAAAATTGTCCTTTTACTCAAAGTAGACAGCACATTCATACCAGCAACAATAAACCGCATCACTTACAAGTCGACCTGTAAATCAATAAAAGGTCCCAAAACCTACCTACACGTCTTCCCCCCCCCTCCAACTCGCGCACTTTGTCTACATTCTCCTGTCGCTTTGAAAGCCGCTGCCTTCTGCCATTTTGACAGCAACCGCACACTTACCTTTGAGCGCTATTTTGTTTTTCTTTTACGCGCGGTGTGGGGGAATATCGAAGTGCGGATTGCAAACGGAGTTTTATTCAAATTTCATTAGCGTCGCCGCAAGGGTTGTTAGTGATTTTTGGTTTTCCAACACTTTTCAGCGCCCAATGCTTTTGCCAACTTTAAACAGCACTGATGACGATATCGCAAACATACACAAACACACACACACACACACTCAGATAAACACACTCACATACATACAAACACAATAAAGCTTAGAGGCGGCGTCATGTTCGCTTCATAAGCGCAACGAATGAATTTTAATTCAATTATAGCGAAAAATTGGAAATTTGCTGGCTTTTTTATGCGCACGGCCCCCTTTTTGCTTTCTATACGTGTAAGAATATAGTAAAGGGCAAAAGGGGATTTATTTTGCCCTGTTGCTCAGCTATAAGGACCTCTGTTTTTGAAATGCGGCAGAGGAGCAAAGTGAACGAAAAACAATTTACTTTATTTTTGCTTAGTGGCGCACAATATTTGCGCCAACGTTGTTCATGATTTATGTTGCGCTGCCAAAAATTGCTTCAACTGCAGAATTTGTTTTTTTTTGCCAAGCGGCGCATTTTTCAAATTCAATTATTGGTGTCTTAAGGTTTTAGTGAAAATTGAAAAAGTGCAAAATACCATTAAAACAAGTAAAAGCTCATAACCAAAGCTTAGGTAACACTTTCCTTTTTTTACTATTTTCCTATACAAAAAATTATAGTATTGACACTTTGCATGCGTTAAATTTACTTTAATTTTATGCGCAAACTTTGATTGCATTGCACTTTGCTAAAGTTTTGATTGCGTAATTTACAATGGCAACCCTTAAATTCAATAACACGCACAGACATCGAAACACAATGAAGCGCAAAAATTCAGTCATAAAGTCCGCAACGCCGCCTTTCGCTTTCGTGCCTCAAATAATGAAAGCGGAAGTGCTTCCCGCGTTGGTTGCCAACGGTGCTGAATAGGGAGAGGAGGAGTGTGGAAGAAAAAGTGAAAAGTTGCCAGTTTGCTGTTTTTGCTGATTTTTGTTTTGTTTTCACTGTTCGTTGACGCTGCACGTAATTCGCATTTGAATTCCATTAATTTATTTACCTGATCGCGCACACTTCTGCAGACTTGAAAATTAGTTGAGCTCAATTGCTCAAAGTTTGCTACATTTAAGTTTGAGGAAATTGAGGTTAGAAATGATTGTTTTAACGTGTAAAATGCTTAGGCTTTGCTTGCAAATATGGTTGGAGAGATAGATGAATGAATTTGAGGATAGCCGAGAAATGGACTTGGATGAGGCGCTTCTTCAAGGCAGTTTGGAGTTTAGAGTAAAAAAACCCATAATTGAATTAGATTATCAATTTGTTTATTCATTGTTCTCCAATATTTGATTAAAATTTCCAAAATTGGAGTTGTAGAGATTTGAAGTAGGCGACCATACTTGCAAAACTTCAAAAGCGTTTTCTCGAAACTGTATTTTTCAAAATGGCTCCAACAATAACTTGAGACCAAAATTAAACCGATTGACTTGGAATTGGACATATAGAGGGTCAGTGGCGCACACAGACTTTCATTTAGGGCAGTTTGCTTAAAATTTTTTAGTTCGACTCCATTTTAAACCATATTTTGCTTCAGCATTTTTTGTATTTGGGGGAGGTTTGAGCCCCCAACCCTTTTGTATGCGCGCCACTGTAGAAGGTGTCCCGATTGTGTACGATTTAGATTTCATTTCGTTTCTTTCTCTGCAAGTGGCAGCTCTGAAAATTCATAGCTGTCGTCTATGCAGTGTTGCCAGTACCCGAAATGACTTTCCCCTAAATAAAAAAAAAAATACCGAAATTTCCTCCCAAATTAAAAAAAAATTTCCAAATTTTTTTTTTTTATTTACGTAATTTTAAAGGAATTAAATCTCTCTTAACAAATAAAAATATATGCATGTACTTTGTTTTAATGCAACATTTTTATATTTAATTTCTTAAAAAAAAATATTAAAAAATTCTAAAATTGTCTAACAAAATTTAAATTTTTTTTTTATAATTTGTGTCATTTTAAAGAAACTATCTACTAACTAGCTTATCATAAAAAGTAAAAATATATACGTACATATAATTTTTTTTTAATGCAGTTTTTCTTTATTCATCTTCAGCTTAACAAGAAAAACTTTACAAAAACAAAACATTTAACAATTGAATTAAATAAAAAGTGCAACTTTTGGAGGGATTTCATTGTACCAGATATAAGTGAGAACAAGATAGAACGACCTTAAATTTTGTAAGCTAACAAATTTTTAACACAACAGGATGCTTTGACTATTAAAATAGTACCAAAATATGTTTTGTTTCCAGTGTTCCCAATACATCATACTTTTTTAATAAAAAATCTCCTTAAATTTCACAAAGGATCAGAAAAACCCCCACATAAAATAGAAATCTCCTAAACTTTCTCCTAAACAATTCTTAATCCTAAAAATTCTCCTAAAACGCCAAGAATCTGCTAAATCTAGGAGGGCAACACTGCGTCTATGTCTTTTCCGTCTATTAAAAGTCTTCTTCCGATTATTAAAAGTGTACAAAATATACAAAGGAAGAAGTTTTATTATTATGGAAACGACAAATTTACTGGAGAAACAACTTCTAGATCGAATCATCTCTTTAAATTCTGACACCAAATGCCCACCAAAATAATTCAAATGAATGCCATGCGATTTCATGCTTTGGGGTTTTATAAAATCTCACAAATAATTCCCGAGTTCAAGGGTAAGATTCAAGGCGTCTTCGGTATGATAGAACCACAACTTTACTAATAAACATGCTATAAAAAATCGAAAAAATACAACGACCTGTCTATTTGTTTAATGGAAAATCTTTTACAGTAACTACTCAGACTGGTTGGTCAACTCAATAGGAACAGCTTTGCCTAATTTGTTCAACATTTAAATGTACAATACAACTTTTTGAAATCTTTCGTTTACTACACATTCTTTTAATGATTTTAAAAGCGAGTTGTAAGTATAAACTTTTATACAACTTTGTCTTCACACTTTCAGCAAAGTAAATTTGTTGTTAAACACTTCAAAAGTGATTGTTTTCATGTTTT
The DNA here is from genome assembly GCA_963971225.1 of Melieria omissa. Classification (NCBI taxonomy): domain Eukaryota; kingdom Metazoa; phylum Arthropoda; class Insecta; order Diptera; family Ulidiidae; genus Melieria; species Melieria omissa. Next base: position 10,812,777 of record OZ020268.1, read on the forward strand.
CTTCAAACGAGCAACGCAGTATTTCGATACTGTGCCCGAAAATGTTTTCGATATAAACCAAACAACCGAACTCTGACCCATTTTGGTTTTATTCCCCCTGTCACACGCCGACCTAAGCAAACCTCTTTTTTCGGCGGCAACCACTTGACACATTCAAGCGGCTTGGCCAACTGTAGCCAACTTTCAGGCGCTTCCCATATTTGCACCTTGAGCACCGCAACTTTGCCGCCAGCAGTGCCTACACGCGCTCCGGCTGCGCCGCAATACCGTCTTGCCCACATCTTTGTAGCACTCGAGCAATTCCACAGCGAATTTCAACTTGGCGCCGGAAGGAATCTCAAGCAGACACAAAGACATACACGACAACAAAAGCAACAACAGCAACCAGCGACGTGAAACCCCCAAAGCCTCAAAAGTAGAAAAACAGGAAACCAAGGAAAAATGTTTGGGCGGCCTGTGGCAGTGCAGTTTGCCGTCGAGCATGTCAACGCCGCGCTGGACAAATGGCGGCGACGCGACGGCAACGCTGCTAGCAACGTAAGCAGGATTAAGCCTTTGCTGTGCGCTGGGCCCCTGGGAACGGGATGCTTAGCGAAATAACAAAAAGCAATATCCTCGGGGATCTGCGCCGTTGCTGCTGCTGCTGCTGCGGGCTTTGAGTGTTGGCAGGGTTTCTGAGGCGCACACAGGTCGCCTGCTGGCTGTGAGTGAGACACGGAGTGAGGCGCGGAGTGAGCGCACTTGAAGTGTGCTGGAATTTGCGCTGAACGTAAGCCCACACACTAAAAATGTAGAAGAGCGCTACTTGGCCCCACACACATACACACACACACACTCGTACGCGCACCGACTGCCAATAGGCAAATGCACCAACACATGCGTCCTGCCTGCAGCGCATGTATGCTTTTGTGTATGTGTGCGTGTGTTTGTGTTTGTGTGCAAGCAAAAGGGACGCGTTTTCTTGCGTTTTACAAGATTTTTATTATATAAATGCGAAAAGTATTAAAAAAGCAAACTTTTTTATAGACTTAACATTGCTCGTCGTCGACTTATGCTCGTTCGTTGCTTTTTTTATTTAAATGAAAAGTTTACCGACTCGAATGTTGTCTGTTGTCGTTATTATTGTTGTTGTTGTTGTTGGTGTACTGGTAATGTGTGCCAGGGGATTTTGTCGTTGGCGGCAAGTCGGGGGAGGGCAAAGGAAATGGGCTCAACAGCCCAAGTTAAAGAACTTTCAAAAAATTGTTGAGCATATGAAAAAGCGGCCAAGTTTTGCGTTTTTTCCGCACCCGATTCTTTTTCCTTTTGCTGCCAAAGTTTTCGAGTGGGGTTTTTTAGGAGGCTTGTAAATTTTTATTTTATTGTGCACATAACGACACATAAGTAGGCATAATGTGAGCTTATAAAATATACAAACGTCTTTAGCTATTCAAAAGTTAAGCACTACCAACACACACACACACACACATAAAGATATAAAGTGATAGCTGCGGCGGCATGTAAGCATTCATGGGGAAAGCACCTTAGACATTTGCCATAGTTGGCGAGCTGTGATAATTCAATAAACTTTTAATACTCTCAATGTCATCAAAGGTATTTTGATACAAAGTCAATGGAACGTTGGCAGGTTGGGATTTACAGGGACAGACATTCATTCATGCAAGCCATGGAGGCGTAAGATTACTCGGCTAGAGCCGAGTGCAACATGAATGAATAGTAAACGAAATTTGTTCACAAATTTCATAGGATGTCTAAGATTGAACTATGAGAAAAATTTGTAAGAGATTTATGAGTAGAATCTGTTTCAGACAACAATTTGATTTTTGTTCTGCTATTAAAAATTGGTTTTGCTACACAAACTATAGATTATGTAGATTCGATTTATAGCAATGTGTGCTATAGATTTATAAATATCGAGACAATCTGTTTGAGGCAAAAAGATTTTGTTCAAAATACGAACGTATGTTTCCCGGGACATTTGTATCTTTTGTGTATGAAAACTTTGAAGACTCTGAGCAGGTAAAGTAATGTTTCTTCATTCTCTGCACAAAATCTACAGCAGTGTTGCCATATCAGGAGATTTCCTCCTAAATTTAAGAGATTCTTGACCTTTTAGGATATCTTTTAGGAGAAAGAATTGCTTGGGGGAAAGCTTAGAAGATTAATATTTTATGTTAGTTGATTTTTCGGACCCTTAGTGGATTTTTGGGAGATTTTTGGATTACGAAGTGTAATGGATTGGGACTACTGGCAACAAAACATATTTGGCAGTTAGTTTAATCATATTTGGCAGTCAAAGCATCCTTTTGTGTTAAACATTTTGGAGCTTTCATTTTTTCGTTCACACTTATTGCTGTCACAATGAAATCTCGCTAAACATAGCACTTTTTATTTAATTAATTTATTATATATTTTGTTGTTCTTAAATTTTTGTTGTGAAGTTGAATATGAATAAACAAAGGCTGCATTAAAAAAATTATATGTATATATATTTTTATTTTTTATGAGAAGTTTAATTCTTTTAATAAATATAAACAAAATTGTAACCGATTTTTTTAACTTTTAGTAAGAAATTTCAGTATTTTTTTTAAGAATTAGGAGAAAGTCATTTCAGGCATCTGGCAACACTGATCTACAGATGCTACCCAAAAGCTTCCCAAAGTGGAAATGAAGTCTACGGCAACTACTTAAATTGTCTGTTAAGTAGAGTCCGACCAATTAATCGGCATCGGGCATCGGCCTTTTTGGCATCGACTGAAAAGGTGGGAATTGGTTGGACTCTACTGTTAGGACACCAATCATAACTTTGTACTTGTTTTGGTTCTTGTTTTGAAGAAACCAAAACAGGCAAAAATAAAACTCATTTGAAAAAAGCAAACCTTTCAATAGACTTTACATCCGCACCATCGGCTTATGATAGTTTGTTCGGGAAAACATTAGTGATTCTTAAATCTACTCGATTTTTTTTCGAACAAATCAAAGCAGATTTTTAATATCTTAAGAAGCTTCTTAGATTACAAGTGTCAAACACGTTCAATGTGATTTCAGAGAACAGAGAGATTGCAAAAAAATGTATCTCTTTATCTTTGTTCAATGGTTTCATTGATTGGTGTGGACAACAATTATGAGTTCTTAACCCAAAATACCTAAATTTAGGCTCTAGAAGGTTGTTTGAATTGTATCACGACGGAGACAAGAATTAAAAAAGAAGTCTTCAATGAAACAGCCAGATTGAGACCCTATGGGCGCTCACACAAGATTAGAGATATAAAACTGAAGCTTCTGAAGAGAACGTTGGCTCTAATTTGATAAAAAGATTTAAAGTATGAAAATCTCGCCATCTCTCCTATAGGTTTTTCAGAGAGCTTTGTATTCGAATCTTAACAGTTCAGATCAGTAACAGAGTTCACAGTTTCTTCTATTGGATATTTTCATTCTTGTTTGATGAAGAAGATGATTTCGAAATCCACAAAAACAAAAACAGTTTTATAGTCCAGGACACTGATTGAGCCGTGACAACGACTAATACAAATTATAAAGATGAAGCTTTCAATGAAGAACCTAGATTGAGACCCTATAGACGCTTGGTATGACAAATTGAAGACAAAACTGAGGCGCTTGAAAAGAAATGATCAGGTTGTCTGCCATTTGATAACACGATTTTAAGTAAGAAAATCTCGCCATCTCTTCCACTGATATGTCAGTATTCTAATTTTATCAGTTCAGATCAGCAGCAGAGTTCATAGTTTCTTTTTTTGGATCTTCTCATTCTTGTTTGATGATTTTATTGGGAAGTTTCTATGAAGAAGATGATTTCTAAATACACAAAAAATGAGATTTAGAGTCCAGGAGACTGTTTGAGCTGTAACAACGACTAAGACAAATATTAAAGATTAAGACTTCGATGGAGAAGCCAGATAAGGAAGGCTTTATAGACGCTTGGTGGGACAGATTGAAGGCACAAAACTGAGGCGCTTGATAACTGATGAGGTTGGCAGCAACTTGAAACAAGGTTTTAAGTAAGAAATTCTTGGCCAAAACCCAAAGGTTATCAGTTACTAACATAAGTACACAATTTCTTCCATTGAGTTATGCATGAAATTTGATTTCACAGATAGACTAAGATTAGCTAAAATATTTTTTTATTAACCCTCTAGGGTTCACTTTCTCGGCTTCCCTAATACTCATTCCAAGGCTTAGTCTCCTTCTGATTGCTTTAGGAATATGTATCTCCTGTTTACAAAAGCCCTTCTTCCACTATTCCGTATTATGTGTGTGATTATTTGGAGCGAATGGAAAGGACTTACAGTTCCATATACGAACGGCTGGTTTGGAGCTTTCCAAAGCTTTCAAGGGAAGAACATTGTTCTATATTTTTCAATGTTGACTACAAAAAAAAATGCACTAACAACCTGAGCTTTGACAGCCTGCATGACTCTCCAAATGGTTCATTGAATTCATATGTCAGATCTCAGAAAAATCTCATATTTTGCACAATAAAATAAATGTGCTTATTATAATTTTTTTTGTTCCTTGTTTACTCCTCTCTGGAGCATAAACGTAGGGCCTCCATAAGACAGCCTTGTGTGGGTTACGTAAATCGGTTGTGTTGTTCTCTTGTGTTTTTTATTATATATTTAAGTTAAAATTACAATAGGCAAGTTATCCACAGCGAGCTCCACAACTACCTTTACAGTATAGTTGGTGCTCAACTACAAAGAGAGAAACCGTGTCTCCGGATTTGAAACAACATTAGTCGCCAGGACTTTTAGCTTTGATTTAATTTTGTAATATTTTTTACGCCTCTTTAATGCTTTGGATCGCAATTATAGCTTCATAAAACTTCTTCAGTGTGTTTTTAGTTTGTGTAGAAATTCATTCAGTTGTGAACTAAATGAGAATTGCTTGCTACTTTGGCCCCATTGCACTCTTTCATTTCTGAATTGTGTACAACACACATTTCGGCGGGCGGAAAAGTTTGGCTTAATGTTTTTTTAATGTTGCCACAAGGCCCAAACTTTCGAAAGTATGCATAAACAAAACAATGATTAGTGCGGCATTGCCATTTGCACGCCATAATTACAATTGAAATATGGCAACATTAACGCCAGTTGGTGTATGAAACATAGGAGGAACCTTTTGCCAGGCGTGCAGCAACTTTTCCGACCAATTACATGGCTCGTTCCGAAAACATTCCCATTTAACATTGCGGCGAACCAAAGCCGCTGCTCATCACACATTAAATTCAACTTGCCGCTGCTTAAGGACACATTTAACTGCCGCAGTTCGAGGCGCACAGTAACAAAATAAACTTTTGCAACAATTCGGCGCAGTTGTACAAACGTGCCGACTGACTGCGGGGGAGCACATTAAAAACGCCAAAATATCGTAAAGAGAGAAAAATGAAATAAAATGTAATAACAATGACACATTTTCCAGCCAATTTGGCAGTGTTAGCGGCGGCCCAAGTATCTCGGATTCCTCTGGGAGTGGCGCATTTATTTTCGCCGCATGCCAAATTAAACTTTACGCAGCGACAGTTGTAATAAAATAAAAATTTCGTCATAAAACGCGTAGATGCGACTAATGCGGCCGGATTGAAGAAAATACTTGGAAAAGTTCGAGTGTTTTCCGCCTCTTTCAGTTTTGGAGCAAAACTGCAGAGCAAACAAGGGTTATTGCACCATGCAATGCTACAGGATACGCCTCATAGATAGCAAAGTGGGAGTGGCAAAGCGCGGGCAAGTTTTAGGCCGAATTAGCTGGCAGTTTATTTGCGTATTTGCGGCGCGGCGAAATGTGATAAATCGTTTGGGAAAATGATTGACAGAAAGTTGTGCCTTTTGTTGTCCCCCCGCGCCGCGCCCAACACGCCACACAATTTTACGGCTCGAAATGACGCGTCGCTGCGGCTGTGGCTCGAGTGCTGCGCTGAGATTTCTTTCCATTTTTTTGGTACTTTTTTTGGATTTTTTCAACTGCAAATTGGCTCAGTCTGACAATGCCGACAGGCACACCGCATGTTCAGTCGCGACTTTGTTGTCGAGCAAAGGGGCGTTGACAACATCTCTCACCCATTGACTTCTCCATCCAACAACTACAATGTCGATTTTTTGTCGCCTCACTCCCCCCCACTTTTCGCTTTTATGGCCCACCTGCCAAGCATAGTGCTACTCCTTTTTCCTTCCTTCGCACTCCACCCGCTCCCCTCCGACCAGCACCACTTGCGGTTGCCGCACGCACCGAGCGACACACGTCGACGCCGACAATAGGCGAAAAGTTGCGTTTTTTATTGTTGCTGTTATTCCGTTGGAAATTGCAAATAAACGACGCTGTGGGAATTGTGTGATTGCGCCGGTTGATGGTTGACGGTTGATTGTTGAGCGGGCAAAGTTCTCGGCGCCCGCCTAGTTAAACATCCCAGCGTGCATACAAATTGCCCCAACGACAAATGTCAAAGTTTGAGCAAATATTGCAAGTCGTATGCCTTTTACTTGCCTTGCCTTCCTGCCACCCCCCTTCGCACCGCTGTCGCTTATTGTGCCGCGTTCTAGTGGCAAAGTGGCAACACTGGCTCGAGTGTAGTTTATAAAATTCGCCAAGTTAATTTGCCGCTGCGCAAATGCCACTGAATGAGCACTCAAATGGTCCTTGAAATTGGCAGAGGTGCGCGTATTAAAAGTTGTAAATTTTTGTTGTAAAAGTTTGAGCTTTTATTGTTGCTCATAAGTATGATTGTTGCTCGTATTGTTGTTGTTGTTGGAAGTCACTTTCGCCGAGTGATAATCAGCGTTATTGCGCGTAATCACATTATAAGTGCCTTATTTGGCTTTTACAGTTTTATAAGTTGTCACAATATGTGAATGCGTACAGTTGTGGGTAAAATAATAGCACATAGTGTAAAGTATTATTTATAATATTTGATATGATTTCACTTGCTCTAAGTAATTGGCTATAGGAACTACCGGTGATGTTCCTGCAATGCTGAAATGATTAAATATTTTCTTGGATATTATTGAATCAACCAACGCAACGTTGTCTTCTGTCAAATTAAGTGTAAAATAAGCATTTTTCAGTTGACCAATACGAAGCGGGCATTGTTATGCTCTTACTTATACTTGTAGTATGTAAATATATACTTCGATATAATCATTTGTCTAAAACTAAATCATAAGAGAATCAAGCAGTTCGTGGAATTGGGGGTTTTCACAGTCGCCTTATCTATCTTCGCAGTCCTTACTGGTCAATGGACCGTGAGAAGCTAAGGTACGCTTAGTAGCTGGGTCCCCCTTTCAATGAGAGTTGCGGCTCCTGGATGAAGAAGCTTACGTTTGCCACCTTATGTGGTATTATCCAGCCGTGGGTACTCTTTTCTGGTTGGATTGGTTCAACTTGTAAGCCAATAACATTAACCATTAGTAAGCCACTAGCAACCCCGTTTCATGATACCACAACGAGCCACCACTGGCATATGTGAGCAACCAAAATAGCCACATAGGCCTTAGTTTCGTTACCGGGCTGACGACCGAGTTATATAGTTATCTCTAACATATAGATATAATTGTTTGTCCTGACTGACTGACGGATTCATCAAAGCCCCGCTGAAGCTACAAACTTGAAATTTAAACTGTAGGCGCATCTTGGAAAATGAACCTCCGCTAAGACGGGATTTTTTTGAAATTCGGAGTCAGCAGTGGCAAAACATAGTTAACCCATTTTCGGCCGCTGGTCGATTTTTCGACCAGCCACTTTGAAGGAGAGTAGCTCTGCACTTAGACATTATATCTTTGAACTCTTGATGCATAAAATAGCTTTGGTCTTTTGGTAACCCCTCGAAATAATATTTTTTTTTTAAAGATAATTTTAGAGATGTTGGTGAAGGCACGAAAAAAAGCATTTTTGTAGTCATATTTTGAATATTCTGAAAAATATATAACCTTTTTAAATTATTGATTTATTATTGACTATTTACGAAGCCTAAAGACCAAATTACCATAATCAATTGATATCCATAAGATTATGAAAATATTTTTACCTCTCAGCACCGCGTACTTTTCAGTGGTCGAAAAATCGACCATTGACCAGAAGTCGTCATGTATGTACATATGTAAGCCAACAATTGTTTGTTTTCATTCTTGATTATTATTTGACTAAAACTATGTACAAATATATTTGTTTTTATTTGAAATTGAATTTTTATTAATTTATAAAAAAATTTTGTAAAAAAAAAACACAAAAAAAATCCAAAAATATTCTTGATTAAGGTCCTAAATGTAAGTCCTTAAAAGGAATTACAAAAATATTGGCTATTTCTGGTAGCGGCCGAAAATGGGTTAAGGTGTTGTATGAAGAAATGGGATTTAATGGGTCTATTGATTCCAAAATTCCCGAAAAATACTCAAAATCAAAAATAATTTTCAATTTTTGGAAAATCAAAACTTAATGGGGTTAAGGTACGGAAATATTACGAAAAATCTATGAACCGTTGCGCCTATTGACCTCAAAGTTGCTGAAAACAATTGAAATCAAAACTAATTTGACACCTCTTTGTAATTTTTTTGATAATCAAAACTTAAAGGCAGCGGCCGTGGCTCAGTTGGTTAGTGCGCGGTCCAACGAGTCGCATGCAGAGCGACGCAAGATCGAATACTGCATGTAGTAACACCTAAAAAAAAATAACGGGAAACTCGTTTTCTCTTTCGGTGGCTGTCCTCTCAGCTGGAAATGGCAAACCTCTGAGAGTAAAAATTGCCTATGAAAAAGCTCCCAACCTGCCGTTCGGAACCGGCATAAAACTGTAGGTCCCTTCCACCCGCGTACAAAATTCACACGCACAACACGGGTGGCTGCGGGAAGCTAGGCCTTAGTCTCGCGTAAGCGGGCTGTCGTGCCAATCAATTATTATTATTATTAAAACTTAAAGGGCTGAACCAAGGGTTAGTGTTTGTATGAAAGAATATGTATGATTTTTTAAGCCTTTTGACTCCAAACATGGTGAAAGTACTCTTACAGCCCTATTCTGGCAACCGAAACAATAGTCACCTCGGTAACAATTGAATACTTGGTAACAATTGTCACTTTTTGGTATTCTGGAGCAAATTCAAAAGCTCAAAAGGTGACAATTGTTTCGAAATTTGTTACCTCCGTAGGAGCAGGTGACAAGCATACAAAAATTATAAAATTCAAATTTCGTATTCAAATGCGCCTTGAGAAACTGAAAAAAATGCTTTAGCTGCTCCTGCGTCGCGACGTGTCGTGCGCTTAAACTTAGGAACTCTAGAAACTAAAAGATGACATACATTGTGAAGAAACTCCAAAAAAAAGACTTGCTTCGCCAGATTTTCTGCATTTGCAATTTTTTGTTTGTTTATTTTTTTACAGCTTGACAGAAAAAATACAAAAAACAGCTGTTTTGATAGGAAAAAAGCTTTCACCTCGAGTGGTGAATTGTTTGAACTTTCTTCTTGTCACCATTTTTCCAGAATACGGAAACAATCAAATTCAATTCAATTGTTACGGGGGGTAACAATTGTTACGGTAGTGCCAGAATAGGGCTGTTAGTGAGAAATAATTCGACACGTGTTTTTTTGTTTTTCCGAAAATCAAAATCTAACCGGGTCAAAATCTAACCGGGTTGAAAGTTTGTATGAAGAAACAGGATTTAATGAGCCTTTTGAGTTGAATCGTAATGAAAGCACTTAGCATGTTAAATAATTGAGTACGTGTAATTTTTTTTGAAAATCAAAATCTGACAAGGTTAACGACGGGTTAAGAGTTTGTATTACGAAACTGTGAAAAAACATGAATTAATGCGCCTATTAACTTCGAACTTGGTGAAAGTGAGAAATAATTCGAACAGTTTTTTTTCATTTTTTCGAAAACCTAACGTTATCAACAATGTGTTAATAGTTTTTATGGAGAAACAAGATTGAATTCAACTTGGTGAAAGCACTTTTGGTGGAGGGTTGAGAAGAGGGTTAAGAAGAACTTGATTCATTGGCCCGCCCCATTGCACAGTGATTCGAATCCATACAACCGCGGGACAAAATTAGAAGGAGTGGTCCATTCTTCGTAAAATTTGGTATACTAGTTGGTCCTGGCTTGTTGAATTGAAATCTCCATTTTGTTTTTTTTTCTTGTCTTAAATTTACAATTTTGGTCATTTTTCGTGAGCTATAGCACCAAGCGTGTTGGCTAGATTTTTCAGATTTTACATTTCATCGATAACGTCAACATTCATAATTGCCAAGAGTAAACGAAATTTTCTAAGGACTCTTTAGTTTTGCAATAAAAACGATAGTAATGGATGTATGTTTTGAATTTGTGCAGTTTTTTTCAATTTTTCATGCTGATTGCATACTTTAAGGGATGAAAAATAAATAAATTTTGTCGAAAGATAGGTGTCTAGACGACTTTTCAAATTGCATTTTTTCTGAAATCGGAAGATATGGGAGGAGAATGCTTCTTAAAATTAAAAAAAGTTCCATTAATTTTCAGGATATTTTCCTCTAAGTTTTGCCAATTTTCAGATTTTTAATTTAGAAAAATATTTTAAATTAAAAGTAAAGTAAAAGTCTACGCTTTGCAAATTTTGAGAAAACATTAAAAGCGAAAATGGTCACATCATTTCTAATTCTATATTGAAAGTTTAAGCAACTTCTTGGCAACCACATATTTTTAATTTTTTTTTACTTAATAAACTAAAAAACAGAAAATATGTGTTTAAATTTTTTTTTTTTAAAAGTTTCGATTTTAAGCAGCTTTTGCACACTCACTAAATAATTTTTAGCACCAATTTTTTGGGGTTTTCTTAGTTGAAGTTTAACCTTTTAACCCTCGGATGGACTTTGTCGTCCGGCCAGACGAAATGGTTCAAACAAATAAAAAACTCACAGATTCATCTCCCTTTTAAAGTGTATTTGTGGGTAATTAAGTTAGTATATATGAACATAATTTGTATATATATAAATTTACATACGTTGCCTACCATATTAACATAATCAACGTCATCTGTCATTGTGCTTTACCTTTGTCAGAAGCCTCACCCAGTTTTCGTATGGTCAGACGGCAAAGTACAAATGTGTAGTAACTATTTACTGCCCATCGGAGGGTTAAATGACATCAAAATCGATAAATTCATAGACTATAAATTTTTTGAATTTTGTCTATGGAAGGAATCACTGTGCTTTGTCTTCAAACTTGCATGAAAGGACGAGGAGCTGGTGCGCCATGGTCGGCATCAGCAGCGGATTCAGAAAAATATTTGGGGGTTTCAAAACGTAATTCTTTAATATTCATAAATGTTTATGTATATTCCTTTTAATTTGTAGGTAGTTTTAATGACGACCCTAATACTTCAGGGGGGGAGGAGTTGTGTCAACCGCAAAACTACTCCCTAAATCCGCCACTGGTCAGCATTATCGGTCGAAGCGAGAGTAGAGTAAAAGAGAATCAGAATCTTATATATAAGGATGTTTCAGTATACAAATAACTTTGTAAAAAATTGTTTTCAGTTTTAAATTTGTGGTTTCATCTGAATGCCGGAAATTCAATGTTTCGCTCATCAGTTTCGAAAATGTCTTTGTTCCATTTACTTCGTTTTCTTCTTCTACTCTCTATCTCTGCCTCTTTTTCTTTATACTACAACTTTACAAATTGCCACACGAAATTAAATCAAAGTTTTGCATAAATCTTCTGCCAATTCGCCCAACGCAGTTGTGCTGTGCATGTTGCAGCCTACAAACTTGCAGTATTTAAATTTTCCGCCACTCTGCATCCGGTTGGCACTTTATTAAAAATCAATAAAATCCTAAAGGACATGAAAACACAAATAAAAAAACATAATACGGCAAACTGAAGTGCAGCAGCGGAAGGAAGGAAGGAAGTTGAAGGAGCAGAGAAATCTGCACTAACGCCAGCCAGCCGAACGAACGCTTTTCCCAACTGCAGTGGCGCTGCAAGTGTATGAATGTGGTTGCTGTTGCTGTTGTTGTTGTTGTGGTTTTGGTTGAGGCTGTTGTGTGCTGCAGTTTGGTTTGCAGTTAACGGTTAGGCTGCTGCCGACGCCTTATTTTCCGCCTGCGCGGTTTTCAACACCCGCAGCCGCGAGTAAATGATGTCCCAGTCGAGGTAGGCGCCGACAACGTAGCGCACATTCTGCTCGGTGTCATCGTACCCGGTGCGGCCGTGCAGCAGACGAATGTTATTGAAAGTCAAAACGTCGCCGGGTTTCGTTTTAAATGCAAAGGCGTCGCGACGCGCCAAACGCACAAACTTGGCGTAGGCCTCGTACCAGGGCAGCACTGCCTCCAGCGGCACCGAGAAGTGGCTGTCGCGCTGGGGAATGCTGTGATTTATGCGCGTGTAATTTCCGTCACTGTCTAAGCTGCAAGTGCAAAAGAGAAACTGAGTTGAGTAGGGGACAGTGAGAGAGAGAGAAAATGGTTGCAAATTGGGGTACAAGAACCATTGCGAGGGGGCCGACGGTCGCGAGTGTTTAGCAGCACAGGAAGTAGTGAGTGGAAAAAATGCAATCCGCAAGTTGTAAATGAAGCGCCAAAGCGACAAGTAACAACAACTACAACAACAACAACTTCAGGCCAACCGGCTATAAATAAAGTTGCAAATCGATTTTTGCTGCAATCAGAGCGCGCGACGCATGTAAATACACAACGGACGGACAACAACGACGCCGGTGGCAAAACGAAGAAAGGATTTCAGTGTTTTTCTGTGGTGTGGCTTGTGCAACAACTTAAAGTTTGCCTATGGGGAATTGGCGGTGTCAAGTTGGGTCGATTGCTAAACACATTAAACGACACGCACAATGATTTACAGTTAACTTGGCCTTTGGTGCCCTGCCCACTTTGGGTACGAAATAGACGAAAACCTACCAAATCACAGGCGCACGCCAAATGTTGTGAAAATTCCGGCCGTCCTCGCTGCCGATGTCATTCCAATCGACCAGTGTGTGCGTTAAGATTTCGTAGTCGTGGGGATGCTCGGCGCGCATCCGGTCCGCAATGTGGAAGGCGTCGACGAGCAGATTGCTGCCGCCGCGCGACTTGGTCTGCACCAGGCAGTGCAGAATGTTGGCGCTCGGCTTGTACTCGTAGTAGGGCAGGTCGGTGTGCAGCGGCAGCGGATCGGAGAGGTAGGCGTAGTTCTTGGCGCCCGGCTTGGCCTGCACAATGAACTCCTCGCTGTTGGCAATGAACTCGATTATAATTCGAACACAAGCAGATGAGAAAATATGTTTGTTCACCCGTAAGTTGTGCGCCGTATGAAGCCCACACGGTCGGCTAGTTGGCGCGCTACGGTTTTCTCGATGGGCGAGTCCTCAATGATGGCCACACCGCGCACGGCCAATGCCTCGAGCCACAGGCGCAGTGCTGGTGATTGGGAAAATATATTCAAATGACTCATAACCAACTGGCATTTCCCCACTCACCATCATTGCTGCACATGACATCTTGAAACTTGAATTTTTGCACAATTTTCTCAAAATCCGCTCCACTCCAATGCAACGATTTCGGTCTATAAAACTCATTCAAATACTTTTGTCTTCGCTGCGCGCTGAACTCGCGTTCGCGCAGCCACTGCAAGTCGTATGTGGACTCGTGCTGGTCGCTCCATTTGACTTTCAGCTGCTTCTTGGCGGCGTCTGTCTGCAAGTGTGTCAATCAATAATTGTTGCATAGAAACTATGGACCACTGACCTGCACATCGAGCGCCCTCACATCCGTATCGAAGTTGTCCCAATCGATGCGCCGCGACTTGGAGCTCTGATGGAAACACTGATCGCAGCAGCAGTTGTCGCGCAACCACAGACCTGGAAACTTCATGGGCGCTGCCTTGGGACGTTGCTGCTCTTGGACGACCACATATTTGCCGGACTCCACTGTGGCAATGAGGTGTCGGCTGAACGATTGTTGGACAACCGTGTGGCTGGAACGCAACAGTGCGCGAACAGAGGCAGCAAACATTTTGTCACGCAACTTTAACTCGTCGATTGTGCTTATCCGGGAGCAGCCAGAGCAACGCACCGGTTGGACGGCTTTGTGTGACTGATACGCGGCGCCGCGGCCAGTGGCGAACGTGCGTGCGTGTAGTCAAGTGAGTAAATATTCATGTCAAGTTTTAGCTCGCTAACTGGTTCGTGTGTTGTGTTATCAACTCGCAGTGTGCTCGGCCGCCGCGGTTGTTGTGGAGCGTAGAGCGCAGAGCGTGGACTTTGATGCGAGCGTCAAAACAAGAACAGCTGAAACGTGTTTATAGCTGCTAGCTGCATTATCAGCTTGCGATGCGAGAAATAAGCGGTGCAGCGTGCGGTGTGTTCACCGAGCAAATGAGCGAAAGAGTTGTGGTGTGAATGCGCTTATCGCTTGGAAATCAATTTTCGCTATCACTTTGAGTACAAACATAACGTCCACAGCGTTGATAAAGACTCATTAACCATTCACATTAAGTGTGAATTATTTTGTTGTGCAACCTTAGAGTTCAATATGAGTTCACACACACACTCACACAATCAACTTGAAGTAATTGCATTGTCACCATGCATTGCCCTCTTTGTGTTTCAGTTCCAACTTTTGCATTGGCATTTTTGTGCAGCGCATTCGAATGGCTTAATTCGACCAGTCATGCGCGGGTGTGTTGTATGGCAGTGCATTCCGAGCGGCGTTAAGCTCCTAAAAGTATGCAATTGTTCTTGAAATATGCTCGCACGCTCACTCGCATGAAATAATTTGCGGTTTACACTACGTTAACGCAGTGCTGTATGCAGCATTTTTCCACAGCGGCTGCTTTGTTGTTGCATTCGTTGTGCATTGGCGCATGCGACTATGTTGCGTCGGCATTCCCGCGTGGTCTGGTAATACATACTTGCAACAATGTGTTCGTACGTCTGTCAGTCTGTGTGTCTGTCAGTCTGTGTGTCTGTCAGTCGCTCTGTCTGTCTGTCTGGTTGGTTGACTGTGAGTTTGCCTGACTTGCGTCACAGTGTCGTAATGCAGCTGCAGCAAATTGTCTGCGCCATAAACAAAGACATACACGCCGACAAATCCTCGTCGCAGGCGGTGCTCGGTCGCAGTGAAAATTTCACTCCGACTGGTTGCTTTGAAAACGCGTGAAAGAATGAAATGCATTACTTCATGACATGTCTTTGTGTGTATGTGTGTTTGCAATTAGTGTCGATTGTTGTCGCATTTGCAAACTCATTGCGAAAATATGCTCTTGGATTATTGTAATCAATAGTTCGCAAGTGTTTAACTGATTGGGTTAACCGATATTGTGCTGACACTTTCTTGTTCGCAGTTTATTATTTTGCACTGAATTTCTTTTCACCGAGTGGAGTGGGAACAATTTTTAAGTAACTTAAATTAAGTTAACTTTCTTAGTTTTTATAAATCATAAATAAAAAAATAAATAAATAATGAATTAATAATAAATAAATAATAAAAAATAATAAATAAATAGTAAAGAAATAACAAATAAATATAAAATAAATAAATAAATAATAAGAAATAATAAATATATTGTTACGAAAATTACTTCACAGGTTCGTTTGGATTGTGTTTGAAAATAAAACAACTTCAATTATTTAGCGCAAACCGCAGTCAAAAACTAACAATCACTTTATTTACAGAATTACACTTTGCTTGTATCTACATTTGTTACCACTTTGCTTATTCAATACAGACTCGACTCCTTGCGCTGCCACTGCTGCTTTTATACTAGTTTTCTTATCGTGCCGAAGTTTCTTGCACATTCCAGTTGTACTTTCTATCTCGATTGTTCTAGCAAAGCTCATCACCTTTCGCGAGCCATCCTTGCCATATCGGACTATACCAAGCGAATTATACCAAATTTGCCGTACTTCAAAGCCTAAAAGTATGCTTGGAAAAGTATTCGTGCATAGAAAAGCATTCAGCACAGAGTGCCTTATCGTTTCAATATAAATTAACGGAGATCAAAACTGATTACGGCCGAAATAAACGATATTTGAACTTCTGCTTTGCTTCTTGTAATCGACTGGTCTTTATAACAAAGCTTCAGTCTGTCTGGTCTGCTCAATCCTAATAGTTGGAAATCGAAGATTGGCTTAGCTGGTGGCATTCGAGCGAATGGAAGAGTTCGAAAATGGCTTAGCTTGACCAAAACTACAGTTAGGATTTTATCTTTGAGACTATAAACGCGGCTTACCATATTTTCTTTCATTCATGGTTGAACACTTGTTTTATCGATTCTATATGTATGTGGATTCTATATGGTGGTGAATCATTCAACCGATATAGGCGTGAAACTCGGGGTTATTTTATTTTCTGATACAATGTTCTTTTAAAAGTGCAAGACAAGTATAAAAGGCAACCGGATGCAGAGCAGAGCAAGCAAAAGGGAAACGTGCAATAGTCCAATAAGTAGTAGCAAGTGTAAAGACAAACAAGTGTAAATTTGTAAAGTGATTGTTGGTTTCTGACTACGTTTTGCGGTGAGCAATTGAAATGTTTTTATTTTTCAAACACAATCCAGAGATTAAAGAACTCATTTTCGTAACAATATTTAATACTAGAAAGACCGCAAGTGTCCACACCTACAAAGATTGCACATTATATCCACTGATATCTCGACAAGTACACATCGGTTTGGGCTCAAATTTCCCAAAATATATTAAAAAAATAAAAAAATTATTAAAAAATAAAAAAGTCAAGTAATAATAAATAAATAATAATAAAAAATAGAGTAATAATAAATAGTAAAGTAAAATAATAAAGCCACCAAAGCAAAAGTTGATAGAAATACTAAAGAAATTTAAAAATTAAAAACTGTCAAAATGACCGTAATGGTCTTTCTAGTGTTAAACAAATTTATGTAAATATTTACGGCTGTGCTATGATGAAAAAGTGGATACCAAATGAGAGAGGAAAATGGTCGTCTTATGATAAAATTTTCTATGTTGAACTTTTAGGACCCAAATAAAGTAAAGTCTTCTCAAATATGTATTCTTCAATATTCCTAAATTTTTTTTGTACTTGCAGTTAAGTCCAAATTTAAGTTTTGTTTCATGATTTTGCATTGATTTAATATTAATTTTAACATTAATAATAACATTTGCATCAATCAAGCAACCAACAACAACAATTGTTTAACTAAAAGCAGCATTTCTTTTTCTTAAATTTTTTGGTTTTTGCTTTATACTTTTGTAAGAGGATTATTTGTACAATGTATACAAATAATCCTCACACATAAAAACAATGCAATGGAATTTAAAGAAAAAATCACAAAAAAACAAATCTACAAAAAGCCCAAAATGGACAACAACTCCAACTCCAAAAAGGCAAAAAAGAAGACATTATCGAAAGATTTAATCGATTCGATGCGCCACGTTGCACAGAATTTTCAAGTTGTTGCAGTGGTTGAAGTTGTTCACGTTGCTGCTGCGGCTGTTGTTTTTTTGTTTTTGTTGCTGTTGCTGTGTTCGCCTAAAAGTGCGCGGCGCACAAAAGCTGCGTGTGCGCCATAAAAGGAGCTTAAAGTACAAATCGTTGTCACAGGCGAGTTGCATTTTTATTGCAGCAACTGGGGAATTTGTTGGCCGCCTGTTGGCTCGATTTGTTGCGCTTTTCTTTCCTCTTGTTGCTGTTCTTGTTGTGGCTGCTGCAGTGTTTTTATTATGGCTTAATGTTATTGTTGTTGTTGTTATTGCTTTTGTTAAGTCAGGCTGATATGGCTCAGGTTGATAACTCAGCAGAATTTATTACGCCCGCTGAAAATGGTCAAAATCGTTTGAGAGATTTCGCTGGCAACAGACTGAAATTGCCGCAGCGACAGTGACAGTGCATTTTTTTTATTATAAGCAAACGCACGCACATTATATCTGTGTGTATGTGTGTGTGTGTGTGTAAGGAATTACTTGACTAATTGCTTTGTGTTGTTTTTTTCTGCTTCAAGTGCCAGGTTGCTATTCCTCTTCATCCCACTTCAATCAAATTAATTTGTAGTTTGTCTTCATCTTATTCTTCTTCGGCTTCTTCTTCTCTTTTATTCTTTTTCACAATCATCTGCTTCTTCTTCTGCTTCTTTGCCTCTGCAGGCCGTATTCGTCTTCAGTTGACTGCAACTTGTTTTGCCGCCGTCTGCCATTTTTGTTCGCCTGCGGCCGCTGTATGACTTTATTGTTATTGTCTCAGCCTTAATTCATTTTTTTGCGATTTTTATTGGTTTCGCGGGAATGCATTCCATATTAAGCGCGACAGGCGGCCGCTGCTGCAGGTCGCTCCTTGCGCCAGCGATATCTGTGAGAATTTTTATTTGTTGTCGCAAGCAACAAACGCTCGACTGCTCTGCGACTGCGCCTGAGAGAGATGGAGCCAAATAAAAGCATCATAAACGAATGGATTTATTGCCGGAACATAAACGGTGCACACCGATAATGTGTCCTATCCAATCTCGGCGCGATAACAATGCAAAGTAGCGCTTCAAGGACACCAAACCAGCATCTAAACACTTACAAAGTTACGACGTTTAGGCCGTTGGCTATCTGAATCTGTCTGTCTTTTAGGACAACAGCAACATTTTAACACAGCAGTCTAGCTTCACTACCAGCCACAACGTGTTTCCTATTGACTTTAAAATGTTTTTCCCAGAACCAACATTGCTTTCATAGTAAATCTCACCTCACCTTTAGTGTCGTTTTAGTTAAAACAAAAATGTATAAACCAGTGGATTAAATGCTTCGTAATAACTCGAATTTCAACTCAACAACCAAAAATATTCAGCTTTCATCCGAAAGTCATATGGAGCCGACCCGTTACAGTCCTAATGAAAAATTCAAAAGTCTTAAAACAAATGAATTTGCATTTCAAATACGTCCAGCCACGTCCGTCCCACGTTGTGAAGTCCGCAGACGGACTTTCGGACTGGCTGTCTGGCCGCCGCTGCCTGTTGCGCTCAACTGCAATTGTAGCCACCAACAGCAGCAACAACAGCAACAACAGTATCAGCATCAACAACAGCAACAATGCAAACATTGCCGCACTGTACGTTTTTATTGAATTTATAATAAAATCATCGAATTGACGTGTGTGCCCATGTTTGGCTGCTGGTTGGTTCGGGCCATGCTGCCGCATTCATCGAGCCACATTGGTAACCGTAAAATAATTCCTGCTGCCCGTCGTACAATTGCAGCTTCTGAATTGTGTTGACATTTGTGCTGACGTTGCGGCCACTGCACTGCGTGTAATTGTTTGGCGTTGGCAGCAGCGACGCCGACAGCAACAGCGGCAATTGTGCAAAATTGTGTACAAAACTTTACGGTATTTAAGTTTAACATTTTTTCCTTCATTTTCTTTACAATCCTTTTAACTTTTTGTTTTCCTGGTGAATTGGTTTGTGTTCATCAGGCGAAGTGAATTGTCATGGAATGAAATTAAATTAAGTGAAATGAAATGAAACATAAACTCGAAGTAATTGTGATGTTTCTTTTATTCTTTAGTACACAATTGTTGTAATCACTACTGAAGAAATTTAATTGTTGAATCTCAGAAGTGTTGGTACCAAATTTTAAGCTAACTGAAAATTTAACTTCAAAAATAAACTACCGCAACTGAACGTTCGGAAGATTCTTAGGTTCTTGAATATAAAAAAATTGTCGACAGACAAACTAAGAGTCAATGTCGTACATTATTTTGTTCTCTAATTAGCCATTTTATTAATATACATATGAATTGTATTATAATATTGTTATGAAGTAATGTGGAACGACTCTATCTTTTATAGTTAATGCAACTCTGCTTCTATTGTATAACTGTTTATATTCCTTATTCAATAATGGCGTTCTTAAAAATGTCCTCTTCCTGTTTGTGACTTTCTCAATAAAGCACGCGCCGAATTGTTCATCTTAAATAAATCGTTTTTAATTTAACAAATCAATAAATGTACCAAATTAAGTTTTGTAAAGTAATAAAGAAAACATTAATTAACGAAATAAAAGAGTTTATAGTTTGGAATACATAAAGCAAAAACATATTTCAACTAATATGTTACAAAGCTGATAAAATTGCACATTTGGATTGCGGTAATTTTAACAATTTTTAATTTTTAAATATCTCAATTTTTTTTTCTATTTCTATCAACTTTTGATTTTGTGATTTTTATTTTTGTATCGTGGAAAATTGTATATTTTTTAAAATTTATTTTGTACAAAATTTGCCAAATCCCATAAGTACTTTTCGAGATATCAGCGAATATGATATGTAGTCTTTGTAGGTATGGAAACTTGCGGTCTTTCTAATGTTTCATAGACAAAGTTTCCCATTTCAACATCACACAGGATAGAATATCCTTACTGACATTATTATATACAAAATCTAGCTTGGGAACACAACGCATGGTTCAAAAACTATAAATATTAAAACTTAATAAAAACACTCATGAAAAATAAAAAACAATTGCACTTATGTATCTCATCAGGAACATTCAAGAAAAAAGAGATCGAATGAAAATATTTAAAAATCTTTAATTTGTAACAAAAGAAACATGACTTCAACAGTTTGTAAGGGATTATAAATCTAAAGGAAAGGAAGACATTTAAGGTAAGAACGAGGACATGGAATTGTTTTTTAAAAAGGAGAACATCATTAAGGTAACCTTATTCAGAGAGGACATGATCTACTTTAGTGTTACATTTTGTAACCTTAATTCAGAAAAGTTAGGTAAGGCCCATTGTGATACCAAAATTCCACACGTTTGAAATGTATGTGCAAAGTTTTTCAAACGGGTATAGGTTCCCATGTCCCCATGTCCCCATTCATGGACCTGACCTACTTAAGTATACCAAGTTGTAACTTTAATTTAACCGGACATGTTCTACTTTGTTATACCAGCTGGAAACCTTTATTCAGATGGGAAATGGCTTACTTTGCTATACCATTTAGTGACCCAAATTAAGAGGAGACATGGCCTACTTTAGTATCCAACTGGTAACCTTAATTCAGAAAAGACATATCCTACTTTGGTATACCAACTGGTAACCTTAATTCAGAAAAGACATATCCTACTTTGGTATCCTAACTGGAAACCTTAATTCTGAGAAGATAGGAGACATGGCCTACTTTAGTATCCAACTGGTAACCTTACTTCAGAGAGGACATGTCCCACTTTGGTATACCAACTGGTAACCTTAATTCAGAGAGGACATATCCTTCTTTGGAATACCAACTGGTAACCTTAATTCAGAGAAGACATATCCTACTTTGTTATACCAACTGGTAACCTTAATTCAGAGAGGACATGTCCTACTTTGTTATACCAACTGGTAACCTTAATTCAGAGAGGACATGTCCTACTTTGTTATACCAATTGGTAACCTTAATTCAAAGAACATGATTTACTTTGCTATACTATTTCTTGACCCAAATTCAGAAACATACTTTGGTATACCACCTAACAACACTAATCTAGAGAGGACATGACCTATTTTAGTGTAACATCTGGTAACCCTAATCCTTGTCTTATAGTATCCATATATGTTCAGATCCATGTAAGACAGAATTTACTTGCAATGCGAAATATAGAGACACCAAGAATAGCTACGATCGAGTTCAGTGTAAAACACCTGAGAGTCAAACGAGATTTTTATTATTTAATAAATTATTTGATTTCATTGATACTTCTATGGGCTGAATGGTCATTAAGTGAAATGGAAAAACATTTCATTGCTCAATGTTTGATTCGAATTTTGAGGTTTTGTAAATTCCAGAGAACAGTGAACTGCAGTGAATCGTCTTCAACCTAATTAAGTTGTTTGCTTTTTACTTAGTGATCTTTCAGTCCAAAGAAGTATTAAGATAAACAAAGAATAATGATCGGCATAAAACAGACTTTTTTACGAAAGAATTAAATACAATTTATTAAATTAAATTAAATTAATTACACAGTGCAACAAATTCAACAAAAAAATCCGAGGGACAAGATCAAACATATCTCATTCGATAGAGGACCTTAGTAGGTGAAAAAGTACCACGGGATTTTTTCCGCGATGTTGAAAATTTGATGATAATTTTTCTAAAAATATTTTTCTTCGACTTCATGCTATTAGCTTTCATTTGACGTAAAAATTACCTCTTTCTGACATTTGAGTCAAAAGATATGATGTTTCAAAAGTTTCAATAAGGGGCACTAAGCCGTCATCTTTAAACTGTATTTAAAAAAAAACATCGAACAACCCGGAAAAAATCCCTTGGTACTTTTTCACCTACTAAGATCATCTATCGAATGAGATATGTTTGACCTTGTCCCTTTTTTTAGTGTTGCACTGTGTTATTAGTTAATTAGTAATTAATTCCAAATGCTACTTAAAACTAAAATATTAACTAAAGTGATTTTTGATAAGTACTAGAAACATAATAGAATCCAAAGTAGATTTACAAAAGAGGCGTGTCACGATCTACCGTTCAGCATAAAAATATGTCAGTGCAACTTAACTGTAATATCCCGACTTATGCTTCTTCTTTTACTCTCACAACTCTCTTCACGTCCAATCACATTCACCACAGAATATTCCCGCAACGCTGCATTAAAGCAATTTTTTATAATAATGTTTTTTTTGCGGTTGCATATCGACGCGCAATGCGGCAACATTGACATTGCAGCGCTTCTGACGCAGAGTGTCAGCATCTTTTCATATTTGTGCTTCCTTTTTCGTTGACATTGAACATGGGATACTGTCCACCCCGCTCCGCCCACCACGGCACGGACTTATCACGCTTTGCAATGCTTGGCTCGTTGCGCCTTTCCATGCGCCACGACTCGATGCTGTCACTGCTTTCTTGCTTGTAAGCTGTGTGATTCATTGCACTCGAATGTGTGCATTTTCCATTCGGCATTGTTGGCGGCGACGTTGTCCGGCTGTCAATGCATTTATGCCACTGCTTCTTTATTTCTGTACTTGTGTGCTTTTGTGTGTGTGTGTTTGTGCAGCACTGTTGAGTGTATGTTGCACTGCAGCAAATCATTTTAAATCAATGTCAAATCGATATTATTCGGTTTGAGCAATTGTCAAGGCGGCTGACGGTGGCACAAGTGCACACTTGGCGCTATTGTGACGGTGTCCCGCAGAAATTTCTATACGGTTGCTTGCTTTTTGCCAGTGTGCGGCATTGCAATGTCGCCAGTTCAAGGTGAACTCGAGTGACACTTTGGACAGTTAACGGGAACAAGAAGGAGCAGCATTGAGCATTGAGTGCGCCATTGTGTTGAGGATGCTGCAACTTAAACTTGGGACAATTTGTATGTGCGGGAAGGCAATAAATGTAAATGCAAATATGTACATTGGCATAATTTAAACAATTGAAATGTGCATTGTTGTGAAAGCAGATTAAATGTTGAAAAAACAAAATCAAAGAAAAAGCTTTAATGTAGAACTGACTTTGGTTAGTAAAAAACAGAACATAGAATGGTTAGAATACTCGTTGAGGTTTGAATTGCTGGTTTTTCTTGAGTGATAAACAATTAGTTAAAAATTAAAATAAAAAATAGAATTACTTACTTTGTAAAAGAAGCGATCGATAAAATTGGCTGATTGGTAGGTTGGGCTATTTTTGTTCTTTTGTGAACAAAGTGAGAGAGAAAAGTTATTCACATCTATGAATGTAGTGGATCAACACTCTTAATGCTAACAACATCTACTGTATTCGCATAGTAACTTTTTCCATCTTCTTCTTCTTTTCCTTTTTGTTAGTTCAATTTCAATTTCTTTCAAACCACACACACCACACTGCTTGTAGTGGCATGTGGCAACACTTTGCCACAGTCTGGCATGTTGCGTCTCATTTGTGCAGCTGTCCACACTTCGTCGCTCCTACCGCCGCCTATTTAGCCATTCGCCAATGCGAGTCCTTGCGCTCTCTATGCTCGAAGTTGGCTGCCGCTTATTGCTGTCTGCCATCTTTATTTCCAACAGTTGAAAATTCAATTTGGCTGAAAAATTACTCGGACCAAGTTTGTGCCATTTTCATTTTTAAGCCAAGGCGGTGTAAATATTTTGGCATCAACAAAAAAATTTTGCACCCAGCTTCGAAAGTGAAGCAACAGCAACAATAACCACCGCGAATAACAACAACAACAAATACACACAAATGGTCGAACAATGCGAAAATTGTGCACGCAGCACATTTGCCAAATTTCATTCGCTCTCCGTGCCAGTGTTGCCACTTTGCTGGGGTTTTTTCAACTGTGGGCATGTGTGTGTTTGTTGTTGTTGGTGCTTTTGCGGGCACGTGCTACGTGTTGGCGTTGCAGCAAAAAATAAACTTTTTAGTAGCTGCGGCGTTTCTTTTGCAGCCGACTGCGGCGCGGCGGTCTGGTAGTCGTTTTGATTATGAACGAAGCGCGTGGCGCCCTTTTTTTGTTGTCTGGTTCGGTTTGCAGTTTGTTTCTAATGCAATTTTTCGTTTTATTTTCACATTTCTGCGTTCTGTGTGCTTCTTCTGGCTGCGTGTAATGCAATCCCAATTACATTTTTCGTGCAGCACGTGCGCGCCGCGTCGTAATTAAATTACCTCATTTGCGTTGGTTTAGATGCAGTGTGCAATTTTTTGCCTTCATTGTTATTGTTGCTTTTGATTCGAACAACTTTTGGGGGGAAGGGGGGCACACTCAGACGATAGTTTTTAACAGAGTGCAAAAGTTGTACATAAACCAAAGCTTTTACATGCAATTAAAAGAAATTCGTTGGGAATTGTTTGGCTTCAAACTGAATATTGAATTATAGATTGAAGTTTGTATAAAAAGATTTTAATGCGTATTTAAGGTTATTTTTTAAATTTTATATTCAATGAGTACCTAAGTGTGAATAAGTGGGTGAAATAGAGAGTAGCGAATAAGTTAGTGAGTGAATGAGCGACTGAGTAATGAATAAGTGGGTGAGTGACTGAGTGATGGAGTGAATATATGAGTGAGTGAGTAAGTAAGTGAGTGAGTGAGTAGTTAATAAGTGAGTAAGTGAATGAGCGACTGAGAAGAAAATAGGAGTAAGTGAATAAGTAAGTGAGTACAATTTAAATTCAATAATGAAGTGAGTGAGTGAGTAGTGAATAAATTAATGAGTGAGTGAACGACTGAGCAGTGAGTGACTAAGTGCGTGAGTGAATAAGTGAGTTACTGAGTGAATGAACAGAAAGTGACTTTTAGCCAACTTATTTAGTATTTATTTAGTGAGCGAGTGAATGTGCGACTAGTTTTTGTTGGTTTGTTGAGTAAGTGTATGAGTGACTGAAATGGAGTTTAGTGAGTGAATTGAATGAAGCGACAAGTTAGTTGTTAGTTAATTGAGTGAGTAAGTAAGTGACTCAAATGCAGTTTGAACCGACTAGTTGGTTGTTGGTTGGTTGAGTGCGTGAGTGAGTAAGTAGCTAAAAATAAGTTTGATGAGTAAATGGACTAAAGCGACTAGTTGGTTGGTTGAGTGAGTGAGTAAGTGACTGAAATGAAGTTTCATGAGTGAATGGAATGAAGCGATTAGTTGCTTGTTGGTTGGTTTAGTGAGTGACTGAGTGAGTGACTGAGTGAGTGACTCAAATAGAGTTTAGTGAGTGAATTGAATAAAGCGAATAATTGGTTGTTGGTTGGTTGAGTGAGTGTGTGAGTGAGCGAGTTAGTGACTGAAATGGAGTTTAGTGAGTGAATTGAATGAAGCGACTAGTTGGTTGTTAGTTAAGTGAGTGAGTGATTGAGTGAGTAAGTGACTAAAACGAAGTTTAGTGAGTAAATGGAATGAAGCAACTAGTTACTTGTTGGTTGGTTGAGTGATTGAGTGAGTGAGTGAAATTGATTTTTTTGTTGGTTAAGTGAAATGACTGAAGTGACTGAAATGAAGTTTGATTAGTGAATGCAATGAAGCTACTAGTTGTTTGTTAGTTAAGTGAGTGAGTGAGTGAGTGAGTAAGTGACTAAAAAGAAGTTTAGTGAGTAAATGGAATGAAGCAACCAGTTACTTGTTGGTTGGTTGAGTGATTGAGTGAGTGAGTGAAAATGAGTTCAGTGAGTGAATGGAATGAAGTGATTAGTTGCTTGTTGACTGGCTTAGTGAGTGACTGAGTAAATGAGTGAGTGAGTGGAATGAAGCAACTAGTTACTTGTTGGTTGGTTGAGTGATTGAGTGAGTGAAATGGAGTTTGGTGAGTTAATGGAATGACGCGATTAGTTGCTTGTTGGTTGGTTTAGTGAGTGACTGAGTGAGTGAGTGAGTGAGTGACTGAAAAGGAGTTTAGTGAGTAAATTGAATGAAGCGACTAGTTACTGGTTGGTTAAGTGATTGAGTGAGTGAGTAAAATGGGGTTTAGTGAGTCAATGGAATAAAGCGACTAGTTGCTTGTTAGTTGAGCGAGTGAGTGAGTGAGTGAGTAAGGGAATGACATGGAGTGTAATGAGAGAATGCAAAAAAGCCACAAGTTGGTTGTTTGGTTGAAATCAACCAAACTGGCTGAAGAAAGTGAATGACAGCATTCTGGAAAATCTAAAGAGTTTGTTTTACGAATTTTCTATATAATAATTTCTAACATTTTAAAACTATCTAACTATTTTCAATAATTTAAAACAAACCGAACGGTTCCAACGAATTCAAAGCGCTACAAATAAAATATTCGATATACGATTTTGAAAAGCTCAAATCGGTTTGTTCACTGCTCTACTGGATGAAGTGGCACCAAAGTGTCATCCGCACCATTTTGTTTCTATTCCGTTGAGCCAGTTGGCCATCTCTGTTGCCATTTAGCACGCGAGGAGCGCAAGCACAACGGTTGAAATTTTGTTTCTGTTACATTTTAGTTGCCATTCTGATTGGTGAAAACTAAATAATAAAAATATTAAAAAAAAAACATTTATTCCGAGAGCTTAAAAATGGCGAACTAATAAAAATAACAGCAAACAAAAGTAAAACTGAAAACACTCAGCTTGGATTGGAGTTTTTATGTGTGATGATACTTTTGTGTTAGTGTACGTGGCGCGTTTTTGCCAAAAACGCAGCCGCAATGCAATCACTGCCACATGCAACACGCGTTGGCAACGATTAACCGTGACGGCGGCCGTTCCACTTTGACGCTTTTGGAAACAAAGTGCAGTGTGCAATTTTGTACTATGCAATTTTTGTTTTATTTGTATTTTAATTTATTATTTTATTTTATTTTATTTTATTTTATTTTTATTTTATTTCATTTTTACATCACTTGTAAAAATATTATAGTTTTACTTTCCTCTCATATTTGGATTGAAGCCTGACAGCTGAGTGGCAAAACCTGCGCTATCGCACCGACACCGCCATTCAATCTCGTCAATGCGAAAACCATTGCTTTGATTCGTTGCTGCATGTGGGTCATGCAGTCAGTCGAAATCTGGCTGCAGCGATTTAATCTGCGCGCCAAAGTGCTTCGCTTCCCTGCTGTGTAAACATTTTGCCAATTGAACGCGTCGCTATCGCACATCGAACTATTAACGCCAAATGAATTTCGGCGTAATTGGCACAATGTCCCTTAAAGTGTTAATATCGCTGCGCTGCGGACGGCAGAGACGGCTGCCGCATTATCGCCAGCCTCGACGGCGCTTATTCTGGCGTCTCAATCTCGCTCGCTCACTAAACTAAACGTTCGAGTGCAGGGCACGATTTTTCGAAAATCTCTTTCCTAGTCCCTCAACCCTGCTGCACCGCGCGCTTTCGGTTTGTTTACACTGTCTGGCGTGTTGCGGTTGCATCACTCGCTACGTGACTCTTACGCAAGCGTCGGCGAGTGTCTTGCGGCGCGACGCAGCGGTTCGATGTTGCCGTGTGGAATCTGGTTAAATTTCCTGCACGTACTGCATGTTTATTTTGGCAGCCGTTTGACTAACTCCACTTTAAAATGCTGATATGTGCAGTCCTTGTGGCAAAGCGCCACTTTCAGACAATGTAATAGGTTTGGTTTGGTGTGAAGACGCACATCCGAGAAGCAAATGCATTGACAGCTCTACGGGGAATTGCTTGGAGCTTCAAAAGCCTTGATTGACCCAATAGCCTGAATGGATATTGAAGTAACCACAAACTATTGGTTGCAGAAAGCATATCATGTCTCGAAACTGCTGAGAGATATCCGTTTAGTTGGCTGGGCAGAACAAGGAGCGAATGCAATATCTCTTTGTTGCAAGAAATATGTGTGATAAATACAATTCCAAATGGTATTGGACTCAAAAGTAGTGCACCCAATAAAATCTTGTGTGGCTCAACTAAGCTCAACATTAACTCTTTCGACCCCAAAGTTGCCTTAGAGCAACTTCACCGATTTGTCATCTTATAGCAAAAGCTACGATGGATTTATGAGTTTAATTTAAGTAGGCACCAACAAATTCATATTTTTAGATTTGAATTCAAAAATTACAAAATTTTACAAAAATTACAAAAATTTTACTGTTATCCCCAAAATAATTTCCAATAATTTGCAGCGATATCAGGGAAAGTTTGTGTTCTAACTGAAGTCTACGAATTGGGCGCGTTTGATCAAAAACCTGTTTCTTTAATAATGGTTAAATAAAATCAAAAAGTGATAATTTTGTATTTTTCCGTAAATATTAAAGAATTTTTCTGTAATTACAAAATATTGATAAAAAATGTATTTAACCCATTTTAAGCTAAACTTAAGTAAAATCGATACATAGGGGCCGATTCGGGGCCGAAAGGGTTAACAAAAGATAGTCAAAAATTGATACATTTTGGACAAGAAGTGTGTGGTTAGTAAGATTTCACTCCTAATTCATTCAACTCGATTTTTGAAAATATAAACAACAACAAATAAACATTTTTAATAATGGTTTAATAAAATCAAAAAGTGATAATTTTGTATATTTCCATAAATATTGAATAATTTTTCTGTAATTGAAAAATATTGATACAAAATTCATTTAACCCATTTTTAGCTAAACTTAAGTAATATCGACAAAGGGTAAAATTCGGGGCCAAAAGGTTTAACAAAAAATAGTAAAAGATTGCTAGATTTTGGACAAGAAGTATGTAGTTCACACCAGTTTGAAATATGCTTTCAATCTTTTCTCATTCTAATTTTTTTTTAATACATGAGCAACAACAAATGAACATATTTAAGTAATCAAATCTGCCTATTTCAAAATTCCTATAGTTTTTACATTCCTATAAAAGAGTTCCACAACTCCTTCAATCAACCTTTCTCTCTTGAACTCATGGTTTCTTTATAAGCCATGAGAATCCCAAAGCTCAATTTAACTCAATTCCAACCTGTCAAGTAATCCAACCATTAAACTAACAAACAAACATTAAAACCCAAATCGATTCTACGATTCGACAAACAAAATGTCAAACTAACTGTTCCCACGTTACGTTTTGTTTCAGCAACTTTTTTTTATATATTTTTTTTTTGTTTTGTGTAGCAGCAACAACTAAATAGAAACTCATCTACTTTCATTGTTGACCCTAAATCCACTTTAACTGGTATTTTATGTTATTACACACACGCAGGTGAGTCACCAGGGAAAATTACTTCGTCCATTAGGGAACAATGAAAAATTCCAACAAGTCGAACTATTGCGACACTTTTAACCCTCGAGATGCTTAAACTCAACATCATTGCTTTTTATGAGACGCCAAGGAGAGCCACTTGAATGCGAGCAGTCATTTCACACATTTCTGTTAGTGTCGGTGCTGTTGTTGCAGAGAAAGCAAATAAATAAATAAATAAATATGCGCTGCGCTGTGCTGCGCCAAACGGAAGCCTGAGCAACGCCAAATTTTATTGATGAAGCAATTGCCGCGGGTGTTATTGTTGTTGTTGCTACTATGTTACTGCCACAAATCAATTTTTATGCACAGCGGTTTGCTGATGTTGCAGTGAGTGGAGTCTCAGGTCGATGTTGGTTCGTGTTGTGGCCGCGGGGTCTCATAAATTATGCACCTAATACGGCGGCCATGTATCGCACCTAATTAGCCGCTGGTGTTGCCACTGTTGTTGCTGCTATTGCTGTTGCTGTCAACAAAGCCGATCGTGCTGGCTGCATTGCTGTAGTTGCAACAAAGGCGCTGAACGCACAAAATTGCCTGAAATTGGAGTGAAGCATGCAACCGCATAAATTAGGCGCAGGCGTTTTTTATTGTTATTATTATTATTTTTGGATTTTTCTGTGAGGCTGTTTTTGTTGCTTTTTGATGTTTTTGTAGGTAGGCATTGCTTAGAGCTGCATAGAAAAAGTATTGATGGATCACTTGAAATTTATGATGTTCAATTAACCCATTGGTTCCGCAGTGTGAAATCACAAATTGTTGATTCTCTTTCAGAAGTCAACTTAACCCTTTCGGCCCCAAATTGTCTCCCCGAATGTCTCGATATTACTTTTTGTTACTTAATAATGAAAGACTTGTCTAAGAGCTGTGATCTCGCCACGCCTCATTGTTAGAGTTCTAGAGCAAGTTTTCATTTGAACAATTTTAGCTTAAAACGGGTTAAATAAATTTTGTATCAATATTTTGTAATTACAAAAAAATTATTTAAAATTTATGGAAAAATACAAAATTATCACTTTTTGATTTTATTTAACCATTATTAAGGAACCAGGGCTTTGATCAAACGCGCCCAATTCGTAGACTTCAATTAGAACACAAACTTTCCCTGATTTCGAAAATTATTGAAAATTATTTTGGGAGAAAAAACGATGAAATTTTTCATTGGCAATGAAGGCTGCAGGACGTTTATGTAGCCGTCTGAGATGAGTTTGGTCCACGTAGTGTTTGAGGGTACGACTCCTTACTCCACTCCACTCCACTCCACTCCACTCCACTCTCACTCCTCTCGGGACCTTCCCAAGACATTGCCTTGTTGTTGGTTACGTTAATCGGTTGTGTTTGTCTGCAATGGTCGATGATAGGGTTACCGCAGGTAGTACTAAGTGATGGGGTTGCCATCTACGGCCGCTTAGGAACGACACCTCCGAGCTACCGCTCACAGCACCATCCGTTGCGTAGGGGCGGTGACAGCAGTATGGTTGGGGGCTTCGCTAAGATGGGTTTGGTGCGCGTGTTCCGGTAATGCCAGCTTCCACTTATAGGCGTCGCTGTTGCACCGTGTAGCTGTGTATGGTTATTTCAGTCAAAATAAAAGCAAACATTTTTCTTCAAAAGGTAACTTTGCTTTGAAGTGGGTTAGGTGAGGTTAGGTCGGGTAGGGTATGTGCGACCCAGAGGCCGCACTTCCACTCGGAGGCCAAAATGGCTCATTATGAATCCCTTCTTAGAAAGTTCTGGAGCTAATCAATGGCTCTCAGTCCGGGCCAAACCAGTTTTGACCTTTTGATGAAGGAGAGTAGATCCGATATTTCAACTCTTACCACGGAAACCAAGTCTGCCAGGAATCTTTACATTTAGGATACGGAGACGACGTTCCTGCAGAGCGGGGCAGAAGAAAGTTGATCAGACATATTTTGTACTCAGTTCTAAGTTGGAGTTTCGGTACCAACTAAATATCCTTCCGATATTGCTACTTCCAGCGGGCATATCAGCCGTTGGACAGTCGGTTCGCCATGGTAGGGAAGGTAGATAACTATGAGTAACGCCACCTATGGAAACCCACGTAGGTCATATAGGTCCAATTTCATACAAAATTTCTTGGTTCCGTTTACTAATACAATCAGTTTAACCTTCTAACGAAACAAGTCGGCCACACGTGGGGGGATTGCCTGCTTGACATGGGGGATGACATGGGCCATAGAGGCATATTTATACACAATTGATGGGATTCCCTTTCCAACAAAAGTAGTTAGATCTTCTAATGAAAAAAGTTGGCCACATATGGTGGACCAACACTCTTAGGCTGCTTCGAGGAAAGCACACATGGGTCACAGAGGCGCAGAATGATACAATCCATAAATTCCATTTACTAACAAATCTATCCGCTAAAGTGCCTCACTATAAATTTAATCTTTTTGAGGTTAAGTACTAAGAGTAGGGAGTAGTAACAAGTGTTGGTAAATTAAACAGGACTTAAGAACTTAAGAGGGGGAGGGGGTACTTAAGCGGGTTTCATTGTAATTAGATCTTCCAACAAAGCAAAACAAAACAATAGAACATAGCAGGTAGGTAGGAATGGGTCCTATAGAGCATCCATGGGTCGATCTAATGAAGCTAAATCAATGCCTCTAATTTTCAATGATAATACATCTACATTTTTATACCAGGCACGCCTACTTCTGGCCAATACCAGATTCATACTGAAACTAATAACCCTTGACATTTTAGTGAACGGTATGAAAGTGTGACCAGAGACCCAAAAAAATTGCAATATTAAAAACCATGACTGGAACTAGATTCGAGTAGCTTGTGAAACATTTTTGAGCAGCGCATGTTTTGTTGCACCAACACCACATAATGGGTTAACAAAACCAGTGGAGTTGAAATCTAATTTGTAATATTGTAAAAGCAAATAAATGTCAAAGTTGAGAGCGATTTGTTGGTTTTTCTGCTTTCGCTCTTGACG
This sequence comes from Melieria omissa, assembly GCA_963971225.1. Classification (NCBI taxonomy): domain Eukaryota; kingdom Metazoa; phylum Arthropoda; class Insecta; order Diptera; family Ulidiidae; genus Melieria; species Melieria omissa. Next base: position 10,845,290 of record OZ020268.1, read on the forward strand.
AGGAATGCACACTTGTACTACTTGAAGAGGCTGCTTTATGCTCTGTGCGTGTGTGTGTGTGTGTGTGTGAATGAGTGGTGCTAATGAGTCAGTTGGTGCATTAGCAGCAAATCATCGAGTCGGGTCAACGACAGCAATGACGTGATAGCTCAATTTTGTTTATTTACCTCCATGGTCGTCTTGAGTGCCACATAACTTTACATACATAAAAAAAATTACATCTGAACATTCTTTGAAGTGCCAAGAACACGTTGTACCATGTCCTCGACAGCATTCGACTGCCGCCCAAAAATCAGCGAGCGAGTAGTAATGCAATTTTAATACACTCACAAGTGCTATGCAAACAAGGAACCTCGTCCTTTCCGTCTGCGCCCAACCTCTTAATAACAGTTATGTAGCAGCGCGCCAAGTTCCAAATTGAAAAGGTCAAGTGCAGCCATTAACTTTGAACTCCCCTCCTCGTTTCGGAAGCCACACAGTGCCGGCCACTTCACACTGCTTCAGCGTGTCGCAATGCAAAGGTCAACAACAGCAGCCAACTTCGCCAATGTGTCGTGCCAGGTTTGTCGTCGGTCCACTACCGTTTCATGCTTAAATATAAAAATCAAGCACATTTTAGTTAGTACTTACAGTTGCATAAAAGGACAAGTATAACAAACAACAACAACAACAACAACAACAGCGGCAGTTTCATTGCTACTGCACTACAGCGAAGCCACTTGAAGTGGAATGTTTGTGAAAT